>OX451735.1:1290088721-1291288721 GCA_948472305.1 Vicia faba | reverse complement strand
TTAAAAATATTTTCATAACAAATACACTCGAAGGACACATGCACTAAGTAGTGAAGAATGAACGATTATATGTACGTCCCTTTGTTCTTAGTCCTAGGACGCATGCTGTATCGTTTATCGTTCAAATGCTCACCTTCACTCGTGAACTTTAGTTTTATTCGTGCTATATACTTTTGAAGTGAAATGGAGGAAAACGACTAGTTAGGCGTATGATCCTCTTATGAAGATTCTAATAAAGACAAAGAAGAGTGATCTCTTCTGTCCAAAAGGGTAAACCAACTTTGAAAGAGAAAATAGAGCAACATACAATATGCCATAAAAGTTATTTAATAGCACTTTCTTTTGTTTTTGATAGCGCTATTAACCGTGCCGCTAATGTAAATGATTTTATTTAATAGCACTTTAAAAGAGCTATTAAAATACTAGTTTTTAATATAAAAATAATAATTAATTAAAACAATAAGTTTAAAGGAGCCAAACGAAATTTGTGGGGGAAATTGAAAATTTTACTACAAACAGTAGCGTCGGCCTGAACCGTCGCTAATATAAAAATAAGAATTAATTAAGAAAATAACTAATAAGGAGGCAAATGAAATTTGTTATGGGAAATGATTATGTTTTCATAAACAATAGCGTCGGCCTGAACCGTCGCTTATATAAAAAAATAAATAATTATTTAAGAAAACAAATAATAAGGAGGATAACTAAATTGGTCGGATGAATGGAATTTTTTGCACAAACAATAGCGTCGGTCCAAATAAACGTTTGGTCAACACCATGTATTTTTCTAGAAATCAAACCATTTTAAAAATATTTTCATAACAAATGCACTCGAAGGACACATGCACTAAGTAGTGAAGAAGGAATGATTATATGTATGTCCATTTGTTCTTAGTCCTAGGACGCAAGCTGTATCTGTTATCGTTCAAATGCTTACCTTCACTCGTGAACTTTAGTTTTATTCGTGCTATATACTTTTGAAGTGAAATGGAGGAAAACGACTAGTTAGGCGTATGCTCCTCTTATGAAGATTCTAATAAAGATAAAGAAGAGTGATTTCTTCTGTCCAAAAGGGTAAACCAACTTTGAAAGAGAAAAAAGAGCAACAGACAATATCCCATAAAAGTTATTTAATAGCACTTTCTTTTGTTTTTGATAGCGCTGAAAAGCGTTATTAACCGTGTTGCTAATGTAAACGATTTTGTTTAATAGCACTTTAAAAGAGCTATTAAAATACTAGTTTTTAATATAAAAATAACAATTAATTAAAACAATAATTTTAAAGGAGCCAAATGAAATTCGTGGGGGAAAATGAAAATTTTAGTACAAACAGTAGCGTCGGCCTAAACAGTCGCTAATATAAGAAAATAAGAATTAATTAAGACAATAACTAATAAGGAGGCAAACAAAATTTGTTATGGGAAATGAATATTTTTTCATAAACAATAGCGTCAGCCTGAATCGTCGCTAATATAAAAATATAAATAATTATTTAAGATAATAATTAAAAAGGAGGCAAACTAAATTAGAGGGATCAATTGAATTTTTCGCACAAACAGTAGTGTCGGTCCAAATAAACGCTTGGTCAACACCAAGTATTATTCTTGAAATCAAACCATTTTAAAAATATTTTCATAACAAATGAACTCGAAGGACACATGCACTAAGTAGGGAATAAGGAATGATTATATGTATGTCCCTTTGTTCTTAGTCCTAGGACGCAAGCTGTATCGGTTATCGTTCAAATGCTCACCTTCACTCGTGAAGTTTAGTTTTATTCGTGCTAAATACTTTTGCAATAAAATGGAGGAAAATGACTAATTAGGCGTATGCTCTTCTTATGAAGATTCTGATAAGGACAAAGACAAGTGATCTCTACTCTTTAAAAGGGTAAACCAACTCTGAAAGAGAACATAGGGCAACAAACAATACACAATAAAAGCTTTTTAATAGCACTTTCTTTTGTTTTGGATAACCCTTAAAAGCGCCATTAACTGCGCCGCTATTGTATAGGATTTTGTTAAATTGCAATTTAAAAGCGCTATTAAAGTGCTAGTTTTTAATATTAAAATAATAATTAATTAAAACAATAAGTTTAAAGGAGCCAAAGGAAATTCGTGGGGGAAAATGAAAATTTTAGCAAAAACAGTAGCGTCGTCCTGAACCGTCGCTAATATAAGATAATAAGAATTAATTAAGATAATAACTAATAAGGGGGCAAACGAAATTTGTTATGGGAAATGAATATTTTTTCATAAACAATAGCGTCGGCCTAAACCGTCGCGAATATAAAAAATAAATAATTATTTAAGACAATAAATACTAAGGAGGCAAATTAAATTGGTCGGATGAATGGAATTTTTCGCACAAACAATAGCGTCGGTCCAAATAAACACTTGGTCAACACCAAGTATTTATCTAGAAATCAAACCATTTTAAAAATATTTTCATAACAAATACACTCGAAGGACACATGCACTAAGTAGTGAAGAATGAACGATTATATGTACGTCCCTTTGTTCTTAGTCCTAGGACGCATGATGTATCGTTTATCGTTCAAATGCTCACCTTCACTCGTGAACTTTAGTTTTATTCGTGCTATATACTTTTGAAGTGAAATGGAGGAAAACGACTAGTTAGGCGTATGATCCTCTTATGAAGATTCTAATAAAGACAAAGAAGAGTGATCTCTTCTGTCCAAAAGGGTAAACCAACTTTGAAAGAGAAAATAGAGCAACATACAATATGCCATAAAAGTTATTTAATAGCACTTTCTTTTGTTTTTGATAGCGCTATTAACCGTGCCGCTAATGTAAATGATTTTATTTAATAGCACTTTAAAAGAGCTATTAAAATACTAGTTTTTAATATAAAAATAATAATTAATTAAAACAATAAGTTTAAAGGAGCCAAACGAAATTTGTGGGGGAAATTGAAAATTTTACTACAAACAGTAGCGTCGGCCTGAACCGTCGCTAATATAAAAATAAGAATTAATTAAGAAAATAACTAATAAGGAGGCAAATGAAATTTGTTATGGGAAATGATTATGTTTTCATAAACAATAGCGTCGGCCTGAACCGTCGCTTATATAAAAAAATAAATAATTATTTAAGAAAACAAATAATAAGGAGGATAACTAAATTGGTCGGATGAATGGAATTTTTTGCACAAACAATAGCGTCGGTCCAAATAAACGTTTGGTCAACACCATGTATTTTTCTAGAAATCAAACCATTTTAAAAATATTTTGATAACAAATGCACTCGAAGGACACATGCACTAAGTAGTGAAGAAGGAATGATTATATGTATGTCCCTTTGTTCTTTGGCCTAGGACGCAAGCTGTATCAGTTATCATTCAAATGCTCACCTTCACCCGTGAACTTTAGTTTTATTCGTGCTATATACTTTTGAAGTGAAATGGAGGAAAATGACTAATTAGGCGTATGCTCTTCTTATGAAGATTCTGATAAGGACAAAGACAAGTGATCTCTACTCTTTAAAAGGGTAAACCAACTCTGAAAGAGAACATAGGGAAACAAACAATACACAATAAAAGCTATTTAATAGAACTTTCTTTTGTTTTTGATAACCCTTAAAAGCGCCATTAACTGCGCCGCTATTGTATAGGATTTTTTTAAATTGTAATTTAAAAGCGATATTAAAGTACTAGTTTTTAATATAAAAATAATAATTAATTAAAACAATAAGTTTAAAGGAGCCAAAGGAAATTCGTGGGGGAAAATGAAAATTTTAGCAAAAACAGTAGCGTCGGCCTGAACCGTCGCTAATATAAGATAATAAGAATTAATTAAGACAATAACTAATAAGGGGGCAAACGAAATTTGTTATGGGAAATGAATATTTTTTCATAAACAATAGCATCCGCCTAAACCGTCTCTAATATAAAAAATAAATAATTATTTAAGACAATAAATAATAAGGAGGCAAACTAAATTGGTCGGATGAATGGAATTTTTCGCACAAACAGTAGCGTCGGTCCAAATAAACACTTGGTCAACACCAAGTATTTATCTAGAAATCTCGAAGGACACATGCACTAAGTAGTGAAGAATGAACGATTATATGTATGTCCCTTTGTTCTTAGTCCTAGGACGCATGCTGTATCGTTTATCGTTAAATGCTCACCTTCACTCGTGAACTTTAGTTTTATTCGTGCTATATAATTTTGAAGTGAAATGGAGGAAAACGACTAGTTAGGCTTATGCTACTCTTATGAAGATTCTAATAAAGACAAAGAAGTGTGATCTCTTCTGTCCAAAAGGGTAAACCAACTTTGAAAGAGAAAAAAGAGCAACAAACAATATGCCATAAAAGTTATTTAATAGCACTTTCTTTTGTTTTTGATAGCGCTGAAAAGCGCTATTAACCGTGCCAGCAATGTAAACGATTTTATTTAATACCACTTTAAAAGAGCTATTAAAATACTAGTTTTTAATATAAAAATACTAATTAATTAAAACAATAAGTTTAAAGGAGCCAAACGAAATTTGTGGGGGAAATTGAAAATTTTACTACAAACAGTAGCGTCGGCCTGAACCGTCGCTAATATAAAAATAAGAATTAATTAAGAAAATAACTAATAAGGAGGCAAATGAAATTTGTTATGGGAAATGAATATGTTTTCATAAACAATAGCGTCGGCCTGAACCGTCGCTTATATAAAAAATAAATAATTATTTAAGACAACAAATAATAAGGAGGATAACTAAATTGGTCGGATGAATGGAATTTTTTGCACAAACAATAGCGTCGGTCCAAATAAACGTTTGGTCAACACCATGTATTTTTCTAGAAATCAAACCATTTTAAAAATATTTTGATAACAAATGCACTCGAAGGACACATGCACTAAGTAGTGAAGAAGGAATGATTATATGTATGTCCCTTTGTTCTTTGGCCTAGGACGCAAGCTGTATCGGTTATCATTCAAATGCTCACCTTCACTCGTGAACTTTAGTTTTATTCGTGCTATATACTTTTGAAGTGAAATGGAGGAAAACGACTAGTTAGGCGTATGCTCCTCTCATGAAGATTCTAATAAAGACAAAGAAGAGTGATCTCTTCTGTCCAAAAGGGTAAACCAACTTTGAAAGAGAAAAAAGAGCAACAGACAATATCCCATAAAAGTTATTAAATAGAACTTTCTTTTGTTTTTGATAGCGCTGAAAAGCGCTATTAACCGTGCCGCTAATGTAAACTATTTTGTTTAATAGAACTTTAAAAGAGCTATTAACATACTAGTTTTTAATATAAAAATAATAATTAATTAAAACAATAATTTTAAAGGAGACAAACGAAATTCGTGAGGAAAATGAAAATTTTAGTACAAACAGTAGCGTCGGCCTGAACCGTCGCTAATATAAGAAAATAAGAATTAATTAAGACAATAACTAATAAGGAGGAAAACAAAATTTGTTATGGGAAATGAATATTTTTTCATAAACAATAGCGTCGGCCTGAATCGTCGCTAATATAAAAATATAAATAATTATTTAAGATAATAAATAAAAAGGAGGCAAACTAAATTAGAGGGATCAATTGAATTTTTCGCACAAACAGTAGTGTCGGTCCAAATAAACACTTGGTCAACACCAAGTATTATTCTTGAAATCAAACCATTTTAAAAATATTTTCATAACAAATAAACTCGAAGGACACATGCACTAAGTATGCAATAAGGAATGATTATATGTATGTCCCTTTGTTCTTAGTCCTAGGACGCAAGCTGTATCGGTTATCGTTCAAATGCTCACCTTCACTCGTGAACTTTAGTTTGATTCGTGCTAAATACTTTTGCAATAAAATGGAGGAAAATGACTAATTAGGCGTATGCTCTTCTTATGAAGATTCTGATAAGGACAAAGACAAGTGATCTCTACTCTTTAAAAGGGTAAACAAACTCTGAAAGAGAACATAGGGAAACAAACAATACACAATAAAAGCTATTTAATAACACTTTCTTTTCTTTTTGATAACCCTTAAAAGCGCCATTAACTGCGCCGCTATTGTGTAGGATTTTTTTAAATTGTAATTTAAAAGCGATATTAAAGTACTAGTTTTTAATATAAAAATAATAATTAATTAAAACAATAAGTTTAAAGGAGCCAAAGGAAATTCCTGGGGGAAAATGAAAATTTTAGCAAAAACAGTAGCGTCGGCCTGAACCGTCGCTAATATAAGATAATAAGAATTAATTAAGACAATAACTAATAAGGGGGCAAACGAAATTTGTTATGGGAAATGAATATTTTTTCATAAACAATAGCATCGGCCTAAACCGTCTCTAATATAAAAAATAAATAATTATTTAAGACAATAAATAATAAGGAGGCAAATTAAATTGGTCGGAAGAATGGAATTTTTCGCACAAACAGTAGCGTCGGTCCAAATAAACACTTGGTCAACACCAAGTATTTATCTAGAAATCTCGAAGGACACATGCACTAAGTAGTGAAGAATGAATGATTATATGTATGTCCCTTTGTTCTTAGTCCTAGGACGCATGCTGTATCGTTTATCGTTCAAATGCTCACCTTCACTCGTGAACTTTAGTTTTATTCGTGCTATATAATTTTGAAGTTAAATGGAGGAAAACGACTATTTAGGCTTATGCTACTCTTCTGAAGATTCTAATAAAGACAAAGAAGTGTGATCTCTTCTGTCCAAAAGGGTAAACCAACTTTGAAAGAGAAAAAAGAGCAACAAACAATATGCCATAAAAGTTATTTAATAGCACTTTCTTTTGTTTTTGATAGCGCTGAAAAGCGCTATTAACCGTGCCGCTAATGTAAACGATTTTATTTAATAGCACTTTAAAAGAGCTATTAAAATACTAGTTTTTAATATAAAAATAATAATTAATTAAAACAATAAGTTTAAAGGAGCCAAACGAAATTTGTGGGGGAAATTGAAAATTTTACTACAAACAGTAGCGTCGGCCTGAACCGTCGCTAATATAAAAATAAGAATTAATTAAGAAAATAACTAATAAGGAGGCAAATGAAATTTGTTATGGGAAATGAATATGTTTTCATAAACAATAGCGTCGGCCTGAACAGTCGCTTATATAAAAAAATAAATAATTATTAAAGACAACAAATAATAAGGAGGATAACTAAATTGGTCGGATGAATGGAATTTTTTGCACAAACAATAGCGTCGGTCCAAATAAACGTTTGGTCAACACCATGTATTTTTCTAGAAATCAAACCATTTTAAAAATATTTTGATAACAAATGCACTCGAAGGACACATGCACTAAGTAGTGAAGAAGGAATGATTATATGTATGTCCCTTTGTTCTTTGGCCTAGGACGCAAGCTGTATCGGTTATCATTCAAATGCTCACCTTCACTCGTGAACTTTAGTTTTATTCGTGCTATATACTTTTGAAGTGAAATGGAGGAAAACGACTAGTTAGGCGTATGCTCCTCTCATGAAGATTCTAATAAAGACAAAGAAGAGTGATCTCTTCTGTCCAAAAGGGTAAACCAACTTTGAAAGAGAAAAAAGAGCAACAGACAATATCCCATAAAAGTTATTAAATAGAACTTTCTTTTGTTTTTGATAGCGCTGAAAAGCGCTATTAACCGTGCCGCTAATGTAAACTATTTTGTTTAATAGCACTTTAAAAGAGCTATTAACATACTAGTTTTTAATATAAAAATAATAATTAATTAAAACAATAATTTTAAAGGAGCCAAACGAAAATAAGAAAATAAGAATTAATTAAGTAGTGAAAAATGAACATGCACTAAGTAGTGAAAAATGAACGATTATATGTATGTCCCTTTGTTCTTAGTCCTAGGACGCATGCTGTATAGTTTATCGTTCAAATGCTCACCTTCACTCGTGAACTTTAGTTTTATTCGTGCTATATACTTTTGAAGTGAATTGGAGGAAAACGACTAGTTAGGCGTATGCTCCTCTTATGAAGATTCTAATAAAGACAAAAAAGAGTGATCTCTTCTGTCCAAAAGGGTAAACCAACTTTGAAAGAGAAAATAGAGCAACAGACAATATGCCATAAAAGTTATTTAATAGCACTTTCTTTTGTTTTTGATAGCGCTGAAAAGCGCTATTAACCGTGCCGCTAATGTAAACGATTTTATTTAATAGCACTTTAAAAGAGCTATTAAAATACTAGTTTTTAATATAAAAATAATAATTAATTAAAACAATAAGTTTAAAGAAGCCAAACGAAATTTGTGGGGGAAAATAAAAATTTTACTACAAACAGTAGCGTCGGCCTGAACCGTCGCTAATATAAAAATAAGAATTAATTAAGAAAATAACTAATAAGGAGGCAAATGAAATTTGTTATGGGAAATGAATATGTTTTCATAAACAATAGCGTCGGCCTGAACAGTCGCTTATATAAAAAAATAAATAATTATTAAAGACAACAAATAATAAGGAGGCAAACTAAATTGGTCGGATGAATGGAATTTTTTGCACAAACAATAGCGTCGGTCCAAATAAACGTTTGGTCAACACCAAGTATTTTTCTATAAATCAAACCATTTTAAAAATATTTTCATAACAAATGCACTCGAAGGACACATGCACTAAGTAGTGAAGAAGGAATGATTATATGTATGTCCCTTTGTTCTTAGTCCTAGGACGCAAGCTGTATCGGTTATCGTTCAAATGCTCACCTTCACTCGTGAACTTTAGTTTTATTCATGTTATATACTTTTGAAGTGAAATGGAGGAAAACGACTACTTAGGCGTATGCTCCTCTTATGAAGATTCTAATAAAGACAAAGAAGAGTGATCTCTTATGTCCAAAAGGGTAAACCAACTTTGAAAGAGAAAAAAGAGCAACAGACAATATGCCATAAAAGTTATTAAATAACACTTTCTTTTGTTTTTGATAACGCTGAAAAGCGCTATTAACCGTTCCGCTTATGTAAACGATTTTGTTTAATAGCACTTTAAAAGAGCTATTAAAATACTAGTTTTTAATATAAAAATAATAATTAATTAAAACAATAATTTTAAAGGAGCCAAACGAAATTCGTGGGGGAAAATGAAAATTTTAGTACAAACAGTAGCGTCGGCCTGAACCGTCGCTAATATAAGAAAATAAGAATTAATTAAGACAATAACTAATAAGGAGGCAAACGAAATTTGTTATGGGAAATGAATATTTTTTTCATAAACAATAGCGTCGGCCTGAACTGTCGCTAATATAAAAAAATAAATAATTATTTAAGACAATAAATAAAAAGGAGGCAAACTAAATTTTAGGGATGAATGGAATTTTTCGCACAAACAGTAGTGTCGGTCCAAATAAACGCTTGGTCAACACCAAGTATTATTCTCAAAATCAAACCATTTTAAAAATATTTTCATAACAAATGCACTCGAAGGACACATGCACTAAGTAGGAAATAAGGAATGATTATATGTATGTCCCTTTGTTCTTAGTCCTAGGACGCAAGCTGTATCGGTTATCGTTCAAATGCTCACCTTCACTCGTGAAATTTAGTTTGACTCGTGCTAAATAATTTTGCAATAAAATGGAGGACAATGACTAATTAGGCGTATGCTCTTCTTATGAAGATTCTGATAAGGACAAAGACAAGTGATCTCTACTCTTTAAAAGGGTAAACCAACTCTGAAAGAGAACATATGGCAACAAACAATACACAATAAAAGCTATTTAATAGCACTTTCTTTTGTTTTTGATAACCCTTAAAAGCGCCATTAACTGCGCCGCTGTTGTATAGGATTTTGTTAAAATGCAATTTAAAAGCGCTATTAAAGTACTAGTTTTTAAAATAAAAATAATAATTAATTAAAACAATAAGTTTAAAGGAGCCAAAGGAAATTCGTGGGGGAAAATGAAAATTTTAGCAAAAACAGTAGCGTCGGCCTAAAACGTCGCTAATATAAGAAATAAATAATTATTTAAGACAATAAATAATAAGGAGGAAAATTAAATTGGTCGGATGAATGGAATTTTTCGCACAAACAGTAGCGTCGGTCCAAATAAACACTTGGTCAACACCAAGTATTTATCTAGAAATCAAACCATTTTAAAAATATTTTCATACCAAATACACTCGAAGGACACATGCACTAAGTAGTGAAAAATGAACGATTATATGTATGTCCCTTCGTTCTTAGTCCTAGGACGCAAGCTGTATCGTTTATCATTCAAATGCTCACCTTCACTCGTGAACTTTAGTTTTATTCATGTTATATACTTTTGAAGTTAAATGGAGGAAAACGACTAGTTAGGCGTATGCTCCTCTTATGAAGATTCTAATAAAGACAAAGAAGAGTGATTTCTTCTGTCCAAAAGGGTAAACCAACATTGAAAGAGAAAAAAGAGCAACAGACAATATCCCATAAAAGTTATTTAATAGCACTTTCTTTTGTTTTTGATAGCGCTGAAAAGCGCTATTAACCGTGCTGCTAATGTAAACGATTTTGTTTAATAGCACTTTAAAAGAGCTATTAAAATACTAGTTTTTAATATAAAAATAATAATTAATTAAAACAATAATTTTAAAGGAGCCAAACGAAATTCGTGGGGGAAAATGAAAATTTTAGTAAAAACAGTAGCGTCGGCCTGAACCGTCGCTACTATAAGAAAATAAGAATTAATTAAGACAATAACTAATAAGGAGGCAAACAAAATTTGTTATGGGAAATGAATATTTTTTAATAAACAATAGCGTCGGCCTGAACCGTCGCTAATATAAAAAAATAAATAATTATTTAAGACAATAAATAAAAAGGAGGCAAACTAAATTTTAGGGATGAATGGAATTTTTCGCACAAACAGTAGTGTCGGTCCAAATAAACGCTTGGTTAACACCAAGTATTATTCTCAAAATCAAACCATTTTAAAAATATTTTCATAACAAATGCACTCGAAGGACACATGCACTAAGTAGGAAATAAGGAATGATTACATGTATGTCCCTTTGTTCTTAGTCCTAGGACGCAAGCTGTATCGGTTATCGTTCAAATGCTCACCTTCACTCGTGAACTTTAGTTTGATTCGTGCTAAATAATTTTGCAATAAAATGGAGGAAAATGACTAATTAGGTGTATGCTCTTCTTATGAAGATTCTGATAAGGACAAAGACAAGTGATCTCTACTCTTTAAAAGGGTAAACCAACTCTGAAAGAGAACATAGGGCAACAAACAATACACAATAAAAGCTATTTAATAGCACTTTCTTTTGTTTTTGATAACCCTTAAAAGCGCCATTACCTGCGCCGCTATTGTATAGGATTTTGTTAAATTGCAATTTAAATGTGCTATTAAAGTACTAGTTTTTAATATAAAAATAATAATTAATTAAAATAATAAGTTTAAAGGAGCCAAAGGAAATTCGTAGGGAAAAATGAAAATTTTAGCAAAAACAGTAGTGTCGGCCTGAACCTTCGCTAATATAAGAAAATAAGAATTAATTAAGACAATAACTAATAAGGAGGCAAACTAAATTGGTCAGATGAATGGAATTTTTTGCACAAACAATAGCGTCGGTCCAAATAAACGTTTGGTCAACACCAAGTATTTTTCTAGAAATCAAACCATTTTAAAAATATTTTCATAACAAATGCACTCGAAGGAGACATGCACTAAGTAGTGAAGAAGGAATGATTATATGTATGTCACTTTGTTCTTAGTCCTAGGACGTATGTTGTATCGTTTATCGCTCAAATGCTCACCTTCACTCGTGAACTTTAGTTTTATTCGTGCTATATACTTTTGAAGTGAAATGGAGGAAAACGACTAGTTAGGCGTATGCTCCTCTTATTAAGATTCTAATAAAGACAAAGAAGAGTGATCTCTTCTGTCCAAAAGGGTAAACTAACTTTAAAAGAGAAAATAGAGCAACAGACAATATGCAATAAAAGTTATTTAATAAAACTTTCTTTTGTTTTTGATAGCGCTGAAAAGCGCTATTAACCGTGTCGCTAATGTAAACGATTTTGTTTAATAGCACTTTAAAAGAGCTATTAAAATACTAGTTTTTAATATAAAAATAATAATTAATTAAAAAAATAAGTTTAAAGGAGCCAAACGAAATTCGTGGGGAAAAAAGAAAATTTTAGTACAAATATTAGTGTCGGCCTGAACCGTCGCTAATATAAGGAAATAAGAATTAATTAAGACAATAACTAATAAGGAGGAAAAGGAAATTTGTTATGGGAAATGATTATTTTTTCATAAACAATAGCATCGGCTTGAACCGTCGCTAATATAAAAAATAAATAATTATGTAAGACAATAAATAAAAAGGGGGCAAACTAAATTGCAGTGATGAATTGAATTTTTTGCACAAATAGTAGCGTCGGTCCAAATACACTCTTGGTCAACACCAAGTATTTTTCTCGAAATCAAACCATTTTAAAAATATTTTCATAACAAATGCACTCGAAGGACACATGCACTATGTAGTGAAGAAGGAATGATTATATGTATGTCCCTTTGTTCTTAGTCCTAGGACGTATGCTGTATCGTGTATCGTTCAAATGCTCACTTTCACTCGTGAACTTTAGTTTTATTCGTGCTATATATTTTTGAATTGAAATGGAGGAAAACGACTAGTTAGGCGTATGCTCCTCTTATTAAGATTCTAATAAAGACAAAGAAGAGTGATCTCTTCTGTCCAAAAGGGTAAACCAACTTTGAAAGAGAAAATAGAGCAACAGATAATATGCCATAAAAGTTATTTAATAGCACTTTCTTTTGTTTTTGATAGCGCTGAAAAGCGCTATTAACCGTGCCGCTAATGTAAACGACTTTGTTTAATAGCACTTTAAAAGAGCTATTAAAATCTAGTTTTTAATATAAAAATAATAATTAATTAAAAAAATAAGTTTAAAGGAGAAAAACGAAATTCGTGGGGGAAAAAGAAAATTTTAGTACAAATAGTAGTGTCGGCCTGAACCGTCGCTAATATAAGAAAATAAGAATTAATTAAGACAATAACTAATAAGGAGGCAAACGAAATTTGTTATGGGAAATGAATATTTTTTCATTAACAATAGCATCGGCGTGAATCGTCGCTAATATAAAAAATAAATAATTATTTAAGACAATAAATAAAAAGGAGGCAAACTAAATTGGAGTGATGAATTGAATTTTTCGCACAAACAGTAGCGTCGGTCCAAATACACTCTTGGTCAACACCAAGTATTTTTCTCGAATTCAAACCATTTTAAAAATATTTTCATAACAAATGCACTCGCAGGACACATGCACTATGTAGTGAAGAAGGAATGATTATATGTATGTCCCTTTGTTTAATAGCCCTATTAACCGTGCCGCTAATGTAAACGGCTTTGTTTAATAGCACTTTAAAAGAGCTATTAAAATCTAGTTTTTAATATAAAAATAATAATTAATTAAAAAAATAAGTTTAACGGAACAAACGAAATTCGTGGGGGAAAAAGAAAATTTTAGTACAAATAGTAGTGTCGGCCTGAACCGTCGCTAATATAAGAAAATAAGAATTAATTAAGAGAATAACTAATAAGGAGGCAAACGAAATTTGTTATGGGAAATGAATATTTTTTCATTAACAATAGCGTTGGCCTGAACCGTCGCTAATATAAAAAAATAATTAATTATTTAAGACAATAGATAATAAGGAGGCAAACTAAATTGGTCGAATGAATGGAATTTTTCGCACAAACAGTAGCGTCGGTCCAAATAAACGCTTGGTCAACACCAAGTATTTTTCTAGAAATCAAACCATTTTAAAAATATTTTCATAACAAATGCACTCAAAGGACACATGCACTAAGTAGTGAAGAAGGAATGATTATATGTATGTCACTTTGTTCTTAGTCCTAGGACGTATGCTGTATCGTTTATTGCTCAAATGCTCACCTTCACTCGTGAACTTTAGTTTTATTCGTGCTATATACTTTTGAAGTGAAATGGAGGAAAACGACTAGTTAGGCGTATGCTCCTCTTATTAAGATTCTAATAAAGACAAAGAAGAGTGATCTCTTCTGTCCAAAAGGGTAAGCCAACTTTGAAAGAGAAAATAGAGCAACAGACAATATGCCAAAAAGTTATTTAATAACACTTTCTTTTGTTTTTGATAGCGCTGAAAAGCGCTATTAACAGTGTCGCTAATGTAAACGATTTTGTTTAATAGCACTTTAAAAGAGCTATTAAAATACTAGTTTTAATATAAAAATAATAATTAATTAAAAAAATATGTTTAAAGGAGCCAAACGAAATTCGTGGGGGAAAAAGAAAATTTTAGTACAAATAGTAGTGTCGGCCTGAACCGTCACAAATATAAGTTAATAAGAATTAATTAAGACAATAACTAATAAGGAGGAAAAGGAAATTTGTTATGGGAAATGATTATTTTTTCATAAACAATAACATCGGCTTGAACCGTCGCTAATATAAAAAATAAATAATTATTTAAGACAATAAATAAAAAGGAGGCAAACTAAATTGGAGTGATGAATTGAATTTTTCGCACAAACAGTAGCGTCAGTCCAAATACACTCTTGGTCAACACAAAGTATTTTTCTCGAATTCAAACCATTTTAAAAATATTTTCATAACAAATGCACTCGAAGGACACATGCACTATGTAGTGAAGAAGGAATGATTATATGTATGTCCCTTTGTTCTTAGTCCTAGGACGTATGCTGTATCGTGTATCGTTCAAATGCTCACCTTCACTCGTGAACTTTAGTTTTATTCGTGCTATATATTTTTGAATTGAAATGGAGGAAAATGACTAGTTAGGCGTATGCTCCTCTTATTAAGATTCTAATAAAGACAATGAAGAGTGATCTCTTCTGTCCAAAAGGGTAAACCAACTTTGAAAGAGAAAATAGAGCAACAGATAATATGCCATAAAAGTTATTTAATAGCACTTTCTTTTGTTTTTGATAGCGCTGAAAAGCGCTATTAACCGTGCCGCTAATGTAAACGGCTTTGTTTAATAGCACTTTAAAAGAGCTATTAAAATCTAGTTTTTAATATAAAAATAATAATTAATTAAAAAAATAAGTTTAACGGAACAAACGAAATTCGTGGGGGAAAAAGAAAATTTTAGTACAAATAGTAGTGTCGGCCTGAACCGTCGCTAATATAAGAAAATAAGAATTAATTAAGAGAATAACTAATAAGGAGGCAAACGAAATTTGTTATGGGAAATGAATATTTTTTCATTAACAATAGCGTTGGCCTGAACCGTCGCTAATATAAAAAAATAAATAATTATTTAAGACAATAAATAATAAGGAGGCAAACTAAATTGGTCGGATGAATGGAATTTTTCGCACAAACAGTAGCGTCGGTCCAAATAAACGCTTGGTCAACACCAAGTATTTTTCTAGAAATCAAACCATTTTAAAAATATTTTCATAACAAATGCACTCGAAGGACACATGCACTAAGTAGTGAAGAAGGAATGATTATATGTATGTCACTTTGTTCTTAGTCCTAGGACGTATGCTGTATCGTTTATCGCTCAAATGCTCACCTTCACTCGTGAACTTTAGTTTTATTCGTGCTATATACTTTTGAAGTGAAATGGAGGAAAACGACTAGTTAGGCGTATGCTCTTCTTATTAAGATTCTAATAAAGACAAAGAAGAGTGATCTCTTCTGTCCAAAAGGGTAAGCCAACTTTGAAAGGGAAAATAGAGCAATAGACAATATGCCAAAAAAGTTATTTAATAGCACTTTCTTTTGTTTTTGATAGCGCTGAAAAGCGCTATTAACCGTGTCGCTAATGTAAACGATTTTGTTTAATAGCACTTTAAAAGAGCTATTAAAATACTAGTTTTTAATATAAAAATAATAATTAATTAAATAAATAAGTTTAAAGGAGCCAAACGAAATTCGTGGGGAAAAAAGAAAATTTTAGTACAAATAGTAGTGTCGGCCTGAACCGTCGCAAATATAAGAAAATAAGAATTAATTAAGACAATAACTAATAAGGAGGAAAAGGAAATTTGTTATGGGAAATGATTATTTTTTCATAAACAATAGCATCGGCTTGAACCGTCACTAATATAAAAAATAAATAATTATGTAAGACAATAAATAAAAAGGAGGCAAACTAAATTGCAGTGATGAATTGAATTTTTCGCACAAACAGTAGCGTCGGTCCAAATACACTCTTGGTTTACACCAAGTATTTTTCTCGAAATAAAACCATTTTAAAAATATTTTCATAACAAATGCACTCGCAGGATACATGCACTAAGTAGTGAAGAACGAATGATTATATGTATGTCCCTTTGTTTAATAGCCCTATTAACCGTGCCGCTAATGTAAACGATTTTGTTTAATTGCACTTTAAAAGATCTATTAAAATACTAGTTTTTAATATAAAAATAATAATTAATTAAAAAAATAAGTTTAAAGGAGCTAAACGAAATTCGTGGGGGAAAATGAAAATTTTAGTACAAACAGTAGCGTCAGCCTGAACCATCGCTAATATAAGAAAATAAGAATTAATTTAGACAATAACTAATAAGGAGGCAAACGAAATTTGTTATGGGAAATGAATATTTTTTCATTAACAATATGATCGGCGTGAACCGTCGCTAATATAAAAAATAAATAATTATTTAAGACAATAAATAAAAAGGAGGCAAACTAAATTGGAGTGATGAATTGAATTTTTCGCACAAACAGTAGCGTCGGTCCAAATACACTCTTGGTAAACACCAAGTATTTTTCTCGAAATCAAACCATTTTAAAATTATTTTCATAACAAATGCACTCGAAGGACACATGCACTATGTAGTGAAGAAGGAATAATTATATGTATGTCCCTTTGTTCTTAGTCCTAGGACGTATGCTGTATCGTTTATCATTAAAATGCTCACCTTCACTCGTGAACTTTAGTTTTATTCGTGCTATATACTTTTGAATTGAAATGGAGGAAAACGACTAGTTAGGCGTATGCTCCTCTTATTAAGATTCTAATAAAGACAAAGAAGAGTGATCTCTTCTGTCCAAAAGGGTAAACCAACTTTGAAAGAGAAAATAGAGCAACAAACAATATGCCATAAAAGTTATTTAATAAAACTTTCTTTTGTTTTTGATAGCGCTGAAAAGCGCTATTAACCGTGTCGCTAATGTAAACGATTTTGTTTAATAGCACTTTAAAAGAGCTATTAAAATACTAGTTTTTAATATAAAAATAATAATTAATTAAAAAAATAAGTTTAAAGGAGCCAAACGAAATTCTTGGGGAAAAAAGAAAATTTTAGTACAAATAGTAGTGTCGGCCTGAACCGTCGCAAATATAAGAAAATAAGAATTAATTAAGACAATAACTAATAAGGAGGAAAAGGAAATTTGTTATGGGAAATGATTATTTTTTCATAAACAATAGCATCGGCTTGAACCGTCACTAATATAAAAAATAAATAATTATGTAAGACAATAAATAAAAAGGAGGCAAACTAAATTGCAGTGATGAATTGAATTTTTCGCACAAACAGTAGCGTCGGTCCAAATACACTCTTGGTTTACACCAAGTATTTTTCTCGAAATAAAACCATTTTAAAAATATTTTCATAACAACTGCACTCGCAGGACACATGCACTAAGTAGTGAAGAAGGAATGATTATATGTATGTCCCTTTGTTTAATAGCCCTATTAACCGTGCCGCTAATGTAAACGATTTTGTTTAATTGCACTTTAAAAGATCTATTAAAATACTAGTTTTTAATATAAAAATAATAATTAATTAAAAAAATAAGTTTAAAGGAGCTAAACGAAATTCGTGGGGGAAAATGAAAATTTTAGTACAAACAGTAGCGTCAGCCTGAACCATCGCTAATATAAGAAAATAAGAATTAATTTAGACAATAACTAATAAGGAGGCAAACGAAATTTGTTATGGGAAATGAATATTTTTTCATTAACAATATGATCGGCGTGAACCGTCGCTAATATAAAAAATAAATAATTATTTAAGACAATAAATAAAAAGGAGGCAAACTAAATTGGAGTGATGAATTGAAATTTTCGCACAAACACTAGCGTCGGTCCAAATACACTCTTGGTCAACACCAAGTATTTTTCTCGAATTCAATCCATTTTAAAAATATTTTCATAACAAATGCACTCGCAGGACACATGCACTATGTAGTGAAGAAGGAATGATTATATGTATGTCCCTTTGTTTAATAGCCCTATTAACCGTGCCGCTAATGTAAACGATTTTGTTTAATTGCACTTTAAAAGAGCTATTAAAATACTAGTTTTTAATATAAAAATAATAATTAATTAAAAAAATATGTTTAAAGGAGCCAAACGAAACTCGTGGGGGAAAAAGAAAATTTTAGTACAAATAGTAGTGTCGGCCTGAACCGTCGCAAATATAAGAAAATAAGAATTAATTAAGACAATAACTAATAAGGAGGAAAAGGAAATTTGTTATGGGAAATGATCATTTTTTCATAAACAATAGCATCGGCTTGAACCGTCGCTAATATAAAAAATAAATAATTTTTTAAGACAATAAATAAAAAGGAGGCAAACTAAATTGGAGTGATGAATTGAATTTTTCGCACAAACAGTAGCGTCGGTCCAAATACACTCTTGGTAAACACCAAGTATTTTTCTCGAAATCAAACCATTTTAAAATTATTTTCATAACAAATGCACTCGAAGGACACATGCACTATGTAGTGAAGAAGGAATAATTATATGTATGTCCCTTTGTTCTTAGTCCTAGGACGTATGCTGTATCGTTTATCATTAAAATGCTCACCTTCACTCGTGAACTTTAGTTTTATTCGTGCTATATACTTTTGAATTGAAATGGAGGAAAACGACTAGTTAGGCGTATGCTCCTCTTATTAAGATTCTAATAAAGACAAAGAAGAGTGATCTCTTCTGTCCAAAAGGGTAAACCAACTTTGAAAGAGAAAATAGAGCAACAAACAATATGCCATAAAAGTTATTTAATAAAACTTTCTTTTGTTTTTGATAGCGCTGAAAAGCGCTATTAACCGTGTCGCTAATGTAAACGATTTTGTTTAATAGCACTTTAAAAGAGCTATTAAAATACTAGTTTTTAATATAAAAATAATAATTAATTAAAAAAATAAGTTTAAAGGAGCCAAACGAAATTCTTGGGGAAAAAAGAAAATTTTAGTACAAATAGTAGTGTCGGCCTGAACCGTCGCAAATATAAGAAAATAAGAATTAATTAAGACAATAACTAATAAGGAGGAAAAGGAAATTTGTTATGGGAAATGATTATTTTTTCATAAACAATAGCATCGGCTTGAACCGTCACTAATATAAAAAATAAATAATTATGTAAGACAATAAATAAAAAGGAGGCAAACTAAATTGCAGTGATGAATTGAATTTTTCGCACAAACAGTAGCGTCGGTCCAAATACACTCTTGGTTTACACCAAGTATTTTTCTCGAAATAAAACCATTTTAAAAATATTTTCATAACAACTGCACTCGCAGGACACATGCACTAAGTAGTGAAGAAGGAATGATTATATGTATGTCCCTTTGTTTAATAGCCCTATTAACCGTGCCGCTAATGTAAACGATTTTGTTTAATTGCACTTTAAAAGATCTATTAAAATACTAGTTTTTAATATAAAAATAATAATTAATTAAAAAAATAAGTTTAAAGGAGCTAAACGAAATTCGTGGGGGAAAATGAAAATTTTAGTACAAACAGTAGCGTCAGCCTGAACCATCGCTAATATAAGAAAATAAGAATTAATTTAGACAATAACTAATAAGGAGGCAAACGAAATTTGTTATGGGAAATGAATATTTTTTCATTAACAATATGATCGGCGTGAACCGTCGCTAATATAAAAAATAAATAATTATTTAAGACAATAAATAAAAAGGAGGCAAACTAAATTGGAGTGATGAATTGAAATTTTCGCACAAACACTAGCGTCGGTCCAAATACACTCTTGGTCAACACCAAGTATTTTTCTCGAATTCAATCCATTTTAAAAATATTTTCATAACAAATGCACTCGCAGGACACATGCACTATGTAGTGAAGAAGGAATGATTATATGTATGTCCCTTTGTTTAATAGCCCTATTAACCGTGCCGCTAATGTAAACGATTTTGTTTAATTGCACTTTAAAAGAGCTATTAAAATACTAGTTTTTAATATAAAAATAATAATTAATTAAAAAAATATGTTTAAAGGAGCCAAACGAAACTCGTGGGGGAAAAATAAAATTTTAGTACAAATAGTAGTGTCGGCCTGAACCGTCGCAAATATAAGAAAATAAGAATTAATTAAGACAATAACTAATAAGGAGGAAAAGGAAATTTGTTATGGGAAATGATCATTTTTTCATAAACAATAGCATCGGCTTGAACCGTCGCTAATATAAAAAATAAATAATTATTTAAGACAATAAATAAAAAGGAGGCAAACTAAATTGCAGTGATGAATTGAATTTTTCGCATAAACAGTAGCGTCGGTCCAAATACACTCTTGGTCAACACAAAGTATTTTTCTCGAATTCAAACCATTTTAAAAATATTTTCATAACAAATGCACTCGAAGGACACATGCACTATGTAGTGAAGAAGGAATGATTATATGTATGTCCCTTTGTTCTTAGTCCTAGGACGTATGCTGTATCGTGTATCGTTCAAATGCTCACCTTCACTCGTGAACTTTAGTTTTATTCGTGCTATATATTTTTGAATTGAAATGGAAGAAAACGACTAGTTAGGCGTATGCTCCTCTTATTAAGATTCTAATAAAGACAATGAAAAGTGATCTCTTCTGTCCAAAAGGGTAAACCAACTTTGAAAGAGAAAATAGAGCAACAGATAATATGCCATAAAAGTTATTTAATAGCACTTTCTTTTGTTTTTGATAGCGCTGAAAAGCGCTATTAACCGTGCCGCTAATGTAAACGGCTTTGTTTAATAGCACTTTAAAAGAGCTATTAAAATCTAGTTTTTAATATAAAAATAATAATTAATTAAAAAAATAAGTTTAAAGGAACAAACGAAATTCGTGGGGGAAAAAGAAAATTTTAGTACAAATAGTAGTGTCGGCCTGAACCGTCGCTAATATAAGAAATAAGAATTAATTAAGACAATAACTAATAAGGAGGCAAACGAAATTTGTTATGGGAAATGAATATTTTTTCATTAACAATAGCGTTGGCCTGAACCGTCGCTAATATAAAAAAATAAATAATTATTTAAGACAATAAATAATAAGGAGGCAAACTAAATTGGTCGGATGAATGGAATTTTTCGCACAAACAGTAGCGTCGGTCCAAATAAACGCTTGGTCAACACCAAGTATTTTTCTAGAAATCAAACCATTTTAAAAATATTTTCATAACAAATGCACTCGAAGGACACATGCACTAAGTAGTGAAGAAGGAATGATTATATGTATGTCACTTTGTTCTTAGTCCTAGGACGTATGCTGTATCGTTTATCGCTCAAATGCTCACCTTCACTCGTGAACTTTAGTTTTATTCGTGCTATATACTTTTGAAGTGAAATGGAGGAAAACGACTAGTTAGGCGTATGCTCTTCTTATTAAGATTCTAATAAAGACAAAGAAGAGTGATCTCTTCTGTCCAAAAGGGTAAGCCAAATTTGAAAGGGAAAATAGAGCAATAGACAATATGCCAAAAAAGTTATTTAATAGCACTTTCTTTTGTTTTTGATAGCGCTGAAAAGCGCTATTAACCGTGTCGCTAATGTAAACGATTTTGTTTAATATCACTTTAAAAGAGCTATTAAAATACTAGTTTTTAATATAAAAATAATAATTAATTAAAAAAATAAGTTTAAAGGAGCCAAACGAAATTCGTGGGGGAAAAAGAAAATTTTAGTACAAATAGTAGTGTCGGCCTGAACCGTCGCAAATATAAGGAAATAAGAATTAATTAAGACAATAACTAATAAGGAGGAAAAGGAAATTTGTTATGGGAAATGATTATTTTTTCATAAACAATAGCATCGGCTTGAACCGTCGCTAATATAAAAAATAAATAATTATTTAAGACAATAAATAAAAAGGAGGCAAACTAAATTGGAGTGATGAATTGAATTTTTCGCACAAACAGTAGCGTCGGTCCAAATACACTCTTGGTAAACACCAAGTATTTTTCTCGAAATCAAACCATTTTAAAATTATTTTCATAACAAATGCACTCGAAGGACACATGCACTATGTAGTGAAGAAGGAATAATTATATGTATGTCCCTTTGTTCTTAGTCCTAGGACGTATGATGTATCGTTTATCATTCAAATGCTCACCTTCACTCGTGAATTTTAGATTTATTCGTGCTATATAATTTTGAATTGAAATGGAGGAAAACGACTAGTTAGGCGTATGCTCCTCTTATTAAGATTCTAATAAAGACAAAGAAGAGTGATCTCTTCTGTCAAAAAGGGTAAACCAACTTTGAAAGAGAAAATAGAGCAACAGACAATATGCCATAAAAGTTATTTAATAAAACTTTCTTTTGTTTTTGATAGAGCTGAAAAGCGCTATTAACCGTGTCGCTAATGTAAACGATTTTGTTTAATAGCACTTTAAAAGAGCTATTAAAATACTAGTTTTTAATATAAAAATAATAATTAATTAAAAAAATAAGTTTAAAGGAGCCAAAAGAAATTCGTGGGGAAAAAAGAAAATTTTAGTACAAATAGTAGTGTCGGCCTGAACCGTCGCAAATATAAGAAAATAAGAATTAATTAAGACAATAACTAATAAGGAGGAAAAGGAAATTTGTTATGGGAAATGATTATTTTTTCATAAACAATAGCATCGGCTTTAACCGTCACTAATATAAAAAATAAATAATTATGTAAGACAATAAATAAAAAGGAGGCAAACTAAATTGCAGTGATGAATTGAATTTTTCGCACAAACAGTAGCGTCGGTCCAAATACACTCTTGGTCAACACCAAGTATTTTTCTCGAAATAAAACCATTTAAAAAAATTTTCATAACAAATGCACTCGCAGGACACATGCACTAAGTAGTGAAGAAGGAATGATTATATGTATGTCCCTTTGTTTAATAGCCCTATTAACCGTGCCGCTAATGTAAACGATTTTGTTTAATTGCGCTTTAAAAGATCTATTAAAATACTAGTTTTTAATATAAAAATAATAATTAATTAAAAAAATAAGTTTAAAGGAGCTAAACGAAATTCGTGGGGGAAAATGAAAATTTTAGTACAAACAGTAGCGTCAGCCTGAACCATCGCTAATATAAGAAAATAAGAATTAATTTAGACAATAACTAATAAGGAGGCAAATGAAATTTGTTATGGGAAATGAATACTTTTTCATAAACAATAGCGTCGGCCTGAACCATCGCTAATATAAAAAAATAATTAATTATTTAACACAATAAATAATAAGGATACAAACTAAATTGGTCGGATGAATGGAATTTTTCGCACAAACAGTAGCGTCGGTCCAAATAAACGCTTGGTCAACACCAAGTATTTTTCTAGAAATCAAACCATTTTAAAAATATTTTCATAACAAATGCACTCGAAGGACACATGCACTAAGTAGTGAAGAAGGAATGATTATATGTATGTCACTTTGTTCTTAGTCCTAGGACGTATGCTGTATCGTTTATCGCTCAAATGCTCACCTTCACTCGTGAACTTTAGTTTTATTCGTGTTATATACTTTTGAAGTGAAATGGAGAAAAACGACTAGTTAGGCGTATGCTTTTCTTATTAAGATTCTAATAAAGACAAAGAAGAGTGATCTCTTCTGTCCAAAAGGGTAAGCCAACTTTGAAAGAGAAAATAGAGCAACAGACAATATGCCAAAAAAGTTATTTAATAGCACTTTCTTTTGTTTTTGAAAGCGCTCAAAAGCACTATTAACCGTGTCGCTAATGTAAACGATTTTGTTTAATAGCACTTTAAAAGAGCTATTAAAATACTAGTTTTTAATATAAAAATAATAATTAATTAAAAAAATAAGTTTAAAGCAGCCAAACGAAATTCGTGGGGGAAAAAGAAAATTTTAGTACAAATAGTAGTGTCGGCCTGAACTGTCGCAAATATAAGAAAATAAGAATTAATTAAGACAATAACTAATAAGGAGGAAAAGGAAATTTGTTATGGGAAATGATTATTTTTTCATAAACAATAGCATCGGCTTGAACCGTCGCTAATATAAAAAATAAATAATTATTTAAGACAATAAATAAAAAGGAGGCAAACTAAATTGGAGTGATGAATTGAATTTTTCGCACAAACAGTAGCGTCGGTCCAAATACACTCTTGGTAAACACCAAGTATTTTTCTCGAAATCAAACCATTTTAAAATTATTTTCATAACAAATGCACTCGAAGGACACATGCACTATGTAGTGAAGAAGGAATAATTATATGTATGTCCCTTTGTTCTTAGTCCTAGGACGTATGCTGTATCGTTTATCATTCAAATGCTCACCTTCACTCGTGAATTTTAGTTTTATTCGTGCAATATACTTTTGAATTGAAATGGAGGAAAACGACTAGTTAGGCGTATGCTCCTCTTATTAAGATTCTAATAAAGACAAAGAAGAGTGATCTCTTCTGTCCAAAAGGGTAAACCAACTTTGAAAGAGAAAATAGAGCAACAGACAATATGCCATAAAAGTTATTTAATAAAACTTTCTTTTGTTTTTGATAGCGCTGAAAAGCGCTATTAACCGTGTCGCTAATGTAAACGATTTTGTTTAATAGGACTTTAAAAGAGCTATTAAAATACTAGTTTTTAATATAAAAATAATAATTAATTAAAAAACATAAGTTTAAAGGAGCCAAACGAAATTCGTGGGGAAAAAAGAAAATTTTAGTACAAATTGTAGTGTCGGCCTGAACCGTCGCTAATATAAGAAAATAAGAATTAATTAAGACAATAACTAATAAGGAGGAAAAGGAAATTTGTTATGGGAAATGATTATTTTTTCATAAACAATAGCATCGGCTTGAACCGTCACTAATATAAAAAATAAATAATTATGTAAGACAATAAATAAAAAGGAGGCAAACTAAATTGCAGTGATGAATTGAATTTTTCGCACAAACAGTAGCGTCGGTCCAAATACACTCTTGGTCAACACCAAGTATTTTTCTCGAAATAAAACCATTTTAAAAATATTTTCATAACAAATGCACTCGCAGGACACATGCACTAAGTAGTGAAGAAGGAATGATTATATGTATGTCCCTTTGTTTAATAGCCCTATTAACCGTGCCGCTAATGTAAACGATTTTGTTTAATTGCACTTTAAAAGAGCTATTAAAATACTAGTTTTTAATATAAAAATAATAATTAATTAAAAAAATAAGTTTAAAGGAGCTAAACGAAATTCGTGGGGGAAAATGAAAATTTTAGTACAAACAGTAGCGTCAGCCTGAACCATCGCTAATATAAGAAAATAAGAATTAATTTAAACAATAACTAATAAGGAGGCAAATGAAATTTGTTATGGGAAATGAATACTTTTTCATAAACAATAGCGTCGGCCTGAACCGTCGCTAATATAAAAAAATAATTAATTATTTAAGACAATAAATAATAAGGAGGCAAACTAAATTGGTCGGATGAATGGAATTTTTCGCACAAACAGTAGCGTCGGTCCAAATAAACGCTTGGTCAACACCAAGTATTTTTCTAGAAATCAAACCATTTTAAAAATATTTTCATAACAAATGCACTCGAAGGACACATGCACTAAGTAGTGAAGAAGGAATGATTATATGTATGTCACTTTGTTCTTAGTCCTAGGACGTATGCTGTATCGTTTATCGCTCAAATGCTCACCTTCACTCGTGAACTTTAGTTTTATTCGTGCTATATACTTTTGAAGTGAAATGGAGGAAAACGACTAGTTAGGCGTATGCTCTTCTTATTAAGATTCTAATAAAGACAAAGAAGAGTGATCTCTTCTGTCCAAAAGGGTAAGCCAACTTTGAAAGAGAAAATAGAGCAATAGACAATATGCCAAAAAAGTTATTTAATAGCACTTTCTTTTGTTTTTGATAGCGCTCAAAAGCGCTATTAACCGTGTCGCTAATGTAAACGATTTTGTTTAATAGCACTTTAAAAGAACTATTAAAATACTAGTTTTTAATATAAAAATAATAATTAATTAAAAAACATAAGTTTAAAGCAGCCAAACGAAATTCGTGGGGGAAAAAGAAAATTTTAGTACAAATAGTAGTGTCGGCCTGAACCGTCGCAAATATAAGAAAATAAGAATTAATTAAGACAATAACTAATAAGGAGGAAAAGGAAATTTGTTATGGGAAATGATTATTTTTTCATAAACAATAGCATCGGCTTGAACCGTCGCTAATATAAAAAATAAATAATTATTTAAGACAATAAATAAAAAGGAGGCAAACTAAATTGGAGTGATGAATTGAATTTTTCGCACAAACAGTAGCGTCGGTCCAAATACACTCTTGGTAAACACCAAGTATTTTTCTCGAAATCAAACCATTTTAAAATTATTTTCATAACAAATGCACTCGAAGGACACATGCACTATGTAGTGAAGAAGGAATAATTATATGTATGTCCCTTTGTTCTTAGTCCTAGGACGTATGATGTATCGTTTATCATTCAAATGCTCACCTTCACTCGTGAATTTTAGTTTTATTCGTGCTATATAATTTTGAATTGAAATGGAGGAAAACGACTAGTTAGGCGTATGCTCCTCTTATTAAGATTCTAATAAAGACAAAGAAGAGTGATCTCTTCTGTCCAAAAGGGTAAACCAACTTTGAAAGAGAAAATAGAGCAACAGACAATATGCCATAAAAGTTATTTAATAAAACTTTCTTTTGTTTTTGATAGCGCTGAAAAGCGCTATTAACCGTGTCGCTAATGTAAATGATTTTGTTTAATAGCACTTTAAAAGAGCTATTAAAATACTAGTTTTTAATATAAAAATAATAATTAATTAAAAAACATAAGTTTAAAGGAGCCAAACGAAATTCGTGGGGAAAAAAGAAAATTTTAGTACAAATAGTAGTGTCGGCCTGAACCGTCGCTAATATAAGAATATAAGAATTAATTAAGACAATAACTAATAAGGAGGAAAAGGAAATTTGTTATGGGAAATGATTATTTTTTCATAAACAATAGCATCGGCTTGAACCGTCGCTAATATAATAAATAAATAATTATTTAAGACAATAAATAAAAAGGAGGCAAACTAAATTGGAGTGATGAATTGAATTTTTCGCACAAACAGTAGTGTCGGTCCAAATACACTCTTGGTCAACACCAAGTATTTTTCTCGAAATCAAACCATTTTAAAAATATTTTCATAACAAATGCACTCGAAGGACACATGCACTATGTAGTGAAGAAGGAATGATTATATATATGTCCCTTTGTTCTTAGTCCTAGGACGTATGCTGTATCGTGTATCGTTCAAATGCTCACCTTCACTCGTGAACTTTAGTTTTATTCTTGCTATATATTTTTGAATTGAAATGGAGGAAAACGACTAGTTAGGCGTATGCTCCTCTTATTAAGATTCTAATTAAGACAAAGAAGAGTGATCTCTTCTGTCCAAAAGGGTAAACCAACTTTGAAAGAGAAAATAGAGCAACAGATAATATGCCATAAAAGTTATTTAATAGCACTTTATTTTGTTTTTGATAGCGCTGAAAAGCGCTATTAACCGTGCCGCTAATGTAAACGATTTTGTTTAATTGCACTTTAAAAGAGCTATTAAAATACTAGTTTTTAATATAAAAATAATAATTAATTAAAAAAATATGTTTAAAGGAGCCAAACGAAACTCGTGGGGGAAAAAGAAAATTTTAGTACAAATAGTAGTGTCGGCCTGAACCGTCGCTAATATAAGAAAATAAGAATTAATTAAGACAATAACTAATAAGGAGGCAAACGAAATTTGTTATGGTAAATGAATATTTTTTCATTAACAATAGCGTTGGCCTGAACCGTCGCTAATATAAAAAAATAAATAATTATTTAAGACAATAAATAATAAGGATGCAAACTAAATTGGTCGGATGAATGGAATTTTTCGCACAAACAGTAGCGTCGGTCCAAATAAACGCTTGGTCAACACCAAGTATTTTTCTAGAAATCAAACCATTTTAAAAATATTTTCATAACAAATGCACTCGCAGGACACATGCACTAAGTAGTGAAGAAGGAATGATTATATGTATGTCCCTTTGTTTAATAGCCCTATTAACTGTGCCGCTAATGTAAACGATTTTGTTTAATTGCACTTTAAAAGAGCTATTAAAATACTAGTTTTTAATATAAAAATAATAATTAATTAAAAAAATAAGTTTAAAGGAGCTAAACGAAATTCGTGGGGGAAAATGAAAATTTTAGTACAAACAGTAGCGTCAGCCTGAACCGTCGCTAATATAAGAAAATAAGAATTAATTTAGACAATAACTAATAAGGAGGCAAATGAAATTTGTTATGGGAAATGAATACTTTTTCATAAACAATAGCGTCGGCCTGAACCGTCGCTAATATAAAAAAATAATTAATTATTTAAGACAATAAATAATAAGGGGGCAAACTAAATTGGTCGGATGAATGGAATTTTTCGCACAAACAGTAGCGTCGGTCCAAATAAACGCTTGGTCAACACCAAGTATTTTTCTAGAAATCAAACCATTTTAAAAATATTTTCATAACAAATGCACTCGAAGGACACATGCACTAAGTAGTGAAGAAGGAATGATTATATGTATGTCACTTTGTTCTTAGTCCTAGGACGTATGCTGTATCGTTTATCGCTCAAATGCTCACCTTCACTCGTGAACTTTAGTTTTATTCGTGCTATATACTTTTGAAGTGAAATGGAGGAAAACGACTAGTTAGGCGTATGCTCTTCTTATTAAGATTCTAATAAAGACAAAGAAGAGTGATCTCTTCTGTCCAAAAGGGTAAGCCAACTTTGAAAGAGAAAATAGAGCAACAGTCAATATGCCATAAAAGTTATTTAATAAAACTTTCTTTTGTTTTTGATAGCGCTGAAAAGCGCTATTAACCGTGTCGCTAATGTAAACGATTTTGTTTAATAGCACTTTAAAAGAGCTATTAAAATACTAGTTTTTAATATAAAAATAATAATTAATTAAAAAACATAAGTTTAAAGGAGCCAAACGAAATTCGTGGGGAAAAAAGAAAATTTTAGTACAAATAGTAGTGTCGGCCTGAACCGTCGCTAATATAAGAAAATAAGAATTAATTAAGACAATAACTAATAAGGAGGAAAAGGAAATTTGTTATGGGAAATGATTATTTTTTCATAAACAATAGCATCGGCCTGAACCGTCGCTAATATAAAAAAATAATTAATTATTTAAGACAATAAATAATAAGGAGGCAAACTAAATTGGTCGGATGAATGGAATTTTTCGCACAAACAGTAGCGTCGGTCAAAATAAACGCTTGGTCAACACCAAGTATTTTTCTAGAAATCAAACCATTTTAAAAATATTTTCATAACAAATGCACT
Source organism: Vicia faba (assembly GCA_948472305.1). Classification (NCBI taxonomy): domain Eukaryota; kingdom Viridiplantae; phylum Streptophyta; class Magnoliopsida; order Fabales; family Fabaceae; genus Vicia; species Vicia faba. Next base: position 1,291,259,188 of record OX451735.1, on the reverse strand, counting down.
CGAAGGACACATGCACTATGTAGTGAAGAAGGAATGATTATATGTATGTCCCTTTGTTCTTAGTCCTAGGACGTATGCTGTATCGTTTATCGCTCAAATGCTCACCTTCACTCGTGAACTTTAGTTTTATTCGTGCTATATACTTTTGAAGTGAAATGGAGGAAAACGACTAGTTAGGCGTATGCTCTTCTTATTAAGATTCTAATAAAGACAAAGAAGAGTGATCTCTTCTGTCCAAAAGGGTAAGCCAACTTTGAAAGAGAAAATAGAGCAACAGTCAATATGCCATAAAAGTTATTTAATAAAACTTTCTTTTGTTTTTGATAGCGCTGAAAAGCGCTATTAACCGTGTCGCTAATGTAAACGATTTTGTTTAATAGCACTTTAAAAGAGCTATTAAAATACTAGTTTTTAATATAAAAATAATAATTAATTAAAAAACATAAGTTTAAAGGAGCCAAACGAAATTCGTGGGGAAAAAAGAAAATTTTAGTACAAATAGTAGTGTCGGCCTGAACCGTCGCTAATATAAGAAAATAAGAATTAATTAAGACAATAACTAATAAGGAGGAAAAGGAAATTTGTTATGGGAAATGATTATTTTTTCATAAACAATAGCATCGGCTTGAACCGTCGCTAATATAATAAATAAATAATTATTTAAGACAATAAATAATAAGGAGGCAAACTAAATTGGTCGGATGAATGGAATTTTTCGCACAAACAGTAGCGTCGGTCAAAATAAACGCTTGGTCAACACCAAGTATTTTTCTAGAAATCAAACCATTTTAAAAATATTTTCATAACAAATGCACTCGAAGGACACATGCACTATGTAGTGAAGAAGGAATGATTATATGTATGTCCCTTTGTTCTTAGTCCTAGGACGTATGATGTATCGTGTATCGTTCAAATGCTCACCTTCACTCGTGAACTTTAGTTTTATTCGTGCTATATATTTTTGAATTGAAATGGAGGAAAACGACTAGTTAGGCGTATTCTCCTCTTATTAAGATTCTAATAAAGACAAAGAAGAGTGATCTCTTCTGTCCAAAAGGGTAAACCAACTTTGAAAGAGAAAATAGAGCAACAGATAATATGCCATAAAAGTTATTTAATAGCACTTTATTTTGTTTTTGATAGCGCTGAAAAGCGCTATTAACTGTGCCGCTAATGTAAACGACTTTGTTTAATAGCACTTTAAAAGAGCTATTAAAATCCAGTTTTTAATATAAAAATAATAATTAATTAAAAAAATAAGTTTTAAGGAGCCAAACGAAATTCGTGGGGGAAAAAAAAAATTTTAGTACAAATAGTAGTGTCGGCCTGAACCGTCGCTAATATAAGAAAATAAGAATTAATTAAGACAATAACTAATAAGGAGGCAAACGAAATTTGTTATGGGAAATGAATATTTTTTCATTAACAATAGCGTTGGCCTGAACCGTCGCTAATATAAAAAAATAAATAATTATTTAAGACAATAAATAATAAGGAGGCAAACTAAATTGGTCGGATGAATGGAATTTTTTGCACAAACAGTAGCGTCGGTCCAAATAAACGCTTGGTCAACACCAAGTATTTTTCTAGAAATCAAACCATTTTAAAAATAGTTTCATAACAAATGCACTCGCAGGACACATGCACTAAGTAGTGAAGAAGGAATGATTATATGTATGTCCCTTTGTTTAATAGCCCTATTAACTGTGCCGCTAATGTAAACGATTTTGTTTAATTGCACTTTAAAAGAGCTATTAAAATACTAGTTTTTAATATAAAAATAATAATTAATTAAAAAAATAAGTTTAAAGGAGCTAAACGAAATTCGTGGGGGAAAATGAAAATTTTAGTACAAACAGTAGCGACAGCCTGAACCGTCGCTAATATAAGAAAATAAGAATTAATTTAGACAATAACTAATAAGGAGGCAAATGAAATTTGTTATGGGAAATGAATACTTTTTCATAAACAATAGCGTCGGCCAGAACCGTCGCTAATATAAAAAAATAATTAATTATTTAAGACAATAAATAATAAGGGGGCAAACTAAATTGGTCGGATGAATGGAATTTTTCGCACAAACAGTAGCGTCGGTCCAAATAAACGCTTGGTCAACACCAAGTATTTTTCTAGAAATCAAACCATTTTAAAAACATTTTCATAACAAATGCACTCGAAGGACACATGCACTAAGTAGTGAAGAAGGAATGATTATATGTATGTCACTTTGTTCTTAGTCCTAGGATGTATGCTGTATCGTTTATCGCTCAAATGCTCACCTTCACTCATGAACTTTAGTTTTATTCGTGCTATATACTTTTGAAGTGAAATGGAGGAAAACGACTAGTTAGGCGTATGCTCTTCTTATTAAGATTCTAATAAAGACAAAGAAGAGTGATCTCTTCTGTCCAAAAGGGTAAGCCAACTTTGAAAGAGAAAATAGAGCAACAGACAATATGCCAAAAAAGTTATTTAATAGCACTTTCTTTTGTTTTTGATAGGCCTCAAAAGCGCTATTAACCGTGTCGCTAATGTAAACGATTTTGTTTAATAGCACTTTAAAAGAACTATTAAAATACTAGTTTTTAATATAAAAATAATAATTAATTAAAAAAATAAGTTTAAAGCAGCCAAACGAAATTCGTGGGGGAAAAAGAAAATTTTAGTACAAATAGTAGTGTCGGCCTGAACCGTCGCAAATATAAGAAAATAAGAATTAATTAAGACAATAACTAATAAGGAGGAAAAGGAAATTTGTTATGGGAAATGATTATTTTTTCATAAACAATAGCATTGGCTTGAACCGTCGCTAATATAAAAAATGAATAATTATTTAAGACAATAAATAAAAAGGAGGCAAACTAAATTGGAGTGATGAATTGAATTTTTCGCACAAACAGTAGCGTCAGTCCAAATACACTCTTGGTAAACACCAAGTATTTTTCTCGAAATCAAACCATTTTAAAATTATTTTCATAACAAATGCACTCGAAGGACACATGCACTATGTAGTGAAGAAGGAATAATTATATGTATGTCCCTTTGTTCTTAGTCCTAGGACGTATGCTGTATCGTTTATCATTCAAATGCTCACCTTCACTCGTGAATTTTAGATTTATTCGTGCTATATAATTTTGAATTGAAATGGAGGAAAACGACTAGTTAGGCGTATGCTCCTCTTATTAAGATTCTAATAAAGACAAAGAAGAGTGATCTCTTCTGTCCAAAAGGGTAAACCAACTTTGAAAGAGAAAATAGAGCAACAGACAATATGCCATAAAAGTTATTTAATAAAACTTTCTTTTGTTTTTGATAGCGCTGAAAAGCGCTATTAACCGTGTCGCTAATGTAAACGATTTTGTTTAATAGCACTTTAAAAGAGCTATTAAAATACTAGTTTTTAATATAAAAATAATAATTAATTAAAAAACATAAGTTTAAAGGAGCCAAACGAAATTCGTGGGGAAAAAAGAAAATTTTAGTACAAATAGTAGTGTCGGCCTGAACCGTCGCTAATATAAGAAAATAAGAATTAATTAAGACAATAACTAATAAGGAGGAAAAGGAAATTTGTTATGGGAAATGATTATTTTTTCATAAACAATAGCATCGGCTTGAACCGTCGCTAATATAATAAATAAATAATTATTTAAGACAATAAATAAAAAGGAGGCAAACTAAATTGGAGTGATGAATTGAATTTTTCGCACAAACAGTAGTGTCGGTCCAAATACACTCTTGGTCAACACCAAGTATTTTTCTCGAAATCAAACCATTTTAAAAATATTTTCATAACAAATGCACTCGAAGGACACATGCACTATGTAGTGAAGAAGGAATGATTATATATATGTCCCTTTGTTCTTAGTCCTAGGACGTATGCTGTATTGTGTATCGTTCAAATGCTCACCTTCACTCGTGAACTTTAGTTTTATTCTTGCTATATATTTTTGAATTGAAATGGAGGAAAACGACTAGTTAGGCGTATGCTCCTCTTATTAAGATTCTAATTAAGACAAAGAAGAGTGATCTCTTCTGTCCAAAAGGGTAAACCAACTTTGAAAGAGAAAATAGAGCAACAGATAATATGCCATAAAAGTTATTTAATAGCACTTTATTTTGTTTTTGATAGCGCTGAAAAGCGCTATTAACCGTGCCGCTAATGTAAACGATTTTGTTTAATTGCACTTTAAAAGAGCTATTAAAATACTAGTTTTTAATATAAAAATAATAATTAATTAAAAAAATATGTTTAAAGGAGCCAAACGAAACTCGTGGGGGAAAAAGAAAATTTTAGTACAAATAGTAGTGTCGGCCTGAACCGTCGCTAATATAAGAAAATAAGAATTAATTAAGACAATAACTAATAAGGAGGCAAACGAAATTTGTTATGGTAAATGAATATTTTTTCATTAACAATAGCGTTGGCCTGAACCGTCGCTAATATAAAAAAATAAATAATTATTTAAGACAATAAATAATAAGGATGCAAACTAAATTGGTCGGATGAATGGAATTTTTCGCACAAACAGTAGCGTCGGTCCAAATAAACGCTTGGTCAACACCAAGTATTTTTCTAGAAATCAAACCATTTTAAAAATATTTTCATAACAAATGCACTCGCAGGACACATGCACTAAGTAGTGAAGAAGGAATGATTATATGTATGTCCCTTTGTTTAATAGCCCTATTAACTGTGCCGCTAATGTAAACGATTTTGTTTAATTGCACTTTAAAAGAGCTATTAAAATACTAGTTTTTAATATAAAAATAATAATTAATTAAAAAAATAAGTTTAAAGGAGCTAAACGAAATTCGTGGGGGAAAATGAAAATTTTAGTACAAACAGTAGCGTCAGCCTGAACCGTCGCTAATATAAGAAAATAAGAATTAATTTAGACAATAACTAATAAGGAGGCAAATGAAATTTGTTATGGGAAATGAATACTTTTTCATAAACAATAGCGTCGGCCTGAACCGTCGCTAATATAAAAAAATAATTAATTATTTAAGACAATAAATAATAAGGGGGCAAACTAAATTGGTCGGATGAATGGAATTTTTCGCACAAACAGTAGCGTCGGTCCAAATAAACGCTTGGTCAACACCAAGTATTTTTCTAGAAATCAAACCATTTTAAAAATATTTTCATAACAAATGCACTCGAAGGACACATGCACTAAGTAGTGAAGAAGGAATGATTATATGTATGTCACTTTGTTCTTAGTCCTAGGACGTATGCTGTATCGTTTATCGCTCAAATGCTCACCTTCACTCGTGAACTTTAGTTTTATTCGTGCTATATACTTTTGAAGTGAAATGGAGGAAAACGACTAGTTAGGCGTATGCTCTTCTTATTAAGATTCTAATAAAGACAAAGAAGAGTGATCTCTTCTGTCCAAAAGGGTAAGCCAACTTTGAAAGAGAAAATAGAGCAACAGTCAATATGCCATAAAAGTTATTTAATAAAACTTTCTTTTGTTTTTGATAGCGCTGAAAAGCGTTATTAACCGTGTCGCTAATGTAAACGATTTTGTTTAATAGCACTTTAAAAGAGCTATTAAAATACTAGTTTTTAATATAAAAATAATAATTAATTAAAAAACATAAGTTTAAAGGAGCCAAACGAAATTCGTGGGGAAAAAAGAAAATTTTAGTACAAATAGTAGTGTCGGCCTGAACCGTCGCTAATATAAGAAAATAAGAATTAATTAAGACAATAACTAATAAGGAGGAAAAGGAAATTTGTTATGGGAAATGATTATTTTTTCATAAACAATAGCATCGGCTTGAACCGTCGCTAATATAATAAATAAATAATTATTTAAGACAATAAATAATAAGGAGGCAAACTAAATTGGTCGGATGAATGGAATTTTTCGCACAAACAGTAGCGTCGGTCAAAATAAACGCTTGGTCAACACCAAGTATTTTTCTAGAAATCAAACCATTTTAAAAATATTTTCATAACAAATGCACTCGAAGGACACATGCACTATGTAGTGAAGAAGGAATGATTATATGTATGTCCCTTTGTTCTTAGTCCTAGGACGTATGATGTATCGTGTATCGTTCAAATGCTCACCTTCACTCGTGAACTTTAGTTTTATTCGTGCTATATATTTTTGAATTGAAATGGAGGAAAACGACTAGTTAGGCGTATTCTCCTCTTATTAAGATTCTAATAAAGACAAAGAAGAGTGATCTCTTCTGTCCAAAAGGGTAAACCAACTTTGAAAGAGAAAATAGAGCAACAGATAATATGCCATAAAAGTTATTTAATAGCACTTTATTTTGTTTTTGATAGCGCTGAAAAGCGCTATTAACTGTGCCGCTAATGTAAACGACTTTGTTTAATAGCACTTTAAAAGAGCTATTAAAATCCAGTTTTTAATATAAAAATAATAATTAATTAAAAAAATAAGTTTTAAGGAGCCAAACGAAATTCGTGGGGGAAAAAAAAAATTTTAGTACAAATAGTAGTGTCGGCCTGAACCGTCGCTAATATAAGAAAATAAGAATTAATTAAGACAATAACTAATAAGGAGGCAAACGAAATTTGTTATGGGAAATGAATATTTTTTCATTAACAATAGCGTTGGCCTGAACCGTCGCTAATATAAAAAAATAAATAATTATTTAAGACAATAAATAATAAGGAGGCAAACTAAATTGGTCGGATGAATGGAATTTTTTGCACAAACAGTAGCGTCGGTCCAAATAAACGCTTGGTCAACACCAAGTATTTTTCTAGAAATCAAACCATTTTAAAAATAGTTTCATAACAAATGCACTCGCAGGACACATGCACTAAGTAGTGAAGAAGGAATGATTATATGTATGTCCCTTTGTTTAATAGCCCTATTAACTGTGCCGCTAATGTAAACGATTTTGTTTAATTGCACTTTAAAAGAGCTATTAAAATACTAGTTTTTAATATAAAAATAATAATTAATTAAAAAAATAAGTTTAAAGGAGCTAAACGAAATTCGTGGGGGAAAATGAAAATTTTAGTACAAACAGTAGCGACAGCCTGAACCGTCGCTAATATAAGAAAATAAGAATTAATTTAGACAATAACTAATAAGGAGGCAAATGAAATTTGTTATGGGAAATGAATACTTTTTCATAAACAATAGCGTCGGCCAGAACCGTCGCTAATATAAAAAAATAATTAATTATTTAAGACAATAAATAATAAGGGGGCAAACTAAATTGGTCGGATGAATGGAATTTTTCGCACAAACAGTAGCGTCGGTCCAAATAAACGCTTGGTCAACACCAAGTATTTTTCTAGAAATCAAACCATTTTAAAAACATTTTCATAACAAATGCACTCGAAGGACACATGCACTAAGTAGTGAAGAAGGAATGATTATATGTATGTCACTTTGTTCTTAGTCCTAGGACGTATGCTGTATCGTTTATCGCTCAAATGCTCACCTTCACTCGTGAACTTTAGTTTTATTCGTGCTATATACTTTTGAAGTGAAATGGAGGAAAACGACTAGTTAGGCGTATGCTCTTCTTATTAAGATTCTAATAAAGACAAAGAAGAGTGATCTCTTCTGTCCAAAAGGGTAAGCCAACTTTGAAAGAGAAAATAGAGCAACAGACAATATGCCAAAAAAGTTATTTAATAGCACTTTCTTTTGTTTTTGATAGGCCTCAAAAGCGCTATTAACCGTGTCGCTAATGTAAACGATTTTGTTTAATAGCACTTTAAAAGAACTATTAAAATACTAGTTTTTAATATAAAAATAATAATTAATTAAAAAAATAAGTTTAAAGCAGCCAAACGAAATTCGTGGGGGAAAAAGAAAATTTTAGTACAAATAGTAGTGTCGGCCTGAACCGTCGCAAATATAAGAAAATAAGAATTAATTAAGACAATAACTAATAAGGAGGAAAAGGAAATTTGTTATGGGAAATGATTATTTTTTCATAAACAATAGCATTGGCTTGAACCGTCGCTAATATAAAAAATGAATAATTATTTAAGACAATAAATAAAAAGGAGGCAAACTAAATTGGAGTGATGAATTGAATTTTTCGCACAAACAGTAGCGTCGGTCCAAATACACTCTTGGTAAACACCAAGTATTTTTCTCGAAATCAAACCATTTTAAAATTATTTTCATAACAAATGCACTCGAAGGACACATGCACTATGTAGTGAAGAAGGAATAATTATATGTATGTCCCTTTGTTCTTAGTCCTAGGACGTATGCTGTATCGTTTATCATTCAAATGCTCACCTTCACTCGTGAATTTTAGATTTATTCGTGCTATATAATTTTGAATTGAAATGGAGGAAAACGACTAGTTAGGCGTATGCTCCTCTTATTAAGATTCTAATAAAGACAAAGAAGAGTGATCTCTTCTGTCCAAAAGGGTAAACCAACTTTGAAAGAGAAAATAGAGCAACAGACAATATGCCATAAAAGTTATTTAATAAAACTTTCTTTTGTTTTTGATAGCGCTGAAAAGCGCTATTAACCATGTCGCTAATGTAAACGATTTTGTTTAATAGCACTTTAAAAGAGCTATTAAAATACTAGTTTTTAATATAAAAATAATAATTAATTAAAAAACATAAGTTTAAAGGAGCCAAACGAAATTCGTGGGGAAAAAAGAAAATTTTAGTACAAATAGTAGTGTCGGCCTGAACCGTCGCAAATATAAGAAAATAAGAATTAATTAGGACAATAACTAATAAGGAGGAAAAGGAAATTTGTTATGGGAAATGATTATTTTTTCATAAACAATAGCATCGGCTTGAACCGTCGCTAATATAAAAAATAAATAATTATTTAAGACAATAAATAAAAAGGAGGCAAACTAAATTGGAGTGATGAATTGAATTTTTCGCACAAACAATAGCGTCGGTCCAAATACACTCTTGGTCAACACCAAGTATTTTTCTCGAAATCAAACCATTTTAAAAATATTTTCATAACAAATGCACTTGAAGGACACATGCACTATGTAGTGAAGAAGGAATGATTATATGTATGTCCCTTTGTTCTTAGTCCTAGGACGTATGCTGTATCGTGTATCGTTCAAATGCTCACCTTCACTCGTGAACTTTAGTTTTATTCGTGCTATATATTTTTGAATTGAAATGGAGGAAAACGACTAGTTAGGCGTATGCTCCTCTTATTAAGATTCTAATAAAGACAAAGAAGAGTGATCTCTTCTGTCCAAAAGGGTAAACCAACTGTGAAAGAGAAAATAGAGCAACAGATAATATGCCATAAAAGTTATTTAATAGCACTTTCTTTTGTTTTTGATAGCGCTGAAAAGCGCTATTAACCGTGCCGCTAATGTAAACGAATTTGTTTAATAGCACTTTAAAAGAGCTATTAAAATCCAGTTTTTAATATAAAAATAATAATTAATTAAAAAAATAAGTTTAAAGGAGCCAAACGAAATTCGTGGGGGAAAAAGAAAATTTTAGTACAAATAGTAGTGTCGGCCTGAACCGTCGCTAATATAAGAAAATAAGAATTAATTAAGACAATAACTAATAAGAAGGCAAACGAAATTTGTTATGGGAAATGAATATTTTTTCATTAACAATAGCGTTGGCCTGAACCGTCGCTAATATAAAAAAATAAAGAATTATTTAAGACAATAAATAATAAGGAGGCAAACTAAATTGGTCGGATGAATGGAATTTTTCGCACAAACAGTAGCGTCGGTCAAAATAAACGCTTGGTCAACACCAAGTATTTTTCTAGAAATCAAACCATTTTAAAAATATTTTCATAACAAATGCACTCGCAGGACACATGCACTAATTAGTGAAGAAGGAATGATTATATGTATGTCCCTTTGTTTAATAGCCCTATTAACCGTGCCGCTAATGTAAACGATTTTGTTTAATTGCACTTTAAAAGAGCTATTAAAATACTAGTTTTTAATATAAAAGTAATAATTAATTAAAAAAATAAGTTTAAAGGAGCTAAACGAAATTCGTGGGGGAAAATGAAAATTTTAGTACAAACAGTAGCGTCAGCCTGAACCGTCGCTAATATAAGAAAATAAGAATTAATTTAGACAATAACAAATAAGGAGGCAAACGAAATTTGTTATGGGAAATGAATACTTTTTCATAAACAATAGCGTCGGCCTGAACCGTCGCTAATATAAAAAAATAATTAATTATTTAAGACAATAAATAATAAGGAGGCAAACTAAATTGGTCGGATGAATGGAATTTTTCGCACAAACAGTAGCGTCGGTCCAAATAAACGCTTGGTCAACACCAAGTATTTTTCTAGAAATCAAACCATTTTAAAAATATTTTCATAACAAATGCACTCGAAGGACACATGCACTAAGTAGTGAAGAAGGAATGATTATATGTATGTCACTTTGTTCTTAGTCCTAGGACGTATGCTGTATCGTTTATCACTCAAATGCTCACCTTCACTCGTGAACTTTAGTTTTATTCGTGCTATATACTTTTGAAGTGAAATGGAGGAAAACGACTAGTTAGGCGTATGCTCCTCTTATTAAGATTCTAATAAAGACAAAGAAGAGTGATCTCTTCTGTCCAAAAGGGTAAGCCAACTTTGAAAGAGAAAATAGAGCAACAGACAATACGCCAAAAAATTTATTTAATAGCACTTTCTTTTGTTTTTGATAGCGCTGAAAAGCGCTATTAACCGTGTCGTTAATGTAAACGATTTTGTTTAATAGCACTTTAAAAGAGCTATTAAAATACTAGTTTTTAATATAAAAATAATAATTAATTAAAAAAATAAGTTTAAAGGAGCCAAACGAAATTCGTGGGGGAAAAAGAAAATTTTAGTACAAATAGTAGTGTCGGCCTGAACCGTCGCAAATATAAGAAAATAAGAAGTAATTAAGACAATAATTAATAAGGAGGAAAAGGAAATTTGTTACGGGAAATGATTATTTTTTCATAAACAATAGCATCGGCTTGAACCGTCGCTAATATAAAAAATAAATAATTATTTAAGACAATAAATAAAAAGGAGGCAAACTAAATTGGAGTGATGAATTGAATTTTTCGCACAAACAGTAGCGTCGGTCCAAATACACTCTTGGTCAACACCAAGTATTTTTCTCGAAATCAAACCATTTTAAAATTATTTTCATAACAAATGCACTAGAAGGACACATGCACTATGTAGTGAAGAAGGAATGATTATATGTATGTCCCTTTGTTCTTAGTCCTAGGACGTATGCTGTATCGTTTATCATTCAAATGCTCACCTTCACTCGTGAACTTTAGTTTTATTCGTGCTATATACTTTTGAATTGAAATGGAGGAAAACGACTAGTTAGGCGTATGCTCCTCTAAATAAGATTCTAATAAAGACAAAGAAGAGTGATCTCTTCTGTCCAAAAGGGTAAACCAAATTTGAAAGAGAAAATAGAGCAACAGTCAATATGCCATAAAAGTTATTTAATAAAACTTTCTTTTGTTTTTGATAGCGCTGAAAAACGCTATTAACCGTGTCGCTAATGTAAACGATTTTGTTTAATAGCACTTTAAAAGAGCTATTAAAATACTAGTTTTTAATATAAAAATAATAATTAATTAAAAAAATAAATTTAAAGGAGCCAAACGAAATTCGTGGGGAAAAAAAATTTTAGTACAAATAGTAGTGTCGCCTTAAACCGTCGCTAATATAAGAAAATAAGAATTAATTAAGATAATAACTAATAAGGAGGAAAAGGAAATTTGTTATGGGAAATGATTATATTTTCATAAACAATAGCATCGGCTTGAACCGTCGCTAATATAAAAAATAAATAATTATGTAAGACAATAAATAAAAAGGAGGCAAACTAAATTGCAGTGATGAATTGAATTTTTCGCACAAACAGTAGCGTCGGTCCAAATACACTCTTGGTCAACACCAAGTATTTTTCTCGAAATCAAACCATTTTAAAAATATTTTCATAACAAATGCACTCGAAGGACACATGCACTATGTAGTGAAGAAGGAATGATTATATGTATGTCCCTTTGTTCTTAGTCCTAGGACGTATGCTGTATCGTGTATCGTTCAAATGCTCACCTTCACTCGTGAACTTTAGTTTTATTCGTGCTATATACTTTTGAATTTAAATGGAGGAAAACGACTAGTTAGGCGTATGCTCCTCTTATTAAGATTCTAATAAAGACAAAGAAGAGTGATCTCTTCTGTCCAAAAGGGTAAACCAACTTTGAAAGAGAAAATAGAGCAACAGACAATATGCCATAAAAGTTATTTAATAGCACTTTCTTTTGTTTTTGATAGCGCTGAAAAGCGCTATTAACCGTGCCGCTAATGTAAACGACTTTGTTTAATAGCACTTTAAAAGAGCTATTAAAATCTAGTTTTTAATATAAAAATAATAATTATTTAAAAAAAATAAGTTTAAAGGAGCCAAACGAAATTCGTGTGGGAAAAAGAAAATTTTAGTACAAATAGTAGTGTCGGCCTGAACCGTCGCTAATATAAGAAAATAAGAATTAATTAAGACAATAACTAATAAGGAGGCAAACGAAATTTGTTATGGGAAATGAATATTTTTTCATTAACAATAGCGTTGGCCTGAACCGTCGCTAATATAAAAAAATTAATAATTATTTAAGACAATAAATAATAAGGAGGCAAACTAAATTGGTCGGATGAATGGAATTTTTCGCACAAACAGTAGCGTCGGTCAAATAAACGCTTGGTCAACACCAAGTATTTTTCTAAAAATCAAACCATTTTAAAAATATTTTCATAACAAATGCACTCGCAGGACACATGCACTAAGTAGTGAAGAAGGAATGATTATATGTATGTCCTTTTGTTTAATAGCCCTATTAACCGTGCTGCTAATGTAAACGATTTTGTTTAATAGCACTTTAAAAGAGCTATTAAAATACTAGTTTTTAATATAAAAATAATAATTAATTAAAAAAATAAGTTTAAAGGAGCTAAATGAAATTCGTGGGGGAAAATGAAAATTTTAGTACAAACAGTAGCGTCAGCCTGAACCGTCGCTAATATAAGAAAATAAGAATTAATTTAAACAATAACTAATAAGGAGGAAAACAAAATTTGTTATGGGAAATGAATACTTTTTCATAAACAATAGCGTCGGCCTGAACCGTCGCTAATATAAAAAAATAATTAATTATTTAAGACAATAAATAATAAGGAGGCAAACTAAATTGGTCGGATGAATGGAATTTTTCGCACAAACAGTAGCGTCGGTCCAAATAAACGCTTGGTCAACACCAAGTATTTTTCTAGAAATCAAACCATTTTAAAAATATTTTCATAACAAATGCACTCGAAGGACACATGCACTAAGTATTGAAGAAGGAATGATTATATGTATGTCACTTTGTTCTTAGTCCTAGGACGTATGCTGTATCGTTTATCGCTCAAATGCTCACCTTCACTCGTGAACTTTAGTTTTATTCGTGCTATATACTTTTGAAGTGAAATGGAGGAAAACGACTAGTTAGGCGTATGCTCCTCTTATTAAGATTCTAATAAAGACAAAGAAGAGTGATCTCTTCTGTCCAAAAGGGTAAGCCAACTTTGAAAGAGAAAATAGAGCAACAGACAATATGCCAAAAAAGTTATTAAATAGCACTTTCTTTTGTTTTTGATAGCACTGAAAAGCGCTATTAACCGTGCCGCTAATGTAAACGACTTTGTTTAATAGCACTTTAAAAGAGCTATTAAAATATTAGTTTTTAATATAAAAATAATAATTAATTAAAAAATAAGTTTAAAGGAGCCAAACGAAATTCGTGGGGGAAAAAGAAAATTTTAGTACAAATAGTAGTGTCGGCCTGAACCGTCGCTAATATAAGAAAATAAGAATTAATTAAGACAATAACTAATAAGGAGGCAAACGAAATTTGTTATGGGAAATCAATATTTTTTCATTAACAATAGCGTTGGCCTGAACCGTCGCTAATATAAAAAAATAAATAATTATTTAAGACAATAAATAATAAGGAGGCAAACTAAATTGGTCAGATGAATGGAATTTTTCGCACAAACAGTAGCGTTAGTCCAAATAAACGCTTGGTCAACACCAAGTATTTTTCTAGAAATCTAACCATTATTTTCATAACAAATGCACTCGAAGGACACATGCAGTAAGTAGTGAAGAAGGAATGATTATATGTATGTCCCTTTGTTTAATAGCGCTATTAACCGTGCCGCTAATGTAAACGATTTTGTTTAATAGCACTTTAAAAGAGCTATTAAAATACTTGTTTTTAATATAAAAATAATAATTAATTAAAATAATAAGTTTAAAGGAGCTAAACGAAATTCGTGGGGGGTAATGAAAATTTTAGTACAAACAGTAGTGTCAGCCTGAACCGTCGCTAATATAAGAAAATAAGAATTAATTTAGATAATAACTAATAAGGAGGAAAACGAAATTTGTTATGGGAAATGAATATTTTTTCATAAACAATAGCGTTTACCTGAACCGTCGCTAATATAAAAAATAAATAATTATTTAAGACAATAAATAATAAGGAGGCAAACTAAATTCGTCGGATGAATGTAATTTTTCGCACAAACAATAGCGTCGGTCCAGATAAACGCTTGGTTAACACCAATTATTTTTCTAGAAATCAAATCATTTTAAAAATATTTTCATAACAAATGCACTCGAAGTTAAGATGCACTAAGTAGTGAAGAATCTATAATTATATGTATGTCCCTTTGTTCTTAGTCCTAGGACGCATGTTGTATCAATCATCGTTCAAATGGTCAAGTTCACTCGTGAACTTTAGTTTTATTCGTGCTATATACTTTTGAAGTGAAATGGAGGAAAATGACTAGTTAGGCATATGCTCCTCTTATGAAGATTCTAATAAAGACAAAGAAGACTGATCTCTTCTGTCCAAAAGGGTAAACCAACTTTGAAAGAGAAAATACAGCAACAGACAATATGCCATAAAAGTTATTTAATAACACTTCCTTTTATTTTTGATAGCGCTGAAAAGTGTTATTATCCGTGCCGCTAATGTAAAAGATTTTGTTTAATAGCACTTTAAAAGAGCTATTAAAATACTAGTTTTTAATATAAAAATAATAATTAATTAAAACAATAAGTTTAAAGGAGCCAAATGAAATTCGTGGGGGAAAATGAAAATTTTAGTACAAACAGTAGAGTCGGCCTGTATCGTCGCTAATATAAGAAAATAAGAATTAATTAAGATAATAACTAATACGGAGGCAAACGAAATTTGTTATGGGAAATGAATATTTTTTCATAAACAATAGCGTCAGCCTGAACCGTCGCTAATATAAAAAAATAAATAATTATTTAAGATAATAAATAAAAAGGAGGAAAACTAAATTGGAGGGATCAATTGAATTTTTTGCAAAAACAGTAGCGTCGGTCCAAATAAACGCTTGGTCAACACCAAGTATTATTCTCGAAATCAAACCATTTTAAAAATATTTTCATAACAAATGCACCGGAAGGACACATGCACTAAGTAGGGAAGAAGGAATGATTATATGTATGTCCCTTTGTTCTTAGTCCTAGGACGTATGTTGTATCGTTTATTGTTCAAATGATCACCTTCACTCGTGAACTTTAGTTTTGATCGTGCTATATAATTTTGAAGTGAAATGGAGGAAAACGACTAGTTAGGCATATGATCCTCTTATTAAGATTCTAATAAAGATAAAGAAGACTGATCTCTTATGTCCAAAAGGGTAAACCAACTTTGAAAGAGAAACTAGAGCAACAAACAATATGCCATAAAAGTTATTTAATAGCACTTTCTTTTGTTTTTAATAGCGCTGAAAAGCGCTATTAACCGTGCCGCTAATCTAAAAGATTTTGTTTAATAGCACTTTAAAAGAGCTATTAAAATACTAGTTTTTAAAATAAAAATAATAATTAATTAAAACAATAAGTTTAAAGGAGCCAAACAAAATTCGTGGGGGAAAATGAAAATTTTAGTACAAACAGTAGCGTCGGCCTGAACCGTCGCTAATATAAGAAAATAAGAATTAATTAAGACAATAACTAATACGGAGGCAAATGAAATTTGTTATTGGAAATGAATATTTTTTCATAAACAATAGCATCGGCCTGAACCGGCGCTAATATAAAAAAATAAATAATTATTTAAGACAATAAATAATAAGGAGGCAAACTAAATTGGTCGGATGAATGGAATTTTTCGCACAAACAGTAGCGTCGGTCCAAATAAACACTTGGTCAACACCAAGTATTTTTCTAGAAATCAAACCATTTTAAAAATATTTTCATAACAAATGCACTCGAAGGACACATGCACTAAGTAGTGAAGAATGAACGATTGAATGTATGTCCCTTTGATCTTAGTCCTAGGACGCATGTTGTATCGTTTATCGTTCAAATGCTCACCTTCACTCGTGAACTTTAGTTTTATTCGTGCTATATACTTTTGAAGTGAAATGGAGGAAAACGACTCGTTAGGCAAGTGCTCTTCTTATAAAGATTCTAATAAAGACAAAGAAGAGTGATCTCTTCTGTCCAAAAGGGTAAACCAACTTTGAAAGAGAAAATAGAGCAACTGACAATATGCCATAAAAGTTATTTAATAGCACTTTCTTTTGTTTTTGATAGCGCTGAAAAGCGCTATTAACCGTGCCTCTAATGTAAACGATTTTGTTTAATAGAACTTTAAAAGAGCTATTAAAAATCTAGTTTTTAATATAAAACTAATAATTTATTAAAAAATAAGTTTAAAGGAGCCAAACGAAATTCGTGGGGGAAAATGAAAATTTTAGTACAAACAGTAGCGTCGGCCTGAACCGTCGCTAATATAAGAAAATAAGAATTAATTTAGATAATAACTAATAAGGAGGCAAACGAAATTTGTTATGGGAAATGAATATTTTTTCATAAACAATAGCGTCGGCCTGAACTGTCGCTAATATAAAAAATAAATAATTATTTAAGACATTAAATAATAAGGAGGCAAACTAAATTGGTCGGATGAATGGATTTTTTCGCACAAACAGTAGCGTCGGTCCAAATAAACGCTTGGTTAACACCAATTATTTTTCTAGAAATCAAACCATTTTAAAAATATTTTCATAACAAATGCACTCGAAGGTAAGATGCACTAAGTAGTGAAGAATCTATAATTATATGTATGTCCCTTTGTTCTTAGTCCTAGGACGCATGTTGTATCGGTTATCGTTCAAATGGTCACGTTAACTCGTGAACTTTAGTTTTATTCGTGCTATATACTTTTGAAGTGAAATGGAGGAAAACGACTAGTTAGGCATATGCTCCTCTTATGAAGATTCTAATAAAGACAAAGAAGACTGATCTCTTCTATCCAAAAGGGTAAACCAACTTTGAAAGAGAAAATAGAGCAACAAACAATATGCCATAAAAGTTATTTAATAACACTTTCTTTTGTTTTTGATAGCGCTGAAAAGTGCTATTAACCGTGCCGCTAATGTAAAAGATTTTGTTTAATAGCACTTTAAAAGAGCTATTAAAATACTAGATTTTAATATAAAAATAATAATTAATTAAAACAATAAGTTTAAAGGAGCCAAACAAAATTCGTGGGGGGAAATGAAAATTTTAGTACAAACAGTAGCGTCGGCCTGAACCGTCGCTAATATAAGAAAATAAGAATTAATTAAGACAATAACTAATAAGGAGGCAAACGAAATTTGTTATGGGAAATGAATATTTTTTCAAAAACAATAGTATCGGCCTGAAGCGTCGCTAATATAAAAAATAAATAATTATTTAAGACAATAAATAATAAGGAGGCAAACTAAATTGGTCGGATGAATGGAATTTTTCGCACAAACAGTAGCGTCGGTCCAAATAAATGCTTGGTCAACACCAAGTATTTTTCTAGAAATCAAACCATTTTAAAAATATTTTCATAACAAATGCACTCGAAGGACACATGCAATAAGTAGTGAAGAAGGAATGATTATATGTATGTCACTTTGTTCTTAGTCCTAGGACGTATGATGTATCGTTTATCGCTCAAATGCTCACCTTCACTCGTGAACTTTAGTTTTATTCGTGCTATATACTTTTGAAGTGAAATGGAGGAAAACGACTAGTTAGGCGTATGCTCCTCTTATTAAGATTCTAATAAAGACAAAGAAGAGTGATCTCTTTTGTCCAAAAGGGTAAGCCAACTTTGAAAGAGAAAATAGAGCAACAGACAATACGCCAAAAAAGTTATTTAATAGCACTTTCTTTTGTTTTTGATAGCGCTGAAAAGCGCTATTAACCGTGTCGTTAATGTAAACCATTTTGTTTAATAGCACTTTAAAAGAGCTATTAAAATACTAGTTTTTAATATAAAAATAATAATTAATTAAAAAAATAAGTTTAAAGGAGCCAAACGAAATCCGTGGGGGAAAAAGAAAATTTTAGTACAAATAGTAGTGTCGGCCTGAACCGTCGCAAATATAAGAAAATAAGAATTAATTAAGACAATAACTAATAAGGAGGAAAAGGAAATTTGTTATGGGAAATGATTATTTTTTCATAAACAATAGCATCGGCTTGAACCGTCGCTAATATAAAAAATAAATAATTATTTAAGACAATAAATAAAAAGGAGGCAAACTAAATTGGAGTGATGAATTGAATTTTTCGCACAAACAGTAGCGTCTGTCCAAATACACTCTTGGTCAACACCAAGTATTTTTCTCGAAATCAAACCATTTTAAAATTATTTTCATAACAAATGCACTAGAAATACACATGCACTATGTAGTGAAGAAGGAATGATTATATGTATGTCCCTTTGTTCTTAGTCCTAGGACGTATGCTGTATCGTGTATCGTTCAAATGCTCACCTTCACTCGTGAACTTTAGTTTTATTCGTGCTATATACTTTTGAATTTAAATGGAGGAAAACGACTAGTTAGGCGTATGCTCCTCTTATTAAGATTCTAATAAAGACAAAGAAGAGTGATCTCTTCTGTCCAAAAGGGTAAACCAACTTTGAAAGAGAAAATAGAGCAACAGACAATATGCCATAAAAGTTATTTAATAGCACTTTCTTTTGTTTTTGATAGCGCTGAAAAGCGCTATTAACCGTGCCGCTAATGTAAACGACTTTGTTTAATAGCACTTTAAAAGAGCTATTAAAATCTAGTTTTTAATATAAAAATAATAATTATTTAAAAAAAATAAGTTTAAAGGAGCCAAACGAAATTCGTGTGGGAAAAAGAAAATTTTAGTACAAATAGTAGTGTCGGCCTGAACCGTCGCTAATATAAGAAAATAAGAATTAATTAAGACAATAACTAATAAGGAGGCAAACGAAATTTGTTATGGGAAATGAATATTTTTTCATTAACAATAGCGTTGGCCTGAACCGTCGCTAATATAAAAAAATTAATAATTATTTAAGACAATAAATAATAAGGAGGCAAACTAAATTGGTCGGATGAATGGAATTTTTCGCACAAATAGTAGCGTCGGTCCAAATAAACGCTTGGTCAACACCAAGTATTTTTCTAGAAATCAAACCATTTTAAAAATATTTTCATAACAAATGCACTCGCAGGACACATGCACTAAGTAGTGAAGAAGGAATGATTATATGTATGTCCTTTTGTTTAATAGCCCTATTAACCGTGCCGCTAATGTAAACGATTTTGTTTAATAGCACTTTAAAAGAGCAATTAAAATACTAGTTTTTAATATAAAAATAATAATTAATTAAAAAAATAAGTTTAAAGGAGCTAAACGAAATTCGTGGGGGAAAATGAAAATTTTAGTACAAACAGTAGCGTCAGCCTGAACCGTCGCTAATATAAGAAAATAAGAATTAATTTAAACAATAACTAATAAGGAGGCAAACAAAATTTGTTATGGGAAATGAATACTTTTTCATAAACAATAGCGTCGGCCTGAACCGTCGCTAATATAAAAAAATAATTAATTATTTAAGACAATAAATAATAAGGAGGCAAACTAAATTGGTCGGATGAATGGAATTTTTCGCACAAACAGTAGCGTCGGTCCAAATAAACGCTTGGTCAACACCAAGTATTTTTCTAGAAATCAAACCATTTTAAAAATATTTTCATAACAAATGCACTCGAAGGACACATGCACTAAGTATTGAAGAAGGAATGATTATATGTATGTCACTTTGTTCTTAGTCCTAGGACGTATGCTGTATCGTTTATCGCTCAAATGCTCACCTTCACTCGTGAACTTTAGTTTTATTCGTGCTATATACTTTTGAAGTGAAATGGAGGAAAACGACTAGTTAGGCGTATGCTCCTCTTATTAAGATTCTAATAAAGACAAAGAAGAGTGATCTCTTCTGTCCAAAAGGGTAAGCCAACTTTGAAAGAGAAAATAGAGCAACAGACAATATGCCAAAAAAGTTATTAAATAGCACTTTCTTTTGTTTTTGATAGCGCTGAAAAGCGCTATTAACCGTGCCGCTAATGTAAACGACTTTGTTTAATAGCACTTTAAAAGAGCTATTAAAATACTAGTTTTTAATATAAAAATAATAATTAATTAAAAAATAAGTTTAAAGGAGCCAAACGAAATTCGTGGGGGAAAAAGAAAATTTTAGTATAAATAGTAGTGTCGGCCTGAACCGTCGCTAATATAAGAAAATAAGAATTAATTAAGACAATAACTAATAAGGAGGCAAACGAAATTTGTTATGGGAAATCAATATTTTTTCATTAACAATAGCGTTGGCCTGAACCGTCGCTAATATAAAAAAATAAATAATTGTTTAAGACAATAAATAATAAGGAGGCAAACTAAATTGGTCGGATGAATGGAATTTTTCGCACAAACAGTAGCGTTAGTCCAAATAAACGCTTGGTCAACACCAAGTATTTTTCTAGAAATCTAACCATTATTTTCATAAATGCACTCGAAGGACACATGCACTAAGTAGTGAAGAAGGAATGATTATATGTATGTCCCTTTGTTTAATAGCGCTATTAACCGTGCCGCTAATGTAAACGATTTTGTTTAATAGCACTTTAAAAGAGCTATTAAAATACTTGTTTTTAATATAAAAATAATAATTAATTAAAAAAATAAGTTTAAAGGAGCTGAACGAAATTCGTGGGGGGTAATGAAAATTTTAGTACAAACAGTAGTGTCAGCCTGAACCGTCGCTAATATAAGAAAATAAGAATTAATTTAGATAATAACTAATAAGGAGGAAAACGAAATTTGTTATGGGAAATGAATATTTTTTCATAAACAATAGCGTTGACCTGAACCGTCGCTAATATAAAAAATAAATAATTATTTAAGACAATAAATAATAAGGAGGCAAACTAAATTCGTCGGATGAATGGAATTTTTCGCACAAACAGTAGCGTCGGTCCAGATAAACGCTTGGTTAACACCAATTATTTTTCTAGAAATCAAATCATTTTAAAAATATTTTCATAACAAATGCACTCGAAGGTAAGATGCACTAAGTAGTGAAGAATCTATAATTATATGTATGTCCCTTTGTTCTTAGTCCTAGGACGCATGTTGTATCGATCATCGTTCAAATGGTCAAGTTCACTCGTGAACTTTAGTTTTATTCGTGCTATATACTTTTGAAGTGAAATGGAGGAAAACGACTAGTTAGGCATATGCTCCTCTTATGAAGATTCTAATAAAGACAAAGAAGACTGATCTCTTCTGTCCAAAAGGGTAAACCAACTTTGAAAGAGAAAATACAGCAACAGACAATATGCCATAAAAGTTATTTAATAGCACTTCCTTTTATTTTTGATAGCGCTGAAAAGTGTTATTATCCGTGCCGCTAATGTAAAAGATTTTGTTTAATAGCACTTTAAAAGAGCTATTAAAATACTAGTTTTTAATATAAAAATAATAATTAATTAAAACAATAAGTTTAAAGGAGCCAAACGAAATTCGTGGGGGAAAATGAAAATTTTAGTACAAACAGTAGCGTCGGCCTGAACCGTCCCTAATATAAGAAAATAAGAATTAATTAAGACAATAACTAATACGGAGGCAAATGAAATTTGTTATGGGAAATGATTATTTTTTCATAAACAATAGCGTCGGCCTGAACCGGCGCTAATATAAAAAAATAAATAATTATTTAAGACAATAAATAATAAGGAGGCAAACTAAATTGGTCGGATGAATGGAATTTTTTGCATAAACAGTAGCGTCGGTCCAAATAAACACTTGGTCAACACCAAGTATTTTTCTAGAAATCAAACCATTTTAAAAATATTTTCATAACAAATGCACTCGAAGGACACATGCACTAAGTAGTGAAGAATTAACGATTATATGTATGTCCCTTTGTTCTTAGTCCTAGGACGCATGTTGTATCATTTATCGTTCAAATGCTCACCTTCACTCGTGAACTTTAGTTTTATTCGTGCTATATACTTTTGAAGTGAAATGGAGGAAAATGACTCGTTAGGCAAGTGCTCCTCTTATGAAGATTCTAATAAAGACAACGAAGAGTGATCTCTTCTGTCCAAAAGGGTAAACCAACTTTGAAAGAGAAAATAGAGCAACTGACAATATGCCATAAAAGTTATTTAATAGCACTTTCTTTTGTTTTTGATAGCGCTGAAAAGCGCTATTAACCGTGCCTCTAATGTAAACGATTTTGTTTAATAGCACTTTAAAAGAGCTATTAAAGATCTAGTTTTTAATATAAAACTAATAATTAATTAAAAAATAAGTTTAAAGGAGCCAAACGAAATTCGTGGGGGAAAATGAAAATTTTAGTACAAACAGTAGTGTCGGCCTGAACCGTCGCTAATATAAGAAAATAAGAATTAATTTAGATAATAACTAATAAGGAGGCAAACGAAATTTGTTATGGGAAATGAATATTTTTTCATAAACAATAGCGTCGGCTTGAACCGTCGCTAATATAAAAAATAAATAATTATTTAAGATATTAAATAATAAGGAGGCAAACTAAATTGGTCGGATGAATGGAATTTTTCACACAAACAGTAGCGTCGGTCCAAATAAACGCTTGGTTAACACCAATTAATTTTCTAGAAATCAAACCATTTTAAAAATATTTTCATAACAAATGCACTCGAAGGTAAGATGCACTAAGTAGTGAAGAATCTATAATTATATGTATGTCCCTTTGTTCTTGTCCTAGGACGCATGTTGTATCGGTTATCGTTCAAATGGTCACGTTCACTCGTGAACTTTAGTTTTATTCGTGCTATATACTTTTGAAGTGAAATGGAGGAAAACGACTAGTTAGGCATATGCTCCTCTTATGAAGATTCTAATAAAGACAAAGAAGACTGATCTCTTCTGTCCAAAAGGGTAAACCAACTTTGAAAGAGAAAATAGAGCAAAAACAATATGCCATAAAACTTATTTAATAGCACTTTCTTTTGTTTTTGATAGCGCTGAAAAGTGTTATTAACCGTGCCGCTAATGTAAAAGATTTTGTTTAATAGCACTTTAAAAGAGCTATTAAAATACTAGATTTTAATATAAAAATAATCATTAATTAAAACAATAAGTTTAAAGGAGCCAAACGAAATTCGTGGGGGGAAATGAAAATTTTAGTACAAACAGTAGCGTCGGCCTGAACCGTCGCTAATATAAGAAAATAAGAATTAATTAAGACAATAACTAATAAGGAGGCAAACGAAATTTGTTATGGGAAATGAATATTTTTTCATAAACAATAGGATCGGCCTGAAGCGTCGCTAATATAAAAAAAATTAAATTATTTAAGACAATAAATAAAAAGGAGCCAAACTAAATTGGAGGGATGAATTGAATTTTTCACACAAACAGTAGCGTCGGTCCAATTACACTCTTGGTCAAGACCGAGTATTTTTCTCGAAATCAAACCATTTTAAAACTATTTTCATAACAAATGCACTCGAAGGTAAGATGCACTAAGTAGTGAAGAATCTATAATTATATGTATGTCCCTTTGTTCTTGTCCTAGGACGCATGTTGTATCGGTTATCGTTCAAATGGTCACGTTCACTCGTGAACTTTAGTTTTATTCGTGCTATATACTTTTGAAGTGAAATGGAGGAAAACGACTAGTTAGGCATATGCTCCTCTTATTAAGATTCTAATAAAGATAAAGAAGACTGGTCTCTTATGTTTAAAAGGGTAAACCAACTTTGAAAGAGAAACTAGAGCAACAAAAAATATGCCATAAAAGTTATTTAATACCACTTTCTTTTGTTTTTAATAGCGCTGAAAAGCGCTATTAACCGTGCCGCTAATGTAAAAGATTTTGTTTAATAGCACTTTAAAAGAGCTATTAAAATACTAGTTTTTAAAATAAAAATAATAATTAATTAAAACAATAAGTTTAAAGGAGCCAAACGAAATTCGTGGGGGGAAATGAAAATTTTAGTACAAACAGTAGCGTCGGCCTGAACCGTCGCTAATATAAGAAAATAAGAATTAATTAAGACAATAACTAATACGGAGGCAAATGAAATTTGTTATGGGAAATGATTATTTTTTCATAAACAATAGCATCGGCCTGAACCGGCGCTAATATAAAAAAATAAATAATTATTTAAGACAATAAATAATAAGGAGGCAAACTAAATTGGTCGGATGAATGGAATTTTTCGCACAAACAGTAGCGTCGGTCCAAATAAACACTTGGTCAACACCAAGTATTTTTCTAGAAATCAAACCATTTTAAAAATATTTTCATAACAAATGCACTCGAAGGACACATGCACTAAGTAGTGAAGAATTAACGATTATATGTATGTCCCTTTGTTCTTAGTCCTAGGACGCATGTTGTATCGTTTATCGTTCAAATGCTCACCTTCACTCGTGAACTTTAGTTTTATTCGTGCTATATACTTTTGAAGTGAAATGGAGGAAAACGACTCGTTAGGAAAGTGCTCATCTTATGAAGATTCTAATAAATAAAACGAAGAGTGATCTCTTCTGTCCAAAAGCGTAAACCAACTTTGAAAGAGAAAATAGAGCAACTGACAATATGCCATAAAAGTTATTTAATAGCACTTTCTTTTGTTTTTGATAGCGCTGAAAAGCACTATTAACCGTGCCTCTAATGTAAACGATTTTTTTTAATAGCACTTTAAAAGAGTTATTAAAGTACTAGTTTTTAATATAAAACTAATATTTAATTAAAAAATAAGTTTAAAGGAGCCAAACGAAATTCGTGGGGGAAAATGAAAATTTTAGTACAAACAGTAGCGTCGGCCTGAACCGTTGCTAATATAAAAAATAAATAATTATTTAAGACATTAAATAATAAGGAGGCAAACTAAATTGGTCGGATGAATGGAATTTTTCGCACAAAGTGTAGCGTCGGTCCAAATAAACGCTTGGTTAACACCAATTATTTTTCTAGAAATCAAACCATTTTAAAAATATTTTCATAACAAATGCACTCGAAGGTAAGATGCACTAAGTAGTGAAGAATCTATAATTATATGTATGTCCCTTTGTTCTTAGTCCTAGGACGCATGCTGTATCGGTTATCGTTCAAATGGTCACGTTCACTCGTGAACTTTAGTTTTATTCGTGCTATATACTTTTGAAGTGAAATGGAGGAAAACGACTCGTTAGGCAAGTGCTCCTCTTATGAAGATTCTAGTAAAGACATAGAAGAGTGATCTCTTCTGTCCAAAAGTGTAAACCAACTTTGAAAGAGAAAATAGAGCAACAAACAATATGCCATAAAAGTTATTTAATAGCACTTTCTTTTGTTTTTAATAGCACTGAAAAGTGCTATTAACCGTGCCACTAATGTAAAAGATTTTGTTTAATAGCTCTTTAAAAGAGCTATTAAAATACTAGCTTTTAATATAAAAATAATAATTAATTAAAACAATAAGTTTAAAGGATCCAAACGAAATTCGTGGGGGGAAATGAAAATTTTAGCACAAACAGTAGCGTCGGCCTGAACCGTCGCTAATATAAGAAAATAAGAATTAATTAAGACAATAACTAATAAGGAGGCAAACGAAATTTGTTATGGGAAATGAATATTTTTTCATAAACAATAGTATCGGCCTGAAGCGTCGCTAATATAAAAATTAAATAATTATTTAAGACAATAAATAAAAAGGAGGCAAACTAAATTGGAGGGATGAATTGAATTTTTTGCATAAACAGTAGCGTCGGTCCAAATACACTCTTGGTCAACACCGAGTATTTTCCTCGAAATCAAACCATTTTAAAAATATTTTCATAACAAATGCACTCGAAGGACACATGCACTAAGTAGTGAAGAAGGAATGATTATATGTATGTCCCTTTGTTCTTAGTCCTAGGACGTATGATGTATCGTTTATCGTTCAAATGATCACCTTCACTCGTGAACTTTAGTTTTATTCGTGCTATATACTTTTGAAGTGAAATGGAGAAAAACGACTAGTTAGGCATATTCTCCTCTTATGAAGATTCTAATAAAGACAAAGACAAGTGATCTCTACTCTTTAAAAGGGTAAACCAATTCTGAAAGAGAACATAGGGAAACAAACAATACACAAAAAAAGCTATTTAATAGCACTTTATTTTGTTTTTGATAACCCTTAAAAGCGCCATTAACTGCGCCGCTATTGTATAGGATTTTGTTAAATTGCAATTAAAAAGCGCTATTAAAGTACTAGTTTTTAATATAAAAATAATAATTAATTAAAACAATAAGTTTAAAGGAGCCAAAGGAAATTCGTGGGGGAAAATGAAAATTTTAGCAAAAACAGTAGCGTCGGCCTGAACCGTCGCTAATATAAGAAAATAAGAATTAATTAAGAAAATAACTAATAAGGAGGCAAACGAAATTTGTTATGGGAAATGAATATTTTTTCATAAACAATAGCGTTGGCCTGAACCGTCGCTAATCTAAAAAAATAAATAATTATTTAATACAATAAATAATAAGGAGGCAAACTAAATTGGTCGGATGAATGGAACTTTTCGCACAAACAGTAGCGTCGGTCCAAATAAACACTTGGTCAACACCAAGTATTTTTCTAGAAATCAAAACATTTCAAAAATATTTTCATAACAAATGCACTCGAAGGACACATGCACTAAGTAGTGAAGAATGAACGATTATATGTACGTCCCTTTGTTCTTAGTCCTAGGACGCATGTTGTATCGTTTGTCGTTCAAATGCTCACCTTCACTCGTGAACTTTAGTTTTATTCGTGCTATATACTTTTTAAGTTAAATGGAGGAAAACGACTAGTTAGGCGTATGCTCCTCTTATGAAGATTCTAATAAAGACAAAGAAGAGTAATCTCTTCTGTCCAAAATGGTAAACCAACTTTGAAAGAGAAAATAGAGCAACTGACAATATGCCATAAAAGTTATTTAATAGCACTTTCTTTTGTTTTTGATAGTGCTGAAAAGCGCTATTAACCGTGCCTCTAATGTAAACGATTTTGTTTAATAGCACTTTAAAAGAGCTATTAAAAATCTAGTTTTTAATATAAAACTAATAATTAATTAAAAAATAAGTTTAAAGGAGCCAAACGAAATTCGTGGGGGAAAATGAAAATTTTAGTACAAACAGTAGCGTGAACCGTCGCTAATATAAGAAAATAAGAATTAATTAAGACAATACCTAATAAGGAGGCAAACGCAATTTGTTATGGGAAATGAATATTTTTTCATAAACAATAGTATCGGCCTGGAGCGTCGCTAATATAAAAAATAAATAATTATTTAAGACAATAAATAAAAAGGAGGCAAACTAAATTGGAGGGATGAATTGAATTTTTCGCACAAACAGTAGCGTCGGTCCAAATACACTCTTGGTCAACAACGAGTATTTTTATCGAAATCAAACCATTTTAGAAATATTATCATAACAAATGCACTCGAAGGACACATGGACTAATTAGTGAAGAAGGAATGATTATATTTATGTCCCTTTGTTCTTAGTCCTAGGACGTATGCTGTATCGTTTATCGTTCAAATGATCACCTTCACTCGTGAACTTTAGTTTTATTCGTGTTATATACTTTTGAAGTGAAATGGAGGAAAACGACTAGTTAGGCATATGCTCCTCTTATGAAGATTCTAATAAAGACAAAGAAGACTGATCTCTTATGTCCAAAAGGGTAAACCAACTTTGAAAGAGAAAATAGAGCAACAGACAATATGCCATAAAAGTTATTTAATAACACTTTCTTTTGTTTTTTATAGCGCTGAAAAGCGCTATTAACCGTGTCGCTAATGTAAAAGATTTTGTTTTATAGCACTTTAAAAGAGCTATTAAAATACTACTTTTTAAAATAAAAATAATAATTAATTAAAACAATAAGTTTAAAGGAGCCAAACGAAATTCGTGGGGGAAAATGAAAATTTTAGTACAAACAGTAGCGTCGGCCTGAACCGTCGCTAATATAAGAAAATAAGAATTAATTAAGACAATAACTAATAAGGAGGCAAATGAAATTTGTTATGGGAAATGAATATTTTTTCATAAACAATAGCGTCGGCCTGAACCGTCGCTAATATAAATAAATAAATAATTATTTAAGACAATAAATAATAAGGAGGCAAACTAAATTGGTCGGATGAATGGAATTTTTTGCACAAACAGTAGCGTCGGTCCAAATAAACACTTGGTCAACACCAAGTATTTTTCTAGAAATCAAACCATTTTAAAAATATTTTCATAACAAATGCACTCGAAGGACACACGCACTAAATAGTGAAGAATGAACGATTATATCTACGTCCCTTTGTTCTTAGTCCTAGGACGCATGTTGTATCGTTTATCGTTCAAATGCTCACCTTCACTCGTGAACTTTAGTTTTATTCGTGCTATATACTTTTTAAGTGAAATGGAGGAAAACGACTAGTTAGGCGTATGCTCCTCTTATGAAGATTCTAATAAAGACAAAGAAGAGTAATCTCTTCTGTCCAAAAGGGTAAACCAACTTTGAAAGAGAAAATAGAGCAACTGACAATATGCCATAAAAGTTATTTAATAGCACTTTCTTTTGTTTTTGATAGTGCTGAAAAGCGCTATTAACCGTGCCTCTAATGTAAACGATTTTGTTTAATAGAACTTTAAAAGAGCTATTAAAAATCTAGTTTTTAATATAAAACTAATAATTAATTAAAAAATAAGTTTAAAGGAGCCAAACGAAATTCGTGGGGGAAAATGAAAATTTTAGTACAAACAGTAGTGTCGGCGTGAACCGTCGCTAATATAAGAAAATAAGAATTAATTAAGACAATACCTAATAAGGAGGCAAATGAAATTTGTTATGGGAAATGAATATTTTTTCATAAACAATAGTATCGGCCTGAAGCGTCGCTAATATAAAAAATAAATAATTATTTAAGACAATAAATAAAAAGGAGGCAAACTAACTTGGAGGGATGAATTGAATTTTTCGCACAAACAGTAGCGTCGGTCCAAATACACTCTTGGTCAACACCGAGTATTTTTCTCGAAATCAAACCATTTTAAAAATATTATCATAACAAATGCACTCGAAGGACACATGGACTAAGTAGTGAAGAAGGAATGATTATATGTATGTCCCTTTGTTCTTAGTCCTAGGACGTATGCTGTATCATTTATCGTTCAAATGATCACCTTCACTCGTGAACTTTAGTTTTATTCGTGCTATATACTTTTGAAGTGAAATGGAGGAAAACGACTAGTTAGGCATATGCTCCTCTTATGAAGATTCTAATAAAGACAAAGAAGACTGATCTCTTATGTCCAAAAGGGTAAACCAACTTTGAAAGAGAAAATAGAGCAACAAACAATATGCCATAAAAGTTATTTAATAGCACTTTCTTTTGTTTTTTATAGCGCTGAAAAGCGCTATTAACCGTGTCGCTAATGTAAATTTTTTTGTTTAATAGCACTTTAAAAGAGCTATTAAAATACTAGTTTTTAAAATAAAAATAATAATTAATTAAAACAATAAGTTTAAAGGAGCCAAACGAAATTCGTGGGGGAAAATGAAAATTTCAGTACAAACAGTAGCGTCGGCCTGAACCGTCGCTAATATAAGAAAATAAGAATTAATTAAGACAATAACTAATAAGGAGGCAAATGAAATTTGTTATGGGAAATGAATATTTTTTCATAAACAATAGCGTCGGCCTGAACCGTCGCTAATATAAAAAAATAAATAATTATTTAAGACAATAAATATTAAGGAGGCAAACTAAATTGGTCGGATGAATGGAATTTTTCGCACAAACAGTAGCGTCGGTCCAAATAAACACTTGGTCAACACCAAGTATTTTTCTAGAAATCAAACCATTTTAAAAATATTTTCATACCAAATGCACTTGAAGGACACATGCACTAAGTAGTGAAGAATGAACGATTATATGTATGTCCCTTTGTTCTTAGTCCTAGGACGTATGTTGTATCGTTTATCGTTCAAATGCTCACCTTCACTCGTGAACTTTAGTTTTATTCGTGCTATATACTTTTTAATTGAAATGGAGGAAAACGACTAGTTAGGCAGATGCTCCTCTTATGAAGATTCTAATAAAGACAAAGAAGAGTGATCTCTTCTGTCCAAAAGGGTAAACCAACTTTGAAAGAGAAAATAGAGCAACTGACAATATGCCATAAAAGTTATTTAATAGCACTTTCTTTTGTTTTTGATAGCGCTGAAAAGCGCTATTAACCGTGCCTCTAATGTAAACGATTTTGTTTAATAGCACTTTAAAAGAGCTATTAAAAATCTAGTTTTTAATATAAAACTAATAATTAATTAAAAAATAAGTTTAAAGGAGCCAAACGAAATTCGTGGGGGAAAATGAAAATTTTAGTACAAACAGTAGCGTCGGCGTGAACCGTCGCTAATATAAGAAAATAAGAATTAATTAAGACAATAACTAATAAGGAGGCAAACAAAATTTGTTATGGGAAATGAATATTTTTTCATAAACAATAGTATCGGCCTGAAGCGTCGCTAATATAAAAAATAAATAATTATTTAAGACAATAAATAAAAAGGAGGCAAACTAAATTGGAGGGATGAATTGAATTTTTCGCACAAACAGTAGCGTCGGTCCAAATACACTCTTGGTCAACACCAAGTATTTTTCTCGAAATCAAACTATTTAAAAAATATTTTCATAACAAATGCACTCGAAGGACACATGCACTAAGTAGTGAAGAAGGAATGATTATATGTATGTCCCCTTGTTCTTAGTCATAGGACGTATGCTATATCGTTTATCGTTCAAATGATCACCTTCACTCGTGGACTTTAGTTTTATTCGTGCTATATACTTTTGAAGTGAAATGGAGGAAAACGACTAGTTAGGCGTATGCTCCTCTTATGAAGATTCTAATAAAGACAAAGAAGAGTCATCTCTTCTGTCCAAAAGGGTAAACCAACTTTGAAAGAGAAAATAGAGCAATTGACAATATGCCATAAAAGTTATTTAATAGCACTTTCTTTTGTTTTTGATAGCGCTTAAAAGCGCTATTAACGGTGCCTCTAATGTAAACGATTTTGTTTAATAACACTTTAAAAGAGCTATTAAAAATCTAGTTTTTAATATAAAACTAATAATTAATTAAAAAATAAGTTTAAAGGAGCCAAACGAAATTCGTGGGGGAAAATGAAAATTTTAGTACAAACAATAGCGTCGGCGTGAACCGTCGCTAATATAAGAAAATAAGAATTAATTAAGACAATAACTAATAAGGAGGCAAACAAAATTTGTTATGGGAAATGAATATTTTTTCATAAACAATAGTATCGTCCTGAAGCGTCGCTAATATAAAAAATAAATAATTATTTAAGACAATAAATAAAAAGGAGGCAAACTATATTGGAGGGATGAATTGAATTTTTCGCACAAACAGTAGCGTCGGTCCAAATAAACACTTGGTCAACACCAAGTATTTTTCTAGAAATCAAACCATTTTAAAAATATTTTCATAACAAATGCACTCGAAGGACACATGCACTAAATAGTGAAGAATGAACGATTATATGTACGTCCCTTTGTTCTTAGTCCTAGGACGCATGTTGTATCGTTTATCGTTCAAATGCTCACCTTCACTCGTGAACTTTAGTTTTATTCGTGCTATATACTTTTTAAGTGAAATGGAGGAAAACGACTAGTTAGGCGTATGCTCCTCTTATGAAGATTCTAATAAAGACAAAGAAGAGTCATCTCTTCTGTCCAAAAGGGTAAACCAACTTTGAAAGAGAAAATAGAGCAATTGACAATATGCCATAAAAGTTATTTAATAGCACTTTCTTTTGTTTTTGATAGCGTTGAAAAGCGCTATTAACCGTGCCTCTAATGTAAACAATTTTGTTTAATAGCACTTTAAAAGAGCTATTAAAAATCTAGTTTTTAATATAAAACTAATAATTAATTAAAAAATAAGTTTAAAGGAGCCAAACGAAATTCGTGGGGGAAAATGAAAATTTTAGTACAAACAATAGCGTCGGCATGAACCGTCGCTAATATAAGAAAATAAGAATTAATTAAGACAATACCTAATAAGGAGGCAAACAAAATTTGTTATGGGAAATGAATATTTTTTCATAAACAATAGTATCGTCCTGAAGCGTCGCTAATATAAAAAATAAATAATTATTTAAGATAATAAATAAAAAGGAGGCAAACTAAATTGGAGGGATGAATTGAATTTTCGCACAAACAGTAGCGTCGGTCCAAATAAACACTTGGTCAACACCAAGTATTTTTCTAGAAATCAAACCATTTTAAAAATATTTTCATAACAAATGCACTCGAAGGACACATGCACTAAATAGTGAAGAATGAACGATTATATGTACGTCCCTTTGTTCTTAGTCCTAGGACGCATGTTGTATCGTTTATCGTTCAAATGCTCACCTTCACTCGTGAACTTTAGTTTTATTCGTGCTATATACTTTTTAAGTGAAATGGAGGAAAACGACTAGTTAGGCGTATGCTCCTCTTATGAAGATTCTAATAAAGACAAAGAAGAGTCATCTATTCTGTCCAAAAGGGTAAACCAACTTTGAAAGAGAAAATAGAGCAACTGACAATATGCCATAAAAGTTATTTAATAGCACTTTCTTTTGTTTTTGATAGCGCTGAAAAGCGCTATTAACCGTGCCTCTAATGTAAACGATTTTGTTTAATAGCACTTTAAAGGAGCTATTAAAAATCTAGTTTTTAATATAAAACTAATAATTAATTAAAAAATAAGTTTAAAGGAGCCAAACGAAATTCGTGGGGGAAAATGAAAATTTTAGTACAAACAGTAGCGTCGGCGTGAACCGTCGCTAATATAAGAAAATAAGAATTAATTAAGACAATACCTAATAAGGAGGCAAACAAAATTTGTTATGGGAAATGAATATTTTTTCATAAACAATAGTATCGGCCTGAAGCGTCGCTAATATAAAAAATAAATACTTATTTAAGACAATAAATAAAAAGGAGGCAAACTAAATTGGAGGGATGAATTGAATTTTTCGCACAAACAGTAGCGTCGGTCCAAATACACTCTTGGTCAACACCGAGTATTTTTCTCGAAATCAAACCATTTTAAAAATATTATCATAACAAATGCACTCGAAGGACACATGCACTAAGTAGTGAAGAAGGAATGATTATATGTATGTCCCTTTGTTCTTAGTCCTAGGAGGTATGCTGTATCGTTTATCGTTCAAATGATCACCTTCACTCGTGGACTTTAGTTTTATTCGTGCTATATACTTTTGAAGTGAAATGGAGGAAAACGACTAGTTAGGCATATGCTCCTCTTATGAAGATTCTAATAAAGACAAAGAAGACTGATCTCTTATGTCCAAAAGGGTAAACCAACTTTGAAAGAGAAAATAGAACAACAGACAATATGCCATAAAAGTTATTTAATAGCAATTTCTTTTGTTTTTTATAGCGCTATTAACCGTGTCGCTAATGTAAAAGATTTTGTTTAATAGCACTTTAAAAGAGCTATTAAAATACTAGTTTTTAAAATAAAAATAATAATTAATTAAAACAATAAGTTTAAAGGAGCCACACGAAATTCGTGGGGGAAAATGAAAATTTTAGTACAAACAGTAGCGTCGGCCTGAACCGTCGCTAATATAAGAAAATAAGAATTAATTAAGACAATAACTAATAAGGAGGAAAATGAAATTTGTTATGGGAAATGAATATTTTTTCATAAACAATAGCGTCGGCCTGAACCGTCGCTAATATAAAAAAATAAATAATTATTTAAGACAATAAATAATAAGGAGGCAAACTAAATTGGTCGGATGAATGGAATTTTTCGCACAAACATTAGCGTCGGTCCAAATAAACACTTGGTCAACACCAAGTATTTTTCTAGAAATCAAACCATTTCAAAAATATTTTCATAACAAATGCACTCGAAGGACACATGCACTAAATAGTGAAGAATGGACGATTATATGTACGTCCCTTTGTTCTTAGTCTTAGGATGCATGTTGTATCGTTTATCGTTCAAATGCTCACCTTCACTCGTGAACTTTAGTTTTATTCGTGCTATATACTTTTTAAGTGAAATGGAGGAAAACGACTAGTTAGGCGTATGCTCCTCTTATGAAGATTCTAATAAAGACAAAGAAGGGTCATCTCTTCTGTCCAAAAGGGTAAACCAACTTTGAAAGAGAAAATAGAGCAACTGACAATATGCCATAAAAGTTATTCAATAACACTTTCTTTTGTTTTTTATAGCGCTGAAAAGCGCTATTAACCGTGTCGCTAATGTAAAAGATTTTGTTTTATAGCACTTTAAAAGAGCTATTAAAATACTACTTTTTAAAATAAAAATAATAATTAATTAAAACAATAAGTTTAAAGGAGCCAAACGAAATTCGTGGGGGAAAATGAAAATTTTAGTACAAACAGTAGCGTCGGCGTGAACCGTCGCTAATATAAGAAAATAAGAATTAATTAAGACAATAACTAATAAGGAGGCAAACAAAATTTGTTATGGGAAATGAATATTTTTTCATAAACAATAGTATCGGCCTGAAGCGTCGCTAATATAAAAAATAAATAATTATTTAAGACAATAAATAAAAAGGAGGCAAACTAAATTGGAGGGATGAATTGAATTTTTCGCACAAACAGTAGCGTCGGTCCAAATAAACACTTGGTCAACACCAAGTATTTTTCTAGAAATCAAACCATTTTAAAAATATTTTCATAACAAATGCACTCGAAGACTCTTCCACATCGTCTTCAATGGCATTCACTCCCGAGTTGTTGATGAACACAGGAGGTCTTCCGATTCATGCATTCCGAACAGCCCTTTGAGCTTCTGCAGTGAAACCCAAACCAAACTTGTAAGTCTTCTGTGTAAAATCAGGGAGTCGACCCCAATTTGTACACTCACCCTTCTCAACAACAGCCTGGGCATCCTTGAAGGAAGCCATCTTCATAGGAGAATCTTCAACAACGGTCTCAACTGATGCCAGTGTCTGGGGAACCTCTTCAAAATGCTGAAATGGGGTCTCAATGAACTCCCCATCCATTTCTACATATCGGAAAGAGTTGAGGTTTCTAACCATGTACTCTTCCTCTCCCTGTACTGTCACAATCTTCCCTTTGACCGGGTACTTCAGCTTCTGGTGGAGCGTTGATGTTACGGCCCCAGCTTTGTGGATCCATGGACGACCCAACAAACAAGAATAGGATGGCCGAATATCCATCACATAGAACATAGAATTGAAGACCTGAGAACCAACCTTAATCAGAATATCAACCTCACCATGTACCATTCTTTTAGACCCATCAAAGGCCCTAACAACAATATTTCTTGGCTTCAGCTCTAACCCTTCACAATCAAACCGGTCTAGAGCTTTCTTGGGCAAGACGTTCAATGAAGAACCAGTATCCACCAATACATGTGCAAGAGTAGTGCCCCTGCATTCAATGGAGACATGCAGGGCATCGTTGTGATTCTTCCCCTTAGCAGTCAGGTCGGCGTCAGAGAAACCTAACCCATTATCAGTAGTCAAATTGGCCACGCAATCTGTAAACTGATCAGCTGATGTCTCTTGTGGCACATGGGCAGTCTTCAAAAAGGTAATCAGAGCCTTGGCATGGGCCTCTGAGCATAACAACAGTGACAACATAGAAATCATGGATGGGGTTTGCCCCAGCTGTTCGACTACATTGTAGTCACTCTTTTTGATGATCTTCAAGATCTCTTCTATCTCTTGCATAGAAGCTTCAACAGTAATCATCTTCGGTGCCTCCGTCTGGGCAGGCACATTAGTGGTGATCCCTTTGCCCCGAGTGTCAAATGACTCGGAGACAGGGGTAAGAATAGGAACTTGAACATGAATAACAGCAGGTACACTGGTAGGTGTAATAACAACAGGTCTTCGGGCAGTTGGTGGAGAGATGTCAGGTGAGAAAAGTCTTCCACTGCGGGTGACTTTAGCAGGTCAAACAACATTGCTGACGTCAGTATCAGCATCCAACTCTTGCTTAACTCCATGAAAATAAACATCAGCCCCGTAGTGCCAAGGGACAGCTTTATAAGAGGTATAGGGGATGGGCCCCAGAACAGTGATGATCACAGGCGCGATTCTTGGAACAGATGTAATTCTAACAGGCTTCCTCGAGGGAGCCTTGGAAGAATTGTCGAAAATGGTAATGATGGCAACTTCTTCAGTAGGAAATGAGGGAACAACAGACTTCTAAAATAGAATTTCTTTACTATCCATCAGGCGTTGGACACCTGACTTCAAGAGATGGCAACCAATAGGTAGAACAGAACACATACGACAACCTTCGCCACAGCCCGGAAATAAACCGACTAGCAAGAGGTTCTTCTTTACATTCATCAGAGGGGTAACAATATCATCCACAGAAACCACAAACAAGTCATCTTTAATAGAATTTACTCCATGCTTGGGCATAGGAGCAGTGACAACATTAGGCCTCTTGGGCGCCTCAAACTCAATCTCCTTCACTTCAATTAAGTCATGTATCTTATTCTTCAAAGTCCAACAATCGTCTGTATTATGCCCCGGGATATCAGAGTGATAAGCACAACGGGCATTAGGGTTATACCTCAGTGATGTTATATTTGAATTCTTTGGGGCTTCCTTTAGAATCAACAAATTGGTCATCGGCAACTGTGGCAGAATCTGAGATAAGGTCATATTGAGATGAGTGAATTGCCTTCGAGGTCTCTCGTCTTTCTGTTGATTATTGTGCTGAGGAGCACTAGCAGGTTTTGAAATAACAACCGCGTTAACAGCTTGGCAGTGTTCAGGTCTATTCTATCTTCTTGAATTGTAGACAGCACTAGATTCTTTCTTAAAGGGCTTCTTCTCGGTGCTCGATGAAGCACCCTTCTGTATCTTACCAGCCTCAATCCTTTCACGGGTCAAAATAAGCTCCGTAAACCCAGACGAGGAGCTTCTAATTAAGTGGTTGAAAAATGGACCAGACAGGGTCCCCAGAAACATATCAACAAGTTCCCGATCCGCCAAGGGTGGTTGTACTCTACTAGCGAGGTCCCTCCACTTCTGAGCATAATCTTCGAATCCTTCACCCGTTCCCATTCACATACCCTGGAGTTGGGTACGCGTGGGAGCAAGGTCGGAGTTGTACTTATATTTCCTGTAGAATGCAGTAGCCAAATCTTCCCAACTACGGATACTGGCTCCGTCCAACTGATAGAACCATTGAAGCTGAGTCCCTGAGAGACTGTCTTGAAATAAATGGATCCATAGGTTTTTATCAATGTTATACGGCTGAATCTTCCTTACATATGACCAGAGGTGTAGTTTCGGACAAGAAACTTTGTCATACTTAGCAAAGGCTGATGCCTTGAATTTGTGGGGAATCACTACCCCAGATGATAGACCTAGATCACCAAAGTCCAGACCAGGAACCTTCTGAACTTCCATAGCACTCAACCAGTCTTCCAGTTGCGTGTATCTATCCTCGGCATGAGGATACTGCTCTTCATCGTAGTCTGCCTCGTTGTCGGAGACCACAGGGCTAGGAGCCCTTCTTTCTTCTTGACTATCTTTCCCTCCAGATGAGGTAGTCAGATCAACTTCATTTTGTAACCTGTTTCCAAACCTATGACCAGTGTTGAACATGATGGTCCTCTTCTTCTTCTTCTTCTTCTTCTCTTTCAGAATTAGGGTCTTCAGGTCTTGCTGACCCTTAGCTAGATTCATGAACAACTCTTGAAATTGGGCATTCTGGGCCTGGAGGGCCTTGATAGCTTGCTCAGTTGAAGGTTCAGCAGACATGATGAGTGCTGAAATAAACAGCGAAGAAGATAAGAGACCTGTAATGGGTACCTGTTTATGAAGTGCATGGTATGAAATGCGTATGATTTATGATTTCAAAGACAATCGGGATTCAAATTTGTAAACAAGAAAGGAAACACACTTTATTAGATAAACTTCAAAATTCAAATTGTTCAACTGATGCCCTCAGGGTGTTACAAGAATGGAAATACTGAAAAGTAAATAAAAACTGGAAAGGAAATCATCAAAGGTCAATCAACGCTCCCATGGTCTCTTCTTATCAGTGCAGACATTGTCATTGAGAATCTGCTCGTTCTTCAACTGTCTGGTCAGCCTCTGGATCTTCTGCTCTTGCTCATTGAACTTCTCTCGATAAGAATCCCGTTCTTCCCTTAGTTGCATCCAAGACCTTTTCAGTGCCCCAATGTTAGTGGGCATATGAGGATGGAGGGTGGTTGGAAGAACCCCTTCTTCATTAGCAACTTCAAGAGTGACAGTTCGGACAGCTTCATATGGCATACCCAGCTTTTGGGCACGGATACGGACCCATCTGAGATATGGCTCCATGGGCAGAGAAGTCTTTGGACCCAGCTCGTGTGGATCAGATCTGTGAACTCTATCCCATGCCTTTATGAATCTGCGACGTTGCTCGTCGCTATCCCCTTGAAAATCAAAGATGATACTAGGCATTAACAGCTTGTGAGGTCCTTCTCTTCTGGCTCTTCCAAACTGACGTAAGGCTAAGCACAGATTGTAAGAAATTCCTCCATGGGTTCCTAACAGTGGAACATTGGGATACTCCCCACAACGATCAATTATAGCCTCCTCATTCATACCCTTGAGAGTCCGGATAATGTCATTATGAGAAAGAGACATAACCCTATAAGCCCAGCCCATGCCTTCTTTATTCTTCAGCACTGACTTGGGGAGGTGCGAAATAAACCACCTCGCCAATAAAGGAGCATATCACATCAAGGTTCCCCGCTTTCGGGCAGTACGAGCATAAAGCTGATGAAGGATGTCACCCAAGAGAATGGGTACAGGGTTGCGAGAGATGAAGATCTTTACCGCATTAACATCAACAAAGGAGTCAGAGTTCGGAAATAATACCAAGCCATATATCAGAAGAGCCATAATGTCTTCGAAGGCCTTGAAGTCTAGGCTATCCCAGAAATAGTTAGCTTTACCAACCAAAAACTTAGTAAGAAAGCCCTTTGCTCCACTTCTAGTCTCCCAATTAGTCATTACCTCTTCCTTGGTCAAATGAAGGGCTGCAGCAATCTCTTATAGCCTAAGAGTCTTCTCCCAACCAGTAAATGGGGTCTGCTCCAGAATGGAGATACCGAGCAGATCAGAAAATTCTTCTAAAGTGGGAACTAGCTGGTAATCCTGGAAAGTAAAACAATGGTACAACGAATCATAGAATTGGACCAGAACACTCATCATCTACTCGTCCAATTTAGAGGTGACCAAACTGAGAAGATAACCATGTCTCTGGATGAAGGAGGTAGTATCAGGCATCTTTGCAATTAACTCTTTAAGCAAGGTGGGAACTTGGACAAAGTTGATCCGGATGGTATTCCTACGCATGGGCATCATGATGACCTACAAAACAGAACAAAGATGAATCCCTCCTGTCTTTGAAATAGGTTAGTCTTATGCGAGATGTATGCAATGTTATGATGTCATGATGTCATGATAGAAAGCACATCACAAGTATCCACAAATAGCAAACATGGTAAAGGCACACAAGTCACACAGAGAGCCCTTAAATTTCAGGCTAACAAGGAGCTTAAGTTCTACCCTCTTTCAGTTCAGTTGGTTTAAACCTATCCTAAAAATAGTAACCGGGTTCTAGAGGATCTCAATATCATTGACTACCCTCGATCGGTCATAATTCCAATTTAGCAACCTTTTCTTGCAGCCGGAATCATCGCGAGAGTTTAGTCTCAATGAGTGTAGCATACTGCTACTGTTCTATAGCCAAGTTGGTCAATTTAAAGGTTCTAAGGTCAGCTGGTGCTTAATGACCCCTTAGATGACCCATATTCTCCTCGTTCCAACACAAGGGATATCGGTACAATCTAAAGTGTCACACCAATGTAGCTACTACTTCAACCGTATCGGTATACGCCGTACAGTTCCCTCACAGTTTATTGCTACTTACCTAAAGGGTATCCCCCAGATCCGGGTTAGGATCTATAGTAACTCTGATACAAGCCCACAAATATAAAGCATACAAAGCATACAATTGAAAACACTGTGATCTAATCCTAAGGTACACCTCACTTATATAATTCCCCAGCAGAGTCGCCAGTTTTGTGATCGGTGGGAAGAGAACTGACTGTTTTTGGGAATGCTGGTTCGCGTTTTGCGTTTGTTTTTGTAAAATGTCGCCGTAAGCAAGAGTTGCCACCGTCTTTTATTTTATCCAACAAGGAAAGGAAAAAAGCACAGAAAAATTCCTTTTTCGAGATGTTTCTCGGGTCTGGGGGGTAGATTATAGAAAGGGAAGGTGTTAGCACCCTTTCTATCCGTGGTTATCCACGGGCTCTTAGGTACTTGCTCAAAGTGTTTTCAAAATTTGCTTTTCTTTGTGTCTGTGGGTTTGAAAAGAGTTTTTGTTTGAAAGGAGTGTAAGTGCAAAAAGTTTTGTTTTGTTTTAAAAGGAGCAAGTACTTAAGAACCATCTACCTACTCGAAAAAGGAATTAATTTGTACAAATGTCCTTTAGACAATGCTATCCCACTATTGATAAGTAGGTAGCATCGTCGTTGGAGTTTTAAGGTTCAATTCGATTAAGGGACGTGTGGTCACTAACGCAATGTTAGGACGCCTTAGCGGTAACCCTAATGTCTTAGATCATTTTTCCGAGGAAATCGTTTCGAGGCAACCATGATCTTTGGACAAGAGGGCGACCTCTAAAACTTCCTATACTCAATGACCACGTTCAAAGGCAACCAAGTGAGGTGTACCCTAGGAGTGCGCATGTGCGAGTGTGTTATTTCGATTAATTTTATCTTTGTGCATGTTATGGGTGAGCTATATTAATTTTAGGTTAAAGATTTGATCTTGTCATGCATTCCCTATTATCAAACATCTAACAGTTAATATTGTGCGGAAATTAAATTGCGGAAATTAAATCTAAACTATTACAAGGCGTCGGGTATTTACATCGCCAAAAACAACCCTTTAATTTAAAATGCAGAAAATAAAAGAAAAGAGATAAAATAATTCAAAGTCCTATTTAAAGCTATTACATTCCGGAAGCAATTAAAATAATGGTAAAATGGATCGCGTGCGAGAAATTACAACGGCGCATTTTTTAGGGTTTTGACCCTTTTTTTTATTAAAGAAAAGACTTTTGTTGTTTTTGAATTAACTGGAATTAAACCTAAGCTAATTATTAATTAATTAATAAAAATTATATTTTTGGATTTTTTATGTTTAAGGAAATAAAATAAATTTGGTCAAAATTATTAAAAACTAATATTCTACATTAATTTTAATTATTGCAAAAATATTGAAATTATACCTAATTAAAGCTAAATCAATTAAATTAATTTATTTACAAAAATAAAAGGGATGAAGTTAATTTTAATAATTAAAATATATTTTTTGTTTTTGATTTTATTAAGAAAAATTATTAATTGGTTTGTTTAAATAATAATAATAATAATTTAAACAAAACAAAGAAAAGAAAGAAAATAAAAAGAAATACTCATGGGGGGGTTCAGGCCCAAATGGAGGTGAGACTTGGCATTTTGAGGCCCATTAACACGCAGGCCTGGGTTGACTTCCTGTTTCTCCACGCGCGTGTTGACTTGGGTGCATGGTGGTCACTCAATCTTGACCTTTAGATTTGTCCTGGAGGCCATCTGGCGTCTGGAGATTTGAGGAGTATGTTGTGCTACGCTTGCTGAAATGCGTTGGAATATCTGAAACAAAATAACACAAAGTTTTGGAGGACCTGGGATTCGAACCCAGGTCCCAATGGATTATGCACTACACACTTGCCAACTCAACCAACGCACTCAATTGTTAATATAATGGATACAAATTATTATAAGGAAAACAAATAATATGCTGGAATTAAAAAACAAAAACGCGCGAGATTTGAAACAGCCAGTTGGGAAGAGACACGTGATCATCTTCTTCATTGAAAAACCTGGTTATTTACCTGCGGATTTCATCCGCAGCTAAATTCATAGGCTTCTCCTAAAACCTTCTCTAGGCCATGAAAATGCAAACTAAAACCACAGCCATGACCGTCTCCTTTCCCTGATCACACCCATGTCCATGGTTTGCATCAATTGTGCCTGAAACTGAAACGCCTAAAAACAAGAAACGAAAACCCTAGATTCAGGTATTGTATTACAGGCCATGAATTTGTGTTGTATATGTACCAAGCATTGTATTAGGTCAAGTCTTGGGCTTGGAATCCTTGTGTATTGATGATTCAAGATTTGATATGATTCACCATTAACAAAGCTTCCAAAAATGTCAAAAACCAATATTTTGTGCATGATATGCTTTGATTCGAATTTGATCATGTCCATAATGATATTAAAGACCCGTATCAATCAAAAAGATCTTATTTCATCAATATTTGTATTTTATTTGGATTTAAATTGATTTAAAATGAATTAAATGAATAAAAATCAAATAAAATAGAAAAATTATTGAATGGACACAAGACTGAAGATAGGACACGTGTGTAGTGTGATAAGATCAAATCAAGTGGAAAAAGTGGGCCCATTTGATAAAATTTGATGTTTTGGTGATAGTTGACTTTTGGCAATTTTGGAAAAATGCCCAACTTCAAGAATGCATAACTTCTTCAATTTTGAAATTTTGGAGGTGTTATTGGACATTTTAGAAACCTTGAGATGTCCTCTAACCAACCATTTTTGTCTCATCTCAATTTGACATTCCATGCTCAAGTTATAAGCTTTGGCAAAAAAAGTATTTTTGTTGACTTTCAAAAATGACCTATAATGTCCAAATTTTTAACATTTTGTGAGTGCATTTCTTGATCTTGGGGTGTGAATATGTATTGTAGGTAATTGAATCCTCTTCAAAATGAGCTTTGGATGGGTCATTTCTCATAAATTATGAGAAAGTTATGCTTGGTCAAAGTTGAGTTGACTTTTCCTATAAAACCCTAATTTAGCAAATTTTGAATCTTGATGAATTTTGAGCAATCCTTGATGAATCATGATCAACCCTTGATCAAATGATGAATTATCCTTAAAAATTAGAATGTTGACAAAAATCTTGAGGTTTGACTATTTGTAGGTCACAGTTGACTTTTGCCCTAACACAATCGATTTATGGACTTCTTGAGCAATTGACTGACCAAACTTCCTCTGCAAGGCTTGAAATTTGACATGGATGAACTTGAGAACATACTAGGACATTGGTGAGCATTTGAGGTCATTTGGATGTAAGGACCTTGATGCAACACAAAACCCTAATTTGGGGTTGACTACCTTAGGAGATGATTTAACTGTCCAATTCTTGAACAATCTTGAGCAACTTGGAGGTTATTCTTGACATGTATTGGGAAATATGAGAGGGAAAACTTTGGGGTACAACACCAACTCTGAAAGAGAACATAGGGAAACAAACAATACACAATAAAAGCTATTTAATAGCACTTTCTTTTGTTTTTGATAACCTTTAAGAGCGCCATTAACTGCGTCGCTATTGTATAGGATTTTGTTAAATTGCAATTTAATAAAAGCGCTATTAAAGAACTAGTTTTTAATGTAAAAATAATAATTAATTAAAACAATAAGTTTAAAGAAGCCAAAGGAAATTTGTGGGGGAAAATGAAAATTTTAGCAAAAACAGTAGCGTCGGCCTGAACCGTCGCTAATATAAGAAAATAAGAATTAATTAAGACAATAACTAATAAGGAGGCAAACGAAATTTGTTATGGGAAATGAATATTTTTTCATAAACAATAGCGTTGGCCTGAACCATCGCTAATATTAAAAAATAAACAATTATTTAAGACAATAAATAATAAGGAGGCAAACTAAATTGGTCGGATGAATGGAATTTTTCGCACAAACAGTAGCGTCGGTCAAAATAAACGCTTGGTCAACACCAAGTATTTTTCTAGAAATCAAACCATTTTAAAAATATTTTCATAACAAATGCACTCGAAGGACACATGCACTAAGTAGTGAAGAATGAATGATTATATGTATGTCCCTTTGTTCTTAGTCCTAGGACGTATGTTGTATCATTTATTGTTCAAATGCTCACCTTCACTCGTGAACTTTAGTTTTATTAGTGCTATATACTTTTGAAGTGAAATGGAGGAAAACGACTAGTAAGGCGTATGCTCCTCTTATGAAGATTCTAATAAAGACAAAGAAGAGTGATCTCTTCTGTCCAAAAGGGTAAACCAACTTTGAAAGAGAAAATAGAGCAACAGACAATATGCCATAAAAGATATTTAATAGCACTTTCTTTTGTTTTTGATAGCGCTGAAAAGCGCTATTAACCGTGCCTCTAATGTAAACAATTTTGTTTAATAGCACTTTAAAAAAGCTATTAAAAATCTAGTTTTTAATATAAAACTAATAATTAATTAAAAAATAAGTTTAAAGGAGCCAAACGAAATTC
Organism: Vicia faba; assembly: GCA_948472305.1. Lineage (NCBI taxonomy): Eukaryota > Viridiplantae > Streptophyta > Magnoliopsida > Fabales > Fabaceae > Vicia > Vicia faba. The sequence goes on along the minus strand of OX451735.1, from coordinate 1,291,214,324 downwards.
GTGGGGGAAAATGAAAATTTTAGTACAAACAATAGCGTCGGCGTGAACCGTCGCTAATATAAGAAAATAAGAATTAATTAAGACAATAACCAATAAGGAGGCAAACGAAATTTGTTATGGGAAATGAATACTTTTTCATAAACAATAGCATCGGCCTGAACCGACACTAATATAAAAAATAAATCATTATTTAAGACAATAAATAAAAAGGAGGCAAGCTAAATTGGAGGGATGAATTGAATTTTTCGCACAAACAATAGCGTCGGTCCAAATACACTGTTGGTCAACTACATGTATTTTTCTCGAAAACAAACCATTTTAAAAATATTTTCATAACAAATGCACTCGAAGGACACATGCACTAAGTAGTGAAGAAGGGATGATTATATGTATGTCCCTTTGTTCTTTGTCCTAGGATGTATGTTGTATCGTTTATTGTTCAAATGCTCACCTTCACTCGTGAACTTTAGTTTTTTTCGTGCTATATACTTTTGAAGTGAAATGGAGGAAAACGACTAGTTAGGCGTAAGCTCCTCTTATTAAGATTCTAATAAAGACAAAGAAGAGTGATCTCTTCTGTCCAAAAGGGTAAACCAACTTTGAAAGAGAAAATTGAGCAACAAACAATATGCCATAAAAGTTACTTAATAGAACTTTCTTTTGTTTTTGATAGCGCTGAAAAGCGCTATTAACCGTGCCGCTAATGTAAACGATTTTGTTTAATAGCACTTTAAAAGGGCTATTAAAATACTATTTTTTTAATATAAAAATAATAATTAATTAAAAAAATAGTTTAAAGGAGCCAAACGAAATTCGTGGGGGAAAATGAAATTTTAGTACAAACAGTAGTGTTGGCCTGAACCGTCGCTAATATAAGTAAATAAGAATTAATTAAGACAATAACTAATAAGGAGGCAAACGGAATTTGTTATGGGAAATGAATATTTTTTCATAAACAATAGCGTCGGTTTGAACCGTCGCTAATATAAGAAAATAAATAATTATTTAAGACAATAAATAATAAGGAGGCAAACTAAATTGGTCGGGTGAATGGAATTTTTCGCACAAACAGTATCGTCGGTCCAAATAAACGCTTGGTTAACACCAATTATTTTTCTAGAAATCAAACCATTTTAAAATTATTTTCATAACAAATGCACTCGAAGGACACATGCACTAAGTAGTGAAGAAGGAATGATTATATGTATGTCCCTTTTTTCTTAATCCTAGGACGTATGCTATATCGGTTATCGTTCAAATGCTCACTTTCACTCGTGAACTTTAGTTTTATTCGTGCTAAATACTTTTGAAGTGAAATGGAGGAAAACGACTAGTTAGGTGTATGCTCCTATTATTAAGATTCTAATAAAGACAAAGAAGAGTGATCTCTTCTGTCCAAAAGGGTAAACCAACTTTGAAAGAGAAAATAGAGCAACAGACAATATGCCATAAAAGTTATTTAATAGCACTTTCTTTTGTTTTTGAGAGCGTTGAAAAGCGCTATTAACCGTGCCGCTAATGTAAACGATTTTGTTTAATAACACTTTAAATGAGCTATAAAAATACTAGTTTTTAATATAAAAATAATAATTAATTAAAAAAATAAGTTTAAAGGAGCCAAACGAAATTCGTGGGGGAAAATGAAAATTTTAGTACAAACAGTAGTGTCAGCCTGAACCGTCGCTAATATAAGAAAATAAGAATTAATTAAGACAATAACTAATAAGGAGGCAAACAAAATTTGTTATGGGAAATGAATATTTTTTCATAAACAATAGCGTCGGCCTGAACCGTCGCTAATATAAAAAAATAAATAATTATTTAAGACAATAAATAATAAGGAGGCAAACTAAATTGGTCGGGTGAATGGAATTTTTCGCACAAACAGTAGTGTCGGTCCAAATAAACGCTTGGTCAACACCAATTATTTTTCTAGAAATCAAACCATTTTAAAAATATTTTCATAAAAAATGCACTCGAAGGACATATGCACTAAGTAGTGAAGAATGAACGATTATATGTATGTCCCCTTGTTCTTAGTCCTAGGACGCATTTTGTATCGTTTATCGTTCAAATGCTCACCTTCACTCATGAACTTTAGTTTTATTCGTGCTTTATACTTTTGAAGTGAAATGGAGGTAAATGTCTAGTTAGGCGTATGCTCCTCTTATGAAGATTCTAATAAAGACAAAGAAGATTGATCTCTTCTGTCCAAAAGGGTAAACCAACTTTGAAAGAGAAAATAGAGCAACAGACAATATGCCATAAAAGTTATTTAATAGCACTTTCTTTTGTTTTTGATAGCGCTGAAAAGCGCTATTAACCGTGCCGCTAATATAAACGATTTTATTTAATAGCACTTTAAAAGAGCTATTAAAATACTAGTTTTTAATATAAAAATAATAATTAATTAAAAAAATAAGTTTAAAGGAGCCAAACGAAATTCGTGGGGGAAAATGAAAATTTTAGTAAAAACAGTAGCGTCGGCCTGAACCGTCGCTAATATAAAAATAAGAATTAATTAAGACAATAACTAATAAGGAGGCAAACAAAATTTGTTATGGGAAATGAATACTTTTTCATAAACAATAGCGTCGGCCTGAACCGTCGCTAATATTAAAAAATAAATAATTATTTAAGACAATAAATAATAAGGCGGCAAACTAAATTGGTCGGATGAATGGATTTTTTCGCACAAACAGTAGCGTCGGTCAAAATAAACGCTTGGTCAACACCAAGTATTTTTCTAGAAATCAAACCATTTTAAAAATATTTTCATAACAAATGCACTCGAAGGACACATGCACTAAGTAGTGAAGAATGAACGATTATATGTATGTCCCTTTGTTCTTAGTCCTAGGACGCATGTTGTATCATTTATTGTTCAAATGCTCACCTTCACTCGTGAACTTTAGTTTTATTCGTGCTATATACTTTTGAAGTGAAATGGAGGAAAACGACTAGTAAGGCGTATGCTCCTCTTATGAAGATTCTAATAAATATAAAGAAGAGTGATCTCTTTTCATCCAAAAGGGTAAACCAACTTTGAAAGAGAAAATAGAGCAATAGATAATATGCCATAAAAGTTATTTAATAGCACTTTCTTTTGTTTTTGAGAGCGCTGAAAAGCGCTATTAACCGTGCCTCTAATGTAAACGATTTTGTTTAATATCTCTTTAAAAGGGCTATTAAAAATCTAGTTTTTAATATAAAACTAATAATTAATTAAAAAATAAGTTTAAAGGAGCCAAACGAAATTCGTGGGGGAAAATGAAAATTTTAGTACAAACAATAGCGTCGGCGTGAACCGTCGCTAATATAAGAAAATAAGAATTAATTAAGACAATAACCAATAAGGAGTCAAACGAAATTTGTTATGGGAAATGAATACTTTTTCATAAACAATAGCATCGGCCTAAACCGGCGCTAATATAAAAAATAAATAATTATTTAAGACAATAAATAAAAAGGAGGCAAGCTAAATTGGAGGGATGAATTGAATTTTTCGCACAAACAGTAGCGTCGGTCCAAATACATTGTTGGTCAACTACAAGTATTTTTCTCGAAATCAAACTATTTAAAAAATATTTTCATAACAAATGCACTCGAAGGACACATGCACTAAGTAGTGAAGAAGGAATGATTATATGTATGTCCCTTTGTTCTTTGTCCTAGGACGTATGTTGTATCGTTTATTGTTAAAATGCTCACCTTCACTCGTGAACTTTAGTTTTATTCGTGCTATATACTTTTGAAGTGAAATGGAGGAAAACGACTAGTTAGGCGTATGCTCCTCTTATTAAGATTCTAATAAAGACAAAGAAGAGTGCTCTCTTCTGTCCAAAAGGGTAAACCAACTTTGAAAGAGAAAATAGAGCAACAAACAATATGCCATAAAAGTTACTTAATAGCACTTTCTTTTGTTTTTGATAGAGATAAAAAGCGCTATTAACCGTGCCGCTAATGCAAACGATTTTGTTTAATAGCACTTTAAAAGAGCTATTAAAATACTATTTTTTAATATAAAAATAATAATTAATTAAAAAAATTAGTTTAAAGGAGCCAAACAAAATTCGTGGGGGAAAATGAAAATTTTAGTACAAACAGTAGTGTTGGCCTGAACCGTCGCTAATATAAGAAAATAAGAATTAATTAAGACAATAACTAATAAGGAGGCAAACAGAATTTGTTATGGGAAATGAATATTTTTTCATAAACAATAGCGTCGGCCTGAACCGTCGCTAATATAAAAAAATAAATAATTATTTAAGACAATAAATAATAAGGAGGCAAACTAAATTGGTTGGGTGAATGGAATTTTTCGCACAAACAGTAGTGTCGGTCCAAATAAACGCTTGGTCAACACCAATTATTTTTCTAGAAATCAAACCATTCTAAAAATATTTTCATAACAAATGCACTCGAAGGACACATGCACTAAGTAGTGAAGAATGAACGATTATATGTATGTCCCCTTGTTCTTAGTCCTAGGACGCATTTTGTATCGTTTATCGTTCAAATGCTCACCTTCACTCGTGAACTTTAGTTTTATTCGTGCTATATACTTTTGAAGTGAAATGGAGGTAAATGTCTAGTTAGGCGTATGCTCCTCTTATGAAGATTCTAATAAAGACAAAGAAGAGTGATCTCTTCTGTCCAAAAGGGTAAACCAACTTTGAAAGAGAAAATAGAGCAACAGACAATATGCCATAAAAGTTATTTAATAGCACTTTCTTTTGTTTTTGATAGCGCTGAAAAGCGCTATTAACCGTGCCGCTAATATAAACGATTTTATTTAATAGCACTTTAAAAGAGCTATTAAAATACTAGTTTTTAATATAAAAATAATAATTAATTAAAAAAATAAGTTTAAAGGAGCCAAACAAAATTCGTGGGGGAAAATGAAAATTTTAGTAAAAACAGTAACGTCGGCCTGAACCGTCGCTAATATAAAAATAAGAATTAATTAAGACAATAACTAATAAGGAGGCAAATAGAATTTGTTATGGGAAATGAATACTTTTTCATAAACAATAGCGTCGGCCTGAACCGTCGCTAATATTAAAAAATAAATAATTATTTAAGACAATAAATAATTAGGCGGCAAACTAAATTGGTCGGATGAATGGAATTTTTCACACAAACAGTAGCGTCGGTCAAAATAAACGCTTGGTCAACACCAAGTATTTTTCTAGAAATCAAACCATTTTAAAAATATTTTCATAACAAATGCACTCGAAGGACACATGCACTAAGTAGTGAAGAATGAACGATTATATGTATGTCCCCTTGTTCTTAGTCCTAGGACGCATTTTGTATCGTTTATCGTTCAAATGCTCACCTTCACTCATGAACTTTAGTTTTATTCGTGCTTTATACTTTTGAAGTGAAATGGAGGTAAATGTCTAGTTAGGCGTATGCTCCTCTTATGAAGATTCTAATAAAGACAAAGAAGAGTGATCTCTTCTGTCCAAAAGGGTAAACCAACTTTGAAAGAGAAAATAGAGCAACAGACAATATGCCATAAAAGTTATTTAATAGCACTTTCTTTTGTTTTTGATAGCGCTGAAAAGCGCTATTAACCGTGCCGCTAATATAAACGATTTTATTTAATAGCACTTTAAAAGAGCTATTAAAATACTAGTTTTTAATATAAAAATAATAATTAATTAAAAAAATAAGTTTAAAGGAGCCAAACGAAATTCGTGGGGGAAAATGAAAATTTTAGTAAAAACAGTAGCGTCGGCCTGAACCGTCGCTAATATAAAAATAAGAATTAATTAAGACAATAACTAATAAGGAGGCAAACAAAATTTGTTATGGGAAATGAATACTTTTTCATAAACAATAGCGTCGGCCTGAACCGTCGCTAATATTAAAAAATAAATAATTATTTAAGACAATAAATAATAAGGCGGCAAACTAAATTGGTCGGATGAATGGATTTTTTCGCACAAACAGTAGCGTCGGTCAAAATAAACGCTTGGTCAACACCAAGTATTTTTCTAGAAATCAAACCATTTTAAAAATATTTTCATAACAAATGCACTCGAAGGACACATGCACTAAGTAGTGAAGAATGAACGATTATATGTATGTCCCTTTGTTCTTAGTCCTAGGACGCATGTTGTATCATTTATTGTTCAAATGCTCACCTTCACTCGTGAACTTTAGTTTTATTCGTGCTATATACTTTTGAAGTGAAATGGAGGAAAACGACTAGTAAGGCGTATGCTCCTCTTATGAAGATTCTAATAAATATAAAGAAGAGTGATCTCTTTTCATCCAAAAGGGTAAACCAACTTTGAAAGAGAAAATAGAGCAACAGATAATATGCCATAAAAGTTATTTAATAGCACTTTCTTTTGTTTTTGAGAGCGCTGAAAAGCGCTATTAACCGTGCCTCTAATGTAAACGATTTTGTTTAATATCTCTTTAAAAGAGCTATTAAAAATCTAGTTTTTAATATAAAACTAATAATTAATTAAAAAATAAGTTTAAAGGAGCCAAACGAAATTCGTGGGGGAAAATGAAAATTTTAGTACAAACAATAGCGTCGGCGTGAACCGTCGCTAATATAAGAAAATAAGAATTAATTAAGACAATAACCAATAAGGAGTCAAACGAAATTTGTTATGGGAAATGAATACTTTTTCATAAACAATAGCATCGGCCTAAACCGGCGCTAATATAAAAAATAAATAATTATTTAAGACAATAAATAAAAAGGAGGCAAGCTAAATTGGAGGGATGAATTGAATTTTTCGCACAAACAGTAGCGTCGGTCCAAATACATTGTTGGTCAACTACAAGTATTTTTCTCGAAATCAAACTATTTAAAAAATATTTTCATAACAAATGCACTCGAAGGACACATGCACTAAGTAGTGAAGAAGGAATGATTATATGTATGTCCCTTTGTTCTTTGTCCTAGGACGTATGTTGTATCGTTTATTGTTAAAATGCTCACCTTCACTCGTGAACTTTAGTTTTATTCGTGCTATATACTTTTGAAGTGAAATGGAGGAAAACGACTAGTTAGGCGTATGCTCCTCTTATTAAGATTCTAATAAAGACAAAGAAGAGTGCTCTCTTCTGTCCAAAAGGGTAAACCAACTTTGAAAGAGAAAATAGAGCAACAAACAATATGCCATAAAAGTTACTTAATAGCACTTTCTTTTGTTTTTGATAGAGATAAAAAGCGCTATTAACCGTGCCGCTAATGCAAACGATTTTGTTTAATAGCACTTTAAAAGAGCTATTAAAATACTATTTTTTAATATAAAAATAATAATTAATTAAAAAAATTAGTTTAAAGGAGCCAAACAAAATTCGTGGGGGAAAATGAAAATTTTAGTACAAACAGTAGTGTTGGCCTGAACCGTCGCTAATATAAGAAAATAAGAATTAATTAAGACAATAACTAATAAGGAGGCAAACAGAATTTGTTATGGGAAATGAATATTTTTTCATAAACAATAGCGTCGGCCTGAACCGTCGCTAATATAAAAAAATAAATAATTATTTAAGACAATAAATAATAAGGAGGCAAACTAAATTGGTTGGGTGAATGGAATTTTTCGCACAAACAGTAGTGTCGGTCCAAATAAACGCTTGGTCAACACCAATTATTTTTCTAGAAATCAAACCATTCTAAAAATATTTTCATAACAAATGCACTCGAAGGACACATGCACTAAGTAGTGAAGAATGAACGATTATATGTATGTCCCCTTGTTCTTAGTCCTAGGACGCATTTTGTATCGTTTATCGTTCAAATGCTCACCTTCACTCGTGAACTTTAGTTTTATTCGTGCTATATACTTTTGAAGTGAAATGGAGGTAAATGTCTAGTTAGGCGTATGCTCCTCTTATGAAGATTCTAATAAAGACAAAGAAGAGTGATCTCTTCTGTCCAAAAGGGTAAACCAACTTTGAAAGAGAAAATAGAGCAACAGACAATATGCCATAAAAGTTATTTAATAGCACTTTCTTTTGTTTTTGATAGCGCTGAAAAGCGCTATTAACCGTGCCGCTAATATAAACGATTTTATTTAATAGCACTTTAAAAGAGCTATTAAAATACTAGTTTTTAATATAAAAATAATAATTAATTAAAAAAATAAGTTTAAAGGAGCCAAACAAAATTCGTGGGGGAAAATGAAAATTTTAGTAAAAACAGTAACGTCGGCCTGAACCGTCGCTAATATAAAAATAAGAATTAATTAAGACAATAACTAATAAGGAGGCAAATAGAATTTGTTATGGGAAATGAATACTTTTTCATAAACAATAGCGTCGGCCTGAACCGTCGCTAATATTAAAAAATAAATAATTATTTAAGACAATAAATAATTAGGCGGCAAACTAAATTGGTCGGATGAATGGAATTTTTCACACAAACAGTAGCGTCGGTCAAAATAAACGCTTGGTCAACACCAAGTATTTTTCTAGAAATCAAACCATTTTAAAAATATTTTCATAACAAATGCACTCGAAGGACACATGCACTAAGTAGTGAAGAAGGAATGATTATATGTATGTCCCTTTTTTCTTAGTCCTAGGACGCATGTTGTATCATTTATTGTTCAAATGCTCACCTTCACTCGTGAACTTTAGTTTTATTCGTGCTATATACTTTTGAAGTGAAATGGAGGAAAACGACTAGTAAGGCGTATGCTCCTCTTATGAAGATTCTAATAAATACAAAGAAGAGTGATCTCTTTTCATCCAAAAGGGTAAACCAACTTTGAAAGAGAAAATAGAGCAACAGACAATATGCCATAAAAGTTATTTAATAGCACTTTCTTTTGTTTTTGATAGCGCTGAAAAGCGCTATTAACCGTGCCTCTAATGTAAATGATTTTGTTTAATATCTCTTTAAAAGAGCTATTAAAAATCTAGTTTTTAATATAAAACTAATAATTAATTAAAAAACAAGTTTAAAGGAGCCAAACGAAATTCGTGGGGGAAAATGAAAATTTTAGTACAAACAATAGCGTCGGCGTGAACCGTCGCTAATATAAGAAAATAAGAATTAATTAAGACTATAACCAATAAGGAGTCAAACGAAATTTGTTATGGGAAATGAATACTTTTTCATAAACAATAGCATCGGCCTAAACCGGCGCTAATATAAAAAATAAATAATTATTTAAGACAATAAATAAAAAGGAGGCAAGCTAAATTGGAGGGATGAATTGAATTTTTCGCACAAACAGTAGCGTCGGTCCAAATACACTGTTGGTCAACTACAAGTATTTTTCTCGAAATCAAACTATTTAAAAAATATTTTCATAACAAATGCACTCGAAGGACACATGCACTAAGTAGTGAAGAAGGAATGATTATATGTATGTCACTTTGTTCTTTGTCCTAGGACGTATGTTGTATCGTTTATTGTTAAAATGCTCACCTTCACTCGTGAACTTTAGTTTTATTCGTGCTATATACTTTTGAAGTGAAATGGAGGAAAACGACTAGTTAGGCGTATGCTCCTCTTATTAAGATTCTAATAAAGACAAAGAAGAGTGATCTCTTCTGTCCAAAAGGGTAAACCAACTTTGAAAGAGAAAATAGAGCAACAAACAATATGCCATAAAAGTTACTTAATAGCACTTTCTTTTGTTTTTGATAGAGATAAAAAGCGCTATTAACCGTGCCGCTAATGCAAACGATTTTGTTTAATAGCACTTTAAAAGAGCTATTAAAATACTATTTTTTAATATAAAAATAATAATTAATTAAAAAAATTAGTTTAAAGGAGCCAAACAAAATTCGTGGGGGAAAATGAAAATTTTAGTACAAACAGTAGTGTTGGCCTGAACCGTCGCTAATATAAGAAAATAAGAATTAATTAAGACAATAACTAATAAGGAGGCAAACAGAATTTGTTATGGGAAATGAATATTTTTTCATAAACAATAGCGTCGGCCTGAACCGTCGCTAATATAAAAAAATAAATAATTATTTAAGACAATAAATAATAAGGAGGCAAACTAAATTGGTTGGGTGAATGGAATTTTTCGCACAAACAGTAGTGTCGGTCCAAATAAACGCTTGGTCAACACCAATTATTTTTCTAGAAATCAAACCATTCTAAAAATATTTTCATAACAAATGCACTCGAAGGACACATGCACTAAGTAGTGAAGAATGAACGATTATATGTATGTCCCCTTGTTCTTAGTCCTAGGACGCATTTTGTATCGTTTATCGTTCAAATGCTCACCTTCACTCGTGAACTTTAGTTTTATTCGTGCTATATACTTTTGAAGTGAAATGGAGGTAAATGTCTAGTTAGGCGTATGCTCCTCTTATGAAGATTCTAATAAAGACAAAGAAGAGTGATCTCTTCTGTCCAAAAGGGTAAACCAACTTTGAAAGAGAAAATAGAGCAACAGACAATATGCCATAAAAGTTATTTAATAGCACTTTCTTTTGTTTTTGATAGCGCTGAAAAGCGCTATTAACCGTGCCGCTAATATAAACGATTTTATTTAATAGCACTTTAAAAGAGCTATTAAAATACTAGTTTTTAATATAAAAATAATAATTAATTAAAAAAATAAGTGTAAAGGAGCCAAACAAAATTCGTGGGGGAAAATGAAAATTTTAGTAAAAACAGTAACGTCGGCCTGAACCGTCGCTAATATAAAAATAAGAATTAATTAAGACAATAACTAATAAGGAGGCAAATAGAATTTGTTATGGGAAATGAATACTTTTTCATAAACAATAGCGTCGGCCTGAACCGTCGCTAATATTAAAAAATAAATAATTATTTAAGACAATAAATAATTAGGCGGCAAACTAAATTGGTCGGATGAATGGAATTTTTCACACAAACAGTAGCGTCGGTCAAAATAAACGCTTGGTCAACACCAAGTATTTTTCTAGAAATCAAACCATTTTAAAAATATTTTCATAACAAATGCACTCGAAGGACACATGCACTAAGTAGTGAAGAAGGAATGATTATATGTATGTCCCTTTTTTCTTAGTCCTAGGACGCATGTTGTATCATTTATTGTTCAAATGCTCACCTTCACTCGTGAACTTTAGTTTTATTCGTGCTATATACTTTTGAAGTGAAATGGAGGAAAACGACTAGTAAGGCGTATGCTCCTCTTATGAAGATTCTAATAAATACAAAGAAGAGTGATCTCTTTTCATCCAAAAGGGTAAACCAACTTTGAAATAGAAAATAGAGCAACAGACAATATGCCATAAAAGTTATTTAATAGCACTTTCTTTTGTTTTTGATAGCGCTGAAAAGCGCTATTAACCGTGCCTCTAATGTAAACGATTTTGTTTAATATCTCTTTAAAAGAGCTATTAAAAATCTAGTTTTTAATATAAAACTAATAATTAATTAAAAAACAAGTTTAAAGGAGCCAAACGAAATTCGTGGGGGAAAATGAAAATTTTAGTACAAACAATAGCGTCGGCGTGAACCGTCGCTAATATAAGAAAATAAGAATTAATTAAGACAATAACCAATAAGGAGTCAAACGAAATTTGTTATGGGAAATGAATACTTTTTCATAAACAATAGCATCGGCCTAAACCGGCGCTAATATAAAAAATAAATAATTATTTAAGACAATAAATAAAAAGGAGGCAAGCTAAATTGGAGGGATGAATTGAATTTTTCGCACAAACAGTAGCGTCGGTCCAAATACACTGTTGGTCAACTACAAGTATTTTTCTCGAAATCAAACCATTTTAAAAATATTTTCATAACAAATGCACTCGAAGGACATATGCACTAAGTAGTGAAGAAGGAATGATTATATGTATGTACCTTTGTTCTTTGTCCTAGGACATATGTTGTATCGTTTATTGTTCAAATGCTCACCTTCACTCGTGAACTTTAGTTTTATTCGTGCTATATACTTTTGAAGTGAAATGGAGGAAAACGACTAGTTAGGCGTATGCTCCTCTTATTAGATTCTAATAAAGACAAAGAAGAGTGATCTCTTCTGTCCAAAAGGGTAAACCAACTTTGAAAGAGAAAATAGAGCAACAAACAATATGCCATAAAAGTTACTTAATAGCACTTTCTTTTGTTTTTGATAGCGATGAAAAGCGCTATTAACCGTGCCGCTAATGCAAACGATTTTGTTTAATAGCACTTTAAAAGAGATATTAAAATACTATTTTTTAATATAAAAATAATAATTAATTAAAAAAATTAGTTTAAAGGAGGCAAATGAAATTCGTGGGGGAAATGAAAATTTTAGTACAAACAGTAGTTTTGGCCTGAACCGTCGCTAATATAAGAAAATAAGAATTAATTAAGACAATAACTAATAAGGAGGCAAACAGAATTTGTTATGGGAAATGAATATTTTTTCATAAACAATAGCGTCGGCCTGAAACGTCGCTAATATAAAAAAATAAATAATTATTTAAGACAATAAATAATAAGGAGGCAAACTAAATTGGTTGGGTGAATGGAATTTTTCGCACAAACAGTAGTGTCGGTCCAAATAAACGCTTGGTCAACACCAATTATTTTTCTAGAAATCAAACCATTTTAAAAATATTTTCATAACAAATGCACTCGAAGGACACATGCACTAAGTAGTGAAGAATGAACGATTATATGTATGTCCCCTTGTTCTTAGTCCTAGGACGCATTTTGTATCGTTTATCGTTCAAATGCTCACCTTCACTCGTGAACTTTAGTTTTATTCGTGCTATATACTTTTGAAGTGAAATGGAGGTAAATGTCTAGTTAGGCGTATGCTCCTCTTATGAAGATTCTAATAAAGACAAAGAAGAGTGATCTCTTCTGTCCAAAAGGGTAAACCAACTTTGAAAGAGAAAATAGAGCAACAGACAATATGCCATAAAAGTTATTTAATAGCACTTTCTTTTGTTTTTGATAGCGCTGAAAAGCGCTATTAACCGTGCCGCTAATATAAACGATTTTATTTAATAGCACTTTAAAAGAGTTATTAAAATACTAGTTTTTAATATAAAAATAATAATTAATTAAAAAAATAAGTTTAAAGGAGCCAAACAAAATTCGTGGGGGAAAATGAAAATTTTAGTAAAAACAGTAGCGTCGGCCTGAACCGTCGCTAATATAAAAATAAGAATTAATTAAGACAATAACTAATAAGGAGGCAAACAAAATTTGTTATGGGAAATGAATACTTTTTCATAAACAATAGCGTCGGCCTGAACCGTCGCTAATATTAAAAAATAAATAATTATTTAAGACAATAAATAATAAGGCGGCAAACTAAATTGGTCGGATTAATGGAATTTTTCGCACAAACAGTAGCGTCGGTCAAATTAAACGCTTGGTCAACACCAAGTATTTTTCTAGAAATCAAACCATTTTAAAAATATTTTCATAACAAATGCACTCGAAGGACACATGCACTAAGTAGTAAAGAATGAACGATTATATGTATGTCCCTTTGTTCTTAGTCCTAGGACGCATGTTGTATCATTTATTGTTCAAATGCTCACCTTCACTCGTGAACTTTAGTTTTATTCGTGCTATATACTTTTGAAGTGAATGGAGGAAAACGACTAGTAAGGCGTATGCTCCTCTTATGAAGATTCTAATAAATACAAAGAAGAGTGATCTCTTTTCATCCAAAAGGGTAAACAAACTTTGAAAGAGAAAATAGAGCAACAGATAATATGCCATAAAAGTTATTTAATAGCACTTTCTTTTGTTTTTGATAGCGCTGAAAAGCGCTATTAACCGTGCCTCTAATGTAAACGATTTTGTTTAATATCTCTTTAAAAGAGCTATTAAAAATCTAGTTTTTAATATAAAACTAATAATTAATTAAAAAATAAGTTTAAAGGAGCCAAACGAAATTCGTGGGGGAAAATGAAAATTTTAGTACAAACAATAGCGTCGGCGTGAACCGTCGCTAATATAAGAAAATAAGAATTAATTAAGACAATAACCAATAAGGAGTCAAACGAAATTTGTTATGGGAAATGAATACTTTTTCATAAACAATAGCATCGGCCTAAACCGGCGCTAATATAAAAAATAAATAATTATTTAAGACAATAAATAAAAAGGAGGCAAGCTAAATTGGAGGGATGAATTGAATTTTTCGCACAAACAATAGCGTCAGTTCAAATACATTGTTGGTCAACTACAAGTATTTTTCTCGAAATCAAAACATTTTAAAAATATTTTCATAACAAATGCACTCGAAGGACACATGCACTAAGTAGTGAAGAAGGAATGATTATATGTATATCCCTTTGATCTTTGTCCTAGGACGTATGTTGTATCGTTTATTGTTCAAATGCTCACCTTCACTCGTGAACTTTAGTTTTATTCGTGCTATATACTTTTGAAGTGAAATGGAGGAAAACGACTAGTTAGGCGTATGCTCCTCTTATTAAGATTCTAATAAAGACAAAGAAGAGTGATCTCTTCTGTCCAAAAGGGTAAACCAACTTTGAAAGAGAAAATAGAGCAACAAACAATATGCCTTAAAAGTTACTTAATAGCACTTTCTTTTGTTTTTGATAGCGATGAAAAGCGCTATTAACCGTGCCGCTAATGCAAACGATTTTGTTTAATAGCACTTTAAAAGAGATATTAAAATACTATTTTTTAATATAAAAATAATAATTAATTAAAAAAATAAGTTTAAAGGAGCCAAACGAAATTCGTGGGGGAAAATGAAAATTTTAGTACAAACAGTAGTTTTGGCCTGAACCGTCGCTAATATAAGAAAATAAGAATTAATTAAGACAATAACTAATAAGGAGGCAAACAAAATTTGTTATGGGAAATGAATATTTTTTCATAAACAATAGCGTCGGCCTGAACCGTCGCTAATATAAAAAAATAAATAATTATTTAAGACAATCAATAATAAGGAGGCAAACTAAATTGGTTGGGTGAATGGAATTTTTCGCACAAACAGTAGTGTCGGTCCAAATAAACGCTTGGTCAACACCAATTATTTTTCTAGAAATCAAACCATTTTAAAAATATTTTCATAACAAATGCACTTGAAGGACACATGCACTAAGTAGTGAAGAATGAACGATTATATGTATGTCCCCTTGTTCTTAGTCCTAGGACGCATTTTGTATCGTTTATCGTTCAAATGCTCACCTTCACTCGTGAACTTTAGTTTTATTCGTGCTATATACTTTTGAAGTGAAATGGAGGTAAATGTCTAGTTAGGCGTATGCTCCTCTTATGAAGATTCTAATAAAGACAAAGAAGAGTGATCTCTTCTGTCCAAAAGGGTAAACCAACTTTGAAAGAGAAAATAGAGCAACAGACAATATGCCATAAAAGTTATTTAATAGCACTTTCTTTTGTTTTTGATAGCGCTGAAAAGCGCTATTAACCGTGCCGCTAATATAAACGATTTTATTTAATAGCACTTTAAAAGAGTTATTAAAATACTAGTTTTTAATATAAAAATAATAATTAATTAAAAAAATAAGTTTAAAGGAGCCAAACAAAATTCGTGGGGGAAAATGAAAATTTTAGTAAAAACAGTAGCGTCGGCCTGAACCGTCGCTAATATAAAAATAAGAATTAATTAAGACAATAACTAATAAGGAGGCAAACAAAATTTGTTATGGGAAATGAATACTTTTTCATAAACAATAGCGTCGGCCTGAACCGTCGCTAATATTAAAAAATAAATAATTATTTAAGACAATAAATAATAAGGCGGCAAACTAAATTGGTCGGATGAATGGAATTTTTCGCACAAACAGTAGCGTCGGTCAAATTAAACGCTTGGTCAACACCAAGTATTTTTCTAGAAATCAAACCATTTTAAAAATATTTTCATAACAAATGCACTCGAAGGACACATGCACTAAGTAGTAAAGAATGAACGATTATATGTATGTCCCTTTGTTCTTAGTCCTAGGACGCATGTTGTATCATTTATTGTTCAAATGCTCACCTTCACTCGTGAACTTTAGTTTTATTCGTGCTATATACTTTTGAAGTGAAATGGAGGAAAACGACTAGTAAGGCGTATGCTCCTCTTATGAAGATTCTAATAAATACAAAGAAGAGTGATCTCTTTTCATCCAAAAGGGTAAACAAACTTTGAAAGAGAAAATAGAGCAACAGATAATATGCCATAAAAGTTATTTAATAGCACTTTCTTTTGTTTTTGATAGCGCTGAAAAGCGCTATTAACCGTGCCTCTAATGTAAACGATTTTGTTTAATATCTCTTTAAAAGAGCTATTAAAAATCTAGTTTTTAATATAAAACTAATAATTAATTAAAAAATAAGTTTAAAGGAGCCAAACGAAATTCGTGGGGGAAAATGAAAATTTTAGTACAAACAATAGCGTCGGCGTGAACCGTCGCTAATATAAGAAAATAAGAATTAATTAAGACAATAACCAATAAGGAGTCAAACGAAATTTGTTATGGGAAATGAATACTTTTTCATAAACAATAGCATCAGCCTAAACCGGCGCTAATATAAAAAATAAATAATTATTTAAGACAATAAATAAAAAGGAGGCAAGCTAAATTGGAGGGATGAATTGAATTTTTCGCACAAACAATAGCGTCAGTTCAAATACATTGTTGGTCAACTACAAGTATTTTTCTCGAAATCAAAACATTTTAAAAATATTTTCATAACAAATGCACTCGAAGGACACATGCACTAAGTAGTGAAGAAGGAATGATTATATGTATATCCCTTTGATCTTTGTCCTAGGACGTATGTTGTATCGTTTATTGTTCAAATGCTCACCTTCACTCGTGAACTTTAGTTTTATTCGTGCTATATACTTTGGAAGTGAAATGGAGGAAAACGACTAGTTAGGCGTATGCTCCTCTTATTAAGATTCTAATAAAGACAAAGAAGAGTGATCTCTTCTGTCCAAAAGGGTAAACCAACTTTGAAAGAGAAAATAGAGCAACAAACAATATGCCATAAAAGTTACTTATAGCACTTTCTTTTGTTTTTGATAGCGATGAAAAGCGCTATTAACCGTGCCGCTAATGCAAACGATTTTGTTTAATAGCACTTTAAAAGAGATATTAAAATACTATTTTTTAATATAAAAATAATAATTAATTAAAAAAATAAGTTTAAAGGAGCCAAACGAAATTCGTGGGGGAAAATGAAAATATTAGTACAAACAGTAGTTTTGGCCTGAACCGTCGCTAATATAAGAAAATAAGAATTAATTAAGACAATAACTAATAAGGAGGCAAACAAAATTTGTTATGGGAAATGAATATTTTTTCATAAACAATAGCGTCGGCCTGAACCGTCGCTAATATAAAAAAATAAATAATTATTTAAGACAATCAATAATAAGGAGGCAAACTAAATTGGTTGGGTGAATGGAATTTTTCGCACAAACAGTAGTGTCGGTCCAAATAAACGCTTGGTCAACACCAATTATTTTTCTAGAAATCAAACCATTTTAAAAATATTTTCATAACAAATGCACTCGAAGGACACATGCACTAAGTAGTGAAGAATGAACGATTATATGTATGTCCCCTTGTTCTTAGTCCTAGGACGCATTTTGTATCGTTTATCGTTCAAATGCTCACCTTCACTCGTGAACTTTAGTTTTATTCGTGCTATATACTTTTGAAGTGAAATGGAGGTAAATGTCTAGTTAGGCGTATGCTCCTCTTATGAAGATTCTAATAAAGACAAAGAAGAGTGATCTCTTCTGTCCAAAAGGGTAAACCAACTTTGAAAGAGAAAATAGAGCAACAGACAATATGCCATAAAAGTTATTTAATAGCACTTTCTTTTGTTTTTGATAGCGCTGAAAAGCGCTATTAACCGTGCCGCTAATATAAACGATTTTATTTAATAGCATTTTAAAAGAGTTATTAAAATACTAGTTTTTAATATAAAAATAATAATTAATTAAAAAAATAAGTTTAAAGGAGCCAAACGAAATTCGTGGGGGAAAATGAAAATTTTAGTACAAACAGTGGTGTTGGCCTGAACCGTCGCTAATATAAGAAAATAAGAATTAATTAAGACAATAACTAATAAGGAGGCAAACAGAATTTGTTATGGGAAATGAATATTTTTTCATAAACAATAGCGTCGGCCTGAACCGCCGCTAATATAAAAAAATAAATAATTATTTAAGACAATAAATAATAAGGAGGCAAACTAAATTGGTTGGGTGAATGGAATTTTTCGCACAAACAGTAGTGTCGGTCCAAATAAATGCTTGGTCAACACCAATTATTTTTCTAGAAATCAAACCATTTTAAAAATATTTTCATAAGAAATGCACTCGAAGGACACATGCACTAAGTAGTGAAGAATGAACGATTATATGTATGTCCCCTTGTTCTTAGTCCTAGGACGCATTTTGTATCGTTTATCGTTCAAATGCTCACCTTCACTCGTGAACTTTAGTTTTATTCGTGCTATATACTTTTGACGTGAAATGGAGGTAAATGTCTAGTTAGGCGTATGCTCCTCTTATGAAGATTCTAATAAAGACAAAGAAGAGTGATCTCTTCTGTCCAAAAGGGTAAACCAACTTTGAAAGAGAAAATAGAGCAACAGACAATATGCCATAAAAGTTATTTAATAGCACTTTCTTTTGTTTTTGATAGCGCTGAAAAGCGCTATTAACCGTGCCGCTAATATAAACGATTTTATTTAATAGCACTTTAAAAGAGTTATTAAAATACTAGTTTTTAATATAAAAATTATAATTAATTAAAAAAATAAGTTTAAAGGAGCCAAACAAAATTCGTGGGGGAAAATGAAAATTTTAGTAAAAACTGTAGCGTCGGCCTGAACCGTCGCTAATATAAAAATAAAAATTAATTAAGACAATAACTAATAAGGAGGCAAACAAAATTTGTTATGGGAAATGAATACTTTTTCATAAACAATAGCGTCGGCCTGAACCGTCGCTAATATTAAAAAATAAATAATTATTTAAGACAATAAATAATAAGGCGGCAAACTAAATTGGTCGGATGAATGGAATTTTTCGCACAAACAGTAGCGTCGGTCAAAATAAACGCTTGGTCAACACCAAATATTTTTCTAGAAATCAAACCATTTTAAAAATATTTTCATAACAAATGCACTCGAAGGACACATGCACTAAGTAGTGAAGAATGAATGATTATATGTATTTCCCTTTGTTCTTAGTCCTAGGACGCATGTTGTATCATTTATTGTTCAAATGCTCACCTTCACTCGTGAACTTTAGTTTTATTCGTGCTATATACTTTTGAAGTGAAATGGAGGAAAACGACTAGTAAGGCGTATGCTCCTCTTATGAAGATTCTAATAAATACAAAGAAGAGTGATCTCTTTTCATCCAAAAGGGTAAACCAACTTTGAAAGAGAAAATAGAGCAACAGACAATATGCCATAAAAGTTATTTAATAGCACTTTCTTTGGTTTTTGATAGCGCTGAAAAGCGCTATTAACCGTGCCTCTAATGTAAACGATTTTGTTTAATATCTCTTTAAAAGAGCTATTAAAAATCTAGTTTTTAATATAAAACTAATAATTAATTAAAAAATAAGTTTAAAGGAGCCAAACGAAATTCGTGGGGGAAAATGAAAATTTTAGTACAAACAATAGCGTCAGCGTGAACCGTCGCTAATATAAGAAAATAAGAATTAATTAAGACAATAACCAATAAGGAGTCAAACGAAATTTGTTATGGGAAATGAATACTTTTTCATAAACAGTAGCATCGGCCTAAACCGGCGCTAATATAAAAAATAAATAATTATTTAAGACAATAAATAAAAAGGAGGCAAGCTAAATTGGAGGGATGAATTGAATTTTTCGCACAAACAGTAGCGTCGGTCCAAATACACTGTTGGTCAACTACAAGTATTTTTCTCGAAATCAAACCATTTTAAAAATATTTTCATAACAAATGCACTCGAAGGACATATGCACTAAGTAGTGAAGAAGGAATGATTATATGTATGTCCCTTTGTTCTTTGTCCTAGGACATATGTTGTATCGTTTATTGTTCAAATGCTCACCTTCACTCGTGAACTTTAGTTTTATTCGTGCTATATACTTTTGAAGTGAAATGGAGGAAAACGACTAGTTAGGCGTATGCTCCTCTTATTAGATTCTAATAAAGACAAAGAAGAGTGATCTCTTCTGTCCAAAAGGGTAAACCAACTTTGAAAGAGAAAATAGAGCAACAAACAATATGCCATAAAAGTTACTTAATAGCACTTTCTTTTGTTTTTGATAGCGATGAAAAGAGCTATTAACCGTGCCGCTAATGCAAACGATTTTGTTTAATAGCACTTTAAAAGAGATATTAAAATACTATTTTTTAATATAAAAATAATAATTAATTAAAAAAATTAGTTTAAAGGAGGCAAACGAAATTCGTGGGGGAATATGAAAATTTTAGTACAAACAGTAGTTTTGGCCTGAACCGTCGCTAATATAAGAAAATAAGAATTAATTAAGACAATAACTAATAAGGAGGCAAACAGAATTTGTTATGGGAAATGAATATTTTTTCATAAACAATAGCGTCGGCCTGAAACGTCGCTAATATAAAAAAATAAATAATTATTTAAGACAATAAATAATAAGGAGGCAAACTAAATTGGTTGGGTGAATGGAATTTTTCGCACAAACAGTAGTGTCGGTCCAAATAAACGCTTGGTCAACACCAATTATTTTTCTAGAAATCAAACCATTTTAAAAATATTTTCATAACAAATGCACTCGAAGGACACATGCACTAAGTAGTGAAGAATGAACGATTATATGTATGTCCCCTTGTTCTTAGTCCTAGGACGCATTTTGTATCGTTTATCGTTCAAATGCTCACCTTCACTCGTGAACTTTAGTTTTATTCGTGCTATATACTTTTGAAGTGAAATGGAGGTAAATGTCTAGTTAGGCGTATGCTCCTCTTATGAAGATTCTAATAAAGACAAAGAAGAGTGATCTCTTCTGTCCAAAAGGGTAAACCAACTTTGAAAGAGAAAATAGAGCAACAAACAATATGCCATAAAAGTTATTTAATAGCACTTTCTTTTGTTTTTGATAGCGCTGAAAAGCGCTATTAACCGTGCCGCTAATATAAACGATTTTATTTAATAGCACTTTAAAAGAGTTATTAAAATACTAGTTTTTAATATAAAAATAATAATTAATTAAAAAAATAAGTTTAAAGGAGCCAAACAAAATTCGTGGGGGAAAATGAAAATTTTAGTAAAAACAGTAGCGTCGGCCTGAACCGTTGCTAATATAAAAATAAGAATTAATTAAGACAATAACTAATAAGGAGGCAAACAAAATTTGTTATGGGAAATGAATACTTTTTCATAAACAATAGCGTCGGCCTGAACCGTCGCTAATATTAAAAAATAAATAATTATTTAAGACAATAAATAATAAGGCGGCAAACTAAATTGGTCGGATGAATGGAATTTTTCGCACAAACAGTAGCGTCGGTCAAATTAAACGCTTGGTCAACACCAAGTATTTTTCTAGAAATCAAACCATTTTAAAAATATTTTCATAACAAATGCACTCGAAGGACACATGCACTAAGTAGTAAAGAATGAACGATTATATGTATGTCCCTTTGTTCTTAGTCCTAGGACGCATGTTGTATCATTTATTGTTCAAATGCTCACCTTCACTCGTGAACTTTAGTTTTATTCGTGCTATATACTTTTGAAGTGAAATGGAGGAAAACGACTAGTAAGGTGTATGCTCCTCTTATGAAGATTCTAATAAATACAAAGAAGAGTGATCTCTTTTAATCCAAAAGGGTAAACAAACTTTGAAAGAGAAAATAGAGCAACAGATAATATGCCATAAAAGTTATTTAATAGCACTTTCTTTTGTTTTTGATAGCGCTGAAAAGCGCTATTAACCGTGCCTCTAATGTAAACGATTTTGTTTAATATCTCTTTAAAAGAGCTATTAAAAATCTAGTTTTTAATATAAAACTAATAATTAATTAAAAAATAAGTTTAAAGGAGCCAAACGAAATTCGTGGGGGAAAATGAAAATTTTAGTACAAACAATAGCGTCGGCGTGAACCGTCGCTAATATAAGAAAATAAGAATTAATTAAGACAATAACCAATAAGGAGTCAAACGAAATTTGTTATGGGAAATGAATACTTTTTCATAAACAATAGCATCGGCCTAAACCGGCGCTAATATAAAAAATAAATAATTATTTAAGACAATAAATAAAAAGGAGGCAAGCTAAATTGGAGGGATGAATTGAATTTTTCGCACAAACAATAGCGTCAGTTCAAATACATTGTTGGTCAACTACAAGTATTTTTCTCGAAATCAAAACATTTTAAAAATATTTTCATAACAAATGCACTCGAAGGACACATGCACTAAGTAGTGAAGAAGGAATGATTATATGTATATCCCTTTGATCTTTGTCCTAGGACGTATGTTGTATCGTTTATTGTTCAAATGCTCACCTTCACTCGTGAACTTTAGTTTTATTCGTGCTATATACTTTTGAAGTGAAATGGAGGAAAACGACTAGTTAGGCGTATGCTCCTCTTATTAAGATTCTAATAAAGACAAAGAAGAGTGATCTCTTCTGTCCAAAAGGGTAAACCAACTTTGAAAGAGAAAATAGAGCAACAAACAATATGCCATAAAAGTTACTTAATAGCACTTTCTTTTGTTTTTGATAGCGATGAAAAGCGCTATTAACCGTGCCGCTAATGCAAACGATTTTGTTTAATAGCACTTTAAAAGAGATATTAAAATACTATTTTTTAATATAAAAATAATAATTAATTAAAAAAATAAGTTTAAAGGAGCCAAACGAAATTCGTGGGGGAAAATGAAAATTTTAGTACAAACAGTAGTTTTGGCCTGAACCGTCGCTAATATAAGAAAATAAGAATTAATTAAGACAATAACTAATAAGGAGGCAAACAAAATTTGTTATGGGAAATGAATATTTTTTCATAAACAATAGCGTCGGCCTGAACCGTCGCTAATATAAAAAAATAAATAATTATTTAAGACAATCAATAATAAGGAGGCAAACTAAATTGGTTGGGTGAATGGAATTTTTCGCACAAACAGTAGTGTCGGTCCAAATAAACGCTTGGTCAACACCAATTATTTTTCTAGAAATCAAACCATTTTAAAAATATTTTCATAACAAATGCACTCGAAGGACACATGCACTAAGTAGTGAAGAATGAACGATTATATGTATGTCCCCTTGTTCTTAGTCCTAGGACGCATTTTGTATCGTTTATCGTTCAAATGCTCACCTTCACTCGTGAACTTTAGTTTTATTCGTGCTATATACTTTTGAAGTGAAATGGAGGTAAATGTCTAGTTAGGCGTATGCTCCTCTTATGAAGATTCTAATAAAGACAAAGAAGAGTGATCTCTTCTGTCCAAAAGGGTAAACCAACTTTGAAAGAGAAAATAGAGCAACAGACAATATGCCATAAAAGTTATTTAATAGCACTTTCTTTTGTTTTTGATAGCGCTGAAAAGCGCTATTAACCGTGCCGCTAATATAAACGATTTTATTTAATAGCATTTTAAAAGAGTTATTAAAATACTAGTTTTTAATATAAAAATAATAATTAATTAAAAAAATAAGTTTAAAGGAGCCAAACGAAATTCGTGGGGGAAAATGAAAATTTTAGTACAAACAGTAGTGTTGGCCTGAACCGTCGCTAATATAAGAAAATAAGAATTAATTAAGACAATAACTAATAAGGAGGCAAACAGAATTTGTTATGGGAAATGAATATTTTTTCATAAACAATAGCGTCGGCCTGAACCGTCGCTAATATAAAAAAATAAATAATTATTTAAGACAATAAATAATAAGGAGGCAAACTAAATTGGTTGGGTGAATGGAATTTTTTGCACAAACAGTAGTGTCGGTCCAAATAAATGCTTGGTCAACACCAATTATTTTTCTAGAAATCAAACCATTTTAAAAATATTTTCATAAGAAATGCACTCGAAGGACACATGCACTAAGTAGTGAAGAATGAACGATTATATGTATGTCCCCTTGTTCTTAGTCCTAGGAAGCATTTTGTATCGTTTATCGTTCAAATGCTCACCTTCACTCGTGAACTTTAGTTTTATTCGTGCTATATACTTTTGACGTGAAATGGAGGTAAATGTCTAGTTAGGCGTATGCTCCTCTTATGAAGATTCTAATAAAGACAAAGAAGAGTGATCTCTTCTGTCCAAAAGGGTAAACCAACTTTGAAAGAGAAAATAGAGCAACAGACAATATGCCATAAAAGTTATTTAATAGCACTTTCTTTTGTTTTTGATAGCGCTGAAAAGCGCTATTAACCGTGCCGCTAATATAAACGATTTTATTTAATAGCACTTTAAAAGAGTTATTAAAATACTAGTTTTTAATATAAAAATTATAATTAATTAAAAAAATAAGTTTAAAGGAGCCAAACAAAATTCGTGGGGGAAAATGAAAATTTTAGTAAAAACTGTAGCGTCGGCCTGAACCGTCGCTAATATAAAAATAAAAATTAATTAAGACAATAACTAATAAGGAGGCAAACAAAATTTGTTATGGGAAATGAATACTTTTTCATAAACAATAGCGTCGGCCTGAACCGTCGCTAATATTAAAAAATAAATAATTATTTAAGACAATAAATAATAAGGCGGCAAACTAAATTGGTCGGATGAATGGAATTTTTCGCACAAACAGTAGCGTCGGTCAAAATAAACGCTTGGTCAACACCAAGTATTTTTCTAGAAATCAAACCATTTTAAAAATATTTTCATAACAAATGCACTCGAAGGACACATGCACTAAGTAGTGAAGAATGAATGATTATATGTATTTCCCTTTGTTCTTAGTCCTAGGACGCATGTTGTATCATTTATTGTTCAAATGCTCACCTTCACTCGTGAACTTTAGTTTTATTCGTGCTATATACTTTTGAAGTGAAATGGAGGAAAACGACTAGTAAGGCGTATGCTCCTCTTATGAAGATTCTAATAAATACAAAGAAGAGTGATCTCTTTTCATCCAAAAGGGTAAACCAACTTTGAAAGAGAAAATAGAGCAACAGACAATATGCCATAAAAGTTATTTAATAGCACTTTCTTTGGTTTTTGATAGCGCTGAAAAGCGCTATTAACCGTGCCTCTAATGTAAACGATTTTGTTTAATATCTCTTTAAAAGAGCTATTAAAAATCTAGTTTTTAATATAAAACTAATAATTAATTAAAAAATAAGTTTAAAGGAGCCAAACGAAATTCGTGGGGGAAAATGAAAATTTTAGTACAAACAATAGCGTCAGCGTGAACCGTCGCTAATATAAGAAAATAAGAATTAATTAAGACAATAACCAATAAGGAGTCAAACGAAATTTGTTATGGGAAATGAATACTTTTTCATAAACAATAGCATCGGCCTAAACCGGCGCTAATATAAAAAATAAATAATTATTTAAGACAATAAATTAAAAGGAGGCAAGCTAAATTTCGAGGGATGAATTGAATTTTTCGCACAAACAGTAGCGTCGGTCCAAATACACTGTTGGTCAACTACAAGTATTTTTCTCGAAATCAAACCATTTTAAAAATATTTTCATAACAAATGCACTCGAAGGCCGCATGCACTAAGTAGTGAAGAAGGAATGATTATATGTATGTCCCTTTGTTCTTTGTCCTAGGACGTATGTTGTATCGTTTATTGTTCAAATGCTCACCTTCACTCGTGAACTTTAGTTTTATTCGTGCTATATACTTTTGAAGTGAAATGGAGGAAAACGACTAGTTAGGCGTATGCTCCACTTATTAAGATTCTAATAAAGACAAAGAAGAGTGATCTCTTCTGTCCAAAAGGGTAAACCAACTTTGAAAGAGAAAATAGAGCAACAAACAATATGCCATAAAAGTTACTTAATAGCACTTTCTTTTGTTTTTGATAGCGATGAAAAGCGCTATTAACCGTGCCGCTAATGTAATCGATTTTGTTTAATAGCACTTTAAAAGAGCTATTAAAATACTATTTTTTAATATAAAAATAATAATTAATTAAAAAAATTAGTTTAAAGGAGCCAAACGAAATTCGTGGGGGAAAATGAAAATTTTAGAACAAACAATAGTGTTGGCCTGAACCGTCGCTAATATAAGAAAATAAGAATTAATTAAGACAATAACTAATAAGTAGGCAAACAGAATTTGTTATTGGAAATGAATATTTTTTCATAAACAATAGCGTCGTCCTGAACCGTCGCTAATATAAAAAAATAAATAATTATTTAAGACAATAAATAAAAAGGAGGCAAACTAAATTGATTGGGTGAATGGAATTTTTCGCACAAACAGTAGTGTCGGTCCAAATAAACGCTTGGTAAACACCAATTATTTTTCTAGAAATCAAACCATTTTAAAAATATTTTCATAACAAATGCACTCGAAGGACACATGCACTAAGTAGTGAAGAATGGACGATTATATGTATGTCCCCTTGTTCTTAGTCCTAGGACGCATTTTGTATCGTTTATCGTTCAAATGCTCACCTTCACTCGTGAACTTTAGTTATTCGTGCTATATACTTTTGAAGTGAAATGGAGGTAAATGTCTAGTTAGGCGTATGCTCCTCTTATGAATATTCTAATAAAGACAAAGAAGAGTGATCTCTTCTGTCCAAAAGGGTAAACCAACTTTGAAAGAGAAAATAGAGCAACAGACAATATGCCATAAAAGTTATTTAATAGCACTTTCTTTTGTTTTTGATAGCGCTGAAAAGCGCTATTAACCGTGCCGCTAATATAAACGATTTTATTTAATAGCACTTTAAAAGAGCTATTAAAATACTAGTTTTTAATATAAAAATAATAGTTAATTAAAACAATAAGTTTAAAGGAGCCAAACGAAATTCGTGGGGGGAAATGAAAATTTTAGTAAAAACAGTAGCGTCGGCCTGAACCGTCGCTAATATAAAAATAAGAATTAATTAAGACAATAACTAATAAGGAGGCAAACAAAACTTGTTATGGGAAATGAATATTTTTTCATAAACAATAGCATCGGCCTGAACCGTCGCTAATATATAAAAAATAAATAATTATTTAAGACAATAAATAATAAGGAGGCAAACTAAATTGGTCGGGTGAATTGAATTTTTCACACAAACAGTAGCATCGGTCCAAATACACTCTTGGTCAACACCAAGTATTTTTCTCGAAATCAAACCATTTTAAAAATATTTTGATAACAAATGCACTCGAAGGACACATGCACTAAGTAGTGAAGAAGGAACGATTATATGTATGTCCCTTTGTTCTTAGTCCTAGGACGCATTTTGTATCGTTTATCGTTCAAATGCACACCTTCACTCGTGAACTTTAGTTTTATTCGTGCTATATACTTTTGAAGTGAAATGGAGGAAAACGAATAGTTAGGCGTATGCTCCTATTATTAAGATTCTAATTAAGACAAAGAAGAGTGATCCCTTCTGTCCAAAAGGGTAAACCAACTTTGAAAGAGAAAATAGAGCAACAGACAATATGCCATAAAAGTTATTTAATAGCACTTTCTTTTGTTGTTGATAGCACTGAAAAGCGCTATTAACCGTGCCGCTAATGTAAACGATTTTGTTTAATATCACTTTAAAAGAGCTATTAAAATACTAGTTTTTAATATAAAAATAATAATTAATTAAAAAAATAAGTTTAAAGGAGACAAACGAAATTCGTGGGGAAAAAAGAAAATTTTAGTACAAATAGTAGTGTCGGCCTGAACCGTCGCTAATATAAGAAAATAAGAATTAATTAAGACAATAACTAATAAGGAGGCAAACGAAATTTGTTATGGGAAATGAATATATTTTCATTAACAATAGTGTTGGCCTGAACCGTCGCTAATATAAAAAAATAAATAATGATTTAAGACAATAAATAATAAGGAGGCAAACTAAATTGGTCGGATGAATGGAATTTTTCGCACAAACAGTAGCGTCGGTCCAAATAAACGCTTGGTCAACACCAAGTATTTTTCTAGAAATCAAACCATTTTAAAATTATTTTCATAACAAATGCACTCGAAGGACACATGCACTAAGTAGTGAAGAAGGAATGATTATATGTATGTCCCTTTGTTTAATAGCGCTATTAACCGTGCGGCTAATGTAAACGATTTTGTTTAATAGCACTTTAAAAGAGCTATTAAAATACAAGTTTTTAATATAAAAATAATAATTAATTAAAAAAATAAGTTTAAAAGAGCTAAACAAAATTCGTGGGGGAAAATGAAAATTTTAGTACAAACAGTAGTGTCAGCCTGAACCGTCGCTAATATAAGAAAATAAGAATTAATTAAGATAATAACTAATAAGGAGGCAAACGAAATTTGTTATGGGAAATGAATATTTTTTCATATACAATAGTGTCGGCCTGAACCGTCGCTATTATAAAAAAAAAAATTATTTAAGACAATAAATAATAAGGAGGCAAACTAAATTGGTCGGATGAATGGAACTTTTTGCACAAACAATAGCGTTGGTCCAAATAAACGCTTGGTTAACACCAATTATTTTTCTAGAAATCAAACCATTTTAAAAATATTTTCATAACAAATGCACTCAAAGGACAGATGCACTAAGTAGTGAAGAAGTTATGATTATATGTATGTCCCTTTGTTCTTAGTCCTAGAACGCATGCTGTATCGGTTATCGTTCAAATGCTCACCTTCACTTGTGAACTTTAGTTTTATTCGTGCTATATACTTTTGAAGTGAAATGGAGGAAAACGACTAGTTAGGCATATGCTCCTCTTATGAAGATTCTAATAAAGACAAAGAAGACTGGTCTCTTTTGTCCAAAAGGGTAAACCAACTTTGAAAGAGAAAATAGAGCAACAAACAATATTCCATAAAAGTTATTTAATAACGCTTTCTTTTGTTTTTTATAGCGCTGAAAAGAGCTATTAACCGTGCCACTAATGTAAAAGATTTTGTTTAATAGCACTTTAAAAGAGCTATTAAAATACTAGTTTTTAATATAAAAATAATAATTAATTAAAACAATAAGTTTAAAGGAGCCAAACGAAATTCGTGGGGGAAAATGATAATTTTAGTACAAACAGTAGCGTCGGCCTAAACCGTCGCTAATATAAGAAAATAAGAATTAATTAAGACAATAACTAGTAAGGAGGCAAACGAAATTTGTTATGGGAAATGAATATTTTTTCATAAGAAATAGCATCGGCCTGGACAGTCGCTAATATAAAAAATTAAATAATTATTTAAGATAATAAATAAAAAGGAGGCAAACTAAATTGGAGGGATCAATTGAATTTTTCACATAAACAGTAGCGTCGGTCCAAATAAATGCTTGGTCAAAACCAAGTATTATTCTCTAAATCAAACCATTTTAAAAATATTTTCATAACAAATGCACTCGAAGGACACATGCACTAAGTAGGGAAGAAGGAATGATTGTTTGTATGTCCCTTTGTTCTTAGTCCTAGGATGCAAGCTGTATCGGTTATCGTTCACATGCTCACCTTCACTCGTGAACTTTAGTTTTATTCGTGCTAAATACTTTTGCAATAAAATGGAGGAAAATGACTAATTAGGCATATGATCCTCTTATGAAGATTCTGATCAGGACAAAGACAAGTGATCTCTAATCTTTAAAAGGGTAAACCAACTCTGAAAGAGAACATAGGGCAACAAATAATACACAATAAAAGCTATTTAATAACACTTTCTTTTGTTTTTGATAACCCTTAAAAGCGTCATTAACCGCGCCGCTATTGTATAGGATTTTGTTAACTTGCAATTTAAAAGCGCTATTAATGTACTAGTTTTTAATATAAAAATAATAATTAATTAAAACAATAAGTTTAAAGGAGCAAAAGGAAATTCGTGGGGGAAAATGAAAATTTTAGCAAAAACAGTAGCGTCGGCCTGAACCGTAGCTAATATAAGAAAATAAGAATTAATTAAGACAATAACTAATAAGGAGGCAAACAAAATTTGTTATGGGAAATGAATATTTTTTCATAAACAATAGCGTCGGCCTGAACCGTCGCTATTATAAAAAAATAAATAATTATTTAAGACAATAAATAATAAGGAGGCAAACTAAATTGGTCAGATGAATGGAATTTTTCGCACAAACAGTAGCGTCGGTCCAAATAAACGCTTGGTTAACACCAATTATTTTTCTTGAAATCAAACCATTTTAAAAATATTTTCATAACAAATGCACTCGAAGGACACATGCACTAAGTAGTGAAGAAGCTATGATTATATGTATGTCCCTTTGTTCTTAGAACTAGGACGCATGCTGTATCGGTAATCGTTCAAATGCTCACCTTCACTCGTGAACTTTAGTTTTATTCGTGTTATATACTTTTGAAGTGAAATGGAGAAAAACGACTAGTTAGGCGTATGCTCCTCTTATGAAGATTCTAATAAAGACAAATAAGAGTGATCTCTTCTGTCCAAAAGGATAAACCAACTTTGAAAGAGAAAATAGAGCAACAGACAATATGCCATAAAAGTTATTTAATAGCACTTTCTTTTGTTTTTGATAACGCTGAAAAGCGCTATTAACCGTGCCTCTAATGTAAACGATTTTGTTTAATAGCACTTTAAAAGAGCTATTAAAATACTAGTTTTTAATATAAAAATAATAATTAATTAAAAAAATAACTTTAAAGGAGCCTAACGAAATTCGTGGGCGAAAAAGAAAATTTTAGTACAAATAGTAGCGTCGGCCTGAACCGTCGCTAATATAAGAAAATTAGAATTAATTAAGACAGTAACTAATAAGGAGGCAAACGAAATTTGTTATGGGAAATGAATATTTTTTCATAAATAATAGCATCGGCCTGATCCGTCGCTAATATAAAAAATAAATAATTATTTAAGACAATAAATAAAAAGGAGCCAAACTAAATTGGTAGGATGAATGGAATTTTTCACACAAACAGTAGCGTCGGTCCAAATACACTCTTGGTCAACACCAAGTATTTTTCTCGAAATCAAACCATTTTAAAAATATTTTCCTAACAAATACACTCGAAGGACACATGCACTAAGTAGTGAAGAAGGAATGATTATATGTATGTCCCTTTGTTCTTAGTCCTAGGACCTATACTGTATCGGTTATCGTTCAAATGCTCACCTTCACTCGTGAAGTTTAGTTTTATTCATGCTATATACTTTTGAAGTGAAATGGAGGAAAACGACTAGTCAGGCATATGCACCTCTTATTAAGATTCTAATAAAGACAAAGAAGAGTGATCTCTACTGTCCAAAAGGGTAAACCAACTTTGAAAGAGAAAATAGAGCAACAGACAATATGCCATAAAAGTCATTTAATAGCACTTTCTTTTGTTTTTGATAGTGCTGAAAAGCGCTATTAACCGTGCCGCTAATGTAAACGATTTTGTTTAATAGCACTTTAAAAGAGCTATTAAAATACTAGTTTTTAATATAAAAATAATAATTAATTAAAAAAATAAGTTTAAAGGAGCCAAACGAAGTTCGTGGGGAAAAAAGAAAATTTTTGTACAAATAGTAGTGTCGGCCTGAACTGTCACTAATAAAAGAAAATAAGAATTAATTAAAACAATAACTAATAAGGAGGCAAACGAAATTTGTTATGGGAAATGAATATTTTTTCATTAACAATAGCGTTGGCCTGAACCGTCGCTAATATAAAAAAATAAATAATTATTTAAGTCAATAAATAATAAGGAGGCAAACTAAATTGGCCGGATGAATTGAATTTTTCGCACAAACAGTAGCGTCGGTCCAAATAAACGCTTGGTCAACACCTAGTATTTTTCTTGAAATCTAACCATTTTAAAAATATTTTCATAACAAATGCACTCGAAGGACACATGCACTAAATTGTGAAGAAGGAATGATTATATGTATGTCCCTTTGTTCTTAGTCCTAGGACGCATGTTGTATCAGTTATCGTTCAAATGCTCACCGTCACTCGTGAACTTTAGTTTTATTCGTGCTATATACTTTTGAAGTGAAATTGAGGAAAACGACTAGTTAGGTGTATGCTCCTCTTATGAAGATTCTAATAAAGACAAAGAAGAGTGATCTCTTCTGTCCAAAAGGATAAACCAACTTTGAAAGATAAAATAGAGCAACAAACAATATTCCATAAAAGTTATTTAATAACGCTTTCTTTTGTTTTTGATAGCGCTGAAAAGAGCTATTAACCGTGCCACTAATGTAAAAGATTTTGTTTAATAGCACTTTAAAAGAGCTATTAAAATACTAGTTTTTAATATAAAAATAATAATTAATTAAAACAATAAGTGTAAAGGAGCCAAACGAAATTCGTGGGGGAAAATGATAATTTTAGTACAAACAGTAGCGTCGGCCTAAACCGTCGCTAATATAAGAAAATAAGAATTAATTAAGACAATAACTAGTAAGGAGGCAAACGAAATTTGTTATGGGAAATGAATATTTTTTCATAAGCAATAGCACGGCCTGAACAGTCGCGAATATAAAAAATTAAATAATTATTTAAGATAATAAATAAAAAGGAGGCAAACTAAATTGGAGGGATGATTGGAGTTTTTTGCACAAACAGTAGCGTCGGTCCAAATAAACGCTTGGTCAACACCAAGTAATTTTCTAGAAATCTAACCATTTTAAAAATATTTTCATAACAAATGCACTCGAAGGACACATGCACTAAGTAGTGAAGAAGGAATGATTATATGTATGTCCATTTGTTCTTAGTCTTAGAACGTATGCTGTATCGGTTATCGTTCAAATGATCACTTTCACTCGTGAAGTTTAGTTTTATTTGTGCTATATACTTTTGAAGTGAAATGGATGAAAACGACTAGTTAGGCGTATGCACCTCTTATTAAGATTCTAATAAATACAAATAAGAGTGATCTCTTATGTCCAAAAGGGTAAACCAACTTTGAAAGATAAAATAGAGCAACAGACAATATGCCATAAAAGTTATTTAATAACACTTTCTTTTGTTTTTGATAACGCTGAAAAGCGCTATTAACCGTGCCTCTAATGTAAACGATTTTGTTTAATAACACTTTAAAAGAGCTATTAAAATACTAGTTTTTAATATAAAAATAATAATTAATTAAAAAAATGACTTTAAAGGAGCCAAACGAAATTCGTGGGCGAAAAAGAAAATTTTAGTACAAATAGTAGTGTCGGCATGAACCGTCGCTAATATAAGAAAATAAGAATTAATTAAGACAATAACTAATAAGAAGGCAAACGAAATTTGTTAAGGGAAATGAATATTTTTTCATTAACAATAGAGTTGGCCTGAACCGTCGCTAATATAAAAAAATAAATAATTATTTAAGACAACAAATAATAAGGAGGCAAACTAAATTGGCCGGATGAATGGAATTTTTCGCACAAACAGTAGCGTCGGTCCAAATAAACGCTTGGTCAACACCAAGTATTTTTCTAGAAATCTAACCATTTTAAAAATATTTTCATAACAAATGCACTCGAAGGACACATGCACTAAATTGTGAAGAAGGAATGATTATATGTATGTCCCTTTGTTCTTAGTCCTAGGACGCATGTTGTATCAGTTATCGTTCAAATGCTCACCGTCACTCGTGAACTTTAGTTTTATTCGTGCTATATACTTTTGAAGTGAAATTGAGGAAAACGACTAGTTAGGCGTATGCTCCTCTTATGAAGATTCTAATAAAGACAAAGAAGAGTGATCTCTTCTGTCCAAAAGGATAAACCAACTTTGAAAGATAAAATAGAGCAACAAACAATATTCCATAAAAGTTATTTAATAACGCTTTCTTTTGTTTTTGATAGCGCTGAAAAGAGCTATTAACCGTGCCACTAATGTAAAAGATTTTGTTTAATAGCACTTTAAAAGAGCTATTAAAATACTAGTTTTTAATATAAAAATAATAATTAATTAAAACAATAAGTTTAAAGGAGCCAAACGAAATTCGTGGGGGAAAATGATAATTTTAGTACAAACAGTAGCGTCGGCCTAAACCGTCGCTAATATAAGAAAATAAGAATTAATTAAGACAATAACTAGTAAGGAGGAAAACGAAATTTGTTATGGGAAATGAATATTTTTTCATAAGCAATAGCATCGGCCTGAACAGTCGCGAATATAAAAAATTAAATAATTATTTAAGATAATAAATAAAAAGGAGGCAAACTAAATTGGAGGGATGATTGGAGTTTTTTGCACAAACAGTAGCGTCGGTCCAAATAAACGCTTGGTCAACACCAAGTAATTTTCTAGAAATCTAACCATTTTAAAAATATTTTCATAACAAATGCACTCGAAGGACACATGCACTAAGTAGTGAAGAAGGAATGATTATATCTATGTCCCTTTGTTCTTAGTCCTAAAACGTATGTTGTATCGGTTATCGTTCAAATGATCACTTTCACTCGTGAAGTTTAGTTTTATTTGTGCTATATACTTTTGAAGTGAAATGGATGAAAACGACTAGTTAGGCGTATGCACCTCTTATTAAGATTCTAATAAATACAAATAAGAGTGATCTCTTATGTCCAAAAGGGTAAACCAACTTTGAAAGATAAAATAGAGCAACAGACAATATGCCATAAAAGTTATTTAATAACACTTTCTTTTGTTTTTGATAACGCTGAAAAGCGCTATTAACCGTGCCTCTAATGTAAACGATTTTGTTTAATAACACTTTAAAAGAGCTATTAAAATACTAGTTTTTAATATAAAAATAATAATTAATTAAAAAAATGACTTTAAAGGAGCCAAACGAAATTCGTGGGCGAAAAAGAAAATTTTAGTACAAATAGTAGTGTCGGCATGAACCGTCGCTAATATAAGAAAATAAGAATTAATTAAGACAATAACTAATAAGAAGGCAAACGAAATTTGTTAAGGGAAATGAATATTTTTTCATTAACAATAGAGTTTGCCTGAACCGTCGCTAATATAAAAAAATAAATAATTATTTAAGACAACAAATAATAAGGAGGCAAACTAAATTGGCCGGATGAATGGAATTTTTCGCACAAACAGTAGCGTCGGTCCAAATAAACGCTTGGTCAACACCAAGTATTTTTCTAGAAATCTAACCATTTTAAAAATATTTTCATAACAAATGCACTCGAAGGACACATGCACTAAATTGTGAAGAAGGAATGATTATATGTATGTCCCTTTGTTCTTAGTCCTAGGACGCATGTTGTATCAGTTATCGTTCAAATGCTCACCGTCACTCGTGAACTTTAGTTTTATTCGTGCTATATACTTTTGAAGTGAAATTGAGGAAAACGACTAGTTAGGCGTATGCTCCTCTTATGAAGATTCTATTAAAGACAAAGAAGAGTGATCTCTTCTGTCCAAAATGATAAACCAACTTTGAAAGAGAAAATATAGCAACTGACAATATGCCATAAAGGTTATTTAATAGCACTTTCTT
Source organism: Vicia faba (assembly GCA_948472305.1). NCBI lineage: Eukaryota > Viridiplantae > Streptophyta > Magnoliopsida > Fabales > Fabaceae > Vicia > Vicia faba. The sequence continues at coordinate 1,291,178,891 of OX451735.1, read as the reverse complement.
TTGTTTTTGATAGCGCTGAAAAGCGCTATTAACCGTGCCGCTAATGTAAACGATTTTGTTTAATAGCACTTAAAAAGAGCTATTAAAATACTAGTTTTTTATATAAAAATATAATTAATTAAAAAAATAAGTTTAAAGGAGCCAAACGAAATTCGTGGGGGAAAATGAAAATTTTAGTACAAACAGTAGTGTCGGCCTGAACCGTCGCTAATATAAGAAAATAAGAATTAATTAAGACAATAACTAATAAGGAGGCAAACAAAATTTGTTATGGGAAATGAATATTTTTTCATAAACATTAGCATCGGCCTGATCCGTCGCTAATATAAAAAATAAATAATTATTTAAGACAATAAATAAAAAGGAGGCAAACTAAATTGGAGGGATGAATTGAATTTTTTGAAAAAACAGTAGCGTCGGTCCAAATACACTCTTGGTCAAAACCAAGTATTTTTCTCGAAATCAAACCATTTTAAAAATATTTTCCTAACAAATGCACTCGAAGGACACATGCACTAAGTAGTGAAGACGGAATGATTATATGTATGTCCCTTTGTTCTTAGTCCTAGGACGTATACTGTATCGGTTATCGTTCAAATGCTCACCTTCACTCGTGAAGTTTAGTTTTATTCATGCTATATACTTTTTAAGTGAAATGGAGGAAAACGACTAGTCAGGCGTATGCACCTCTTATTAAGATTCTAATAAAGACAAAGAAGAGTGATCTCTTCTGTCCAAAAGGGTAAACAAACTTTGAAAGATAAAATAGAGCAACAAACAATATCCCATAAAAGTTATTTAATAGCACTTTCTTTTGTTTTTGATTACGCTGAAAAGCGCTATTAACCGTGACGCTAATGTAAACGATTTTGTTTAGTAGCACTTTAAAAGAGCTATTAAAAAACTATTTTTTAATATAAAAATAATAATTTATTAAAAAAATAAGTTTAAAGGAGCCAAACGAAATTCGTGGGCGAAAAAGAAAATTTTAGTACAAATAGTAGTGTCGGCCTGAACCGTCACTAATATGAGAAAATAAGAAATAATTAAGACAATAACTAATAAGGAGGCAAACGAAATTTGTTATGGGAAATGAATATTTTTTCATTAACAATAGCGTTGCCCTGAACCGTAGCTAATATAAAAAATAAATAATTATTTAAGTCAATAAATAATAAGGAGGCAAACTAAATTGGCCGGATGAATGGAATTTTTCGCACAAACAGTAGCGTCGGTCCAAATAAACTCTTGGTCAACACCAAGTACTTTTCTCGAAATCAAACAATTTTAAAAATATTTTCATAACAAATGCACTCGAAGGACACATGCACTAAGTAGTGAAGAAGGAATTATTATATGTATGTCCCTTTGTTCTTAGTCCTAGGACGCATGCTGTATCGATTATCATTCAAATGCTCACCTTCACTCGTGAACTTTAGTTTTATTCGTGGTAAATACTTTTGCAATAAAATGGACGAAAACGACTAGTTAGGTGTATGCTCGTCTTATATAGATTCTGATAAGGACAAAGAAGAGTGATCTCTTATGTCCAAAAGGGTAAACCAACTTTGAAAGAGAAAAAATAGAGCAACAGACAATATGCCATAAAGGTTAATTAATAGCACTTTCTTTTGTTTTTTATAGCGCTGAAAAGTGCTATTAACCGTGCCTCTAATGTAAACAATTTTGTTTAATAGCACTTTAAAAGAGTTATTAAAAATTTAGTTTTTAATATAAAACTAATAATTAATTAAAAAATAAGTTTAAAGGAGCCAAACAAAATTCGTGGGTGAAAATGAAAATTTTAGTACAAACAGTAGCGTCGGCCTGAACCGTCGCTAATATAAGAAAATAAGAATTAATTAAGACAATAACTAATAAGGAGGCAAACAGAATTTGTTATGGGAAATGAATATTTTTTCATAAACAATAGCATCGGCCCGAACCGTCGTTAATATAAAAAATAAATAATTTTTTACGACAATAAATAAAAAGGAGGCAAACTAAATTGGAGGGATGAATTGAATTTTTTGCAAAAACAGTAGCGTCAGTCCAAATACACTCCTTGTCAACACCAAGTATTTTTCTCGAAATCAAACCATTTTAAAAATATTTTCATAACAAATGCACTCGAAGGACACATGCACTAAGTAGTGAAGAAGGAATGATTATATGTATGTCCCTTTGTTCTTAGACCTAGGACGTATACTGTATCGGTTATCGTTCAAATGCTCACCTTCACTCGTGAAGTTTAGTTTTATTCATGATATATACTTTTGAAGTGAAATGGAGAAAAACGACTAGTCAGGCGTATGCACCTCTTATTAAGATTCTAATAAAGACAAAGAAGAGTGATCTCTTCTGTCCAAAATGGTAAACCAACTTTGAAAGAGAAAATAGAGCAACAGACAATATGCCATGAAAGTTATTTAATAGCACTTTCTTTTGTTTTTGATAGCGCTGAAAAGCCCTATTAACCGTGCAGCTAATGTAAACGATTTTGTTTAATAACACTTTAAAAGAGCTATTAAAATACTAGTTTTTAATATTAAAATAATAATTAATTAAAAAAAATAAGTTTAAAGGAGCCAAACGACATTCGTGGGCGAAAAAGAAAATTTTAGTACAAATAGTAGTGTCGGCCTGAACCGTCGCTAATATAAGAAAATAAGAATTAATTAAGACAATAACTAATAAGGAGGCAAACGAAATTTGTTATGGGAAATGAATATTTTTTCATTAACAATAGCGTTGGCCTAAACCGTCGCTAATATAAAAAAAATATAATTATTTAAGACAATAAATAATAAGGAGGCAAACTAAATTGGTCGGATGAATGGAATTTTTCGCACAAACAGTAGCGTCGGTCCAAATAAACGCTTGGTCAACACCAAGTATTTTTCTAGAAATCTAACCATTTTAAAAATATTTTCATAACAAATGCACTCGAAGGACACATATTGAAGAAGTAATGATTATATGTATGTCCCTTTGTTCTTAGTCCTTGGAAGCATGCTATATCGGTTATCATTCAAATGCTCACCTTCACTCGTGAACTTTAGTTTTATTCGTGCTATATACTTTTGAAGTGAAATGGAGGAAAACGACTAGTTATGCGTATGCTCCTCTTATGAAGATTCTATTAAAGACAAAGAAGAGTGATCTCTTCTGTCCAAAATGATAAACCAACTTTCAAAGAGAAAATATAGCAACTGACAATATGCCATAAAGGTTATTTAATAGCACTTTCTTTTGTTTTTGATAGCGCTGAAAAGCGCTATTAACCGTGCCGCTAATGTAAACGATTTTGTTTAATAGCACTTAAAAAGAGCTATTAAAATACTAGTTTTTTATATAAAAATATAATTAATTAAAAAAATAAGTTTAAAGGAGCCAAACGAAATTCGTGGGGGAAAATGAAAATTTTAGTACAAACAGTAGTGTCGGCCTGAACCGTCGCTAATATAAGAAAATAAGAATTAATTAAGACAATAACTAATAAGGAGGCAAACTAAATTTTTTATGGGAAATGAATATTTTTTTATAAACAATAGCGTCGGCCTGAACCGTCGCTAATATAAAAAAAATAAATAATTATTTAAGACAATAAATAAAAAGGAGGCAAACTAAATTGGAGGGATGAATGGAGTTTTTCGCACAAACAGTAGCGTCGGTCCAAATAAACGCTTGGTCAACACCAAGTATTTTTCTAGAAATCTAACAATTTTAAAAATATTTTCATAACAAATGCACTCGAAGGACACATGCACTAAGTAGTGAAGAAGGAATGATTATATGTATGTCCCTTTGTTTAATTGCGCTATTAACCGTTCCGCTAATGTAAACGATTTTGTTTAATAGCACTTTAAAAGAGCTATTAAAATACTAGTTTTTAATATAAAACTAATAATTAATTAAAAAAATAAGTTTAAAGGAGCCAAACGAAATTTGTGGGGGAAAATGAAAATTTTAGTACAAACAGTAGTGTCGGCCTGAACCGTCGCTAATATAAAAATAAGAATTAATTAAGACAATAACTAATAAGGAGGCAAACGAAATTTGTTTCGGGAAATGAATATTTTTTCATAAACAATAGCGTCGGCCTGAACCGTTGCTAATATAAAAAAATAAATAATTATTTAAGACAATAAGTAAAAAGGAGGCAAACTAAATTGGAGGGATGAATGGAATTTTTCGCACAAACAGTAGCGTCGGTCCAAATAAACTCTTGGTCAACACCAAGTACTTTTCTCGAAATCAAACCATTTTAAAAATATTTTCATAACAAATGCACTCGAAGGACACATGCACTAAGTAGTGAAGAAGGAATTATTATATGTATGTCCCTTTGTTCTTAGTCCTAGGACGCATGCTGTATCGATTATCGTTCAAATGCTCACCTTCACTCGTGAACTTTAGTTTTATTCGTGGTAAATACTTTTGCAATAAAATGGACGAAAACGACTAGTTAGGTGTATGCTCCTCTTATGAGGATTCTGATAAGGACAAAGAAGAGTTATCTCTTATGTCCAAAAGGGTAAACCAACTTTGAAAGAGAAAAAATAGAGCAACAGACAATATGCCATAAAGGTTAATTAATAGCACTTTCTTTTGTTTTTTATAGCGCTGAAAAGTGCTATTAACCGTACCTCTAATGTAAACGATTTTGTTTAATAGCACTTTAAAAGAGTTATTAAAAATTTAGTTTTTAATATAAAACCAATAATTAATTAAAAAATAAGTTTAAAGGAGCCAAACGAAATTCGTGGGTGAAAATGAAAATTTTAGTACAAACAGTAGCGTCGACCTGAACCGTCGCTAATATAAGAAAATAAGAATTAATTAAGACAATAACTAATAAGGAGGCAAACGAAATTTGTTATGGGAACTGAATATTTTTTCATAAACAATAGCATCGGCCTGAACCGTCGCTAATATAAAAAATAAATAATTATTTAAGACAATAAATAAAAAGGAGGCAAACTAAATTGGAGGGATGAATTGAATTTTTTGCAAAAACAGGAGCGTCGGTCCAAATACACTCCTGGTCAACACCAAGTATTTTTCTCGAAATCAAACCATTTTAAAAATATTTTCATAACAAATGCACTCGATGGACACATGCACTAAGTAGTGAAGAAGGAATGATTATATGTATGTCCCTTTGTTCTTAGACCTAGGACGTATACTGTATCGGTTATCGTTCAAATGCTCACCTTCACTGGTGAAGTTTAGTTTTATTCATGATATATACTTTTGAAGTGAAATGGAAGAAAACAACTAGTCAGGCGTATGCACCTCTTATTAAGATTCTAATAAAGACAAAGAAGAGTGATCTCTTCTGTCCAAAATGGTAAACCAACTTTGAAAGAGAAAATAGAGCAATAGACAATATGCCATAAAAGTTATTTAATAGCACTTTCTTTTGTTTTTGATAGCGCTGAAAAGCGCTATTAACCGTGCAGCTAATGTAAACGATTTTGTTTAATAGCACTTTAAAAGAGCTATTAAAATACTAGTTTTTAATATTAAAATAATAATTAATTAAAAAAATAAGTTTAAAGGAGCCAAACGACATTCGTGGGCGAAAAAGAAAATTTTAGTACAAATAGTAGTGTCGGCCTGAACCGTCGCTAATATAAGAAAATAAGAATTAACTAAGACAATAACTAATAAGGAGGCAAACGAAATTTGTTATGGGAAATGAATATTTTTTCATTAACAATAGCGTTGGCCTAAACCGTCGATAATATAAAAAAAAAATAATTATTTAAGACAATAAATAATAAGGAGGCAAACTAAATTTGTCGGATGAATGGAATTTTTCGCACAAACAGTAGCGTCGGTCCAAATTAACACTTGGTCAACACCAAGTATTTTTCTAGAAATCTAACCATTTTAAAAATATTTGCATAACAAATGCACTCGAAGGACACATGCACTAAGTAGTGAAGAAGGAATGATTATATGTATGTCCCTTTGTTCTTAGTCCTAGGAAGCATGCTATATCGGTTATCATTCAAATGCTCACCTTCACTCGTGAATCTTAGTTTTATTCGTGCTATATACTTTTGAAGTGAAATGGAGGAAAACGACTAGTTAGACGTATGCTCCTCTTATGAAGATTCTATTAAAGACAAAGAATAGTGATCTCTTCTGTCCAAAAGGATAAACCAACTTTAAAAGAGAAAATATAGCAACTGACAATATGCCATAAAGGTTATTTGATAGCACGTTCTTTTGTTTTTGATAGCGCTGAAAAGCGCTATTAACCGTGCCGCTAATGTAAACGATTTTGTTTAATAGCACTTTAAAAGAGCTATTAAAATACTAGTTTTTAATATAAAAATAATAATTAATTAAAAAATTAAGTTTAAAGGAGCCAAACGAAATTCGTGGGCGAAAAAGAAAATTTTAGTACAAATAGTACTGTCGGCCTGAACCGTCACTAATATAAGAAAATAAGAATTAATTAATACAATAACTAATAAGGCGGCAAACGAAATTTGTTATGGGAAATGAATATTTTTTCATTAACAATAGCGTTGGCCTGAACCGTCGCTAATATAAAAAAATAAATAATTATTTAAGTCAATAAATAATAAGGAGGCAAACTAAATTGGTCGGATGAATGGAATTTTTCGCACAAACAGTAGCGTCGGTCCAAATAAACGCTTGGTCAACACCAAGTATTTTTCTAGAAATCTAACCATTTTAAAAATATTTTCATAACAAATGCACTCGAAGGACACATGCACTAAGTAGTGAAGAAGGAATGATTATATGCATGTCCCTTTGTTTAATTGCGTTATTAACCGTTCCGCTAATGTAAACGATTTTGTTTAATAGCACTTTAAAAGAGCTATTAAAATACTAGTTTTTATTATAAAACTAATAATTAATTAAAAAAATAAGTTTAAAGGAGCCAAACGAAATTCGTAGGGGAAAATGAAAATTTTAGTACAAACAGTAGTGTCGGCCTCAACCGTCGCTAATATAAGAAAATAAGAATTAATTAAGACAATAACTAATAAGGAGGCAAACGAAAATTTTTATGGGAAATGAATATTTTTTTATAAACAATAGCGTCGGCCTGAACCGTCGCTAATATAAAAAAAATAAATAATTATTTAAGACAATAAATAAAAAGGAGGCAAACTAAATTGGAGGGATGAATGGAGTTTTTCGCACAAACAGTAGCGTCGGTCCAAATAAACGCTTGGTCAACACCAAGTATTTTTCTAGAAATCTAACCATTTTAAAAATATTTTCATAACAAATGCACTCGAAGGACACATGCACTAAGTAATGAAGAAAGAATTATTATATGTATGTCCCTTTGTTTAATTGCTCTATTAACCGTTCCGCTAATGTAAACAATTTTGTTTAATAGCACTTTAAAAGAGCTATTAAAATACTATTTTTAATATAAAACTAATAATTAATTAAAAAAATAAGTTTAAAGGAGCCAAACGAAATTCGTGGGGGAAAATGAAAATTTTAGTACAAACGGTAGCGTCGGCCTGAACCGTCGCTAATATAAAAATAAGAATTAATTAAGACAATAACTAATAAGGAGGCAAACGAAATTTGTTACGGGAAATGAATATTTTTTCATAAACAATAGCGTCGGCCTGAACCGTCGCTAATATAAAAAAATAAATAATTATTTAAGACAATAAGTAAAAAGGAGGCAAACTAAATTGGAGGGATGAATGGAATTTTTCGCACAAACAGTAGCGTCGGTCCAAATAAACTCTTGGTCAACACCAAGTACTTTTCTCGAAATCAAACCATTTTAAAAATATTTTAATAACAAATGCACTCGAAGGACACATGCACTAAGTAGTGAAGAAGGAATTATTATATGTATGTCCCTTTGTTCTTAGTCCTAGGACGCATGCTGTATCGATTATCGTTCAAATGCTCACCTTCACTCGTGAACTTTAGTTTTATTCGTGGTAAATACTTTTGCAATAAAATGGACGAAAACGACTAGTTAGGTGTATGCTCCTCTTATGAGGATTCTGATAAGGACAAAGAAGAGTGATCTCTTATGTCCAAAAGGGTAAACCAACTTTGAAAGAGAAAAAATAGAGCAACAGACAATATGCCATAAAGGTTAATTAATAGCACTTTCTTTTGTTTTTTATAGCGCTGAAAAGTGCTATTAACCGTACCTCTAATGTAAACGATTTTGTTTAATAGCACTTTAAAAGAGTTATTAAAAATTTAGTTTTTAATATAAAACCAATAATTAATTAAAAAATAAGTTTAAAGGAGCCAAACGAAATTCGTGGGTGAAAATGAAAATTTTAGTACAAACAGTAGCGTCGACCTGAACCGTCGCTAATATAAGAAAATAAGAATTAATTAAGACAATAACTAATAAGGAGGCAAACGAAATTTGTTATGGGAAATGAATATTTTTTCATAAACAATAGCATCGGCCTGAACCGTCGCTAATATAAAAAATAAATAATTATTTAAGACAATAAATAAAAAGGAGGCAAACTAAATTGGAGGGATGAATTGAATTTTTTGCAAAAATAGTAGCGTCGGTCCAAATACACTCCTGGTCAACACCAAGTATTTTTCTCGAAATCAAACCATTTTAAAAATATTTTCATAACAAATGCACTCGAAGGACACATGCACTAAGTAGTGAAGAAGGAATGATTATATGTATGTCCCTTTGTTCTTAGACCTAGGACGTATACTGTATCGGTTATCGTTCAAATGCTCACCTTCACTGGTGAAGTTTAGTTTTATTCATGATATATACTTTTGAAGTGAAATGGAAGAAAACAACTAGTCAGGCGTATGCACCTCTTATTAAGATTCTAATAAAGACAAAGAAGAGTGATCTCTTCTGTCCAAAATGGTAAACCAACTTTGAAAGAGAAAATAGAGCAATAGACAATATGCCATAAAAGTTATTTAATAGCACTTTCTTTTGTTTTTGATAGCGCTGAAAAGCGCTATTAACCGTGCAGCTAATGTAAACGATTTTGTTTAATAGCACTTTAAAAGAGCTATTAAAATACTAGTTTTTAATATTAAAATAATAATTAATTAAAAAAATAAGTTTAAAGGAGCCAAACGACATTCGTGGGCGAAAAAGAAAATTTTAGTACAAATAGTAGTGTCGGCCTGAACCGTCGCTAATATAAGAAAATAAGAATTAATTAAGACAATAACTAATAAGGAGGCAAACGAAATTTGTTATGGGAAATGAATATTTTTTCATTAACAATAGCGTTGGCCTAAACCGTCGCTAATATAAAAAAAATATAATTATTTAAGACAATAAATAATAAGGAGGCAAACTAAATTGGTCGGATGAATGGAATTTTTCGCACAAACAGTAGCGTCGGTCCAAATAAACGCTTGGTCAACACCAAGTATTTTTCTAGAAATCTAACCATTTTAAAAATATTTTCATAACAAATGCACTCGAAGGACACATAGTGAAGAAGTAATGATTATATGTATGTCCCTTTGTTCTTAGTCCTTGGAAGCATGCTATATCGGTTATCATTCAAATGCTCACCTTCACTCGTGAACTTTAGTTTTATTCGTGCTATATACTTTTGAAGTGAAATGGAGGAAAACGACTAGTTATGCGTATGCTCCTCTTATGAAGATTCTATTAAAGACAAAGAAGAGTGATCTCTTCTGTCCAAAATGATAAACCAACTTTGAAAGAGAAAATATAGCAACTGACAATATGCCATAAAGGTTATTTAATAGCACTTTCTTTTGTTTTTGATAGCGCTGAAAAGCGCTATTAACCGTGCCGCTAATGTAAACGATTTTGTTTAATAGCACTTAAAAAGAGCTATTAAAATACTAGTTTTTTATATAAAAATATAATTAATTAAAAAAATAAGTTTAAAGGAGCCAAACGAAATTCGTGGGGGAAAATGAAAATTTTAGTACAAACAGTAGTGTCTGCCTGAACCGTCGCTAATATAAGAAAATAAGAATTAATTAAGACAATAACTAATAAGGAGGCAAACTAAATTTTTTATGGGAAATGAATATTTTTTTATAAACAATAGCGTCGGCCTGAACCGTCGCTAATATAAAAAAAATAAATAATTATTTAAGACAATAAATAAAAAGGAGGCAAACTAAATTGGAGGGATGAATGGAGTTTTTCGCACAAACAGTAGCGTCGGTCCAAATAAACGCTTGGTCAACACCAAGTATTTTTCTAGAAATCTAACAATTTTAAAAATATTTTCATAACAAATGCACTCGAAGGACACATGCACTAAGTAGTGAAGAAGGAATGATTATATGTATGTCCCTTTGTTTAATTGCGCTATTAACCGTTCCGCTAATGTAAACGATTTTGTTTAATAGCACTTTAAAAGAGCTATTAAAATACTAGTTTGTAATATAAAACTAATAATTAATTAAAAAAATAAGTTAAAAGGAGCCAAACGAAATTCGTGGGGGAAAATTAAAATTTTAGTACAAACAGTAGTGTCGGCCTGAACCGTCGCTAATATAAAAATAAGAATTAATTAAGACAATAACTAATAAGGAGGCAAACGAAATTTGTTTCGGGAAATGAATATTTTTTCATAAACAATAGCGTCGGCCTGAACCGTCGCTAATATAAAAAAAATAAATAATTATTTAAGACAATAAATAAAAAGGAGGCAAACTAAATTGGAGGGATGAATGGAGTTTTTCGCACAAACAGTAGCGTCGGTCCAAATAAACGCTTGGTCAACACCAAGTATTTTTCTAGAAATCTAACCATTTTAAAAATATTTTCATAACAAATGCACTCGAAGGACACATGCACTAAGTAATGAAGAAAGAATTATTATATGTATGTCCCTTTGTTTAATTGCTCTATTAACCGTTCCGCTAATGTAAACAATTTTGTTTAATAGCACTTTAAAAGAGCTATTAAAATACTATTTTTAATATAAAACTAATAATTAATTAAAAAAATAAGTTTAAAGGAGCCAAACGAAATTCGTGGGGGAAAATGAAAATTTTAGTACAAACGGTAGCGTCGGCCTGAACCGTCGCTAATATAAAAATAAGAATTAATTAAGACAATAACTAATAAGGAGGCAAACGAAATTTGTTACGGGAAATGAATATTTTTTCATAAACAATAGCGTCGGCCTGAACCGTCGCTAATATAAAAAAATAAATAATTATTTAAGACAATAAGTAAAAAGGAGGCAAACTAAATTGGAGGGATGAATGGAATTTTTCGCACAAACAGTAGCGTCGGTCCAAATAAACTCTTGGTCAACACCAAGTACTTTTCTCGAAATCAAACCATTTTAAAAATATTTTAATAACAAATGCACTCGAAGGACACATGCACTAAGTAGTGAAGAAGGAATTATTATATGTATGTCCCTTTGTTCTTAGTCCTAGGACGCATGCTGTATCGATTATCGTTCAAATGCTCACCTTCACTCGTGAACTTTAGTTTTATTCGTGGTAAATACTTTTGCAATAAAATGGACGAAAACGACTAGTTAGGTGTATGCTCCTCTTATGAGGATTCTGATAAGGACAAAGAAGAGTGATCTCTTATGTCCAAAAGGGTAAACCAACTTTGAAAGAGAAAAAATAGAGCAACAGACAATATGCCATAAAGGTTAATTAATAGCACTTTCTTTTGTTTTTTATAGCGCTGAAAAGTGCTATTAACCGTACCTCTAATGTAAACGATTTTGTTTAATAGCACTTTAAAAGAGTTATTAAAAATTTAGTTTTTAATATAAAACCAATAATTAATTAAAAAATAAGTTTAAAGGAGCCAAACGAAATTCGTGGGTGAAAATGAAAATTTTAGTACAAACAGTAGCGTCGACCTGAACCGTCGCTAATATAAGAAAATAAGAATTAATTAAGACAATAACTAATAAGGAGGCAAACGAAATTTGTTATGGGAAATGAATATTTTTTCATAAACAATAGCATCGGCCTGAACCGTCGCTAATATAAAAAATAAATAATTATTTAAGACAATAAATAAAAAGGAGGCAAACTAAATTGGAGGGATGAATTGATTTTTTTGCAAAAATAGTAGCGTCGGTCCAAATACACTCCTGGTCAACACCAAGTATTTTTCTCGAAATCAAACCATTTTAAAAATATTTTCATAACAAATGCACTCGAAGGACACATGCACTAAGTAGTGAAGAAGGAATGATTATATGTATGTCCCTTTGTTCTTAGACCTAGGACGTATACTGTATCGGTTATCGTTCAAATGCTCACCTTCACTGGTGAAGTTTAGTTTTATTCATGATATATACTTTTGAAGTGAAATGGAAGAAAACAACTAGTCAGGCGTATGCACCTCTTATTAAGATTCTAATAAAGACAAAGAAGAGTGATCTCTTCTGTCCAAAATGGTAAACCAACTTTGAAAGAGAAAATAGAGCAATAGACAATATGCCATAAAAGTTATTTAATAGCACTTTCTTTTGTTTTTGATAGCGCTGAAAAGCGCTATTAACCGTGCAGCTAATGTAAACGATTTTGTTTAATAGCACTTTAAAAGAGCTATTAAAATACTAGTTTTTAATATTAAAATAATAATTAATTAAAAAAATAAGTTTAAAGGAGCCAAACGACATTCGTGGGCGAAAAAGAAAATTTTAGTACAAATAGTAGTGTCGGCCTGAACCGTCGCTAATATAAGAAAATAAGAATTAATTAAGACAATAACTAATAAGGAGGCAAACGAAATTTGTTATGGGAAATGAATATTTTTTCATTAACAATAGCGTTGGCCTAAACCGTCGCTAATATAAAAAAAATATAATTATTTAAGACAATAAATAATAAGGAGGCAAACTAAATTGGTCGGATGAATGGAATTTTTCGCACAAACAGTAGCGTCGGTCCAAATAAACGCTTGGTCAACACCAAGTATTTTTCTAGAAATCTAACTATTTTAAAAATATTTTCATAACAAATGCACTCGAAGGACACATAGTGAAGAAGTAATGATTATATGTATGTCCCTTTGTTCTTAGTCCTTGGAAGCATGCTATATCGGTTATCATTCAAATGCTCACCTTCACTCGTGAACTTTAGTTTTATTCGTGCTATATACTTTTGAAGTGAAATGGAGGAAAACGACTAGTTATGCGTATGCTCCTCTTATGAAGATTCTATTAAAGACAAAGAAGAGTGATCTCTTCTGTCCAAAATGATAAACCAACTTTGAAAGAGAAAATATAGCAACTGACAATATGCCATAAAGGTTATTTAATAGCACTTTCTTTTGTTTTTGATAGCGCTGAAAAGCGCTATTAACCGTGCCGCTAATGTAAACGATTTTGTTTAATAGCACTTTAAAAGAGCTATTAAAATACTAGTTTTTAATATAAAAATAATAATTAATTAAAAAAATAAGTTTAAAGGAGCCAAACGAAATTCGTGGGGGAAAATGAAAATTTTAGTACAAACAGTATTGTCGGCCTGAACCGTCGCTAATATAAGAAAATAAGAATTAATTAAGACAATAACTAATAAGGAGGTAAACGAAATTTGTTATGGGAAATGAATATATTTTCATATACAATAGAGTCGGCCCGAACCGTCGATAATATAAAAAATTATTAATTATTTAAGACAATAAATAATAAGGAGGCAAACTAAATTGGTCGGATGAATGGAATTTTTCGCCCAAACAGTAGCGTCGGTCCAAATAAACGCTTGGTTAACACCAAGTATTTTTCTAGAAATCAAACCATTTTAAAAATATTTTCATAACAAATGCACCCAAAGGACACATGCACTAATTAGTGAAGAAGCTATGATTATATGCATGTCCCTTTGTTCTTAGTCCTAGGACGCGTGCTGTATCGATTATCGTTCAAATGCTCACCTTCACTCGTGAACTTTAGTTTTATTCGTGCTATATACTTTTGAAGTGAAATGGAGGAAAACGAGTAGTTAGGCGTATGCTCCTCTTATGAAGATTCTAATAAAGACAAAGAAGACTGATCTCTTCTGTCCAAAAGGGTAAACCAACTTTGAAAGAGAAAATAGAGCAACAGACAATATGCCATAAAATTTATTTTATAGCACTTTCTTTTGTTTTTGATAGCGCTGAAAACGCTATTAACCGTGCCGCTAATGTAAAAGATTTTGTTTAATAGCACTTTAAAAGAGCTATTAAAATACTAGTTTTTAATATAAAAATAATAATTAATTAAAACAATAAGTTTAAAGGAGCCAAACGAAATTCATGGGGGAAAATTAAAATTTTAGTACAAACAGTAGCGTCGGCCTGAACCGTCGCTAATATAAGAAAATAAGAATTAATTAAGACAACAACTAATAAGGAGGCAAACGAAATTTGTTATGGGAAATGAATATTTTTTCATAAACAATAGCGTCGGCCCGAACCGTCGCTAATATAAAAATTAAATAATTATTTAAGACAATAAATAATAAGGAGGCAAACTAAATTGGTCGGATGAATGGAATTTTTCGCACAAACAGTAGCGTCGGTCCAAATGAACGCTTGGTCAACACCAAGTATTTTTCTAGAAATCAAACCATTTTAATAATATTTTCATAACAAATGCACTCGAAGGACACATGCACTAAGTAGTGAAGAAGGAATGATTATATGTATGTCCCTTTGTTTAATAGCGCTATTAACTGTGCCGCTAATGTAAAAGATTTTGTTTAATAGCTATTTAAAAGAGCTATTAAAATACTAGTTTTTAATATAAAAATAATAATTAATTAAAACAATAAGTTTAAAGGAGCCAAACAAAATTCGTGGGGGAAAATGAAAATTTTAGTACAAACAGTAGCGTCGGCCTGAACCGTCGCTAATATAAGAAAATAAGAATTAATTAAGACAACAACTAATAAGGAGGCAAACGAAATTTGTTATGGGAAATGAATATTTTTTCATAAACAATAGCGTCGGCCTGAACCGTCGCTAATATAAATAAATAAATAATTATTTAAGATAATAAATAAAAAGGAGGCAAACTAAATTGGAGGGATCAATTGAATTTTTTGCACAAATAGTAGCGTCGGTCCAAATAAACGCTTGGTCAACACCAAGTATTATTCTCGAAATCAAACCATTTTAAAAATATTTTCATAACAAATGCACTCGAGAGACACATGCACTAAGTAGTGAAGAAGGAATGATTATATGTTTGTCCCTTTGTTTAATAGCGCTATTAACCGTGCCGCTAATGTAAACGATTTTGTTTAATAGCACTTTAAAAGAGCTATTAAAATACTAGTTTTTAATATAAAAATAATAATTAATTAAAAAAATAAGTTTAAAGGAGCCAAACGAAATTCGTGGGGGAAAATGAAAATTTTAGTACAAACAGTATTGTCGGCCTGAACCGTCGCTAATATAAGAAAATAAGAATTAATTAAGACAATAACTAATAAGGAGGCAAACGAAATTTGTTATGGGAAATGAATATATTTTCATAAATAATAGAGTCGGCCCGAACCGTCACTAATATAAAAAATTAATAATTATTTAAGACAATAAATAATAAGGAGGCAAACTAAATTGGTCGGATGAATGGAATTTTTCGCCCAAACAGTAGCGCCGGTCCAAATAAACGCTTGGTTAACACCAAGTATTTTTCTAGAAATCAAACCATTTTAAAAATATTTTCATAACAAATGCACCCGAAGGACACATGCACTAAGTAGTGAAGAAGCTATGATTATATGTATGTCCCTTTGTTCTTAGTCCTAGGACGCGTGCTGTATCGATTATCGTTCAAATGCTCACCTTCACTCATGAACTTTAGTTTTATTTGTGCTATATACTTTTGAAGTGAAATGGAGGAAAACGAGTAGTTAGGCGTATGCTCCTCTTATGAAGATTCTAACAAAGACAAAGAAGACTGATCTCTTCTGTCCAAAAGGGTAAACCAACTTTGAAAGAGAAAATAGAGCAACAGACAATATGCCATAAAATTTATTTAATAGCACTTTCTTTTGTTTTTGATAGCGCTGAAAAACGCTATTAACCGTGCCGCTAATGTAAAAGATTTTGTTTAATAGCACTTTAAAAGAGCTATTAAAATACTAGTTTTTAATATAAAAATAATAATTAATTAAAACAATAAGTTTAAAGGAGCCAAACGAAATTCATGGGGGAAAATTAAAATTTTAGTACAAACAGTAGCGTCGGCCTGAACCGTCGCTAATATAAGAAAATAAGAATTAATTAAGACAACAACTAATAAGGAGGCAAACGAAATTTGTTATGGGAAATGAATATTTTTTCATAAACAATAGCGTCGGCCCGAACCGTCGCTAATATAAAAATTAAATAATTATTTAAGACAATAAATAATAAGGAGGCAAACTAAATTGGTCGGATGAATGGAATTTTTCGCACAAACAGTAGCGTCGGTCCAAATGAACGCTTGGTCAACACCAAGTATTTTTCTAGAAATCAAACCATTTTAATAATATTTTCATAACAAATGCACTCGAAGGACACATGCACTAAGTAGTGAAGAAGGAATGATTATATGTATGTCCCTTTGTTTAATAGCGCTATTAACTGTGCCGCTAATGTAAAAGATTTTGTTTAATAGCTATTTAAAAGAGCTATTAAAATACTAGTTTTTAATATAAAAATAATAATTAATTAAAACAATAAGTTTAAAGGAGCCAAACAAAATTCGTGGGGGAAAATGAAAATTTTAGTACAAACAGTAGCGTCGGCCTGAACCGTCGCTAATATAAGAAAATAAGAATTAATTAAGACAACAACTAATAAGGAGGCAAACGAAATTTGTTATGGGAAATGAATATTTTTTCATAAACAATAGCGTCGGCCTGAACCGTCGCTAATATAAATAAATAAATAATTATTTAAGATAATAAATAAAAAGGAGGCAAACTAAATTGGAGGGATCAATTGAATTTTTTGCACAAATAGTAGCGTCGGTCCAAATAAACGCTTGGTCAACACCAAGTATTACTCTCGAAATCAAACCATTTTAAAAATATTTTCATAACAAATGCACTCGAGAGACACATGCACTAAGTAGTGAAGAAGGAATGATTATATGTTTGTCCCTTTGTTTAATAGCGCTATTAACCGTGCCGCTAATGTAAACGATTTTGTTTAATAGCACTTTAAAAGAGCTATTAAAATACTAGTTTTTAATATAAAAATAATAATTAATTAAAAAAATAAGTTTAAAGGAGCCAAACGAAATTCGTGGGGGAAAATGAAAATTTTAGTACAAACAGTATTGTCGGCCTGAACCGTCGCTAATATAAGAAAATAAGAATTAATTAAGACAATAACTAATAAGGAGGCAAACGAAATTTGTTATGGGAAATGAATATATTTTCATAAATAATAGAGTCGGCCCGAACCGTCACTAATATAAAAAATTAATAATTATTTAAGACAATAAATAATAAGGAGGCAAACTAAATTGGTCGGATGAATGGAATTTTTCGCCCAAACAGTAGCGCCGGTCCAAATAAACGCTTGGTTAACACCAAGTATTTTTCTAGAAATCAAACCATTTTAAAAATATTTTCATAACAAATGCACCCGAAGGACACATGCACTAAGTAGTGAAGAAGCTATGATTATATGTATGTCCCTTTGTTCTTAGTCCTAGGACGCGTGCTGTATCGATTATCGTTCAAATGCTCACCTTCACTCGTGAACTTTAGTTTTATTTGTGCTATATACTTTTGAAGTGAAATGGAGGAAAACGAGTAGTTAGGCGTATGCTCCTCTTATGAAGATTCTAACAAAGACAAAGAAGACTGATCTCTTCTGTCCAAAAGGGTAAACAGACTTTGAAAGAGAAAATAGAGCAACAGACAATATGCCATAAAATTTATTTAATAGCACTTTCTTTTGTTTTTGATAGCGCTGAAAAACGCTATTAACCGTGCCGCTAATGTAAAAGATTTTGTTTAATAGCACTTTAAAAGAGCTATTAAAATACTAGTTTTTAATATAAAAATAATAATTAATTAAAACAATAAGTTTAAAGGAGCCAAACGAAATTTGTGGGGGAAAATGAAAATTTTAGTACAAACAGTAGTGTCGGTCTGAACCGTCGCTAATATAAGAAAATAAGAATTAATTAAGACAACAACTAATAAGGAGGCAAACGAAATTTGTTATGGGAAATGAATATTTTTTCATAAACAATAGCGTCGGCCTGAACCGTCGCTAATATAAATAAATAAATAATTATTTAAGATGATAAATAAAAAGGAGGCAAACTAAATTGGATGGATCAATTGAATTTTTCGCACAAACAGTAGCGTCGGTCCAAATAAACGCTTGGTCAACACCAAGTATTATTCTCGAAATCAAACCATTTTAAAAATATTTTCATAACAAATGCACTCGAAGGACACATGCACTAATTAGTGAAGAAGGAATGATTATATGTATGTCCCTTTGTTTAATAGTGCTATTAACCGTGCCGTTAATGTAAACGATTTTGTTTAATAGCACTTTAAAAGAGCTATTAAAATACTAGTTTTTAATATAAAAATAATAATTAATTAAAAAAATAAGTTTAAAGGAGCCAAACGAAATTCGTGGGGGAAAATGAAAATTTTAGTACAAACAGTACTGTCGGCCTGAACCGTCGCTAATATAAGAAAATAAGAATTAATTAAGACAATAACTAATAAGGAGGCAAACGAAATTTGTTATGGGAAATGAATATATTTTCATAAACAATAGCGTCGGCCCGAACCGTCGCTAATATAAAAAATAAATAAATATTTAAGACAATAAATAATAAGGAGGCAAACTGAATTGGTCGGATGAATGGAATTTTTTGCCCAAACAGTAGCGCCGGTCCAAATAAACGCTTGGTCAACACCAAGTATTATTCTCGAAATCAAACAATTTTAAAAATATTTTCATAACAAATGCACTCGAAGGACACATGCATTAAGTAGTGAAGAAGGAATGATTATATGTATGTCCCTTTGTTTAATAGCGCTATTAACCGTGCCGCTAATGTAAACGATTTTGTTTAATAGCACTTTAAAAGAGCTATTAAAATACTAGTTTTTAATATAAAAATAATAATTAATTAAAAAAATAAGTTTAAAGGAGCCAAACGAAATTCGTGGGACAAAATGAAAATTTTAGTACAAACAGTACTGTCGGCATGAACCGTCGCTAATATAAGAAAATAAGAATTAATTAAGACAATAACTAATAAGGAGACAAATGAAATTTTTATGGGAAATGAATATATTTTCATAAACAATAGCGTCGGCCCGAACCGTCGCTAATATAAAAAATAAATAATTATTTAAGACAATAAATAATAAGGAGGCAAACTAAATTGGTCGGATGAATGGAATTTTTCGCCCAAACAATAGCGCCGGTCCAAATAAATGCTTGGTTAACATCAAGTATTTTTATAGAAATCAAACCATTTTAAAAATATTTTCATAACAAATGCACTCGAAGGACACATGCACTAAGTAGTGAAGAAGCTATGATTATATGTATGTCCCTTTGTTCTTAGTCCTAGGACGCGTGCTGTATCGGTTATCCTTCAAATGCTCACCTTCACTCGTGAACTTTAGTTTTATTTGTGCTATATACTTTTGAAGTGAAATGGAGGAAAACGAGTAGTTAGGCGTATGCTCCTCTTATGAAGATTCTAATAAAGACAAAGAAGACTGATCTCTTCTGTCCAAAAGGGTAAACCAACATTGAAAGAGAAAATAGAGCAACAGACAATATGCCATAAAATTTATTTAATAGCACTTTCTTTTGTTTTTGATAGCGCTGAAAAGCGCTATTAACCGTGCCGCTAATGTAAAAGATTTTTTTTAATAGCACCTTAAAAGAGCTATTAAAATACTAGTTTTTAATATAAAAATAATAATTAATTAAAACAATAAGTTTAAAGGAGCCAAACGAAATTTGTGGGGGAAAATGAAAATTTTAGTACAAACAGTAGTGTCGGTCTGAACCGTCGCTAATATAAGAAAATAAGAATTAATTAAGACAACAACTAATAAGGAGGCAAACGAAATTTGTTATGGGAAATGAATATTTTTTCATAAACAATAGCGTCGGCCTGAACCGTCGCTAATATAAATAAATAAATAATTATTTAAGATAATAAATAAAAAGGAGGCAAACTAAATTGGATGGATCAATTGAATTTTTCGCACAAACAGTAGCGTCGGTCCAAATAAACGCTTGGTCAACACCAAGTATTATTCTCGAAATCAAACCATTTTAAAAATATTTTCATAACAAATGCACTCGAAGGACACATGCACTAATTAGTGAAGAAGGAATGATTATATGTATGTCCCTTTGTTTAATAGCGCTATTAACCGTGCCGCTAATGTAAACGATTTTGTTTAATAGCACTTTAAAAGAGCTATTAAAATACTAGTTTTTAATATAAAAATAATAATTAATTAAAAAAATAAGTTTAAAGGAGCCAAACGAAATTCGTGGGACAAAATGAAAATTTTAGTACAAACAGTACTGTCGGCCTGAACCGTCGCTTATATAAGAAAATAAGAATTAATTAAGACAATAACTAATAAGGAGACAAATGAAATTTTTATGCGAAATGAATATATTTTCATAAACAATAGCGTCGGCCCGAACCGTCGCTAATATAAAAAATAAATAATTATTTAAGACAATAAATAATAAGGAGGCAAACTAAATTGGTCGGATGAATGGAATTTTTCGCCCAAACAATAGCGCCGGTCCAAATAAATGCTTGGTTAACATCAAGTATTTTTATAGAAATCAAACCATTTTCATAACAAATGCACTCGAAGGACACATGCACTAAGTAGTGAAGAAGCTATGATTATATGTATGTCCCTTTGTTCTTAGTCCTAGGACGCGTGCTGTATCGGTTATCGTTCAAATGCTCACCTTCACTCGTGAACTTTAGTTTTATTTGTGCTATATACTTTTCAAGTGAAATGGAGGAAAACGAGTAGTTAAGCGTATGCTCCTCTTATGAAGATTCTAATAAAGACAAAGAAGACTGATCTCTTCTGTCCAAAAGGGTAAACCAACTTTGAAAGAGAAAATAGAGTAACAGACAATATGCCATAAAATTTATTTAATAGCACTTTCTTTTGTTTTTGATAGCGCTGAAAAGCGCTATTAACCGTGTCGCTAATGTAAAAGATTTTGTTTAATAGCACTTTAAAAGAGCTATTAAAATACTAGTTTTTAATATAAAAATAATAATTAATTAAAACAATAAGTTTAAAGGAGCCAAACGAAATACGTGGGGCAAAATGAAAATTTTAGTACAAACAGTAGCGTCGGCCTGAACCGTTGCTAATATAAGAAAATAAGAATTAATTAAGACAACAACTAATAAGGAGGCAAACGAAATTTGTTATGGGAAATGAATATTTTTTCATAAACAATAGCGTCGGCCTGAACCGTCGCTAATATAAATAAATAAATAATTATTTAAGATAATAAATAAAAAGGAGGCAAACTAAATTGGAGGGATCAATTGAATTTTTCGCACAAACAGTAGCGTCGGTCCAAATAAACGCTTGGTCAACACCAAGTATTATTCTCGAAATCAAACCATTTTAAAAATATTTTCATAACAAATGCACTCGAAGGACACATGCACTAATTAGTGAAGAAGGAATGATTATATGTATGTCCCTTTGTTTAATAGTGCTATTAACCGTGCCGCTAATGTAAACGATTTTGTTTAATAGCACTTTAAAAGAGCTATTAAAATACTAGTTTTTAATATAAAAATAATAATTAATTAAAAAAATAAGTTTAAAGGAGCCAAACGAAATTCGTGGGGGAAAATGAAAATTTTAGTACAAACAGTATTGTCGGCCTGAACCGTCGCTAATATAAGAAAATAAGAATTAATTAAGACAATAACTAATAAGGAGGCAAACGAAATTTGTTATGGGAAATGAATATATTTTCATAAACAATAGCGTCGGCCCGAACCGTCGCTAATATAAAAAATAAATAATTATTTAAGACAATAAATAATAAGGAGGCAAACTAAATTGGTCGGATGAATGGAATTTTTCGCCCATACAATAGCGCCGGTCCAAATAAATGCTTGGTTAACATCAAGTATTTTTATAGAAATCAAACCATTTTCATAACAAATGCACTCGAAGGACACATGCACTAAGTAGTGAAGAAGCTATGATTATATGTATGTCCCTTTGTTCTTAGTCCTAGGACGCGTGCTGTATCGGTTATCGTTCAAATGCTCACCTTCACTCGTGAACTTTAGTTTTATTTGTGCTATATACTTTTGAAGTGAAATGGAGGAAAACGAGTAGTTAAGCGTATGCTCCTCTTATGAAGTTTCTAATAAAGACAAAGAAGACTGATCTCTTCTGTCCAAAAGGGTAAACCAACTTTGAAAGAGAAAATAGAGCAACAGACAATATGCCATAAAATTTATTTAATAGCACTTTCTTTTGTTTTTGATAGCGCTGAAAAGCGCTATTAACCGTGCCGCTAATGTAAAAGATTTTGTTTAATAGCACTTTAAAAGAGCTATTAAAATACTAGTTTTTAATATAAAAATAATAATTAATTAAAACAATAAGTTTAAAGGAGCCAAACGAAATACGTGGGGCAAAATGAAAATTTTAGTACAAACAGTAGCGTCGGCCTGAACCGTTGCTAATATAAGAAAATAAGAATTAATTAAGACAACAACTAATAAGGAGGCAAACGAAATTTGTTATGGGAAATGAATATTTTTTCATAAACAATAGCGTCGGCCTGAACCGTCGCTAATATAAATAAATAAATAATTATTTAAGATAATAAATAAAAAGGAGGCAAACTAAATTGGAGGGATCAATTGAATTTTTCGCACAAACAGTAGCGTCGGTCCAAATAAACGCTTGGTCAACACCAAGTATTATTCTCGAAATCAAACCATTTTAAAAATATTTTCATAACAAATGTACTCGAAGGACACATGCACTAATTAGTGAAGAAGGAATGATTATATGTATGTCCCTTTGTTTAATAGTGCTATTAACCGTGCCGCTAATGTAAACGATTTTGTTTAATAGCACTTTAAAAGAGCTATTAAAATACTAGTTTTTAATATAAAAATAATAATTAATTAAAAAAATAAGTTTAAAGGAGCCAAACGAAATTCGTGGGGGAAAATGAAAATTTTAGTACAAACAGTACTGTCGGCCTGAACCGTCGCTAATATAAGAAAATAAGAATTAATTAAGACAATAACTAATAAGGAGGCAAACGAAATTTGTTATGGGAAATGAATATATTTTCATAAACAATAGCGTCGGCCCGAACCGTCGCTAATATAAAAAATAAATAAATATTTAAGACAATAAATAATAAGTAGGCAAACTGAATTGGTCGGATGAATGGAATTTTTTGCCCAAACAGTAGCGCCGGTCCAAATAAACGCTTGGTCAACACCAAGTATTATTCTCGAAATCAAACAATTTTAAAAATATTTTCATAACAAATGCACTCGAAGGACACATGCACTAACTAGTGAAGATGGAATGATTATATGTATGTCCCTTTGTTTAATAGCGCTATTAACCGTGCCGCTAATGTAAACGATTTTGTTTAATAGCACTTTAAAAGAGCTATTAAAATACTAGTTTTTAATATAAAAATAATAATTAATTAAAAAAATAAGTTTAAAGGAGCCAAACGAAATTCGTGGGACAAAATGAAAATTTTAGTACAAACAGTACTGTCGGCCTGAACCGTCGCTAATATAAGAAAATAAGAATTAATTAAGACAATAACTAATAAGGAGGCAAACGAAATTTGTTATGGGAAATGAATATATTTTCATAAACAATAGCGTCGGCCCGAACCGTCACTAATATAAAAAATAAATAAATATTTAAGACAATAAATAATAAGGAGGCAAACTGAATTGGTCGGATGAATGGAATTTTTTGCCCAAACAGTAGCGTCGGTCCAAATAAACGCTTGGTCAACACCAAGTATTATTCTCGAAATCAAACAATTTTAAAAATATTTTCATAACAAATGCACTCGAAGGACACATGCACTAAGTAGTGAAGAAGGAATGATTATATGTATGTCCCTTTGTTTAATAGCGCTATTAACCGTGCCGCTAATGTAAAAGATTTTGTTTAATAGCACTTTAAAAGAGCTATTAAAATACTAGTTTTTAATATAAAAATAATAATTAATTAAAAAAATAAGTTTAAAGGAGCCAAACGAAATTCGTGGGACAAAATGAAAATTTTAGTACAAACAGTACTGTCGGCCTGGACCGTCGCTAATATAAGAAAATAAGAATTAATTAAGACAATAAATAATAAGGAGGCAAACGAAATTTGTTATGGGAAATGAATATATTTTCATAAACAATAGCGTCGGCCCGAACCGTCGCTAATATAAAAAATAAATAATTATTTAAGACAATAAATAATAAGGAGGCAAACTAAATTGGTCGGATGAATGGAATTTTTCGCCCAAACAGTAGCGCCGGTCCAAATAAACGCTTGGTTAACACCAAGTATTTTTATAGAAATCAAACCATTTTAAAAATATTTTCATAACAAATGCACTTGAAGGACACATGCACTAAGTAGTGAAGAAGCTATGATTATATGTATGTCCCTTTGTTCTTAGTCCTAGGACGCGTGCTGTATCGGTTATCGTTCAAATGCTCACCTTCACTCGTGAACTTTTGTTTTATTCGTGCTATATACTTTTGAAGTGAAATGGAGGAAAACGAGTAGTTAGGCGTATGCTCCTCTTATGAAGATTCTAATAAAGACAAAGAAGACTGATCTCTTATGTCCAAAAGGGTAAACCAACTTTGAAAGAGAAAATAGAGCAACAGACAATATGCCATAAAATTTATTTAATAGCACTTTCTTTTGTTTTTGATAGCGCTGAAAAGCACTATTAACCGTGCCGCTAATGTAAAAGATTTTGTTTAATAGCACTTTAAAAGAGCTATTAAAATACTAGTTTTTAATATAAAAATAATAATTAATTAAAAGAATAAGTTAAAAGGAGCCGAACGAAATCCGCGGGGGAAAATGAAAATTTTAGTACAAACAGTAGCGTCGGCCTGAACCGTCGCTAATATAAGAAAATAAGAATTAATTAAGACAACAACTAATAAGGAGGCAAACGAAATTTGTTATGGGAAATGAATATTTTTTCATAAACAATAGCGTCGGCCTGAACCGTCGCTAATATAAATAAATAAATAATTATTTAAGATAATAAATAAAAAGGAGGCAAACTAAATTGGAGGGATCAATTGAATTTTTCGCACAAACAGTATCGTCGGTCCAAATAAACGCTTGGTCAACACCAAGTATTATTCTCGAAATCAAACCATTTTAAAAACATTTTCATAACAAATGCACTCGAAGGACACATGCACTAAGTAGTGAAGAAGGAATGATTATATCTATGTCCCTTTGTTTAATAGCGCTATTAACCGTGCCGCTAATGTAAACGATTTTGTTTAATAGCACTTTAAAAGAGCTATTAAAATACTAGTTTTTAATATAAAAATAATAATTAATTAAAAAAATAAGTTTAAAGGAGCCAAACGAAATTCGTGGGGGAAAATGAAAATTTTAGTACAAACAGTACTGTCGGCCTGAACCGTCGCTAATATAAGAAAATAAGAATTAATTAAGACAATAACTAATAAGGAGGCAAACGAAATTTGTTATGGGAAATGCATATATTTTCATAAACAATAGCGTCGGCCCGAACCGTCGCTAATATAAAAAATAAATAATTATTTAAGACAATAAATAATAAGGAGGCAAACTAAATTGGTCGGATGAATGGAATTTTTTGCCCAAACAGTAGCGCCGGTCCAAATAAACGCTTGGTTAACACCAAGTATTTTTATAGAAATCAAACCATTTTAAAAATATTTTCATAACAAATGCACTTGAAGGACACAAGCACTAAGTAGTGAAGAAGCTATGATTATATGTATGTCCCTTTGTTCTTAGTCCTAGGACGCGTGCTGTATCGGTTATCGTTCAAATGCTCACCTTCACTCGTGAACTTTTGTTTTATTCGTGCTATATACTTTTGAAGTGAAATGGAGGAAAACGAGTAGTTAGGCGTATGCTCCTCTTATGAAGATTCTGATAAAGACAAAGAAGACTGATCTCTTATGTCCAAAAGGGTAAACCAACTTTGAAAGAGAAAATAGAGCAACAGACAATATGCCATAAAATTTATTTAATAGCACTTTCTTTTGTTTTTGATAGCGCTGAAAAGCACTATTAACCGTGCCGCTAATGTAAAAGATTTTGTTTAATAGAACTTTAAAAGAGCTATTAAAATACTAGTTTTTAATATAAAAATAATAATTAATTAAAAGAATAAGTTTAAAGGAGCCGAAAGAAATCCGCGGGGGAAAATGAAAATTTTAGTACAAACAGTAGCGTCGGCCTGAACCGTCGCTAATATTAGAAAATAAGAATTAATTAAGACAACAACTAATAAGGAGGCAAACGAAATTTGTTATGGGAAATGAATATTTTTTCATAAACAATAGCGTCGGCCTGAACCGTCGCTAATATAAATAAATAAATAATTATTTAAGATAAAAAATAAAAAGGAGGCAAACTAAATTGGAGGGATCAATTGAATTTTTCGCATAAACAGTAGCGTCGGTCCAAATAAACGCTTGGTCAACACCAAGTATTATTCTCGAAATCAAACCATTTTAAAAATATTTTCATAACAAATGCACTCGAAGGACACATGCACTAAGTAGTGAAGAAGGAATGATTATATGTATGTCCCTTTGTTTAATAGCGCTATTAACCGTGCCGCTAATGTAAACGATTTTGTTTAATAGCACTTTAAAAGAGCTATTAAAATACTAGTTTTTAATATAAAAATAATAATTAATTAAAAAAATAAGTTTAAAGGAGCCAAACAAAATTCGTGGGGGAAAATGAAAATTTTAGTACAAACAGTACTGTCGGCCTGAACCGTCGCTAATATAAGAAAATAAGAATTAATTAAGACAATAACTAATAAGGAGGCAAACGAAATTTGTAATGGGAAATGCATATAATTTCATAAACAATAGCGTCGGCCCGAACCGTCGCTAATATAAAAAATAAATAATTATTTAAGACAATAAATAATAAGGAGGCAAACTAAATTGGTCGGATGAATGGAATTTTTTGCCCAAACAGTAGCGCCGGTCCAAATAAACGATTGGTTAACACCAAGTATTTTTATAGAAATCAAACCATTTTAAAAATATTTTCATAACAAATGCACTCGAAGGACACATGCACTAAGTTGTGAAGAAGCTATGATTATATGTATGTCCCTTTGTTCTTAGTCCTAGGACGCGTGTTGTATCGGTTATCGTTCAAATGCTCACCTTCACTCGTGAACTTTAGTTTTATTCGTGCTATATACTTTTGAAGTGAAATGGAGGAAAACGAGTAGTTAGGCGTATGCTCCTCTTATGAAGATTCTAATAAAGACAAAGAAGACTGATCTCTTATGTCCAAAAGGGTAAACCAACTTTGAAAGAGAAAATAGAGCAACAGACAATATGCCATAAAATTTATTTAATAGCACTTTCTTTTGTTTTTGATAGCGCTGAAAAGCGCTATTAACCGTGCCGCTAATGTAAAAGATTTTGTTTAATAGCACTTTAAAATAGCTATTAAAATACTAGTTTTTAATATAAAAATAATAATTAATTAAAAGAATAAGTTTAAAGGAGCCGAACGAAATCCGCGGGGGAAAATGAAAATTTTAGTACAAACAGTAGCGTCGGCCTGAACCGTCGCTAATATAAGAAAATAAGAATTAATTAAGACAACAACTAATAAGGAGGCAAACGAAATTTGTTATGGGAAATGAATATTTTTTCATAAACAATAGCGTCGGCCTGAACCGTCGCTAATATAAATAAATAAATAATTATTTAAGATAATAAATAAAAAGGAGGCAAACTAAATTGGAGGGATCAATTGAATTTTTCGCACAAACAGTAGCGTCGGTCCAAATAAACGCTTGGTCAACACCAAGTATTATTCTCGAAATCAAACCATTTTAAAAATATTTTCATAACAAATGCACTCGAAGGACACATGCACTAATTAGTGAAGAAGGAATGATTATATGTATGTCCCTTTGTTTAATAGTGCTATTAACCGTGCCGCTAATTTAAACGATTTTGTTTAATAGCACTTTAAAAGAGCTATTAAAATACTAGTTTTTAATATAAAAATAATAATTAATTAAAAAAATAAGTTTAAAGGAGCCAAACGAAATTCGTGGGGGAAAATGAAAATTTTAGTACAAACAGTACTGTCGGCCTGAACCGTCGCTAATATAAGAAAATAAGAATTAATTAAGACAATAACTAATAAGGAGGCAAACGAAATTTGTTATGGGAAATGAATATATTTTCATAAACAATAGCGTCGGCCCGAACCGTCGCTAATATAAAAAATAAATAAATATTTAAGACAATAAATAATAAGGAGGCAAACTGAATTGGTCGGATGAATGGAATTTTTTGCCCAAACAGTAGCGCCGGTCCAAATAAACGCTTGGTCAACACCAAGTATTATTCTCGAAATCAAACAATTTTAAAAATATTTTCATAACAAATGCACTCGAAGGACACATGCACTAACTAGTGAAGAAGGAATGATTATATGTATGTCCCTTTGTTTAATAGCGCTATTAACCGTGCCGCTAATGTAAACGATTTTGTTTAATAGCACTTTAAAAGAGCTATTAAAATACTAGTTTTTAATATAAAAATAATAATTAATTAAAAAAATAAGTTTAAAGGAGCCAAACGAAATTCGTGGGACAAAATGAAAATTTTAGTACAAACACTACTGTCGGCCTGAACCGTCGCTAATATAAGAAAATAAGAATTAATTAAGACAATAACTAATAAGGAGGCAAACGAAATTTGTTATGGGAAATGAATATATTTTCATAAACAATAGCGTCGGCCCGAACCGTCACTAATATAAAAAATAAATAAATATTTAAGACAATAAATAATAAGGAGGCAAACTGAATTGGTCGGATGAATGGAATTTTTTGCCCAAACAGTAGCGTCGGTCCAAATAAACGCTTGGTCAACACCAAGTATTATTCTCGAAATCAAACAATTTTAAAAATATTTTCATAACAAATGCACTCGAAGGACACATGCACTAAGTAGTGAAGAAGGAATGATTATATGTATGTCCCTTTGTTTAATAGCGCTATTAACCGTGCCGCTAATGTAAACGATTTTGTTTAATAGCACTTTAAAAGAGCTATTAAAATACTAGTTTTTAATATAAAAATAATAATTAATTAAAAAAATAAGTTTAAAGGAGCCAAACGAAATTCGTGGGACAAAATGAAAATTTTAGTACAAACAGTACTGTCGGCCTGGACCGTCGCTAATATAAGAAAATAAGAATTAATTAAGACAATAAATAATAAGGAGGCAAACGAAATTTGTTATGGGAAATGAATATATTTTCATAAACAATAGCGTCGGCCCGAACCGTCGCTAATATAAAAAATAAATAATTATTTAAGACAATAAATAATAAGGAGGCAAACTAAATTGGTCGGATGAATGGAATTTTTCGCCCAAACAGTAGCGCCGGTCCAAATAAACGCTTGGTTAACACCAAGTATTTTTTTAGAAATCAAACCATTTTAAAAATATTTTCATAACAAATGCACTTGAAGGACACATGCACTAAGTAGTGAAGAAGCTATGATTATATGTATGTCCCTTTGTTCTTAGTCCTAGGATGCGTGCTGTATCGGTTATCGTTCAAATGCTCACCTTCACTCGTGAACTTTTGTTTTATTCGTGCTATATACTTTTGAAGTGAAATGGAGGAAAACGAGTAGTTAGGCGTATGCTCCTCTTATGAAGATTCTAATAAAGACAAAGAAGACTGATCTCTTATGTCCAAAAGGGTAAACCAACTTTGAAAGAGAAAATAGAGCAACAGACAATATGCCATAAAATTTATTTAATAGCACTTTCTTTTGTTTTTGATAGCGCTGAAAAGCACTATTAACCGTGCCGCTAATGTAAAAGATTTTGTTTAATAGCACTTTAAAAGAGCTATTAAAATACTAGTTTTTAATATAAAAATAATAATTAATTAAAAGAATAATATAAAAGGAGCCGAACGAAATCCGCGGGGGAAAATGAAAATTTTAGTACAAACAGTAGCGTCGGCCTGAACCGTCGCTAATATAAGAAAATAAGAATTAATTAAGACAACAACTAATAAGGAGGCAAACGAAATTTGTTATGGGAAATGAATATTTTTTCATAAACAATAGCGTCGGCCTGAACCGTCGCTAATATAAATAAATAAATAATTATTTAAGATAATAAATAAAAAGGAGGCAAACTAAATTGGAGGGATCAATTGAATTTTTCGCACAAACAGTAGCGTCGGTCCAAATAAACGCTTGGTCAACACCAAGTATTATTCTCGAAATCAAACCATTTTAAAAATATTTTCATAACAAATGCACTAGAAGGACACATGCACTAAGTAGTGAAGAAGGAATGATTATATCTATGTCCCTTTGTTTAATAGCGCTATTAACCGTGCCGCTAATGTAAACGATTTTGTTTAATAGCACTTTAAAAGAGCTATTAAAATACTAGTTTTTAATATAAAAATAATAATTAATTAAAAAAATAAGTTTAAAGGAGCCAAACGAAATTCGTGGGGGAAAATGAAAATTTTAGTACAAACAGTACTGTCGGCCTGAACCGTCGCTAATATAAGAAAATAAGAATTAATTAAGACAATAACTAATAAGGAGGCAAACGAAATTTGTTATGGGAAATGCATATATTTTCATAAACAATAGCGTCGGCCCGAACCGTCGCTAATATAAAAAATAAATAATTATTTAAGACAATAAATAATAAGGAGGCAAACTAAATTGGTCGGATGAATGGAATTTTTTGCCCAAACAGTAGCGCCGGTCCAAATAAACGCTTGGTTAACACCAAGTATTTTTATAGAAATCAAACCATTTTAAAAATATTTTCATAACAAATGCACTTGAAGGACACAAGCACTAAGTAGTGAAGAAGCTATGATTATATGTATGTCCCTTTGTTCTTAGTCCTTGGACGCGTGCTGTATCGGTTATCGTTCAAATGCTCACCTTCACTCGTGAACTTTTGTTTTATTCGTGCTATATACTTTTGAAGTGAAATGGAGGAAAACGAGTAGTTAGGCGTATGCTCCTCTTATGAAGATTCTGATAAAGACAAAGAAGACTGATCTCTTATGTCCAAAAGGGTAAACCAACTTTGAAAGAGAAAATAGAGCAACAGACAATATGCCATAAAATTTATTTAATAGCACTTTCTTTTGTTTTTGATAGCGCTGAAAAGCACTATTAACCGTGCCGCTAATGTAAAAGATTTTGTTTAATAGAACTTTAAAAGAGCTATTAAAATACTAGTTTTTAATATAAAAATAATAATTAATTAAAAGAATAAGTTTAAAGGAGCCAAAAGAAATCCGCGGGGGAAAATGAAAATTTTAGTACAAACAGTAGCGTCGGCCTGAACCGTCGCTAATATTAGAAAATAAGAATTAATTAAGACAACAACTAATAAGGAGGCAAACGAAATTTGTTATGAGAAATGAATATTTTTTCATAAACAATAGCGTCGGCCTGAACCGTCGCTAATATAAATAAATAAATAATTATTTAAGATAAAAAATAAAAAGGAGGCAAACTAAATTGGAGGGATCAATTGAATTTTTCGCATAAACAGTAGCGTCGGTCCAAATAAACGCTTGGTCAACACCAAGTATTATTCTCGAAATCAAACCATTTTAAAAATATTTTCATAACAAATGCACTCGAAGGACACATGCACTAAGTAGTGAAGAAGGAATGATTATATGTATGTC
The DNA here is from genome assembly GCA_948472305.1 of Vicia faba. NCBI lineage: Eukaryota > Viridiplantae > Streptophyta > Magnoliopsida > Fabales > Fabaceae > Vicia > Vicia faba. The sequence goes on along the minus strand of OX451735.1, from coordinate 1,291,146,893 downwards.
CCTTTGTTTAATAGCGCTATTAACCGTGCCGCTAATGTAAACGATTTTGTTTAATAGCACTTTAAAAGAGCTATTAAAATACTAGTTTTTAATATAAAAATAATAATTAATTAAAAAAATAAGTTTAAAGGAGCCAAACAAAATTCGTGGGGGAAAATGAAAATTTTAGTACAAACAGTACTGTCGGCCTGAACCGTCGCTAATATAAGAAAATAAGAATTAATTAAGACAATAACTAATAAGGAGGCAAACGAAATTTGTAATGGGAAATGCATATAATTTCATAAACAATAGCGTCGGCCCGAACCGTCGCTAGTATAAAAAATAAATAATTATTTAAGACAATAAATAATAAGGAGGCAAACTAAATTGGTCGGATGAATGGAATTTTTTGCCCAAACAGTAGCGCCGGTCCAAATAAACGATTGGTTAACACCAAGTATTTTTATAGAAATCAAACCATTTTAAAAATATTTTCATAACAAATGCACTCGAAGGACACATGCACTAAGTTGTGAAGAAGCTATGATTATATGTATGTCCCTTTGTTCTTAGTCCTAGGACGCGTGCTGTATCGGTTATCGTTCAAATGCTCACCTTCACTCGTGAACTTTAGTTTTATTCGTGCTATATACTTTTGAAGTGAAATGGAGGAAAACGAGTAGTTAGGCGTATGCTCCTCTTATGAAGATTCTAATAAAGACAAAGAAGACTGATCTCTTATGTCCAAAAGGGTAAACCAACTTTGAAAGAGAAAATAGAGCAACAGACAATATGCCATAAAATTTATTTAATAGCACTTTCTTTTGTTTTTGATAGCGCTGAAAAGCGCTATTAACCGTGCCGCTAATGTAAAAGATTTTGTTTAATAGCACTTTAAAATAGCTATTAAAATACTAGTTTTTAATATAAAAATAATAATTAATTAAAAGAATAAGTTTAAAGGAGCCGAACGAAATCCGCGGGGGAAAATGAAAATTTTAGTACAAACAGTAGCGTCGGCCTGAACCGTCGCTAATATAAGAAAATAAGAATTAATTAAGACAACAACTAATAAGGAGGCAAACGAAATTTGTTATGGGAAATGAATATTTTTTCATAAACAATAGCGTCGGCCTGAACCGTCGCTAATATAAATAAATAAATAATTATTTAAGATAATAAATAAAAAGGAGGCAAACTAAATTGGAGGGATCAATTGAATTTTTCGCACAAACAGTAGCGTCGGTCCAAATAAACGCTTGGTCAACACCAAGTATTATTCTCGAAATCAAACCATTTTAAAAATATTTTCATAACAAATGCACTCGAAGGACACATGCACTAAGTAGTGAAGAAGGAATGATTATATGTATGTCCCTTCGCTGAAATGCGCTATTAACCGTGCCGCTAATGTAAACGATTTTGTTTAATAGCACTTTAAAAGAGCTATTAAAATACTAGTTTTTAATATAAAAATAATAATTAATTAAAAAAATAAGTTTAAAGGAGCCAAACGAAATTCGTGGGGGAAAATGAAAATTTTAGTACAAACAGTACTGTCGGCCTGAACCGTCGCTATTATAAGAAAATAAGAATTAATTAAGACAATAACTAATAAGGAGGCAAACGAAATTTGTTATGGGAAATGAATATATTTTCATAAACAATAGCGTCGGCCCGAACCGTCGCTAATATAAAAAATAAATAATTATTTAAGACAATAAATAATAAGGAGGCAAACTAAATTGGTTGGATGAATGGAATTTTTCGCACAAACAGTAGCGTCGTTTCAAATAAACGCTTGGTTAACACCAAGTATTTTTCTAGAAATCAAACCATTTTAAAAATATTTTCATAACAAATGCACTCGAAGGACACATGCACTAAGTAGTGAAGAAGGAATGATTATATGTATGTCCCTTTGTTCTTAGTCCTAGGACGTATGCTGTATCAGTTATCGTTCAAATGCTCACCTTCACTCGTGAACTTTAGTTTTATTCGTATTATATACTTTTGAAGTGAAATGGAGGAAAACGACTAGTTAGGCGTATGCTCCTCTTATTAAGATTATAATAAAGACAAAGAAGAGTGATCTTTTCTGTCCAAAAGGGTAAACCAACTTTGAAAGAGAAAATAGATCAACAGACAATATGCCATAAAAGTTATTTAATAGCACTTTCTTTTGTTTTTGATAGCACTGAAAAGCGCTATTAACCGTGCCGCTAATGTAAACGATTTTGTTTAATAGCACTTAAAAAGAGTTATTAAAATACTAGTTTTTAATATAAAAATAATAATTAATTTAAAAAAAAATCTTCTAGGAGCCAAAAGAAATTCGTGGGGGGAAATGAAAATTTTAGTACAAACAGTAGTGTCGGCCTGAACCGTCGCTAATATAAGAAAATAAGAATTAATTAAGACAATAACTAATAAGGAGGCAAACGAAATTTGTTATGGGAATTGAATATTTTTTCATAAACAATAGCGTCAGCCCGAACCGTCGATAATATAAAAAAACAAATAATTATTTAAGACAATAAATAATAAGGAGGCAAACTAAATTGGTCGGATGAATGGAATTTTTCGCACAAACAGTAGCGTCGGTCCAAATAAACGCTTGGTCAACACCAAGTATTTTTCTAGAAATCAAACCATTTTAAAAAAAAATTCATAACAAATGCACTCGAAGGACACATGCACTAAGTAGTGAAGAAGGAATGATTATATGCATGTTCCTTTGTTTAATAGCGCTATTAACCCTGCCTCTAATGTAAACGATTTTGTTTAATAGCACTTTAAAAGAGCTATTAAAAATTTAGTTTTTAATATAAAACTAATAATTAATTAAAAAATAAGTTTAAAGGAGCCAAACGAAATTCGTGGGTGATAATGAAAATTTTAGTACAAACAGTAGCGGCGGCTTGAACCGTCGCTAATATAAGAAAATAAGAATTAATTAAGACAATAACTAATAAGGAGGCAAACGAAATTTTTTATGGGAAATGAATATTTTTTCATAAACAATAGCATCGGCCTGAACCATCGCTAATTTAAAAAATAAATCATTATTTAAGACAATAAATAAAAAGGAGGCAAACTAAATTGGAGGGATGAATTGAATTATTCGCACAAACAGTAGGGTCGGTCTAAATACACTCTTGGTCAACACCAAGTATTTTTCTCGAAATCAAACCATTTTAAAAATATTTTCATAACAAATGCACTCAAAGGACACATGCACTAAGTAGTGAAGAACGAATGATTATAAGTATGTCCCTTTGTTCTTAGTCCTAGGACGTATGCTGTATCAGTTATCGTTCAAATGCTCACCTTCACTCGTGAACTTTAGTTTTATTCGTGTTATATACTTTTGAAGTGAAATGGAGGAAAACGACTAGTTAGGCGTATGCTCCTCTTATTAAGATTATAATAAAGACAAAGAAGAGTGATCTTTTCTGTCCAAAAGGGTAAACCAACTTTGAAAGAGAAAATAGAGCAACAGACAATATGCCATAAAAGTTATTTAATAGCACTTTCTTTTGTTTTTGATAGCGCTGAAATGCGCTATTAATCGTGCCGCTAATGTAAACGATTTTGTTTAATAGCACTTTAAAAGAGCTATTAAAATACTAGTTTTTAATATAAAAATAATAATTAATTAAAAAAATAAGTTTAAAGGAGCCAAACGAAATTCGTGGGGGAAAATGAAAATATTAGTACAAACAGTAGTGTCGGCCTGAATCGTCGCTAATATAAGAAAATAAGAATTAATTAAGACAATAACTAATAAGGAGGCAAACGAAATTTGTTATGGGAAATGAATATATTTTCATAAACAATAGCGTCGGCCCAAACCGTCGCTAATATAAAAAATAAATAATTATTTAAGACAATAAATAATAAGGAGGCAAACTAAATTGGTTGGATGAATGGAATTTTTCGCACAAACAGTAGCGTCGTTTCAAATAAACGCTTGGTTAACACCAAGTATTTTTCTAGAAATCAAACCATTTTAAAAATATTTTCATAACAAATGCACTCGAAGGACACATGCACTAAGTAGTGAAGAACGAATGATTATATGTATGTCCTTTTGTTACTAGTCATAGGACGCATGATGTATCGTTTATCGTTCAAATTCTCACCTTTACTCGTGAACTTTAGTTTTATTCGTGCTATATACTTTTGAAGTGAAATGGAGGAAAACGACTAGTTAGGCGTATGCTCCTCTTATGAAGATTCTAATAAAGACAAAGAAGAGTGATCTCTTTTGTCCAAAAGGGTAAACCAACTTTGAAAGAGAAAATAGAGCAACAGACGATATGCCATAAAAGTTATTTAATAGCACTTTCTTTTGTTTTTGATAGCGCTGAAAAGCGCTATTAACCGTGCCGCTAATGTAAACGATTTTGTTTAATAGCACTTAAAAAGAGTTATTAAAATACTAGTTTTTAAAATAAAAATAATAATTAATTAAAAAAATAAGTTTCTAGGAGCCAAAAGAAATTCGTGGGGGGAAATGAAAATTTTAGTACAAACAGTAGTGTCGGCCTGAACCGTCGCTAATATAAGAAAATAAGAATTAATTAAGACAATAACTAATAAGGAGGCAAACCAAATTTGTTATGGGAAATGAATATTTTTTCATAAACAATAGCGTCAGCCCGAACCGTCGATAATATAAAAAAACAAATAATTATTTAAGACAATAAATAATAAGGAGGCAAACTAAATTGGTCGGATGAATGGAATTTTTCGCACAAATAGTAGCGTCGGTCCAAATAAACGCTTGGTCAACACCAAGTATTTTTCTAGAAATCAAACCATTTTAAAAAAAATTTCATAACAAATGCACTCGAAGGACACATGCACTAAGTAGTGAAGAAGGAATGATTATATGCATGTTCCTTTGTTTAATAGCGCTATTAACCGTGCCTCTAATGTAAACGATTTTGTTTAATAGCACTTTAAAAGAGCTATTAAAAATTTAGTTTGTAATATAAAACTAATAATTAATTAAAAAATAAGTTTAAAGGAGCCAAACGAAATTCGTGGGTGAAAATGAAAATTTTAGTACAAACAGTAGCGGCGGCTTGAACCGTCGCTAATATAAGAAAATAAGAATTAATTAAGACAATAACTAATAAGGAGGCAAACGAAATTTTTTATGGGAAATGAATATTTTTCCATAAACAATAGCATCGGCCTGAACCGTCGCTAATTTAAAAAATAAATCATTATTTAAGACAATAAATAAAAAGGAGGCAAACTAAATTGGAGGGATGAATTGAATTATTCGCACAAACTGTAGGGTCGGTCTAAATACACTCTTGGTCAACACCAAGTATTTTTCTCGAAATCAAACCATTTTAAAAATATTTTCATAACAAATGCACTCAAAGGACACATGCACTAAGTAGTGAAGAAGGAATGATTATAAGTATGTCCCTTTGTTCTTAGTCCTAGGACGTATGCTGTATCAGTTATCGTTCAAATGCTCACCTTCACTCGTGAAATTTAGTTTTATTCGTGTTATATACTTTTGAAGTGAAATGGAGGAAAACAACTAGTTTGGCGTATGCTCCTCTTATTAAGATTATAATAAAGACAAAGAAGAGTGATCTTTTCTGTCCAAAAGGGTAAACCAACTTTGAAAGAGAAAATAGAGCAACAGAAAATATGCCATAAAAGTTATTTAATAGCACTTTCTTTTGTTTTTGATAGCGCTGAAATGCGCTATTAACCGTGCCGCTAATGTAAACGATTTTGTTTAATAGCACTTTAAAAGAGCTATTAAAATACTAGTTTTTAATATTAAAATAATAATTAATTAAAAAAATAAGTTTAAAGGAGCCAAAAGAAATTCGTGGGGGAAAATGAAAATTTTAGTACAAACAGTAGTGTCGGCCTGAACCGTCGCTAATATAAGAAAATAAGAATTAATTAAGACAATAACTAATAAGGAGGCAAACGAAATTTGTTATGGGAAATGAATATATTTTCATAAACAATAGCGTCAGCCCAAACCGTCGCTAATATAAAAAATAAATAATTATTTAAGACAATAAATAATAAGGAGGCAAACTAAATTGGTTGGATGAATGGAATTTTTCGCACAAACAGTAGCGTCGTTTCAAATAAACGCTTGGTTAACACCAAGTATTTTTCTAGAAATCAAACCATTTTAAAAATATTTTCATAACAAATGCACTCGAAGGACACATGCACTAAGTAGTGAAGAAGCTATGATTATATGTATGTACCTTTGTTCTTAGACCTAGGACGCATGTTGTATCGGTTATCGTTCAAATGCTCACCTTCACTCGTGAACTTTAGTTTTATTCGTGCTATATACTTTTGAAGTGAAATGGAGGAAAACGACTAGTTAGGTGTATGCTCCTCTTATGAAGATTCTAATAAAGACAAAGAAGAGTGATCTCTTTTGTCCAAAAGGGTAAACCAACTTTGAAAGAGAAAATAGAGCAACAGACGATATGCCATAAAAGTTATTTAATAGCACTTTCTTTTGTTTTTGATAGCGGTGAGAAGCGCTATTAGCCTTGCCGCTAATGTAAACGATTTTATTTAATAGCACTTTAAAAGAGCTATTAAAATACTAGTTTTTAATATAAAAATAATAATTAATTAAAAAATAAGTTTAAAGGAGCCAAACGAAATTCATGGGTGAAAATGAAAATTTTAGTACAAACAGTAGCGTCGGCTTGAACCGTCGCTAATATAAGAAAATAAGAATTAATTAAGACAATAACTAATAAGGAGGCAAACGAAATTTTTTATGGGAAATGAATATTTTTTCATAAACAATAGCATCGGCCTGAACCGTCGCTAATTTTAAAAATAAATAATTATTTAAGACAATAAATAAAAAGGAGGCAAACTAAATTGGAGGGATGAATTGAATTATTCGCACAAACAGTAGGGTCGGTCCAAATACACTCTTGGTCAACACCAAGTATTTTTCTCGAAATCAAACCATTTTAAAAATATTTTCATAACAAATGCACTCCAAGGACACATGCACTAAGTAGTGAAGAAGGAATGATTATATGTATGTCCCTTTGTTCTTAGTCCTAGGACGTATGTTGTATCGGTTATCGTTCAAATGCTCACCTTCACTCGTGAACTTTAGTTTTATTCGTGTTATATACTTTTGAAGTGAAATGGAGGAAAACGACTAGTTAGGCGTATACTCCTCTTATTAAGATTATAATAAAGACAAAGAAGAGTGATCTTTTCTGTCCAAAAGGGTAAACCAACTTTGAAAGAGAAAATAGAGCAACAGACAGTATGCCATAAAAGTTATTTAATAGCACTTTCTTTTGTTTTTGATAGCGCTAAAAAGCGCTATTAACCGTGCCGCTAATGTAAACGATTTTGTTTAATAGCACTTAAAAAGAGTTATTAAAATACTAGTTTTTAATATAAAAATAATAATTAATTAAAAAAATAAGTTTCTAGGAGCCAAAAGAAATTCGTGGGGGGAAATGAAAATTTTAGTACAAACAGTAGTGTCGGCCTGAACCGTCGCTAATATAAGAAAATAAGAATTAATTAAGACAATAACTAATAAGGAGGCAAACCAAATTTGTTATTGGAAATGAATATTTTTTTCATAAATAATAGCGTCGGCCCGAACCGTCGATAATATAAAAAAACAAATAATTATTTAAGACAATAAATAATAAGGAGGCAAACTAAATTGGTCGGATGAATGGAATTTTTCGCACAAACAGTAGTGTCGGTCCAAATAAACGCTTGGTCAACACCAAGTATTTTGATAGAAATCAAACCATTTTAAAAAAAATTTCATAACAAATGCACTCGAAGGACACATGCACTAAGTAGTGAAGAAGGAATGATTATATGCATGTTCCTTTGTTCTTAGTCCTAGGACGCATGCTGTATCGGTTATCGTTCAAATGCTCACCTTCACTCGTGAACTTTAGTTTTATTCGTGCTATATACTTTTGAAGTGAAATGGAGGAAAACGACTAGTTAGGCGTATGCTCCTCTTATGAAGTTTCTAATAAAGACAAAGAAGAGTGATCTCTTTTGTCCAAAAGGGTAAACTAACTTTGAAAGAGAAAATAGAGCAACAGACGATATGCCATAAAAGTTATTTAATAGCACTTTCTTTTGTTTTTGATAGCGCTGAGAAGCGCTAGTAACCTTGCCGCTAATGTAAATGATTTTATTTAATAGCACTTTAAAAGAGCTATTAAAATACTAGTTTTTAATATAAAAATAATAATTAATTAAAACAATAAGTTTAAAGGAGCCAAACAAAATTCGTGGTGGAAAATGAAAATTTTAGTACAAACAGTAGCGTCGGCCTAAACCGTCGCTAATATAAAAATACGAATTAATTAAGACAATAACTAATAAGGAGGAAAACGAAATTTGTTATGGGAATTGAATATTTTTTTATAAACAATAGCGTCGGCTTGAACCGTCGCTAATATAAAAAAATAAATAATTATTTAAGAAAATAAATAAAAAGGAGGCAAACTAAATTGGCGGGATGAATGGAATTTTTTGCACAAACAGTAAAGTCGGTCAAAATAAACTCTTGGTCAACACCAAGTATTTTTGTCGAAATCAAACCAGTTTAAAAATATTTTCATAACAAATGCACTCGAAGGACACATGCACTAAGTAGTGAAGAAGGAATGATTATATGTATGTCCCTTTGTTCTTAGTCCTAGAACGCATGTTGTATCGGTTATCGTTCAAATGCTCACCTTCCCTAGTGAACTTTAGTTTTATTCGTGCTAAATACTTTTGCAATAAAATGGACGAAAACGACTAGTTAGGAGTATGCTCCTCTTATGAAGATTCTGATAAGGACAAAGAAGAGTGATCTCTTATGTCCAAAAGGGTAAACCAACTTTGAAAATGAAAAAATAGAGAAACAAACAATATGCCATAAAAGTTAATTAATAGCACTTTCTTTTGTTTTTGATAGGCCTGAAAAGCGCTATTAACCGTGCCTCTAATGTAAACGATTTTGTTTAATAGCACTTTAAAAGAGCTATTAAAAATTTAGTTTTTAATATAAAACTAATAATTAATTAAAAAATAAGTTTAAAGGAGCCAAACGAAATTCATGGGTGAAAATGAAAATTTTAGTACAAACAGTAGCGTCGGCTTGAACCGTCGCTAATATAAGAAAATAAGAATTAATTAAGACAATAACTAATAAGGAGGCAAACGAAATTTTTTATGGGAAATGAATATTTTTTCATAAACAATAGCATCGGCCTGAACCGTCGCTAATTTAAAAAATAAATAATTATTTAAGACAATAAATAAAAAGGAGGCAAACTAAATTGGAGGGATGAATTGAATTATTCGCACAAACAGTAGGGTCGGTCCAAATACACTCTTGGTCAACACCAAGTATTTTTCTCGAAATCCAACCATTTTAAAAATATTTTCATAACAAATGCACTCGAAGGACACATGCACTAAGTAGTGAAGAAGGAATGATTATATGTATGTCCCTTTGTTCTTAGTCCTAGGACGTATGCTGTATCGGTTATCGTTCAAATGCTCACCTTCACTCGTGAACTTTAGTTTTATTCGTGTTATATACTTTTGAAGTGAAATGGAGGAAAACGACTAGTTAGGCGTATGCTCCTCTTATTAAGATTATAATAAAGACAAAGAAGAGTGATTTTTTCTGTCCAAAAGGGTAAACCAACTTTGAAAGAGAAAATAGAGCAACAGACAATATGCCATAAAAGTTATTTAATAGCACTTTCTTTTGTTTTTGATAGCGCTGAAAAACACTATTAACCGTGCCGCTAATGTAAACGATTTTGTTTAATAGCACTTAAAAAGAGTTATTAAAATACTAGTTTTTAATATAAAAATAATAATTAATTAAAAAAATAAGTTTCTAGAAGCCAAAAGAAATTCGTGGGGGGAAATGAAAATTTTAGTACAAACAGTAGTTTCGGCCTGAACCGTCGCTAATATAAGAAAATAAGAATTAATTAAGACAATAACTAATAAGGAGGCATACGAAATTTGTTATGGGAAATGAATTTTTTTTCATAAACAATAGCGTCGGCCCGTACCGTCGATAATATAAAAAAACAAATAATTATTTAAGACAATAAATAATAAGGAGGCAAACTAAATTGGTCGGATGAATGGATTTTTTCGCACAATCAGTAGCGTCGGTCCAAATAAACGCTTGGTCAACACCAAGTATTTTTCTAGAAGTCAAACCATTTTAAAAATATTTTCATAAAAAATGCACTCGAAGGACACATGCACTAAGTAGTGAAGAAGGAATGATTATATGCATGTTCCTTTGTTTAATAGCGCTATTAACAGTGCCTCTAATGTAAACGATTTTGTTTAATAGCACTTTAAAAGAGCTATTAAAAATTTAGTTTTTAATATAAAACTAATAATTAATTAAAAAATAAGTTTAAAGGAGCCAAACGAAATTCGTGGGTGAAAATGAAAATTTTTGTACAAACAGTAGCGTCGGCTTGAACCGTCGCTAATATAAGAAAATAAGAATTAATTAAGACAATAACTAATAAGGAGGCAAACGAAATTTTTTATGGGAAATGAATATTTTTTCATAAACAATAGCATCGGCCTGAACCGTCGCTAATTTAAAAAATAAATCATTATTCAAGACAATAAATAAAAAGGAGGCAAACTAAATTGGAGGGATGAATTGAATTATTCACACAAACAGTAGGGTCGGTCCAAATACACTCTTGGACAACACCAAGTATTTTTCTCGAAATCAAACAATTTTAAAAATATTTTCATAACAAATGCACTCGAAGGACACATGCACTAAGTAGTGAAGAAGGAATGATTATCTGTATGTCCCTTTGTTCTTAGTCCTAGAACGCATGTTGTATCGGTTATCGTTCAAATGCTCACCTTCATTAGTGAACTTTAGTTTTATTCGTGCTAAATACTTTTGCAATAAAATGGACGAAAACGACTAGTTAGGCGTATGCTCCTCTTATGAAGATTCTGATAAGGACAAAGAAGAGTGATCTCTTATGTCCAAAAGGGTAAACCAACTTTGAAAATGAAAAAATAGAGAAACAAACAATATGCCATAAAAGTTAATTAATAGCACTTTCTTTTGTTTTTGATAGGGCTGAAAAGCGCTATTAACCGTGCCTCTAATGTAAACGATTTTGTTTAATAGCACTTTAAAAGAGCTATTAAAAATTTAGTTTTTAATATAAAACTAATAATTAATTAAAAAATAAGTTTAAAGGAGCCAAACGAAATTCATGGGTGCAAATGAAAATTTTAGTACAAACAGTAGCGTCGGCTTGAACTGTCGCTAATATAAGAAAATAAGACTTAATTAAGACAATAACTAATAAGGAGGCAAACGAAATTTTTAATGGGAAATGAATATTTTTTCATAAACAATAGCATCGGCCTGAACCGTCGCTAATTTAAAAAATAAATAATTATTTAAGACAATAAATAAAAAGGAGGCAAACTAAATTGGAGGGATGAATTGAATTATTCGCACAAACAGTAGGGTCGGTCCAAATACACTCTTGGTCAACACCAAGTATTTTTCTCGAAATCAAACCATTTTAAAAATATTTTCATAACAAATGCACTCGAAGGACACATGCACTAAGTAGTGAAGAAGGAATGATTATATGTATGCCCCTTTGTTCTTAGTCCTAGGACGTATGCTGTATCGGTTATCGTTCAAATGCTCACCTTCACTCGTGAACTTTAGTTTTATTCGTGTTATATACTTTTGAAGTGAAATGGAGGAAAACGACTAGTTAGGCGTATGCTCCTCTTATTAAGATTATAATAAAGACAAATAAGAGTGATCTTTTCTGTCCAAAAGGGTAAACCAACTTTGAAAGAGAAAATAGAGAAACAGACAATATGCCATAAAAGTTATTTAATAGCACTTTCTTTTGTTTTTGATAGCGCTGAAAAGCGCTATTAACCGTGCCGCTAATGTAAACGATTTTGTTTAATAGCACTTAAAAAGAGTTATTAAAATACTAGTTTTTAATATAAAATTAATAATTAATTAAAAAAATAAGTTTCTAGAAGCCAAAAGAAATTCGTGGGGGGAAATGAAAATATTAGTACAAACAGTAGTGTCGGCCTGAACCGTCGCTAATATAAGAAAATAAGAATTAATTAAGACAATAACTAATAAGGAGGCAAACCAAATTTGTTATGGGAAATGAATATTTTTTCATAAACAACAGCGTCGGCCCGAACCGTCGATAATATAAAAAAAGAAATAATTATTTAAGACAATAAATAATAAGGAGGCAAACTAAATTGGTCGGATGAATGGAATTTTTCGCACAAACAGTAGCGTCGGTCCAAATAAACGCTTGGTCAACACCAAGTATTTTTCTAGAAATCAAACCATTTTAAAAATACTTTCATAAAAAATGCACTCGAAGGACACATGCACTAAGTAGTGAAGAAGGAATGATTATGTGCATGTTCCTTTGTTTAATAGCGCTATTAACCGTGCCTCTAATGTAAACGATTTTGTTTAATAGCACTTTAAAAGCGCTATTAAAAATTTAGTTTTTAATATAAAACTAATAATTAATTAAAAAATAAGTTTAAAGGAGCCAAACGAAATTCGTGGGTGAAAATGAAAATTTTAGTACAAACAGTAGCGTCGGCTTGAACCGTCGCTAATATAAGAAAATAAGAATTAATTAAGACAATAACTAATAAGGAGGCAAACGAAATTTTTAATGGGAAATGAATATTTTTTCATAAACAATAGCATCGGCCTGAACCGTCGCTAATTTAAAAAATAAATCATTATTTAAGACAATAAATAAAAAGGAGGCAAACTAAATTGGAGGGATGAATTGAATTATTCGCACAAACAGTAGGGTCGGTCCAAATACACTCTTGGTCAACACCATGTATTTTTCTCGAAATCAAACTATTTTAAAAATATTGTCATAACAAATGCACTCGAAGGACACATGCACTAAGTAGTGAAGAAGGAATGATTATATGTATGTCCCTTTGTTCTTAGTCCTAGGACGTATGCTGTATCGGTTATCGTTCAAATGCTCACCTTCACTCGTGAACTTTAGTTTTATTCGTGTTATATACTTTTGAAGTGAAATGGAGGAAAACGACTAGTTAGGCGTATGCTCCTCTTATTAAGATTATAATAAAGACAAATAAGAGTGATCTTTTCTGTCCAAAAGGGTAAACCAACTTTGAAAGAGAAAATAGAGCAACAGACAATATGCCATAAAAGTTATTTAATAGCACTTTCTTTTGTTTTTGATAGCGCTGAAAAGCGCTATTAACCGTGCCGCTAATGTAAACGATTTTGTTTAATAGCACTTAAAAAGAGTTATTAAAATACTAGTTTTTAATATAAAATTAATAATTAATAAAAAAAATAAGTTTCTAGAAGCCAAAAGAAATTCGTGGGGGGAAATGAAAATATTAGTACAAACAGTAGTGTCGGCCTGAACCGTCGCTAATATAAGAAAATAAGAATTAATTAAGACAATAACTAATAAGGAGGCAAACCAAATTTGTTATGGGAAATGAATATTTTTTCATAAACAATAGCGTCGGCCCGAACCGTCGATAATATAAAAAAACAAATAATTATTTAAGACAATAAATAATAAGGAGGCAAACTAAATTGGTCGGATGAATGGAATTTTTCGCACAAACAGTAGCGTCGGTCCAAATAAACGCTTGGTCAACACCAAGTATTTTTCTAGAAATCAAACCATTTTAAAAATATTTTCATAAAAAATGCACTCGAAGGACACATGCACTAAGTAGTGAAGAAGGAATGATTATATGCATGTTCCTTTGTTTAATAGCGCTATTAACCGTGCCTCTAATGTAAACGATTTTTTTTAATAGCACTTTAAAAGAGCTATTAAAAATTTAGTTTTTAATATAAAACTAATAATTAATTAAAAAATAAGTTTAAAGGAGCCAAACGAAATTCGTGGGTGAAAATGAAAATTTTAGTACAAACAGTAGCGTCGGCTTGAACCGTCGCTAATATAAGAAAATAAGAATTAATTAAGACAATAACTAATAAGGAGGCAAACGAAATTTTTTATGGGAAATGAATATTTTTTCATAAACAATAGCATCGGCCTGAACCGTCGTTAATATAATATTATTTAAAATAATAACTAAAACGGAGGCAAACTAAATTGGTGGGGGTAACTAAATTTTCGCACAAACAGTAGCGTAGGTCCAAATAAACAATTGGTCAACACCAAGTATTTTTCTCGAAATCAAACCATTTTAAAAATATTTTCATAACAAATGCACTCGAAGGACACTTGCACTAAGTAGTGAAGAAGGAATGATTATAAGTATGTCCCTTTGTTCTTAGTCCTAGGACGTATGCTGTATCCGTTATCGTTCAAATGCTCACCTTCACTCGTGAACTTTAGTTTTATTCGTGTTATATACTTTTGAAGTGAAAGGGAGGAAAACGACTCGTTAAGCGTATTCCCCTCTTATGAAAATATTTTCATAACAAATGCACTCGAAGGACACATGCACTAAGTAGGGAAGAAGGAATGATTGTATGTATGTCCCTTTGATCTTAGTCCTAGGACACAAGCTGTATCGGTTATCGGTTATCGTTCAAATGCTCACCTTCACTCGTGAACTTTAGTTTTATTCGTGCTAAATAGTTTTGCAATAAAATGGTTGAATATGACTAATTAGGCGTATGCTCCTCTTATGAAGATTCTGATAAGGATAAAGACAAGTGATCTCTACTCTTTAAAAGGGTAAACCAACTTTGAAAGAGAAAATAGAGCAACAAACAATATGTCATAAAAGTTATTTAATAGCACTTTATTTTGTTTTTGATAGCGCTGAGAAACGCTATTAACCGTGCCGCTAATGTAAATGATTTTGTTTAATAGCACTTTAAAAGAGCTATTAAAATACTAGTTTTTAATATAAAATTAATAATTAATTAAAACAATAAGTTTAAAGGAGCCAAACGAAATTCGTGGGGGAAAATGAAAATTTTAGTAAAAGAAGTAGCGTCGGCCTGAACCGTCGCTAATATAAGAAAATAAGAATTAATTAAGACAATAACTAATAAGGAGGCAAACAAAATTTGTTATGGGAAATGAATATTTTTTCATAAACAATAGCGTCAGCATGAATCGTCGCTAATATAAAAAATTAAATAATTATTTAAGACAATAAATAAAAAGGAGGCAAACTAAATTGGAGGGATGAATGGAATTTTTCGCACAAACAGTAGCGTTGTTCCAAATAAATGCTTGGTCAACACCAAGTATTATTCTCGCTATCGAACCATTTTAGAAATATTTTCATTACAAATGCACTCGAAGGACACATGCACTAAGTAGGGAAGAAGGAATTGTAAAACCAAGCTTCTCAAATAAGCTTTTGTTTTGATGAAGACAAACCATAGCTAACAAAGAAGGCAAAGATTTTGATCAAGCATCTAAGAATCTAAGGATAATATCTTCAATCAAAGCTCTCAACAACTTTAAAGGTATAATAATATTATCTACTTTGATCTTAAGATATAGATGCTCAAAAATGAAAAAGAAATGTTTAAGAATCATTACTCAAGTTTTTCAAAGATAAAATTTCACTTTTCTTCTGCATGCAATCGATTTACATCTTAGTGCAATCGATTGCACTCTTCAAAAAACTTCAAATCTTTTACTTCTGTTTTTTGTGTAATCGATTACATTGTAAGTGCAATCGATTGCATACTTAAAATTTTCAAAACATTTGCTACTGACTTTGCATGCAATCGATTACATTGTTAGTGCAATCAATTGCGCTCAGTTAATTTTTGCTACTGACTTTGCATGCAATCGATTACATTGTTAATGCAATCAATTGCACTATTAAAGATTTTGAAAAAATAGCTTTTAAAAACCTTGTGCAATCGATTACACCAAGGGTGAAATCGATTACACACTGCACGATTTTGAAAAATAACAGCTTTGTTTATGCCTTTTGATCATGCCTTTTCATTGCATCTTTTCAATCAAACTTGGCCTTTGTTCATGATACATTTCCAGATCTTCATGATGTTTCAAAAGGGTGTTATGAACATATAAATACTCAATTTCAAATCCAGATCTAACACCTTCTTTCATAAATATTTTCTAAACTTTCAAAATACAAACTCAAGCATTCTTCATTTTCATTCATAATTTTTCTGCACATTTTCATACTCTAAACAGTAAACTTTGAGCAAATATATATTGAGTCTTTGTACAATATTATTATTTAAAGAAGAAGATTATACATTGTCAAAATCACTCTTAGTGATCAATATTACTCATACTCACTAAAACTCACAAATTGATATTTACTTACTTATTTTCCAGGATTGTTGGAATTAAGTTTAAGTGTTTTTGTTGAAATCTTGTCTTACCAAGTTGTTGGATACAAGTGTAGTTACATTGAGAGGATTGTTCTCATAGGTAAATTAGTGAAAATCCAAGAGGATTGTTCTTGGTCCAAGAGGATTGTTCTTGGTTTGGTTGGTAGTTCTTGTTTAAGTTTGCCACAATAAGGAAATCTCTTTCATGTTGAAAGGGGACTGGAGTACTCTCGGACTGTGAGGGGAACCAGGATATATCTCCCGTATCTCTTTATTTTTCTGCATTTTAAAGCTTTCCTAAACTCACTTATAACTAGAAAAATAAGAACCATCATCACTAAAAACCAGAATTTTTAAAAGTACCTAATTCACCCCCCTCTTAGGCGCACTTCATACTTACAATTGGTATCAGAGCAGGTTATAGGTAACCTGCTCCTAAAAGATCCAGAATGGCTTCCGCAAATCATAATCCCGTTTTCAGAGATGGTGGTAGTAACAACAAGCCTCCTCTATATGTGGTGAATATTTTGACTTCTGGAAAATACGAAAGGCGCATCTAGAAGCACAAGGAGATGAAATATGGGATGCCGTTGAAAATGGTCCATTTATCCCGATAACGATAATAAATGGTGTTGGCTCATCAAAGCCTAAAACTGCATGGGACGATGATGATAAGAAGAAAGTTCTCTACGACAAAAAGGCAATAAACCTTCTTCAAGGTGCACTTATCATGGACGAATTCTTCCGTGTCTCGGCATGCAAAACAGCAAAGGAAATATGGGATACCTTGGTACAAACTCATGAAGGAACGGTTGAAGTAAAAAGATCAAGACTAAATACCCTAAGTCAAGAATACGAACTATTTCGAATGCAGCCCGGAGAAACCATTCTTGACTTATAAAAGAGATTTGTGCACTTGACAAATCATCTAAGTGCTCTTGGTAAAACTTTGACAAATGATAAATTGAATTTGAAAGTACTTAGGTCCTTAACTAGGGAATGGCAACCAAAGGTAACGACAATTTTCAGAAAAGAAAAGTCTCTCCAACATGACATCCGCAACATTATTTGGAAAACTTCAAGAATACGAAACGGAACTCGGAAGACTCGAAAAGCATGAAAATCAAGAGAAGAAATCCAAGAATATTGCTTTGAAGATAGACTCCAAGGAAGTTGAAAAGGAAAACAATCCAGAAGAAGATGAAAACTTCATGCTTCTTGTTAAAAGTCTTGGTAAGTTCTTCGGTAGAAATGACAAACCTTTTTCTCATTCAAAAGGAAAGAAACATTTTCAGAAAAAGGAAGGCTCAACATCAACACAAGAAATCACATGTTATGAATGTGGTAAGCAAGGTCATATCAAGCCGGATTGTCCAAAACTCTCCAAGAAAGGTGGCTTCAAAAGCAAGAAGGGATTCAAGAACAAAAAGGCTTATGTCGCATGGGAGGACAATGAAATAAGTTCCTAATCTGATTCTGATAGTGATTAAAGTGCAAATTTAGCATTGATGGCCTCACGCCATTCCGATGATTAAGACAATGAGGTTAGTAATGAATTTTCTCTTTTTTATAGTGATGCACAAGGTGCTATAGATGAACTATTGAATGAATGCAAAATTCTGTATAAAACCGTTTCATCACAAAAGAAACAAATTTCATCCTTAGAAGAAAAATGTGTTTCAATGGAAAAAGATTTCAAAGAAGAGAAACAAAAATCAAGTGATAAACAAAAATAGAATTTTGTATGAAAAAATTTTGATTCACTCTCTTTCCAAATTGTCCAATTAAAAAGAGTCATCGAAAGACATGAAAAAGGGCAAATTGGATTGGAAGGTGTTCTTAGCCAACAAAGATACTCCAATGATAAAAGTGGGCTTGGATATTCAAAGTTTTCAAAACCAAGTTCTAACAAAACTATCTTTGTTAAGGCAAGTGATCAATCTTCCAAAAAGAAAGTGAACAAACCTAAAATAGTTCGTCACTATCCTAAAAAGAAAACATTTTCTAAGTAGAAATCTTATCCTTCTAGATATAGAAGTAACTTTGAACCTACTTGTTTTTATTGTGGTATTAAAGGCCATACACCTAATGCTTGCTATGTTAGAAACTTCAGTGTGGCAAGTGGGCATTATGTATGGATAAAGAAAGGCACTAATTATGAAGGACCCAAAGCAACTTGGGTACCTAACAAAACCTAATTTCTTTTGTAGGTATGCTTGAAGACCACATGCAATCTTTGGTATCTTGATAGTGGTTGTTCAAAGCATATGACAGGAGACATAAACCAATTTTCACATCTAGCGCTAAAGGCCAAGGGTTTTGTCACTTATGGAGACAATAATAAGGGAAGAATCCTAGGCAAAGGAAAATCTGGTGCTCCACCTTTCACATCCATTAAAGATGTTCTTTATGTTGAAGGACTAAAGCACAATCTTCTAAGTATTAGCCAACTTTGTGACAAAGGCTTCAAAATCAAGTTCACCAAGGATGAATGTTTGATAGAAGATGAAGTCACTCATAAGGTTATACATAAAGGTAAAAGAATCAATAATATATTCATGATTTCCCTTGATGATCCATCTTTGAAGGTTAAATGTCTCATGGCGAACAACGATGATTCATGGCTTTGGCACAAAAGAATTGCTCATATTCATATGGAACACTTGAATAAATTAATCAAGCATGATCTTGTCATTGGATTTCCTAAGAGAAATTTTGTCAAAGATAGAATATGCGATGCTTGTCAAAAAGGGAAACAAACTAGATCAACTTTCAAATATAAGAATGTGGTGTCCACTACAAGGCCACTACAATTGTTACATATGGATCTATTTGGTCCATCGAGAACAAGGAGTTTCAGAAGTAATGTATATGCTTTGGTTATTGTTGATGATTTCTCTAGATATACTTGGACATTCTTTTTAGTGCAGAAAAGTGATGCATTCAAGGCGTTCAAGAAGTATGCTAAACAAATTCAGAATGAGAAGTCTCTAACAATTGCCTCAATAAGAAGTGACCATGGTGGAGAATTCCAAAATGCTCTATTTGAAGAATTATGTGGAGAACATGGAATATCTCACAACTTCTCGGCACCAAGGACTCCACAATAAAATGGAGTGGTTGAAAGAAAGAATAGGTCTCTTGTGGAACTTGCTAGAACAATGCTTAGCGACTCAAACCTTCCAAAATACTTTTGGGCGGATGCGGTGAGAAAGGCATGTTTTGTTAGCAATAGAGTTAACATTAGACCAATCTTAAAGAAAACTCCATATGAAATTTTCAAAGGGAGAAAACCAAACATTGCTTTCTTTCATATCTTCGGGTGCAAATTCTTTGTCCTATACAATGACAAAGATAATTTGGGTAAGTTTGATGAGAAATCCGATGAAGGTATATTTCTTGGTTACTCACTCTCTAGTAAAGCATATAGAATATACAACAAAAGAACTTTGACTATTGAAGAATCTATGCATGTTTCTTTTGATGAAACTAACCCCTCCAAGGAGGATAATATTGTTTGTGATAATGATGATGAAATTTTAGAAGGTCCTCAAGAAAATTCTTCCAAGGATCAACCCATTCAACTAGAAGAATCACCGCAACAAGAACCGAATCTCAATGATCTACCAAAAGAATGGAGAACTCATAGAGATCATCCTATTGATAAAGTGATTGGTGATATAAGTCAAGGTGTGTCTACAAGATTAAATCTCAAGGATGCTTGCCTAAACATGGCGTTTGTCTCTCAAATTGAACCTTCCAAAGTTGATGAAGCTTTAGGCGATGACCAATGGATCATAGCTATGCAAGAAGAATTAAATCAATTTGAAAGGAATCAAGTTTGGGAACTCATTCCTAGGCCAAGCAACAAACACATTATTGGAACAAGATGGGTGTTCAAAAATAAACTTGACAAGAATGGAATAATTGTTCGCAACAAAGCAAGATTGGTAGCACAAGACTATAATCAAGAAGAAGGAATAGACTTTGAAGAAACTTTCGCTCCAGTTGCAAGGTTAGAAGTTATTCGTCTTTTACTTGCCTATGCTTGTTCATTAAATTTTCAGCTTTTCCAAATGGACGTCAAAAGCGCATTCTTGAATGGATATATCACTGAAGAGGTTTACGTTAAGCAACCCCGGGGTTTCGAAGACTTCAAGAATCTATCTCATGTATTTAAATTAAGAAAAGCTCTCTATGGATTGAAACAAGCACTAAGGGAATGGTATGATTGTTTAAGCAACTTCTTATGCGAAAAAGCTTTCGAAAAAGGCAAAGTTGACAAGACTCTATTTATCAAGAAAATCAAAGACGACGCTTTGCTAGCACAAGTCTATGTCGATGACATCATCTTCGGTTCTTCAAATCAAGAAATGTGTGAAGAATTCTCATCAATGATGCAAGGAGAATTTGAAATGTCCATGATGGGTAAAATAAACTATTTTCTTGGACTTCAAATCAAACAACTAAAATATGGCATCTTCATCAACCAACCCAAATATTGCAAGTAACTCTTGAAAAGGTTTGACATGGATAACCGCAAGGAAATGTCTACACCAATGGGTTATGGTTCTTATGTTGATCAAGATGAATCAGGTGTTTCCATCGACATCACTAAATATCGAGGTATGATTGGCTCTTTATTATATTTGACGGCAAGCCGTCCTGACATAATGTTTAGTGTTTGTCTTTGTGCCCGCTTTCAAGCTAACCCAAAGGAATCTCATCTCATGGCGGTAAAGAGGATCATGATGTATCTCAAAGGGACAACAAATGTCGGATTATGGTATCCTAAAGGTAGTTTCTGCAACTTAATTGGTTATTCTGATGTGGATTATGCAGGATGTAAAACAGATAGAAAGAGCACAAGTGGTACTTGTCACATTCTTGGTAATGCATTAGTATCATGGGCCTGCAAGAAACAAGCATGTGTTGCTCTAAGCATGGCAGAAGATGAATATATTGTAGCGGGTAGTAGTTGCGCTCAAATTTTGTGGCTAAAACAACAACTTCGTGACTACGGACTCGATCTAGGGTGCATTCCTCTAATATGCGACAACACCAGTGTAATCAACATCACAAAGAATCCCGTCATGCATTCAAGGACTAAACATATAGACATTCAACATCATTTTCTCCGTGATCATGTTCTTCAAGGAGATGTCGAGGTAACCTTTGTAGATACTCATAATTAGCTTGCTGATATCTATACTAAACCTTTGGCGAAAGAACCTTTCTACAAAATTCGTCGAGAGCTCGACATACTTGACGAACGCGACTTACAAGGTGCATTCTACCCTTGATATAACTTTTATATATGTTTTATACATGCCATATATGAATTTATGTTATGTGATACTTAAATTTTCAAGAAAAATTTGGTTTTGAACAATTTTTGTTGGTGCAAATCGATTGCACAAAGAGTGTAATCGATTGCACAAAGATTTTTTCCAATTCTGTCCATTCTGTTTCATGTGCGAATCGATTGCACCTTTAATGCAATCGACTGCACTATGTGCGTTTTGCTTAATTTTTTGATTCTGTTTGTGTGCAAATCGATTGAACATGGTAATGTAATCGATTGCACGTACTGAAAGTAGCTTTTATGACATAAAATTAATGTTGGTCAGAATTTCTCTCTCATATTCCCAAGCCAAATACACTTCAATACTAATAACTCATTCCCTACCTACCCAAATCACTTCCAAATCTCAGCTCAAAAAAGCTTTCTCTCTCACAAAACCAAAAACCCCAAAACCCTAAAACTCCATATCCATGGCTTCAAGAACAAAGAGAAAGGCTTCAGTTTCAGATAAAGGGAAAAAGAAGATTGATTCAACATCCAATCCACTACTTTCAACTCTCACCAAAGAGCAAGAAGCCAGATTTGTCAAAGACTTTCAAAAGAAAATTGTATCCAACCCCAAGTATGGTATACTCTCATCCTTTCCTCAAGAATGTTTAACCTTTCAGAACGATCTAGCTTCTTATGGTTTGGAACCCTTGATTTCTTCGTTTGGTCCATACTACCCGGATTTGGTAAGAATGTTTTTCAGTAATCTTACACCCCAAAAAGGAAAAATGGTCACATATGTGCTAGGCACTCGTATCTCTCTGACTCCTCAGGTTGTTGGTGAGATCTTGCATATTCCTTTCACTGGAAGCTCCCTATATGATCTGATAACGAGATATGGGATGGCTATTGGAAAAAGGGATTCTTTTACAGCATTGGGCGGTTAAGTGAAGCTGAATTTCGTGCCAAACGGATTCGTGGTCTTGGCGGAGTAATTCCATCCAGAGACTCCTGGAGTGCAGGTAACCTCCATATAGACGATCGCTTATATCATTATTTTTTTGGTCTATATATTGTTTCCAAGAGCTGGAAACCATTGCACGGTTACCGACTTCGAGATGCATCTTATTTATGCAAGGAAGAAAGGAGTAAATGTTAATTGGGCAAGAATGATCATGATGCATATGTTGAGAGTGGATGAAAAATCTAAATTCCTTCCATATGCTTATTTTGTCACTTTGATTATGGAAGAATTTGGTGTGGATTTTAGTGGTTTTGAAAAGGTGGATATGGATCCTAATTTGAACAAAATTTCAATTAAGAATGTTGATTCAAGAATGGGCGTACATTTTAATCCGGAGACAAAGACCATCACCTACATTGGTGAAGATATTGTTGGCAATGAAGATAATGACCAAGAAGTTGAAGGTGGTGGAGTTGTGCCTCCTCCTCCTACTGCTCCCTCTGGTCCAAGCAATCAAGAACTCGTGGACTACATGTCTCAATAGTTTGCTTCTATGGACACCAACATCAACAATCAATGGAGTGCAATCAATGACTCCACTACAACCCGGATAAATGATTTTCGCTCGGATGTGAACCAACAATTCTCATACCTTTACTCTCACCTTCATATCCCACCATACGACCCAAATAACCCAGCTGCACCTCCTCCTCATTACACAGAACCTCCACTTCAACAACAATTCCAGAACCAAGGCCCATGGTCTTACAACCATCTAGACATTCATCACCCTTAAAGTTCTGGCTGATTTTTTTTTCTGTTATGTTAGTGTCTTGAAATTTCAATGGTTTCGTTTGTTCAATTTTCTGTGTAACTCTTAAACAATGTGTGTTAATGTTTTAATTCTATAATTTTTGTCAATATATTGCTCTATTATTATCTGCTTTAGGAATATTTCCCTTCTTTTTGATAATGTCAAAGGGGGAGAAAGATGTATGGTACTTTATGCTTGTATTTCCTGTGTCTTAACTTTCAAGGTACTCTCCAATCTAGATGAAGAATTGCAAAAGATTCCAACCCTCTCCTACATAGGGGGAGTTTTGCATCTTAGGGGGAGAAGCTCTTCCGGAAAGTACATCACATAAAGAAAGATTGTTTGTCATCATCAAAAAGGGGGAGAATGTAAAATCAAGCTTCTCAAATAAGCTTTTGTTTTGATGAAGACAAACCATAGCTAACAAAGAAGGCAAAGATTTTGATCAAGCATCTAAGCATCTAACGATAATATCTTCACTCAAAGCTCTCAACAACTTTAAAGTATAATAATATTATCTACTTTGATCTTAAGATATAGATGCTCAAAAATTAAAAAGAAATGTTTAAGAATCATTACTCAAGTTTTTCAAAGATAACATTTCACTTTTCTTCTGCATGCAATCGATTTACATCTTAGTGCAATCGATTGCACTCTTCAAAAAACTTCAAATCTTTTACTTCTGTTTTTTGTGTAATCTATTACATTGTTAGTGCAATCGATTGCATACTTAAAATTGTCAAAACATTTGCTACTGACTTTGCATGCAATCGATTACATTGTTAGTGCAATCAATTGCACTCAGTTAATTTTTGCTACTGACTTTGCATGCAATTGATTACATTGTTAATGCAATCAATTGCACTATTAAAGATTTTGAAAAAATAGCTGTTAAAAACCTTGTGAAATCGATTACACCAAGGGTGCAATCGATTACACACTGCACGAATTTGAAAAATAACAGCTTTGTTCATTCCTTTTGATCATGCCTTTTCATTGCATCTTTTCACTCAAACTTGGCATTTGTTCATGATACATTTCCAGATCTTCATGATGTTTCAAAAGGGTGTTATGAACATATAATACTCAATTTCAAATCCATATCTAACACCTTCTTTCATAAATATTTTCTGAACTTTCAAAATACAAACTCAAGCATTCTTCATTTTCATGCATAAGTTTTCTGCACATTTTCATACTTTAAACAGAAAACTTTGAGCAAATATATCTTGAGTCTTTGTACAATATTATTATTGAAAGAAGAAGATTATACATTGTCAAAATCACTCTTAGTGATCAATATTACTCATACTCACTAAAACTCACAAATTGATATTTACTTACTTATTTTCCAGGATTGTTGGAATTAAGTTTAAGTGCTTTTGTTGAAATATTGTCTTACCAAGTTGTTGGATACAAGTGTAGTTACATTCAGAGGATTGTTCTCATAGGTAAATTAGTGAAAATCCAAGAGGATTGTTCTTGGTCCAAGAGGATTGTTCTTGGTTTGGTTGGTAGTTCTTGTTTAAGTTTGCCACAATAAAGAAATCTCTTTCATGTTGAAAGGGGACTGGAGTACTCTCGGACTGTGGGGGGAACCAGGATGTATCGCCCGTGTCTCTTTATTTTTCTGCATTTTTAAGCTTTCCTAAACTCACTTATAACCAGAAAAATAAGAACCATCATCACTAAAAACCAGAATTTTTAAAAGTACCTAATTCACCCCCCCACTTAGGCGCACTTCGTACTTATAGGAATGATTATATGTATGTCACTTTGTTCTTAGTCCTAGGATGCAAGTTGTATCGGTTATCGTTCAAATGCTCAGCTTTACTCGTGAACTTTAGTTTTATTCGTGCTAAATACATTTGCAATAAAATGGAGGAAAATGACTAATTAGGCGTATGCTCCTCTTATGAAGATTCTGATAAGGACAGAGACAAGTGATCTCTACTCTTTAAAAGGGTAAACCAACTCTGAAAGAGAACATAGGGCAACAAACAATACATAATAAAATCTATTTAATAGCACTTTCTTTTGTTTTTGATAACCCTTAAAAGTGCCATTAACTGCACAGCTATTGTATAGAATTTTGTTAAATTGCAATTTAAAAGCGCTATTAAAGTACTACTTTTTAATATAAAAATAATAATTATTTAAAAAAATAAGTTTAAAGGAGCCAAAGGAAATTCGTGGGGGGAAATGAAAATTTAAGTACAAACAGTAGTGTCAGCCTGAACCGTCGCTAATACAAGAAAATAAGAATTAATTAAGACAATAACTAATAAGGAGGCAAACGAAATTTGTTATGGGAAATGAATATATTTTCATAAACAATAGCGTCGGCCCGAACCATCGCTAATATAAAAAATAAATAATTATTTAAGACAATAAATAATAAGGAGGCAAACTAAATTGGTCGGATGAATGGAATTTTTCGCACAAACAGTAGCGTCGGTCCAAATAAACGCTTGGTTAACACCAAGTATTTTTCTAGAAATCAAACCATTTTAAAAATATTTTCATAACAAATGCACTCGAAGGACACATGCACTAAGTAGTGAAGAAGCTATGATTATATGTATGTCCCTTTGTTCTTAGTCCTAGGACGCATGCTGTATCGGTTATCGTTCAAATGCTCACCTTCACTCGTGAACTTTAGTTTTATTCGTGCTATATACTTTTGAAGTGAAATGGAGGAAAACGTCTAGTTAGGCGTATGCTCCTCTTATGAAGATTCTAGTAAAGACAAAGAAGACTGATCTCTTTTGTCCAAAAGGGTAAACCAACTTTGAAAGATAAAATAGAGCAACAGACAATATGCCATAAAATTTATTTAATAGCACTTTCTTTTGTTTTTGATAGAGCTGAAAAGCGCTATTAACCGTGCCGCTAATGCAAAAGATTTTGTTTAATAGCACTTTAAAAGAGCTATTAAAATACTAGTTTTTAATATAAAAATAATAATTAATTAAAATAATAAGTTTAAAGGAGCCAAACGAAATTCGTGGTGGAAAATGAAAATTTTAGTACAAACAGTAGCGTCGGCCTGAACCGTCGCTAATATAAGAAAATAAGAATTAATTAAGACAACAACTAATAAGGAGGAAAACGAAATTTGTTATGGGAAATGAATATTTTTTCATAAACAATAGCGTCGGCCTGAACCGTCGCTAATATAAAAAAATAAATAATTATTTAAGATAATAAATAAAAAGGAGGCAAACTAAATTGGAGGGATCAATTGAATTTTCCGCACAAACAGTAGCATCGGTCCAAATAAACTCTTGGTCAACACCAAGTATTATTCTCGAAATCAAACCATTTTAAAAATATTTTCATAACAAATGCGCTCGAAGGACACATGCACTAAGTAGGGAAGAAGGAATGATTGTATGTATGTCCCTTTGATCTTAGTCCTAGGACACAAGCTGTATCGGTTATGGTTCAAATGCTCACCTTCACTCGTGAACTTTAGTTTTATTCGTGCTAAATAGTTTTGCAATAAAATGGAGGAATATGACTAATTAGGCGTATGCTCCTCTTATGAAGATTCTGATAAGGATAAAGACAAGTGATCTCTACTCTTTAAAAGGGTAAACCAACTCTGAAAGAGAACATAGGGCAACAAACAATACACAATAAAAGCTATTTAATAGCACTTTCTTTTGTTTTTGATAACCCTTAAAAGCGTCATTAACTGCGCCGCTATTGTATAGGATTTTGTTAAATTGCAATTTAAAAGCGCTATTAAATTACTAGTTTTTAATATAAAAACAATAATTAATTAAAACAATAAGTTTAAAGGAGCCAAAGGAAATTCGTGGGGGAAAATGAAAATTTTAGCAAAAACAGTAGCGTCGGCCTGAACCGTCGCTAATATAAGAAAATAAGAATTAATTAAGACAATTAATAATAAGGAGGCAAACGAAATTTGTTATAGGAAATGAATATTTTTTCATAAACAATAGCGTCCGCCTGAACCGGCGCTAATATAAAAAAATAATTAATTATTTAAGTCAATAAATAATAAGGAGGCAAACTAAATTGGTCGGATAAATGGAATTTTTCGCACAAACAGTAGCGTCGGTCCAAATAAACGCTTGGTCAACACCAAGTATTTTTCTAGAAATCAATCCATTTTAAAAATATTTTCATAACAAATGCACTCGAAGGACACATGCACTAAGTAGTGAAGAATGAATGATTATATGTATGTCCCTTTGTTACTAGTCATAGGACACATGTTGTATCGTTTATCGTTCAAATTCTCACCTTCACTCGTGAACTTTAGTTTTATTCGTGCTATATACTTTTGAAGTGAAATGGAGGAAAACGACTTGTTAGGCGTATGCTCCTCTTATGAAGATTCTAATAAAGACAAAAAAGAGTGATCTCTTTTTTCCAAAAGGGTAAACCAACTTTGAAAGAGAAAATAGAGCAACAGACATATGCCATAAAAGTTATTTAATAGCACTTTCTTTTGTTTTTGATAGCGCTAAGAAGCGCTATTAACCTTGCCGCTAATGTAAACGATTTTATTTAATATCACTTTAAAAGAGCTATTAAAATACTAGTTTTTAATATAAAAATAATATTTAATTACAACAATAAGTTTAAAGGAGCCAAACGAAATTCGTGGGGGAAAATGAAAATTTTAGTACAAACAGTAGCGTCGGCCTAAACCGTCGCTAATATAAAGCATATAGAATATACAACAAAAGAACTTTGTTTATTGAAGAATCTATGCATGTTTCTTTTGATGAAACTAACCCCTCCAAAGAGGATAATATTGTTTGTGATAATGATGATGAAATTTTAGAAGGTCCTCAAGAAAATTCTTCCAAGGATCAACCCATTCAACTAGAAGAATCACCGCAACAAGAACCGAATCTCAATGATCTACCAAAATAATGGAGAACTCATAGAGATCATCCTATTGATAAAGTGATTGGTGATATAAGTCAAGGCGTGTCTACAAGATTAAATCTCAAGGATGCTTGCCTAAACATGGCATTTGTCTCTCAAATTGAACCTTCCAAAGTTGATGAAGCTTTAGGCGATGACCAATGGATCATAGCTATGCAAGAAGAAATGAATCAATTTGAAAGGAATCAAGTTTGGGAACTCGTTCCTAGGCCAAGCAACAAACACATTATTGGAACAAGATGGGTGTTCAAAAACAAACTTGATGAGAATGGAATAATTGTTCGCAACAAAGCAAGATTGGTAGCACAAGACTATAATCAAGAAGAAGGAATAGACTTTGAAGAAACTTTATCTCCAGTTGCAAGGTTAGAAGCTATTCGTCTTTTACTTGCCTATGCTTGTTCATTAAATTTTCAGCTTTTCCAAATGGACGTCAAAAGCGCATTCTTGAATGGATATATCACTGAAGAAGTATACGTTAAGCAACCCCAGGGTTTCGAAGACTTCAAGAATCTATCTCATGTATTTAAATTAAGAAAATCTCTCTATGGATTGAAACAAGCACCAAGGGCATGGTATGATTGTTTAAGCAACTTCTTATGCGAAAAAGGTTTCGAAAAAGGCAAAGTTGACAAGACTCTATTTATCAAGAAAATCAAAGACGACACTTTGCTAGCACAAGTCTATGTTGATGACATCATCTTCGGTTCTTCAAATCAAGAAATGTGTGAAGAATTCTCATCAATGATGCAAGGAGAATTTGAAATGTCCATGATGGGTAAAATAAACTATTTTCTTGGACTTCAAATCAAACAACTAAAATATGGCATCTTCATCAACCAACCCAAATATTGCAAGCAACTCTTGAAAAGGTTTGACATGGATAACCGCAAGGAAATGTCTACACCAATGGGTTCTGGTTCTTATGTTGATCAAGATAAATCAGGTGTTTCCATCGACATCACTAAATATCGAGGTATGATTGGCTCTTTATTATATTTGACGGCAAGCCGTCCTGACATAATGTTTAGTGTTTATCTTTGTGCCCGCTTTCAAGCTAACCCAAAGGAATCTCATCTCACGGCAGTAAAGAGGATCATGAAGTATCTCAAAGGGACAACAAATGTCGGATTGTGGTATCCTAAAGGTAGTTTCTGCAACTTAATTGGTTATTCTGATGTGGATTATGCAGGATGTAAAACAGATAGAAATAGCACAAGTGGTACTTGTCACATTCTTGGTAATGCATTAGTATCATGGGCCTGCAAGAAACAAGAATGTGTTGCTCTAAGCATGGCAGAAGCTGAATATATTGCAGCGGGTAGTAGTTGCGCTCAAATTTTGTGGCTAAAACAACAACTTCGTGACTACGGACTCGATCTAGGGTGCATTCCTCTAATATGCGACAACACCAGTGCAATCAACATCACAAAGAATCCCGTCATGCATTCAAGGACTAAACATATAGACATTCAACATCATTTTCTCCGTGATCATGTTCTTCAAGGAGATGTCGAGGTAACCTTTGTAGATACTCATAATCAGCTTGCCGATATCTTCACCAAACCTTTGGCGAAAGAACCTTTCTACAAAATTCGTCGAGAGCTCAACATACTTGACGAACGCGACTTATAAGGTGCATTCTACCCTTGATATAACTTTTATATATGTTTTATACATGCCATATATGAATTTATGTTATGTGATACTTAAATTTTCAAGAAAAATTTGGTTTTGGACAATTTTTGTTGGTGCAAATCGATTGCACAAAGAGTGTAATCGATTGCACAGATTTTTTCCAATTCTGTCCATTCTGTTTCATGTGCGAATCGATTGCACCTTTAATGTAATCGACTGCACTATGTGCGTTTTGCTTAATTTTTTGATTCTGTTTGTGTGCAAATCGATTGAACATGGTAATGTAATCGATTGCACGTACTGAAAGTAGCTTTTATGACATAAAATTAATGTTGGTCAGAATTTCTCTCTCATATTCCCAAGCCAAATACACTTCAATACTAATAACTCATTCCCTACCTACCCAAATCACTTCCAAATCTCAGCTCAAAAAAGCTTTCTCTCTCACAAAACCAAAAACCCCAAAACCCTAAAACTCCATATCCATGGCTTCAAGAACAAAGAGAAAGGCTTCAGTTTCAGATAAAGGGAAAAAGAAGATTGATTCAACATCCAATACACTTCTTTCAACTCTCACCAAAGAGCAAGAAGCCAGATTTGTCAAATACTTTCAAAAGAAAATTGTATCCAACCCCAAGTATGGTATACTCTCCTCCTTTCCTCAAGAATGTTTTACATTTCAGAATGATCTAGCTTCTTATGGTTTGGAACCCTTGATTTCTTCGTTTGGTCCATACTACTCGGATTTGGTAAGAATGTTTTTCAGTAATCTAACACCCCAAAAAGGAAAAATGGTCACATATGTGCTAGGCACTCGTATCTCTTTGACTCCTCAGGTAGTTGGTGAGATCTTGCATATTCCTTTCACTGGAAGCTCCCTATATGATCTGAAAACGAGATATGGGATGGCTATTAGAAAAAGGGATTCTTTTACAGCATTGGGCGGTTAAGTGAAGCTGAATTTCGCGCCAAACGGATTCGTGGTCTTGGCGGAGTAATTCCATCCAGAGACTCCTGGAGTGCAGGTAACCTCCATATAGAAGATCGCTTATATCATTATTTTTTGGTCTATATATTGTTTCCAAGAGCTGGAAACCATTGCATGGTTACCGACTTCGAGATGCATCTTATTTATGCAAGGAAGAAAGGAGTAAATGTAAATTGGGCAAGAATGATCATGATGCATATGTTGAGAGTGGATGAAAAATCTACATTCCTTCCATATGCTTATTTTGTCACTTTGATTATGGAGGCATTTGGTGTGGATTTTAGTGGTTTTGAAAAGGTGGATATGGATCCTAATTTGAACAAAATTTCAATTAAGAATGTTGATTCAACAATGGGCGTACATTTTAATCCGGAGACAAAGACCATCACCTACATTGGTGAAGATATTGTTGGCAATAAAGATAATGACCAAGAAGTTGAAGGTGGTGAAGTTGTGCCTCCTCCTCCTACTGCTCCCTCTGGTCCAAGCAATCAAGAACTCATGGACTACATGTCTCAATAGTTTTCTTCTATGGACACCAACATCAACAATCAATGGAGTGCAATCAATGACTCCACTACAACCCGGATAAATGATTTTCGCTCGGATGTGAACCAACAATTCTTATACCTTTACTCTCACCTTCATATCCCAACATACGACCCAAATAACCCAACTGCACCTCCTCCTCATTACACAGAACCTCCACTTCAACAACAATTCCCGAACCAAGGCCCGTGGTTTTACAACCATCTAGACATTCATCACCCTTAATGTTCTGGCTGATTTTTTTTCTGTTATGTTAGTGTCTTGAAATTTCAATGGTTTCGTTTGTTCAATTTTCTGTGTAACTCTTAAACAATGTGTGTTAATGTTTTAATTCTATATTTTTTGTCAATATATTGCTCTATTATTATCTGCTTTAGGCATCTTTACCTTCTTTTTGATAATGTCAAAGGGGGAGAAAGATGTATGGTACTTTATGCTTGTATTTCCTGTGTCTTAACTTTCATGGTACTCTCCAATCAAGATGAAGAATTGCAAAGGATTCCAACCCTCTCCTACATAGGGGGAGTTTTTCATCTTAGGGGGAGAAGCTCTTCCGGAAAGTACATCGCATAAAGAAAGATTGTTTGTCATCATCAAAAAGGGGGAGAATGTAAAATCAAGCTTCTCAAATAAGCTTTTGTTTTGATGAAGACAAACCATAGCTAACAAAGAAGGCAAAGATTTTGATCAAGCATCTAAGCATCTAACGATAATATCTTCACTCAAAGCTCTCAACAACTTTAAAGTATAATAATATTATCTACTTTGATCTTAAGATATGGATGCTCAAAAATTAAAAAGAAATGTTTAAGAATCATTACTCAAGTTTTTCAAAGATAAAATTTCACTTTTCTTTTGCATGCAATCGATTTACATCTTAGTGCAATCGATTGCACTCTTCAAAAAAATTCAAATCTTTTTCTTCTGTTTCTTTTTTCAATCTATTACATTGTTAGTGAAATCGATTGCATGCTTAAAATTGTCAAAACATTTGCTACTGACTTTGCATGCAATCGATTACATTGTTAGTGCAATCGATTGCACTCAGTTAATTTTTGCTACTGACTTTGCATACAATCGATTACATTGTTAATGCAATCGATTTCACTCTTAAAGATTTTGAAAAAATAGCTGTTAAAAACCTTGTGCAATCGATTACACCAAGGATGCAATCGATTACACACTGCACGAATTTGAAAAATAACAGCTTTGTTCATGCCTTTTGATCATGCCTTTTCATTGCATCTTTTCACTCAAACTTGGCCTTTGTTCATGATACATTTCCAGATCTTCATGATGTTTCAAAAGGGTGTTATGAACATATAAATACTCAATTTCAAATCCAGATCTAACACCTTCTTTCATAAATATTTTCTGAACTTTCAAAATACAAACTCAAGCATTCTTCATTTTCATTCATAATTTTTCTGCACATTTTCATACTCTAAACAGTAAACTTTGAGCAAATATATCTTGAGTCTTTGTACAATATTATTATTTAAAGAAGAAGATTATACATTGTCAAAATCACTCTTAGTGATCAATATTACTCATACTCACTAAAACTCACAAATTGATATTTACTTACTTATTTTCCAGGATTGTTGGAATTAAGTTTAAGTGTTTTTGTTGAAATCTTGTCTTACCAAGTTGTTGGATACAAGTGTAGTTACATTGAGAGGATTGTTCTTATAGGTAAATTAGTGAAAATCCAAGAGGATTGTTCTTGGTTTGGTTGGTAGTTCTTGTTTAAGTTTGCCACAATAAGGAAATCTCTTTCATGTTGAAAGGGGACTGGAGTACTCTCGGACTGTGAGGGGAACCAGGATATATCACCCGTGTCTCTTTATTTTTCTGCATTTTTAAGATTTCCTAAACTCACTTATAACCAGAAAAATAAGAACCATCATCACTAAAAACCAGAATTTTTAAAAGTACCTAATTCACCCCCTCTCTTAGGCGCACTTCATATTTATAGGAATGATTATATGTATGTCACTTTGTTCTTAGTCCTAGGATGCAAGTTGTATCGGTTATCGTTCAAATGCTCAGCTTTACTCATGAACTTTAGTTTTATTCGTGCTAAATACATTTGCAATAAAATGGAGGAAAATGACTAATTAGGCGTATGCTCCTCTTATGAAGATTCTGATAAGGACAAAGACAAGTGATCTCTACTCTTTAAAAGGGTAAACCAACTCTGAAAGAGAACATAGGGAAACAAACAAAACATAATAAAAGCTATTTAATAGCACTTTCTTTTCTTTTTGATAACCCTTAAAAGCGCCATTAACTGCGCCACTATTGTATAGGATTTTGTTAAATTGCAATTTAAAAGCGCTATTAAAGTACTAGTTTTTAATATAAAAATAATAATTATTTAAAACAATAAGTTTAAAGGAGCCAAAGTAAATTCGTGG
The DNA here is from genome assembly GCA_948472305.1 of Vicia faba. Taxonomy (NCBI): domain Eukaryota; kingdom Viridiplantae; phylum Streptophyta; class Magnoliopsida; order Fabales; family Fabaceae; genus Vicia; species Vicia faba. The sequence continues at coordinate 1,291,112,902 of OX451735.1, read as the reverse complement.
GGGGAAATGAAAATTTAAGTACAAACAGTAGTGTCGGCCTGAACCGTCGCTAATATAAGAAAATAAGAATTAATTAAGACAATAACTAATAAGGAGGCTAATGAAATTTGTTATGGGAAATGAATATTTTTTCATAAACAATAGCGTCGGCCTGAACCATCGCTAATATAAAAAATTAAATAATTATTTAAGACAATAAATAATAAGGAGGCAAACTAAATTGGTCGGTTGAAAGGAATTTTCCGCACAAACAGTAGCGTCGGTCCAAATAAACGCTTGGTCAACAACAAGTATTTTTCTCGAAATCAAACCATTTTAAAAATATTTTCATAACAAATGCACTCGAATGACACATGCACTAAGTAGTGAAGAAGGAATGATTATATGTATGTCCCTTTGTTCTTAGTCCTAAGTCGCATGTTGTATCGGTTATCGTTCAAATGCTCATCTTCACTCGTGAACTTTAGTTTTATTCATGCTATATACTTTTGAAGTGAAATGGAGGAAAACGACTAGTTAGGCGTATGATCCTCTTATGAAGATTCTAATAAAGACAAAGAAGAGTGATCTCTTCTGTCCAAAAGGGTAAACCAACTTTGAAAGAGAAAATAGAGCAACAGACAATATGCCATAAAAGTTATTTAATAGCACTTTCTTTTGTTTTTGATAGTGCTAAAAAACGCTATTAACCGTGCCACTAATGTAAACTATTTTGTTTAATAGCACTTTAAAAGAGCTATTAAAATACTAGTTTTTAATATAAAAATAATAATTAATTAAAACAATAAGTTTAAAGGAGACAAATGAAATTCGTGGGGGAAAATGAAAATTTTAGTACAAACAGTAGCGTCGGCCTAAACCGTCGCTAATATAAGAAAATAAGAATTAATTAAGACAATAACTAATAAAGAGGAAAACGAAATTTGTTATGGGAAATGAATATTTTTTCATAAACAATAGCATCGGCCTGAACCGGAATTTTTTTTATTATTAACCATGTATTAAAATAATATTTCGCAAATAACCGGGTTTCGGAAAAAATTACGCAAATAACCATGTTTCAGATGACTCCCCAAAGGAGGAGCCATCTCACTTGGCGCCTCCACCTAGGGTTTTGCCCTAGGCGCCATCTCACTTGGCGCCTCCCTTGGCTTTTAGCCAAGTGAGATGGCGCATGCTCCTTAAAAGTGAGAGGAGGCGCCATCTCACTTGGCTCCTAGGGCAAAACTAGGGCAAAATGCTGTTTTATAAATAATTCGTCCGTTTCTCCGAAATTTCTCACACTTTCTCGCACTGTATTTTTATTTTGTACTCTGTTATTTGCGTCATGACGTCGCCTATGATTTTTAGCAGAGATGGTTATGTTATCTTCTTCTCCACGAAACCTGCGATGAAAATGAAATTCTGGCACATTCACTCCATGGAGCGTCTGAAGCGGGAGTTGATGCGGTGGCTAGATGGAGACATTGTGGAGGGGGAAAAATTTGAAGGATCCAGCGAAAACGAACAACAACCTCACATGCGACAGGAAGACCTAATGTGTGGTTGGAGGAAGTCAAAACAGACAGTGATGTAATGTTGATGATGCATGGGTCAGATGAAATTGTGTTAACAGTTGTAATTTCCTAGATTGAATATCGTTAATTATTGTTGTACGCGTTTTATTAATTGTAGCAAAATCTGTTAACGGAAAACCCAAATGTTTACAACACAATTATGAAAAGATTTTGTGTATTAAAATATTTATGTGGTCGAGCCAGACGCCCGATTCAGACAGTTTTTGCGATTGTGTCCGACCTGACGGCATAAACCACACTTTCTTTCCAACCTGTCAAGATCGTCCATTTCTGTTGTGATGCGCCTACTTTTGGGACGACCCTTCTTGTTCCTTCGCATTTGGTCATTGTGCCAAACTATTTCGCCGTCGTATTCAGGCCAATAATCTGGTTTTGCCACCAAAGGAAAGTTATTGTTGTAAACATTGAGCAACGTTTCAGATTTGTAAACGTTTGACAGCAGTTGAAGCGCGTCTTGATGGGTATGAGCACAAGCGGTAATGACATGAGAGCAAGGCATACGAAATGCTTGAAACCTGCCACAATCGCACCATTGAGAAGGTAAAATGACCCTGTATTCTTGTCTTGGCAGGCCTTCATTGTGGTCGATTGTCTCTTTCACAATGAAGTTGTGGCTGTGTCGGTCAAACCGTATAACCATGTGAGTGTTGGCTTTAGCACTTTCAGCCTTAATGTATTTCATGCAGCTTTCACTCCATAGTTGTCCAGATTGCAACACCGCATTCCATATTTCACCTCTTTTTGCAAATAACGCAGCCATCCTAAAATACGTATATTTTACCAAGGCAGCGATTGGGAGGTTTCGTATGCCCTTGAATACCCCATTCATTGATTCAATACGATTCGTTGTCATATGCCCCCATCTTTGGCCATTGTCGTATGACCTAGTCCATTTTTCCACCGGAATATTATCGATCCACCTACCGGCTTCCGGATTAGACAAACGGATCTCGTTGCGGTAATATTTGAATGTGGGTTGTGTCAATGCATATCCCGCATTCATAACCGCTTTCCTCAATGTTTTGTCCTTGACCTCCCTCGAGAAATTCTGGACGATATGCCTAACGCAATAGACATGCGTAGAAGGAGGGTCATGCCAACCATTTGCTGGATTATTGTAGGCACTTTCAATGGAGGCATTTCTGTCCGAGATCAAACAGAGATCTGGTTGAGGAGCCACGTGTGTCCGAAGATTTTTCAGGAAAAAGCTCCAAGCACCACCGGTCTCCCCCTCGACAAGGGAAAACGCAATGGGGAAAATGTTGTTGTTGCCATCTTGTGCAACTGCCATCAATAGCGTGCCTTTGTGCTTCCCATACAACCAAGTCCCATCAATTTGTAAAATTGGTTTGCATGATGCAAACCCTGTGATGCATGGTTGAAATGCCCAAAACACGCGACTGAATATTCCGTTGCCATGCAGTAGACTACCATCTTGGGCATACACTCGCAATGTTTCCAGAACGTAAACATTACCTGGAGAATACGTCTTGAGTACATTCAGGTAGCGGGGAAGTTCTCGGTATGACTCCTCCCAGTTTCCGTACCCCCTTTCAATCGCCTTAGTCTTTGCTAACCACACCTTACGGTAAGACGAAGTGTAATTAAAAACCGTGGTGATGTGGGAGATGATTGTTTTCACCTTCAAAGATGGGTCGTTGCTGACCAGGGGTAGGATTTCTTGACAGATTAGATCATAGTTGAGTTTTCGGTGGTCCTGTGATTGAGTGGAACTTACACAAGTGTGGGTAGTCATGGAACCTATGACCCAGCAGTCACCCCTTAATCTGTATGATGCGGTCAGCTTGAACATACAGTCAGGGTGGACACATGATCTTGTACCTTTCCGGGTTGACACGATCCACCTTAAAATCAACCGAGTTGAGCATGTGAAATTTTTTAATGGCCCTGATGCATTCCTCTCTGTTATGAAACTTGTCCTTCTCTTTTAAATTTTCATCCGACTGCATATACGGATTGAAAAATAAGTCAGTAGAAGGTTCATCTCCGCCCATGTTGAAGTTTGTCATGTGCGGAGGTGGTGTGTAGATTTTGTCTGTAGGAATACTAGGGATGCCATCATCGTCGGAATCATCGTTCACCATTTCATCAAACTCTAACTCGTTATCTTCTTCTTCATCATCAACTGCATCTACCTCATCTTGTTCATTCTCCAAAGGATCAACCTCCTGTGTCACCTGAGGCTCTTGAAGCAAAACGTACAACTCAATAGATTCGTATCCAGAATAGACATGGCTGGAAATCATATTTTGGAGATCCTCGGCATCTTGAACTTCAACCATATAAAAAATTACTTGGTTGTTTCCAAAGAAAACTAGATTCTGGTAAAATATCTGGGACACCGGGCCTCGTTCAAGTTTGGCCTCCAATCTTTTTTTGAAGTACGAGAAATTGGCTTTCCCGTTTAAGAGAAATCGGATGTTGTTTGTGTCTCTAAACAAAAACCCAGTTGTGGGAAAATGTATGTCTCACTATTGAAATGTGCTTTGACGACAAATTATGGTGAAGAGGCCATTGCGTAGAATTGTTTAAAGGTTTGAAGGTTGGAATGTTTGAGGTTTATTGATTGTATGAAGGTTTGAATGCTGTAATGTTTGAAGGTTGGAATGTTTGAGGTTTATTGATTGTATGAAGGTTTGAATGCTGTAATGTTTGAAGGTTGGAATGTTTGAATTTGATGAGTGATTCGAAGGTTGGAATGTTTGATTGTTTGCAGGTTTGAAGGTTTGGTTGTAAGAACGTTTGAAGGTTGGAAGATTTGACAGATTATGTGAATCAATGTTATGATAAACGTAAGGCTAAAAAATTCAATTAAGTAAGGATGCAACCCCCCAAGGCTGCCAATAATATTACATGCAATAATGAAAGGAATCCCAAAGGCTGTCACGTAGCCTGAGCCTAGGTTGTAACAAAGGACACCTCTTATTCGCCAATTGGGGTGGAGACACCATTCATTTTTGTACTCTTTCGCCAAGTCCAATGGCGCCTCCCTTACTGTCCAATCGTGATACACGCCTGGGCTTATGTAACCCCCTAGCCTGCCCCTAGTCTGCACATATACATGTATTTTGTAAGACTCCTCCCATCAACTCCAATAATATTACATGCAATAATGAAAGGAATCCCAAAGGCTGTCACGTAGCCTGAGCCTAGGTTGTAACAAAGGACACCTCTTATTCGCCAATTGGGGTGGCGACACCATTCATTTTTGTACTCTTTCACCAAGTCCAATGGCGCCTCCCTTACTGTCCAATCGTGATACATGCATGGGCTTATGTAACCCCCTAGGCTGCCACCTAGCCTGCCCCTAGTCTGCACATATACATGTATTTTGTAAGATTCCTCCCATCAACTCCAATAATATTACCTGCAATAATGAAAGGAATCCCAAAGGCTGTCACGTAGCCTGAGCCTAGGCTGTAACAAAGGACACCTCTTATTCGCCAATTGGGGTGGCGACACCATTCATTTTTGTACTCTTTCGCCAAGTCCAATGGCGCCTCCCTTATTGTCCAATCGTGATACATGCATGGGCTTATGTAACCCCCTAGGCTGCCACCTAGCCTGCCCCTAGTCTGCACATATACATGTATTTTGTAAGACTCCTCCCATCAACTCCAATAATATTACATGCAATAATGAAAGGAATCCCAAAGGCTGTCACGTAGCCTGAGCCTAGGCTGTAACAAAGGACACCTCTTATTCTCCAATTGAGGTGGCGACACCATTCATTTTTGTACTCTTTCGCCAAGTCCAATGGAGCCTCCCTTACTGTCCAATCATGATACATGCATGGGCTTATGTAACCCCCTAGGCTGCCACCTAGCCTGCCCCTAATCTGCACATATACATGTATTTTGTAAGACTCCTCCCATCAACTCCAATAATATTACATGCAATAATGAAAGGAATCCCAAAGGCTGTCACGTAGCCTGAGCCTAGGCTGTAACAAAGGACACCTCTTATTCTCCAATTGGGGTGGCAACACCATTCATTTTTGTACTCTTTGGCCAAGTCCAATGGCGCCTCCCTTACTGTCCAATCGTGATACATGCATGGGCTGCCACCTAGCCTGCAAGAGTGACACCTTTCATTTTTTGTACATGCATGCATGCATATGTGTAACCCCCTAAGCATGCAAATGTGACACTTCGCAGGCATGCAAGCACAAGCAACCACTATATCAAACTTATTTGCCTATAAATACATACCATATCATACATCTCTCACACCCACACAAGTCTCACTCTCTGCTACGAAATATTTCATAAGTCTATCATACTCTCTATCTCTTCCTAAGTCTTTCATACTCTCAAGCATTTTAAACAATGGCTCTTCTAACAATGGGCGATACTCACAGAGGCACAAGGGAAAACATTGCCGCATTTGTAAGTTTCTTTTTTGGTTATACATTTTTCATACTTCAAATAACGCGTTGTTCATCTTAATTAATCTTACACATGTTACATTATGAACTCAGGACACAAAAAGATTCAGAATCCGTTCGCAAAACTACCTGGCTCCCGACCCATTTATCGTCCCATATCTGAAATACGCAGGTTTTGGACATGTCATAAAGATCTCCAACTGCACCATTGACTCGAAGTTCATTCTTGCAATGTTGGAAAGGTGGAGACCGGAGACCCATACATTTCACCTACCAATAGGTGAATGTACCATCACGCTAGAGGATGTGTACATGCTACTAGGTCTCCCTGTTGACGGTAAGGCCGTGAACGGGTCGGTTCAACAACCCAACTCTCAGTGTGAAGAACTGTTGGGCAGGGATATGGTAGAAGGTGGTGGTGCAAGAGGGCAGGGAATACTACTCACTGAGCTGAAAAGTCATTATGCAAGTTTGGAATTAAATGAAAATTCCTCAGAGAATGACAGGGTAGTAAAAGCCAGAACTTATCTTATGATACTTTTTGGTACATTTTTATTTCCCGAAAGTACGGGAAATAGTGTAAATTTTATGTACTTACATTTACTAACAAATTTTGAAAAAACAAGAAAATATAGTTGGGGTTCTGCAGTTTTAGCCCACCTATACAGTTCCTTGTGCAAAAACGCAGTCAAGGAAAAATGTACATTTTATGGGTGCGCTTTTTTACTACAAGCCTGGGGTTGGTGGAGGATGGAGTCCTTAAACCCCGTCAATAACAAAACTTTCGGTTTCCCGTACGCAACAAAGTAAGTCATCAAGTTATAGCATTTATAACTATTCTGCTCTTCCCAAAATATATGCTAAGAATAAAATGTTTCTCATTTCCTTTAGGTACTGCGTGAGGGGTATGGATTACGGCAAGAATCCAAGATTCAATGTCGCACTCTACCGCAACCTGTTGGATCACTTAGGCCCGGATGACGTACGTCGTAGCTTTTAACTTTTGTTCAACTAAATTATTTATACATTACTTTTGCATTAACCTGATTTACATTTTATCGCAGTTCGTCTGGAGACCATATTTGGGTTTGGGCCATGTTCCAAACCCGGAGGATGCAGCAACTTGGACCGCGAAGACTGCAATCATTCGGTTCAACATTGTGGAGATGCACCACAGCGACCGTGTGAAGATGCAGTTCTGAATGCATCAAGAGATACCAAGTGATCCAACTTGTTTGTCCCCATGGCATCTTAAAAGGGTCGACTCCCAGTGGGGTCTTACCAGCTGGAAAGACTTCGCTCCGGAATGGTGTAAGATGTGGCAGAGGCGTCACCGCTATGTCTTGCAATTCCCTGTTTTCCTTACTCAAGGTAATATGCGACACACGGATCAATATTTGTCTTGGTACAGGTCGGTTAGTAACCCAGAAATGCACGTGTCTCATCCAAGGTACTTGGTTGACCCACGCACAAAATGGGCACAACCCTCGATTCCCCATCAACAAACCCAAAACCCATCAACCTCCCACCAACCCCCAAGAAGAAACAGACCCACAAACACCCAACCACAGTCCCCACCACAACACAACTACAATCAAATGCCGCACAACCAACCACAATCACCACAAAACTACCAATACCCCGATATGCCTCAAACCCAACCACAATACCAATCCCAATACCAGCACACCCGCATACCCCACACACAATTTCAGTCTTCCACATATCCCAATATGGCGCCCTCAACATCCAGCCTTAGCCCTGATATGGGAATGTCGGAAGATTACGAACAAGCCGACCCAACCTACCATCACCCACAATATCACCAAACCACCCAACATCCTCAATACCAAACACCCCAAGATCCATTTCCTTTCTACCCACCGTACTCAGACGATCAATGCTACAGACCCACTATGGAACCGCACCCACCGCCAACACGACCAAACTTTGAGGGTATGGGTAACCGACTGTACCAAAGAGGATCTTCTAGATATGGATATCTGGCTGATTTTATGGATTCAGACCGCATTGACTTCGCTGGGCCATCGACCTTGCCGCAGCAGGAAACGCGACGACACCCAGCACGAGAAAGGCAAGGACGGGGATGCGGAATCGGGGGTCATTACCGGGTTCCGGGGGATCACTGATGTATCCGTTTTTTTCCATTATTTTTGTATCCAGTTTTTTTAATCTGTTTTTTTACTGTTATTTTAATGTAATACAGTTGGATGTAATTAATTTTTTTTATAATAAAAAGTCCATTTTGTTGATCTTTGTCCAACACGCAACGCACCAGAAAAAAAATCATTTTTTGCCCTAAAAATACACCTAGGCGCAATCTCACTTGGCTTAGGGCATGCCCTAAGCACATAGGCGCCAAGTGAGATGGCGCCTCCCCTTAAAATATAGGTGCATGCGCCATTTCAGATGGCTCCTCCTTTGGGGAGTCATCTGAAACATGGTTATTTACGTATTTTTTTCCGAAACGCACTTATTTGCGAAATATTATTTTAATACTTGGTTATTAATAAAAATATTAAAATGCACTCGAAGGACACATGCACTAAGTAGGGAAGAAGGAATGATTATATGTATGTCCCTTTGTTCTTAATCCTAGGACGCATGCTGTATCGGTTATCGTTCAAATGCTCACCTTCACTCGTGAACTTTAGTTTTATTTGTGCTAAATACTTATGCAATAAAATGGAGGAAAATGACTAATTAAGCGTATGCTCCTCTTATGAAGATTCTGATAAGGACAAAGACAAGTGATTTCTACTCTTTAAAAGGGTAAACCAACTCTGAAAGAGAACATATGGCAACAAACAATACACAATAAAATCTATTTAATAGCACTTTCTTTTGGTTTTGATAACCCTTAATAGCGCCATTAACTGCACCGCTATTGTATAGGATTTTGTTAAATTGCAATTTAAAAGCGCTTTTAAAGTACTAGTTTTTAATATAAAAATAATAATTAATTAAAACAATAAGTTTAAAGGAGCCAAACGAAATTTGTAGGGGAAAATGAAAATTTTAGCACAAACAGTAGCGTCGGCCTGAACCGTCGCTAATATAAGAAAATAAGAATTAAGACAATAACTAATAAGGAGGCAAACGAAATTTGTTATGGGAAATTAATATTTTTTCATAAACAATAGCGTCAGCCTGAACCGTCGCTAATATAAAAAAATAAATAATTATTTAAAATAATAACTAAAAAGGAGGCAAACTAAATTGGTGGGGTTAATAAAATTTTCGCACAAACAGTAGCGTAGGTCTAAATAAACGCTTGGTCAACACCAAGTATTTTTCTCGAAATCAAACCATTTTCAAAATATTTTCATAACAAATGCTCTCGAAGGACACATGAATTAAGTAGTGAAGAAGGAATGATTAAATGTATATCCCTTTATTCTTAGTCCGATGGCGCTTGCTGTATAGGTTATCGTTTGAATGCCCACCTTCACTCATGAACTTTAGTTTTAATCGTGCTATATACTTTTGAAGTGAAATGGAGGAAAACGACTAGTTAGGCGTATGTTCCTCTTATGAAGATTCTAATAAAGACAAAGAAGAGTGATCTCTTCTGTCCAAAAGGGTAAAATAAACACACATTTTGAATGAGCTGACTCATGCTTTTAGGTTAAAAAGTAATAATTTTTTACATGTTACCATAACTTTGAGAATTATGGAAATCATATTTCCAGGCTTCAAGCTTTTCTACGAATTCTTGATAATAATTTCTAAATGTGTCGTCGACATCATTTTTGGTTGACACTTATTTTTTATAGAATTTGCTAAGTCTTCAAATTCTTTGTGGATTTGTTGACCAATATCTTCATCGATAAAACCTTGTCGATTTTTATTCTAATGATTTTGGACATGATTCCAGGTGATCCAAATCTTATGAATATGTTCTTGTGATTCTTCCAAACCATAATTACTACGCCAATTGGCTCCATAGTCAATGCTTCATCTATGCCAAATAATTAAAATTTCAAGACACTGGACATTAATGTTTCTAGTTTAATGTTCCTAAACACTTATTATTAGTATTATTATTATTATTATTATTATTATCGATGTTGTTACTATGTGAGAATAATCTTAGCTTTATTATATTTATCATGTTATTTATTTTCACAGCCAACATTTGTAAGGATTACTCTCACTTATAGCTTGTTTGTTGTGTTGGTTTTATGCTTATGTTTGTAGATATTCAGGTAGAGACTGGGGAGTTTAAATGTTGTCGTGTGGAAGATGGCATTGTGCCTACTTCGTTTATCAGTTTTTCGCTTTATGTTTAGTACCCTTTGGTAGCTCTGATATTGAAACACATGGGATAGGATGTTATTTATTTTACTTTATAATTGTTAAATTGTTTTTGAGATTTTATTTTATTTGAGCAATCCTATTTTATGAGACCATGAGAAGGTGTTGTTTAATGTTTTGTAATTTTGATGCGTGTTGTTTAATTAAACGACATGTATTTTATTTTGAGAATGTATGACAGCCTTTAGTGTTAAATACCCTATTTTATTGTATTATTTTGTGTGTCGGGTAGAGGGTGTTAAATAGTTGGTATCAGAGAAGATCGGTCCGTTCGACCATATTTTTGTGAATTTTAATTGTTCCCTAGTATGTGACGAGTGTATGTAACACTGTCGATCCAATGTTTCTTCTAATAGTTGTTTACTGGTTTGTAGAGAAATGGAAAGAAGAAATGACCGTATGATCGCTCATGCTTTGGAAGCTATGGCTCATATGATGGCACAAGTGAATGCGACTTTGCAAGCTCAGTAGAATCAGTAGGGATCAATTGATGAATTTTGTGGGTTGAGTAGATTTCAGATAAACAATCCGCCAACTTTTAAGGGAAGTTAAGATCTAGAGGGTGCTCAGGTTTGGATGCAAGAGATTGAGAAGATCTTCCAAGTTATGGCTTGTACGGATACTCAGCAAGTTATATTCTATATTCACATACTATTTGAGGAAACTGGGTATTGTTGGGGAAATGCTCGATAGAGATTGGATGCTACATGTACCACTGTTACATGGGTTGTGTCATACCCCAAATTTGTCCGCCCTTTCTTTCTACAATCAAAAATATTTTAAAAATTATTTTTATAATATAATTTGATTTTTATAGATATTCGTTCTCAAGTCCAATTAAAAATATAATCATTTATTTCAAATTATTTGTATTTTTAAAATAACAAATATTTGCATACCTTTCATATACTTTCAATTGAATTTATTTACAAATGAGTAACATAGCACAATTGGTAAAGAATGAAGCTTGCAAATATGAGATCGCGAGTTCGAATCTTGTGTGTTGCATTTTTAACATTTTTTTATTTCTTTTTTGTTGCTAATTTTCTTTCCTTTTGTGGAGATCAAACTTTGGACTTCTTATTGGGCATTTGGATAACTTACTCCCTAAGATTTTTTAACCTAATTCGAGTCTATAAATAAGACTCTTATTTGTCCTAATCTTTCATCCACAAATTACACAATTTTACAATCTCTCCCAATTTCACTCATCCACACACACAATTCACCCACGAAATCTACGATTCCACACACTTCCTTTCAAATTTCTTTTCAAGAATACTTTTGGTGTTATGCTTTTGGCCGATGATTCAATATGAGACCCTTACCTCTAATTTTTAATTTTATATTTTTTTATTGTTATTTGTGTAAACCATATGATAATTTTGTTCTTGATGGTTTTCTTTAAAAAAAAATTATTATTATTATTATTATTATTATTATTATTATTTACACAACATCTTTTCACCGAATCTCAACTTATTTTCACTTTCCATATGAATATCTTTACACAATTAGAAAACCTTATGTATTTCTTAGTCACCTTGAACACTTACTAATAACATATTGCATACAGACACTCACATTGTTTTTCTCATTCAAACAAAGCCTTGTTTACATACATACAATTGTAACAATTGAAATCAACTTGAATTTTCTTTTGTTTTAACATTCTGAAACCAATTCAAAACTTCATTCACAAATCCACAATTTTTACAATTTAATTCACTCACATACACTTCATGTTTTACAATTTCTTTTCATTTGGGGGTTTTATTCTTGGCCAATGATTCAATATGAGGTTTCCCTCTCTCCCACTTTTTTTTCAATTTTATTCTTTTAAATTTGTTTAACCATATGATAAATCCTGATGGTTATTTTATAAAATTATATGTATTTTTAAAATTGACAATACTAACAATTTTCACTGGCCCTCATATTATTCCCAGAAATATCGTAAATACAAAGAAAGAAGGAAAAGAAGAAACATATCTGAGGTTGGCACCGGACATAAACGCCATTGACGAAGTCATTCAACACCACCCACGGACCGCACAATCCACATCAAAGTCGTAGTAGCCTCCACAGATTCGCCGAGCTCGACTAGTTCTTCTTTCCAATCTTTGAGCTGAGATATTTATTTGTTATTGTTAATAGTGTTGTTTATCTATGATTATAATTTCTTCAAAATAACGAGAAGTTAATTGGGTAAAATTGAGAAATGCTTTCACGTGCATAAGTTGTGTTGATACTGATGTTTTCATTCTCTTTATTTATTTATTCTCATGAAATATGTCTGCCTGAACCTTAAAGCTCAATAGAATTTTGATACCATGTGTATTTATAAGCCTTATTTAAACAAATAAAAAAACTAATTCATGCCATGACAAAGTGAGATGGGGAACCCCATGTAACTTTTTTCCCTCTCTTCTTTTCTACCTTTTTTTTGTATTTTTTAATTATTATTTTTTTTATATTTTAATGATTTTTTTTTATTTTGAAAGAATTAGGGTTAACATTTCATTGTGGGCTTGGGCCTATGTTTCTATTTTTTTTCCTAACTCACACCCATTCTTTACCCTTACACTTTCTTTTATTTATTTTACTTAGTGCAATTTTTACTAATTAATTTAGGTTAATTAATTTGTACTTAATATTAGGTTCTTTCCGATTAAATTCTTATACAAAAATCAAACTTTTTAATCAAATTAACTTAAATATCTTCTCAAATAAAAGGATTCTACATCCTTAAATAATTAATAGGTCGGCTCAGCGCCTTATCAATTAATTATTCAAATCAAAACAATAACAATCTAAAAGATAATTAATTCAAAAATTCTATAATAATAGGATTCCTATCTCCGGGTAATTAAATCCGTCGACACATTATCTACCGGTTTATTATTCAAAATCAAACAATTAAAATCCACACGACTCACCAATTACTACATCCACGAGCGACACATGGCCAATATTTGGCCACGTGATGAGGAGACTATATCAGACTCCCCCGCTCTACGTCTTAATATAGCTAACCAATTACAAACCATTTTCTACTAACATAACAAAAACTACTAGATATTTTCAAAAAAGGATTAAATAACATTGTCTTTGAATCAAACTGTGAACTGCGTCTAACATCACTCAATTTACAACCAAGACAAGGTTCAAAGATGAATTCAAAAACAATTCTACACAATCCTATAAAAAACATCAACCAACTGCGAACTACGAATTGGGACTCTGATTCCTCATAAGAGGATACGTATGCATATGACTGATAACGTGGCGAGTTTCCCTAATAAAAAATTAAAACCTTATTTCCTAAAATCGTGCTTCTAACCCTAGTATCCTTGTAAACAAGGTAGATGAGGGGTGCCTAACACCTTCCCTTCGTCTAGAACCGAGTCCAAAAATCCTAGAATCTCTTAATTTTAGAGTTATTCCTTTATATTCCCTTCCTTAGGATAATAATTAAGGGTGGGGACTCTCATTTTAAAACCAGTTACAACAGACTGTTTTCAGGGTTGAATTTCTTGAGAAGTACTTCTATGTTGACGTTTGTAGAAAGAAGTAGATCGAGTTTCTTGAGCTAAAACAAGGAAACATAATTATTGTGAATCATGCTGCTAAGTTCGAAGAGTTATCTACATCCTTAAGGAGTTCATGTCTGTCTCAATCTCTGAGTCAGTGTAGGACATCATAATTTCCATATCTACCATTAAACAAGTATAGGGTATCTGTAATACGGTAGGAGAACTGACTTGGAATGTTTTGCGTTTGATTGCAATTGTTGCGGTTAGCAAGAGTCACCACCGACTTTTATTTTATCCAAAAGGAAAGGTTGAAAAGAACAGGAAAGACCTTTGAGATTATTTCTTGAGTTCGGGGGGTAGATTATGAAAAGGGAAGGTGTTAGCACCCTTTTCATCCATAGTTATCTATGGGCTCTTAGTTGCTTGCTAGATCACTTGCTTTTGTTTGAAAATGTACTTTTTGGTGGTTTTTGAAAGTATTTTGAAAAGGCGTCTTCGTTTAGGATAACTTTGTAATGGTTCTCGTTCGTAAGAACGTATACAAAGTGTTGGACTTTTGAAAATATTTTAAGTTTTGAAAGTTTGTTTTTGAAAAATGTTTGGTGTTTGTTTTGAAAATGAGCAAGGATGTTTGTTTTGAAAGTGAGCAAGCAACTAAGAATGTTTCTACCTAATCAAAAGTCTTTTGTTCATTTCTTCCTTTCCTTTTATATTGCTATCTTACCATTGATTGGTAAAAGCCTTATCTTTGTATGTAAAGGGACGGGCGTGGTTCATCGTATAGTCAAGATAGCAATGTTGTAAGATATCTTAGCATTTCTCTTTAAGGGACTAAGATCATTTGTAGCGTCATCGAGGGACTATGATCTTGTATTTTTTATTGTTTTTTATAAGATATCCCACATGCGTAACATGACCATTTTTATAAGGCAATAAGTGGAATTACCCTAAGGGTGCATGTGTGAATAGTGTGTTTGAATTGCATGCATTAAATCTTGGATTAGAGTTATCTACTTGTTTATTTTTATCTTTTCATACAAACTCTAATTACTAGCATTTATATGAAAGCGATAAATTGCGAAAAGTAAAATTACTACGCTATTACATCATTAGGGGGATGGGGTATACAAATTTACAAATTGGGATTGCAAGAAATTAAACCTAATTATCTATTACAACCATATTGAATATTGTACAAGAATTGAAAAGAATATAATGTGCAAAGATGTAAATGAAAAGGAAATGATTTTTGTTTGGATTTTGTTAAGGGTTTGGTTTTAACCTAATTATCTAAAAGTAAGTGATTAATTAAATTAAACCTAAACTAATTAAGAAAAGAAATTAAGTTAGAAAACATTTTTAGGGTTTTTTAGAAAAGGTTTTAAGTTTAATAAAAATAATATGGAAAAAGATAAATTAAAAGAAAACCTAAATTCTAAGTTGATTTTAAATAAAAAGAAAATAACTAAACCTAAATCTAATTATTAATTTATTAAGAAAAAGAACTAAATTTATTTAAGAAAATATTTTTTGTCTTTTGTTTTATAAAGAAAATAAAAATATAAGTATGTAAATAATGAAGAAAAATATATTTTTGGATTTTTTATTAATAAAGATAAAAATAATAATAATAATAATAATAATAATAATAATAATAATAATAATAATAAAGAAAAATAAAATAAAATAAAATATAAAAATAAAAGTCAGGGGGTTTGAAATGGGATTTGGGAGTTTGTTAGAAAAAACAGTTTTTGAAACCTGACCCAAATGGTATTTTTTGGTAATCAGAAAAAAAACAAAAGGGTTGGGCCTGTGTTGTGCAGTGAAGTGGGGGTGTGTCTCAGTAAAATACAATATCCAATGGGCTTAGGCCCAAGCTCTGGTTGTGCAAGAAAAGAGAAAAACTGTTGAAAAAAGTAACAAAAGGCAACGTTGGGACTTGAACCCATGACCTTGACCATAAACGCGCGATAAATTCTTGAATTAAAAGAAAGCAATAAACAAGTGATTACTCCTCAATTAAGGAGATGGGGATGAAGTCCTTTGCGTGCCAATTGTTGAGCTTTGTTGTAGTAGGATAAACCCAATCTTCAAATACAACATCATCATCAGAATCACCTACAGCGTTGACTTCGTGGCTTCCAATACGGAGAGGGGGCTTCCCAACTCGAGCTCGCCTCACTTCTTTTTGAGCCTTGATAGTGAAACCCAAAACACATTTGTTCGATTTGAGTGGGATCTCGAGGAGTTGTCCCCAAGTATCACAGCTTCCTTCTCCGACTGCAGCACGAGCATCTTTGAATGAAACCATCTTTGGCACGACCTTACCAGCTTTGGACACATCAGAGGAGAATTTGGCAGTAGAAATCATTGGTGGCACAACTTCAAAAGCATGACATGTGGTCTCTATAAACTCGCCATCCATCTCCACATATTTGAAAGAGTTGAGGTGGCTTACCATGAACTCCTTCTCACTACAGACAGTGACAATTCTTCCTTTGACGGGATACTTGAGCTTTTGATGAAGAGTTGATGTTACTTCCCCGGCTCCATGGATCCAAGGGTGACCCAACAAACAGGAGTAGGCAGGATGGATATCCATGATTTAGAAAGTAGAGTTGAAAATCTTTGATCCCACCTTGATCGGGAGGTCCACCTCTCCATGAATTGTCCTTTTGGACCCATCGAAATCCCTCACAATAATATCATTTGGTTTCAAAACTAAACATTCACAATCTAAACGGTCTAAATCCCCTTTGGGTAGTACGTTTAAAGAAGAGCCAGTGTCGACCAGAACATGTGCTAGGGTAGTCCCCTTACATTCGACAGAAACATGCAGAGCTTTGTTATGGTTTTTCCCAAGTGGTGTTAGATCAGCATCCGAGAACCCCAAACCATTGTCGGCCGTCAAGCTTGCCATACAATTTTCAAACTGGTCTATCGTGGTCTCATGAGGGACATGAGCCTTCTTCAAGAATTTGATTAATGCTCGAGCATGAGCATCGGAACAAAGTAGCAAAGATAACATGGAAATCTTGGAAGGGGTTTGCCCCAACTGCTCCACAATCTTGAAATTGCTCCTTTTTATAATTTTCAAGATCTCATCCATTTCACGGGCGGAAGGTTCTCCATCAACAATGTATTTTGCGAGTATTTCTATCTCAGCAGGCTCAAACACTTTATCCTTTCCCTTCGGGTCAGCATTAGGCTCAGCAGTGGTAACACGAACATGCGCCTTTATAACAGTTGGTGGTAAGATGTTGGGTGAAAAGATTATCCCAATTCTAGTTACCTTACTAGAGCCAGTAATGTTACCAATATCACCAGCTTTTCTTTCTTCAATCCAAGTGTCTTACTTTATCCCATGGTAAAACATCTCAGCACCATAATTCCATGGCACTGCTTTGTTAGAAGAGTATGGAATTGGTCAGGGAGCGGTAATCATCATAGGAGAAACAATTGGTTCATTTGAAATCCTGATAGGACCTTTGGAGGATATCCTAATAGGCTTGTTTGATATGGTTATGATGGAGAGATCTTCACACTTATTGGTAAAACTTTTGGCGGACGGAGTCTTCTCAAATAGGATCTCATGGCTATTCATCAGGCGTTGAATTCCTTCCTTCAGCCCTTCGCATCCATTGAGTTGTTTGGCACAGCAAACACAGTCCTTCACACAACCAGGGAAAATCCTGGCCTTCAACAGATTCTTTTTAATGATGTTTAACAGAGTAGTCAAGTCTTTGACGGAGGAAACAAAAATGGTATCTTCAACAGCATTGACACCCTTGCCATGATTTGGCATAGGCGCGGTGATTACATTCGGAGTTGGAGGAGGATCAAATTCAATGGTCTTGTTGTCTATTAAGTCTTGAATTTTATTCTTCAGTGCCCAGCATTGGTCAGTCTCATGCCTGAGACTATTTGAGTGATATGCACATTTGCCGTTCGGATTGTACTTTTAGTGAAGAGGTATTTGGGTTGGCCGAAGGATCATGCAGTGTCACCAAATTAGCCTTTAGTAGGTGTTGTAAGTCTTGGGATAGTGACATGTCTATCCTTGTGAATTGTCTTGGTGGATCCTGAAATCGTTGATGATTTGAAGATGGTCTTTGAGCAGGAGTTGGATTAGAAATCCGGACAGCATTTACAGACGGACGATCATCCTTCTTGGTATGGGCCCTTGCCCCATATACAACATTCGTTTCTTTCATCCCGACAAAAGGTTTCATTATAGGATTGGAGGTGGAGGCAGATGCCATGGGAATCTTCCCGCTTTTGATACCGCTTTCAACTATTTAACCGGTTAAGATCATCTCGGTGAAACCGGAAGAAGAACAACCAACCAACAAGTTGAAAAATGGACCAGACAAAGTGCACACAAACATGTCAATATGTTCCCTATCAGTCAAAGGTGGTTGAACCCTACTGGAAAGGTCTCTCCATTTTTGGGCGTATTCTTTGAACCCTTCATCCTTACCCATTGTCATATCTTGCAACTGAACTCTTGTCGGTGCCAAGTCGGCATTATACTGGTATTGGTGGTAGAAAGTGAAGGCTAAGTCTTCCAACGTATGGATATGGGAACCATCCAATTTGTAAAACCACTCTAATTGCGTCCCAGCCAAGCTTTCTTGAAAAAAGTGAACCCATAGTTTCTTATCAGCGGTGTGCAGTTGAATTTTGCGCACATAAGACTCCAGGTGAAGTTTTGGACAGGAAACCCCATCGTACTTAGCAAACACTGGTATCTTGAATTTGTGGGGAATGACAACCCCGGATATTAAACCCAAATCATCAAAATCCAAACCGGGGACAGCTTGAATCTCAACAGCCTTCAATCTGTCTTCTAGTTGCTTGTACTTGACATCAGCATGAGGATACTGCTCGTCAAAATAATCATCATCATCAGACGCTTGATCATTAATACTTCCAGCCTGGGTACTCCTAGCTTCTCCAATCTGATTCTCGTCTTCCTCAGATGAGTCTTCCACTACTGGGATCTGACCGACCGACTCTTTGAATCTTCTAACCATGTTGACCAAAGCTTTCCTCTTCAGTTTCTTTTTGGCTTCTAGCAACACCATCAAGTATTATTGCCCCTTGGCTAGGGTCAGCAGAGTCTCTTGAAACTGAGAGTTTTATGCCTGTAGGTCCTTCACTGTTTTCTCGATATCCATCTTGCTGAAATAAATAGCAGAAAGATAAGGAAACCTGTCATGGAAAACCTGTTATGTTATAATGCATGGAAGATGTGTATGCAAATGATTTCAAGGATTTATAAAATTTAAATTTGTATAGACAAAGAATGAACAAACGTTAAATTTCATTAATTAGTTCAAAATGACTACAACATACCTCTTGGGCTTACAAAATAAACCTCTAAGATAAAAAGGTCGAACGCATCCTCTTCGGCGCAATATAGGTGTTCAAGCTTTGCTCTTCACGTAGCTGCTTTGTAAGCTCCAAGACCCTTTTCTCACTAGCGTATAATTGAGCTTCGAAGGTATCTCGTTCTTCCTTCAGCTGAATCCAAACTTTTTGCAAGTCTTCAAGAGAAGTAGACATGTCGGGATGGAGGACAGTGTATGGGATATCTCCTTCAACCACATGTTCCATGATAACTGGTAAGATGGAGGGATAAGTCATCACGAGCTTCTAAGCACGAGCTCGTACCCACCTAAGATAAGGCTCAAGTGGAATAGAATTCTTGTGTCCCAGTTTTTTGCTGTCCACTTTGCTTACCATCCTCCAATCTCGTATAAACTTCTGACGATAACCTTGATCGTCGCTCTCGTAGTTGAATACCACTCCTTGGATGAGCATGTCATATGGACCATCTCTTCGGGCATAACCAAACTGTCGTAAGGCTAACAAAGGGTTGTAAGTGATACCTCCCATAATTCCAAGCAAAGGGACATTAGGGAATTCCCCACAACAGTCGATGATAGTAACATTCTCTAAGGATCGAGAACACCAATGAATATCTGAATGTCTGAGCATCATCAACCTACGGGACCACTTTAAACCTTGCTCGTTCTTCAACACAGACCCGGGAAGATGCAAAATAAACCATCTAGCAAAGAGAGGAGTGTAACACATGAGGATCCTTCTCTTCCTTATAGTGCAAGAGTAGAGAGAATGTAGGATATCTCCCAATAAAGTAGGCACCGGATTGTGAGTCCTGAAGATTTTGACAGCATTTACATCTATAAGTTGGCCAGGGTTTGGAAACAAAACCATCCCATAGATGAGAAGGGCCAAGATTTCTTCAAAAGCTTGTAAGTCCAAAGAGTTCCAACAATCTTGAGCTTTCTAAAACAAGAACTTGGCTAAGAATCCTTTGACACCACTCCTTGTTTCCCAATTAGTCGTGACATCAGATTGTTGCAAGTGTAGTATTTGGGCAATATCTTCAGGTTTTGGATCTCTTTCCGTACCGTTGAAAGGTAGTTGATTGAGAATAGGAATCCTCAAGAGTTGAAATAATTCCTTCATAGTAGGTACAAGTTGATAATTGGGAAAAGTGAAGCAATGGTGTAGAGGATCAAAGAACTAGAAAAGCACCCTCATCATATCTTCATCAGTGCTCAAGGTAACCAAGTTTAGGAGGCGACCATGTCTTTCAGTGAATGAAGAATTCTCAGGGACCCTTGATGATAACTCTTTGAGTTGAGAAGGAATTCTTACGAGATTGACTTGGATAGTATTCCTGCGGATGGAAGTCATGTCCTACAAAACAGAACAAAGATAAATCCCAATAATCCTTGAAATGGTTAGTGAGAATTCTTATGATGTTATGATGTTTATGATGTTATGTACAAGTAAGCATATACAAACAAGGCAAACAAGTCCTTAGGTTTAGGCTTGCGTGGAGTCTTATAGGTAAGTACCCTCTTGAGGTTTAGTTGGCTCAAACCTGTCCTAGAAACAGTAACTGGGTTCTAAGGGATCTCAATATCACTGATCTTTCTTATCGGGCATTGTTTCAACGTAAGCCTCTTTCACGATGACTGAAATATCCCGAGAAGTCCGATCTCAATGAGCATAGTATCGATTATCAACCAACTTCAGACTGCATCAAAGTTGGCTATCTCACTACTTCCTAATGGCTAAGTTGGTTAAGTAAAGGTTCTAAAGTCAGTTAGTGCTTCATGACACCACACAGTGGCCCCGTATTCTCCTTGACTACTCAAGGGCTACCGATACCCACAAATGTATCACACTAACATAGCTATTTCTTACACTATGTCGGTATACCCCGCACAATTTCCACAATGTATTTCCACTTACCTATAAGGTATCCCAGATCCGGGTAGAGGATCAAAACAAGCCCAAATAAGGAACCAAAATGTAAAGCAATCAATTCAAACAATGAAAGCAAGTAAAGGTGATCTAGCCCTAAGGTAACCCCACTTTTAAGTATTCCCCAACAGAGTCTCCAGTTCTGTAATACAGTGGGAGAACTGACTTGGGATGTTTTGCGTTTGATCGCAATTGTTGCAGTTAGCAAGAGTCGCCACCGACTTTTCTTTTATCCAAAAGGAAAGGTTTAAAAGAACAGGAAAGACCTTTGAGATTATTTCTTGATTTAGGGGGGTAGATTATGAAAAGGGAAGGTGTTAGTACCCTTTCCTTCCATAGTTATATAAGGGCTCTTAGTTGCTTGCTAGATCACTTGCTTTTGTTTGAAAATATGCTTTATGGTGGTTTTTGAAAGTATTTTGAAAAGGCGCCTTCGTTTAGGCAAACTTTGTAATGGTTCTCGTTCGTAAGAACGTATACAAAGTGTTGGACTTTTGAAAATATTTTAAGTTTTGAAAGTTTGTTTTTGAAAAATGTTTGGTGTTTGTTTTGAAAATGAGCAAGGATGTTTGTTTTGAAAGTGAGCAAGTAACTAAGAACGTTTTTACCTACTCAAAAGTCTTTTATTCTTTTATTCCTTTCCTTTGATACTACTATCTTACCATTGATTGGTAAAAATCCTTATCTTTGGATGTAAAGGGACGAGCGTGAGTCATCGTATAGTCATGATAGCAATGTTGTAAGATAACTTAGCATTTCTTTTTAAGGGACTAAGATCATTTGAAACGCAACATTTCTAGCGTTATCGAGGGACTATGATCTTGTATTTTTGTTTGTTTTTGCTAAGATATCCTACATGCATAACATGACCATTTTTATAAGGCAATAAGTGGAATTACCCTAAGGGTGCATGTGTGAATAGTGTGTTTGAATTGCATGCATTTAATCTTGGATTAGAGTTATCTATTTGTTTATTTTTATCTTTCCATACAAACTATAATTACTAGCATTTATATGAAAGCGATAAATTGCGGAAAGTAAAATTACTACGCTATTACATCATTAGGGGATGGGGTATTCAAATTTACAAATGGGGATTGCAAGAAATTAAACCTAGTTATCTATTACAACCATATTGAATATTGTACAAGAATTGAAAAGAATATAATGTGCAAAGATGTAAATGAAAAGGAAATGATTTTTGTTTGGATTTTGTTAAGGGTTTGGTTTTAACCTACTTATCTAAAAGAAAATGATTAATTGAATTAAACCTAAACTAATTAAGAAAAGAAATTAAGTTAGAAAGCATTTTTATGGTTTTTTTTAGAAAAGGTTTAAAGTTTAATAAAAATAATATCGAAATTAATTGATTAAAAGAAAACCTAAATTCTAAGTTGATTTTAAATAAAAAGAAAATAACTAAACCTAAATTAATTATTAATTTATTAAGAAAAAGAATTAAATTTATTAAAGAAAATATTTTTGTCTTTTGTTTTATAAAGAAAATAAAAATATAAGTATGTAAATAATGAAGAAAAATATATTTTTGGATTTTTTATTAATAAAAATAAAAATAATAATAATAATAATAATAATAAAATACTAATTAAAAATAAAGTAAAATATAAAAATAAAAATAAAAGTCAGAGGGGTTTGAAATGAGATTTGGGAGTTTGTTAGAAAAAACAGTTTTTGAAACCTGGCCCAAACGGTATTTTTTGGTAATCAGAAAAAAATAAAAATAAAAAGGGTTGGGTCTGTGTTGTGCAGTGAAGTGGGGTGTGTCTCAGTAAAATACAAGATCCAATGGCCTTAGGCCCAAGCGCTGGTTGTGCAAGAAAAGAGAAAAAATGTTGAAAAAAGTAACAAAAGTTAGCGCTGGGACTTGAACCCATAACCTTGACCATAAACGCGCGCTGCTTTTATCACTGGGGTGGCTGTACATCTGTTAATATAACTAAAACAATAAATACATAACATAAAACAAGTTCCATAAATGAATTTCATCTTCAACCTCCATCCATGGTTCCTGTAACTCACTCATTTCTCATCCATTCACAAAACTGCCAACATCAAACTTGTTAGAAATTTCATCACAATTCTGAATATGTAAATAACTTAAGCTAATTCTCAAAGATGAACATGAATTTCTAAAAGTACCAAATTCTGACCTAACTTTTTTCAAAGGTTCAAACCTAAAATCCTCTAAGCTCAATCAATATAAATTAAAACTATGAATATGTACAACTTCAGGGCAATGATATCTACATGTTATCTTCACAAATCAGAATCAAATGATGCTTGTATGAAGAGATAGAAGTTCATAAAACTTACCTTGCAAATGGAGGTCGTGTTTTCAGTTTGAGAAAGCTTTGAGGTTTCCCAATGATCTGTTTAGCTGGAATGGACCTCCTTGAGTGTATTCCAACTCCTACTTTGCTTTGAGGATGGCTGAAACTCGCAGCTCAAGTCAAGTTGCAAGCCTCAGTTTTGAAAATGGTGGATGTTGATGGAGGGGTTACAGTCAGGAAACAGGGGCCTGGATCACTTATATATGATGTACGCAAGGTGTTTGGATGATTAGAAATCAACACGCACGAGTGAAAATGGAGATGATGAGTTTTGGCTCAAAACTGTCAAGTTTGGGAAATTCTGTGCAGCAAGGTGCTTGGAAGAGTTTTTGGGGTGCTTGAGATCCCGTGTTAGCTTGCAAATTACTTTTATAGTTATATGAAAAAGTTTATAGGGATTTAAGTTGACAACTCTGTGAGATCTAGGGTTATGGCTATGTTACTTGATTTTGAAGAAAAGTGGAAAACATGGTTTCAAAGCATAGTACAAGCATGGTCTGAGTTTATTGGAGGATCTATACATGTTGCTTTTACCTTTGACATTGCTTGTACTCAGATGAAACCAGTTGGGAGCTCTATGCATTGACTTTTGCAATAAAGCTTGCTTTTCCAAAATGGAAGCGTTACCTTTGTGCAATTAATGGAATAACCATTTGGACAATGCCTCAAATGCTTGGATCAAATCTCTAACTGTTATGTAAACATTTAATTATGGAGTAAAAGGCAAGTTAGAAGCCTGCAAAGTGAGATTTGTACATCATGCTTGAAGATTGGGTCAAGCGTTCTTCAGAAATTTGCCTTGCAAAACAAGAATGAAACCCTAACTTTATGGCTTCGATTCTCTTAGCAAAAACATGATCTCAATGAGTTCTTGGACATTTTGGAAAGCTTGTAACATCCCATACAACCTTCATGTTGGATATTTTTTAAAATTCAATTTGGAACTAGGTGAAAAATTTCCATGAAGTTAGGTTAAAATCCTGCCTAACTAGGGCAAAATTTCACTAAGTCTTTTAAGTTTCATGAGCATGTCTTCACAAAATCATAACTTGAAATCCAAGAATTTCCAGAAAATTTTATGCCCTACAATGTTTTATATCTCATTGAGATCTACAACTTTCATGTTGGAAGTTTTCCTTGAATCATCTTGCATCATAGTGGAAATTTGGCTCAAAGTTATGAAAAAATGTGAAGTTTTCAACACTTAGAAAAAATTCTAAGTTTTAGAATTTTGACATTTCAAAATGAATTTTTGCTTTTCAATTCCTTGACGAACAAAGTTTCATATTTTGACATGTCTTGATGAATTGTAATCTTTGAAACTTTATTTTGATCAAAAAGTCAAAGTTTGACTTTTCAGTGTACAGTTGACTGAAATTCAACTATCAATTAATTGATATTAAGAAATGTTTTGAGCCACTCCATTAGGTAAAAATGATGTATTTGAATCCTTGAGATCATGTCTCAAACCAATAAGTTATTTGTTAGGTCAAAAGTCAAAAATTGCACCTTCTCAATCAAAACCCTAATTTTGACCATTTTGCCCTTTTGATGATCTGATCAAATTTCTTGAGGAATTGTGATTCAAACTTGATCAATTGACATATATGAGTTCATGATGTTGATATGGACCAAAAATTATGAGTTTTGACTGTAAATTGACCACAGTTGACTTTTTTCCCCAATACAGTTGATTTTAGGTCAATTGATCAATTGACTGAGCAAAAATGTGATCCAAGACTTGAAACTTGACATGAGCAATCTTGAGGGTCCAAATTGATCCACAAAAGTCAATTGAGGCTTTGAAAGTTCAATTATCCTTGTACAAACTCAAACCCTAATTTGAGTCATCAGTGCTGAGGAAGTGCCTTGAGCTGATCAAACCTTGTGTAGTCTTGAATCAATTGGAGATCTTAGGAGAGATTTCTTGAGAAATAAGAGGGGAAATTTTGGGGTACATCAGTATCCCTACGTCTACCCTCATACTACGTCTTTGTTGCATTGCATATCCATGAAATTTTTTTACATGCCCAAAAGCCAAAAAAATAATTTTGCATACCCATGCATTTTCGTACATTAACATTTACATGTCATACATTTCCACCTTCTCCTTTGGTCTCTATCAATACGGATAACAAATTTCCCGATGCTCAAGAATAAAGTCCTAGCATTTCAAGAAAATCTTAGATTGATGAAGGAAAGGTCAAACGTTGGAGATTCAAAGGAGCTTGGTCCTACAAATCTTATTATGGAGAGAAGGCGGCCCTTAATTATACAAGCCTATGCAACGCCTCAGTTTTAACTGTCATTGGTGATTCTCCCATTGCCCTATCAACATAATTTGTATGCTTTAAGATAAGTCAAGGGTCGTCCCCATGCTTTGACAAGTCCAAAAACTATGAAGCATCTCCCAAAGTCACGTGGATCCACAAAGGAGTTATTCCATAGGATCATTAGGCCTTATCAATTACAAATTGTAATTTCCTAGTTGCTAAGTTTCATTTGGTGTAAATTTGTATCTTTGGATCAGTAATTCTAATAAAATAATCATGCATGTTTTTGAAATTAATTCATTTGTTTCACTCTTCATCTTTCATTACTTTCCATAAATAATCAACAAATTTCGATTTCCACTCTTCTTTTCCATTTTCAAATTTTCTTTAACAAACTTTGAGGTAGAATGATGTAAATTAAATAACTGAACTTTGCTAAAATAGGCTTTCAATGGTAAGACTGAGCTGACGATGTAAGGCATTGTTTCAATTCCTAAATAGTGGAGAAATAACGAGATAATCCATAGTCAACCCCCTCGAGCCAAGAGTTGAAGTTTTGTTCTATTTTTCAAAAAAAAAACCTTAAACTTAACCAGGGGCAGGGTAGTCTTTCAATTAATTCAATGGTGCATTCTATTCTCAAGAGAAGTGATTTATCTAAACAAAAGGTTCGATCATATCACTTTCCTTGATACATCATTAAGGAAACAATCTAAGCAAAGGTTCAAAGCGCATCCTTTTCCTCGCATTCATCATCCAAGATTGAGGAATCAACGAAGACAAAGTCCACGATGTCTTCTTCCTCAGTACATCAATCAAGATCGAGGAAACAATGAAGACGGAGCTTACAACAATCAACATGACAGTCACAAGTGTCAAAATCTAAAAGCAAAAAAGAAATTCAAAAGAAAAAAAATAATAAAGCCCGCTAAGTCAAGTAAAAATCGAAAATAAAACTTGACTTAGGCAAAAGGTAGGGCATCCCGATGGACCGAAAAGTTCAAAAGCACCAGTCCATGCAAAAATAAGGGATTGAAAACAATATTGGAGAACAATCTTGTGACTGCCACCTCAAAAATCATCAAGGGTTCTTATCAATGCTCGGATCTTATCAATGCTTTTCATTGGTGCTTGGATCTTAATCTACGCTTCTCATCATCTACGCGACTACAAAATTTCTCTTGGAGATTAAACGCATATGTTGCATTAATTGAAATTAGGATTGGAGAATATCAAGGATAATAGGGTGGTCTAAACAAATTTTGAGCCTTATATCTTTTGTTTCTTAAACCATGTCCACATTACAACCTTCAAAAGTCCTAATTGAAGCAAGGTTAACTATGAAAACATACTCGACAAAATTTGCATTAAACTGACTCTCGTGTTTGTTAAAATTATTACTAACCACTTCATCGGATCTCTATCTCTAATCATCCATTTCTATTCAAATTTCAATTTTACTTACATGTGCATCAAACGGAATTACTTTTTCAAAAATGTACAATTTTATCTACGAATCAATACCTAGCATCAAGGAGATCTCAAAAAAAAATTGGTTTAATCAAAATCAATCTATTTCATGGGGAAAATCATCTAAGGAAGAACCCTATAATCATAGGCAAGACTAATGATCATAGGGGTATATCACATGAAGATACTATTGACAAGGGGTGATCATTCCGAGATTCAATTAACTTGGATCAAGTTTCAAAGCACTATTCAATCAGGGGCATACCTTTCGAAGGAGCATTCCTTAATCAAGTTATATCATAAAAGGGTGTGACTCGATTTCCTCTTTTTAACAAACCTCTCAAGGCCTTGATAACCAGAGGAAACCTTCCAAGATTCAAATGTTGGGGCAATACGTACCAAGTTCATCCTACTGCACGTAGGGTCCAAGTTTCCTCTTAAATAACCTCAAGAACAAAACTTTTCTAGCTTCAAATACTTGGGGAAATCCCTATCGGGTTAGGGTTCGTGTCACATCATGGTGAGATCTAAACTCTTCCCAAGGGTACTTCCTCCAGATCCTGGAGATTGGGGGCATATCTTTCAAAAATTTAAATGATGGGGAAAACCACTGCGAGGTTCGATCAAAATAAGTTGATTTAAAACAGTTCATTCGGGGCAAGTCATCCAAAAGTACCTCCTCCAATATCTGAAGATTGAGGGAATAATGTTTCAAAGTCAAAAATAGTGAGGTCATTCATATTATGATCAAACTATTTCTAAGCTCATATTAATGAGAATCTCCTCCAAGATCCAACATATTCCATATAGGGGCAAGCTCTCTATGTACTTTCATAATCTCTAGTGGATCTTTCTCCTACATCAGCAATCTTCAAGTTCAAATCGAGTATCAGGAAATCATGATAGCATAACATTCAACCATCATGTGACAAGCAACCTTGTTTCATAGGCAAACCTCTACGCTTTAATCATCCACAACCCATCATTGGGGAATCAATCAAAAGCACACGAGTATGCATAAATCATTGTCATGCATTAGTTAGGTTATTTTAATCTAGAATTGAGCTATGCTTATCAACTCATCCGGCTGACGACTTCCGACAACATGGATCTAACAAAGATCCCAATTCTTATTGGCACATCAAAATTTCAACATCCATTGACGCATATCTAAGTCACCAATTACATGCATTGGTCAGTCATTCTATGGATTAATGCCTACATCTGCATGCATACATGACATATCATAGACTGAGACTTAGGACCCCGTAAAAATCTAGAGCCAATTTCTAGGGGAGTCACTATTGTAATCTCTAACATCTCTCCAACTATCCCTCTCAGTGAGTCTACGATACAAGCATTCTTCATCAAACTAAGTCGTGAGCAGCCTCACGCTTTCCAAACACCTGATCGACGTCTTCTGTTAACCCTACCAATATTAGCGACTTTGATGTCCGTCACACCTTCCCAAGTTGATAATATTCTGGTAGCCTCATTGACGTTGGTTTAAAGCCCAATTCTTGTCTGGTGCATCATTTTAAAAATCTAGTTATCGTCTAGCAGTGTTCTGATTTCCGTTTGGAAGCTAAATCCTCATCACCAGTTCTCAGCTGGAAGCCTGCCTTAGGCACTAATTCTTCAGCTCAAATAAAATGGGCATCGCATTTATCAATCATCGCATCATTTCGATTCATAATATTATCATGTTAAGCATACATACCATGCATCATGCATGCATCAAGCATAAAAATATCAAACAAACATACATACATTATATTCAATCATATATGCCCATGAAAACTGCAAAAAAAATCAAGGAATGACTACTAGCTAAGATGAACTCAAATTCAAATCCAAGCTTAGCACTATCCATTTATTTTGCTATCACTACCTCGGTTGAGAACGGACACAACCGTCAAAGGTACCGCTATCAAATTTTCACTAGGCGGCTTACCTACGATTCATATCCAAGGCCTAGTCATCACCATACTTAGAGAATTACACTTGTAATTATCAAATTCAACCTTTTTAAGTTTGAACCTCTCAAAACATTCAATTTCATTTGGTGATCATGTTAATCAAGCCTCAGTTGAGAATAGACACAACCAGCATCATTTGTGAAACTTCAGTTTCAATCTTCAAACCTAGCATTTTTTATGCTAAACAATTACCTTGGTTGAGAATAGACACAACTGGTAAAAATCTGATCTCATCTCTGATTTAGTTATCTAAGATTTGATCATCAAAAATAACTTTTTCTGCAATATAACTCATTTTTTCAGTCTACATACAGCAATGTGCGAAATCCATAATTTAACTCATTGCGTCAGGATCCATGCATCAATGTGTTTCCTCCTTTACAATATAGCTCATTGCGTCAGGCTCCATGCAGCAATGCGCGAAATCTGCAATATAACTCATTGCCTCAGTCTCCATGCAACTATGTAGTTATCAAGCTTTTCCAATTATCTATCCCCTAGGTTGCGATAGATTTGAAAATAAATCAATATAATCCATTGCATCAGCCTTCATGCAGCAATGTTATTATCAAGCATTTTCTACGATATAATCCATTGCATTAGCCTCCATCAAACAATGTTATTATCAAGCATTTTCTGCGATATAATCCATTGCATCAGTCTCCAGGAAGCAATGTTATTATCAAAAAAAAATTGCGATATAAGCCATTGCATCAGTCTCCAGGCACCAATGTTATTATCAAGCTTCTTCCTCGGTATAACTCATTGCATCAGTCTCCATGCAGCGATATAGTTATCAAGCTTTTTTCAATTATTTATCCCCTAGGTTGCGATGGATATGTGAATAAATCTGCGTAATCCATTGCATCACTCTCCATGCAACAATGTATTATCAAACAATGTTTTATTTATCCCCTAGGTTGTGATAAATACATAGTTTCATCCTCTTTGATATAGCTCATCGCGTCAGGCTCCATGCAGGAATATGTGAAATCTGCAATATAACTCATCGCACCAGTCTCCATGCAACTATGTAGTTATCAATATTTTTTCAATTATCTATCCCCTAGGTTGCGATGGATATGCGAATAAATCCATGTAATCCATTGCATCAGTCTCCATGCAGCAATGTATTATTAAATGGTGTTTTATTTATCCCCTAAGTTGTGATAAATACACAGTTTCCTCCTCTGCGATAAAGCTCATTGCGTCAGGCTCCATGCAGCAATGCGAGAAGTCTATAATATAACTCATCACCTCAGTCTCCATGCAGCGATGTAGTTATCAAGCTTTTTTCAATTATCTGTCCCATAGGTTGTGATAGATATGCGAATAAATTTGCGTAATCCATTGCATCAGTCTCCATGCAGTAATGTATTATTAAATTGTGTTTTATTTATCCCCTAGTTTGTGATAAATATACAGGTTCCTCCTCTACGATATAACCCATTGTGTCAGTCTCCATGCAGCAATGTGTGAAATCTGCGACATAACTCACTGCTTCACTCTCCATGCAGCGACGTTGTTATCAAACTCCTTTTTAAATATCTATCCCCTAGGTTGCGATAGATATGCGAATAAATATGCATAATCCATTGCACCAGTCTCCACGCAGCAATGTGTTATCAGGCTTTGTTTTATTCATCCCCTAGGTTACGATGAATAGACAAAATCAAATCAAATTAAAACTTACTATATTAGTCTTCAAGTATTAGTAAGTCAACTTTTTTAAAACTTGTATTTTTGTAAATATGCAAAAAATCTACAATCTCTCTTAGATACTGATGAGTCATCTGCGTCGTCGTGTCTAAGTTAAAACTTTGGTTTAAACGCTGGTAAGATGATACATCATCTATGCCTACTATTCATACCTGTGGGAACGATGTACTGCGTATCCTTATAATATTTCAACTTGTGTTGTTTACCTCCTAGCTCATAGTAAATATGAGAAAAAAAAACTATGATCTCTTTTCTAGGAATTGACGAGTTATCTGCGTCATCATATCTAAGTCAAACTCACTCTTCAATCATATCTCTTTATTCAAACTCTGGTAGTATGATACATCATCTTCCTTGATTATTTCTTTAAGCTATGAGGTATGTTATATCAGTGTATCCTTGTTTAATAAATCTTTGGTCAAATTTTTGGATCTTCCATTATTTAATAATCCTCCGATTCGAATGTGCGATACCTACACTTTCTTGCACCATTCAATCGAAGAGTGATTAAATAGGGGCAACTGTCATATCCCAAATTTACCCGTCCTTTATAATAATTTATTTCAAATTATTCGTATTTTTAAAATAACAAATATTTCCACATCTTTCATATACTTCCAATTGAGTTTATTTGTAAATGAGTAACATAGCACAATTGGTAAAGAATGAAGCTTGCGAATATGAGGTCGTGAGTTCGAATCTTGTGTGTTGCATTTTTAACATTTTTTATTTCTTTTTTGTTGCTAATTTTTTCTTCCTTTTGTGGAGATCAAACTTTGGGCTTCTTATTGGACTTTTGGATAACTTACTCCCTAAGCTTTTTTAACCTAATTCGAGTTTATAAATAGGACTCTTATTTGTCCTAATCTTTCATCCACAATGTTGTACCCCAAAATTTGATCTCTTTTCATACACGCATATTATTGGTTTTATGGTTATGGAATAAAGGTATATTTATCAAGCTTCTTCAGGTTACAAGTGACGTTTATTTCGCCAATAGATGTTCTCAGAGTATTTTCTGTGCTGAAGATCGGTTCACCGTTTTGCAATGATTCGGGGTTCAAAGATTCACAAGTCCAATCCGGCGCGTCATATTCAGGTGTTCTTTCGCCAAGATATCTCTGATAACGTAACCTCAAATTCAGGTTCGGCTCAAGAGTCAATTCTTTAAAGAAGATCTCCGAATGTGTGAGTTTTCTCGAAGAAATGTGGTGAAAAAGTTTGCTGAAAGTGCAGTTTTTACGCACTAAAAAATTCATAACTTGAAGATCGTGTCTTGTTTTGAACCCGTTCCAGTGACCAAAATTTTTTCTTGAAGTCATCTACGTTTTCATTTCTCACGGCCGGAAGCCAATTTTAATCAGAAGGTCTTCAAAAATGCGGATTTATCAAGTATTTTCATACAGAAAATTTGTGACAGAAGTTTATTTACGTCATGTTCAGAAAATCATAACTTGGTCGATTTTCATCGTATCGAGCTGGTTCCAGCGCCAATATTTCAAAAATTGAGTTGACTACGTTTTCACATGAGGTATCGAGTTCGAACGGTATCCAAAAGGCCTTCGTTTTTTTCTCAGAGTGCGTGTGACGCGCCGAAAATCCTGAATGCTGAATATTATTTCATCTGGATCGAAACTTCGAAAATTCATAACTCGGTCAATTTTTATCGGATTGGGCCCATCTTTTACACAAGGTCATTGACTCAGATATCTACAACTTTGCTTCCAAAGTCGAGACCGGGTTATGCTCCGATCAATACCAGTTTTTTATTGAAGAACGTGTCAGAGTTGACACTGGAGCCCAAAATAAGTTTGCTTGAGCCAAAACATCAAAAATTCATAACTAATTCACCGTTTATCTGATTGAGCCCATTTTCGGACAGGAGTTAGTTCTCGATGTCGACTACATTTTTATTTCAAATTTCAACTTCAAAAATTGCACTTAAGCCCTTGCGATTTAGCCTGGAACGTGACGGTCTCAAGTGAACATTGGAGGCTCAGTTGCACATTCAAAGCCCATATCTTTGCTCTAATTTCCATTATATAATCTCATTCTTTTCACACAAACGCGGAGAAAAAAAACCTTTGGCACAATCCTATCAAAATATCAAATTCTTTCAAGAACCCTAAAACCTTGAAATCTTTTTTACAAACCCCCATCTCACTACAAACAAGCCATCCTTGTTACAAATCCACATCTCACTACTTCTCTAGTAAGGTTAAGGCTGGTTTGATCTCCATGATCAAAAGGGCATAGAAGCATTCACACATCCCATATCGGTTTTAATATTACAAAATTTCTTATATTTGCTTTATTTGTATTTCATGATATAGTAATTTATTTAATGTGTTCATGAGATTCAACACTGCAGATTTAGACAGGATCCCGTGCAGGATTATTACAAAATGCTGAGGGAAAAACAGAACAACCAATGCATGACGAGGCAGACATCCTGAGAAGGTTAAGTGTGTGGGTTCAACAACCACACCTATTGGTTTTTGTTTTCTTCCTTTCTATATTTATTCTTTTACCTATTTTTATTCTTTCTGTTTAAAACTTTTTTTTCATAAAACTTAACATTTTTCACAAACCTTTGATTTTTCATAATAAACTCGAATAATTAATTTTAAGGTTTTTTAATCTAATTTTAGGTTTTAAATTAATTTTTGGGTCAACACCCACACCTGACAATATGTATAATTTTGCTTATTTTTAACCATGTGTGCCTCATTTCTTTCTCTTTAATATCTTCCTTAAAAACCCTAAATTCATATAAACTCTAATTTTATTTAAATCAAAAACCCTATTAATTGGCAAACTTAACCATTTTTACAAACCCTAATTAATTTAGGTTTTAAATTTTGTTTATTATTATTAACTCTTTTTTTACTAACTCTTTAATTTAATTAATGAACTGTTTTTCTGCAAATTAGGAAAACAATTAGGTTTTAGGTTTTCTTTGTAATTAACCATTTAATTAACCTTTTTTTAACAAATTAGGATTATGTTTTTGTTTTAGTTAGTAACTGAATTTTTAGCTTTTTTTCATTTATTAATAAATTAAGTTAATTAACTTTTTTTTAATAAAATTAGTTAGAATTAGGTTTTTTAATTAACTTTAAATTATTTTCTACAAAAAAACACCAAAAACATTAACCTAGAATTTTAGGTTTTAATTTTTCCTTAATTTATTTTTATTTATTCTTTTACATTTTAATTTCTAGGAAAATTGTATAGGTCGCATTATCAATGTAATAGCGTAGATTTATCTTTTCTCGCATTTTTTTCTTCTAATTATGTAATTGCTTCCGGGATGTAATAGTTTTAGGATTTCTTTTCTGCACTCTTCATTATTATGTAACTGCCCCAAAGCTTTGTAATAGCCTAGGTTTACACTTTCGACTTTACCTTCTGCTACTATATTTTATGCAATGCTTAGACTAATAGGATTGTATGGAAAGATCGGTAAACTAATTGAACGATAGAAAACCCTAAATATGCAAAGATAAATTAACTGAAAAAACACATTGTTGCACACTTGCACCCCTAGTGTACTCCCCACTTGGTTGCCTCAGAAAATAATGGTCGTGTCCCTCGAACGTAGGGATATCTTAGCAAAAGATCCTCAATCTAAAAGTCATCATAAAGATCATAGTCTCTTAACGTCCCTCGAGTTGCCTACGAGAAATGATCTTGTCCCTCGATGTTGCCTACGAATATATGATGACAGTCCCTTCGAACTGCTAAGGTATCCTTACATATTCCCTTCAATGACCATTTCGTCCCTTTCGATAATCCCTCAAAAATCCAACGACTGTGCTACCTATTCCTTAATAATAGGATAACGTTGTCTAAAGGAAAACAAACAGACTTTTTTTCGAGTAGGTAGATTAGTTCCTAGGTATTTGCTCAAACAAAATTTTTCACACAAACACTTTTTAAACAAAGTTTTCAAAAACAACTTCGTCACACTCTTGAGGACAGAAACAAGGGTTAAAACGAAGTAAAACAAAACTTTTCAAAACAAAACACACACAAAAGCAACTTAAAAATGAGCAAGTACCTAAGAGCCCGTGGAAAACCACGGATAGAAAGGATGATAACACCTTCCCTTTCTATAATCTACCCCCCGTACCCAGAAACATCTCGAAAAAGGTTTTTTCTGTTCTTTTTCCTTTTCCTTTGTTGGATGAAATAAAAGTCGGTGGCGACTCTTGCTTACCGCAACATTTTATGAACAAAAAACGCAAACCAGTATAACAGTCGGTTCTGCCACCGTATTACAGAACTGGCGACTCTGCTGAGGAATTATAAGTGAGGTATACCTTAGGATCTATGTCATTAAAATTGCTTCTCTTGATTGCTTTGTTTGCTTTATTTTTGACGGTTTTGTTTGGGGTTACTATAGATCCTATACCTGGATCTGGGGGCACTCATTAGGTAAGTAGCAATAGACTGTGAGGGAACTGTACGGCGTAGACCAATACGGTTGAAGCAGTAGCTACGTTGGTGTGGAACTTTGGTTGGTACCGGTATCCCTTATGGTGAAACAAGGAGAATATGGGGCCGCTGCGTGGTGTCGTGAAGCACTAACAAACCTTAGAACCTTAGTTGAACAACTTGGCCATTAGAAAGTAGCGAGATAGCCGGCCTCGGTGTAGAGCTGAGGATTGGTTGATACTCGATGATACACTCATTGAGATCATACTTTCGGAATATTTTAGCTGTAAGAAAAGATTGCGTGAGCTGAAACTGTGACCGATAAAGGATGGTCAGTGATATTGAGATCCTCTAGAACCCGGTTACTATTTATAGGACAGGCTGAACTAATCCAACTTCAAGAGGGTACTACCTTAAAACCCATGCAAGCCTAAACTTAAGGCTGTTTGTGTGACTTGTGTGCTTTCAACTTAAACTACTTGCACAGTTTTATTATCTGACAACATGAGTTCCTTGCAGATTTTGTTTACAGTCCTTATCCAATAACTTAGATTTCTTTCCGGGTTTATTTGCTTACATCACCTCTCACTTTTGCTTAAACGCATAACATACACATCATAACATCATGCCTTAACATTTCCTTAACCATTTCAAGGATCTCAAGGGTTTGTGATGTAGGTTATGGTAAATCAGACGTCTAGCAAGGGGCAAGGGGATTTATTTTCCTCTAGCCAATGTCGTCTAGAGATCAAAACACGATAACTTGAGTCAGTGGCTATGACCCAATCGATATGGTGAGCTTGACTCTTGAAGAAGGACTCTTAATGACACGAAGTTTCTTCAATCAAGCTGCAAACAAATTCTAACAGTTTCTTGTTTACCCCGAGAGATCCTTGAAAACATTGCATAAATATATCATATATATCATTGCATAACAGGTCTCTCAGTATAGGCCTCTCATGTTCTCGCTGTTTATTTCAGCAATGGCTCTCAAACAAGACAACAAAGATCTTCAAACTCAAGAAGCTCAGTTCAGGGACATATTCCTAAACCTATCCAAGGGGCAGGAAGAGTTGAAAACACTCCTCGTTTGGAACTTGGTCAAGAAAAGTCCTGAAGACAATAAGGACGAACGGCTGGAACAACTACAAGCTGAGGTAGATGTAATGAGAACCTAGATGTTGGGGCAGATGGCTCTTATCTAAGGCCTAGCCTGAAGACAAGAAGAGTTGAAAACCATCATCAACCAACTTCATCAAGACGGATACAACGGTATGAAGCAAACAGTCGAGGTCGGGGACCAAGTCATTGATCAACCTCCAAGAAGACAAAAGGTTGGTTTGGGGAAGAGTGGACCTTTCCAAATTGCTAATACATCACGGGTCCAACAACAACCTCGCCAAAAACAACGGGTTAATCAGAGTAAGCCGGATAGGCCCAAAAGGCAGTTTACCAAACTCAACATGTTGCTGTCTCAAGCTTTGCAACACCTGTTAAGGATGAATCTGATTACGTTGATAGGACCTCATCTGAATCCCAAGACTTCTTCCCCTAACTACAATCCTGATGCAAGGTGTGCATACCATTCCAACAGCCCGTGGAATGATACTGATGATTGTTGGGCATTGAAAAATAAAATTTAGGACTTGATTGATGAAGGAGTGCTGAAGTTTACACAAGATGGTCAGGCTGAATTCTTCTACCATCCCTCTAAGTCACGTCCTTTGAAGCGATAAGATCAGACGAAGAGGCTTTTGTTCATTAGAATTTGCAATTTGCAATTTTCTTTTGATTGTTCGAACATCTATTCATGTCAAACTCTATTACTTTATCAATGCATTGCATATGTCTGTTTTGAATCAATTCATTCATATTCACTATATTTAAATTGCTTTCCTTTTTGTGATATTCAACTCTCGAACAAAAGCTCTGAGCCTTTAGAGGGAGGATGACGAAAACGATACCACGATCTCTATAATATCCTTTTGAACGGACCCCGCTGACGATGTACAGGCGTTGTTTCAAATCCTAAACAGTGGAGTTATAAGGAAGATAATCCCTAGTCAACCCTTTTGAGCCAAAGAAGTAGGAGTTTTTCTTTCACACAAATTAAAACCCTTAATCACAACCTGGGGCAAGGTAGTTTTCTTAGTTAATTCAGAGGCGCATTCAGCCATAATATTCTGCTTCATACACAATGAATGGCATCAAAGACGTCCTTCCGAAACAAAATACGGTGATGGTTCCCTATAATCATCAAGACAGACAGTCATTATCTCTCAAAATAAAAGCCCATTAAGTCAAAACCTATGAAGGAGACTTAATAAAAAACACAGAGGCATCCCGCTGACTGTAATCACAAAAGGAAATAGTTCAGGAAAAAGACAGGGATAATAAAATAAAAAAGAAAGAGGTCCTATAAACCCTCAACAAAAAAGAAATGACTGCCTATTCAAAACAAATTGTCAGTATCTGAACCATCACTGGAATATCAGAGCAAATACTCAAACGGGATCTAAATGCACAATTAACTTAGTATAGGATCGAAGAACCTCACGAAGAACGGGTGGGTACAAATAAGTTTTGAGCCTTTATCCTTTGTTTCTTAAACCGTGAACCAGGCCACGTTATAACCCTTAAAAGTCCTAGCTGAAGCATGGGTTAGTTCGAAAGCATACTGTTACAAAAGGTATCCTGACTCCTGAAGGTCTGTTACAAATCCCGAGTTGATATTACATCTTTGCAAAATTCTATTTTACTATAAAAAAACTGCATTTTCAAAGCCTCGAGACAGACATAAGCTTTGCATTCTTAAAATAACATTGTTTGCATATGACTATTTGTTCAACAGTAGAGAAATTCGCCTGACGAATATCTAGTGAACAAAAACCTTCTCAATAAAAAGGATCACCTCAAGTGGAAAAACACTTCCAACCAAGGGGCACATCATGATCGTTGTCCATCATCTGGGGCAGTCAAGTCAAGATTCAAGGAATCTCTCAAAGATGCCAAATTGCCAAGGACAGATCTCCATCTGAATCCCTTGGGGCATTGGGCATGAATTCCAGCAATGAATCACGTACGATCAAACAAACATCTTCTGGTAGTGTGGCAACACTTACTACTATGGACAGTGACAATTCTCCGTACCCGGTGAACATGGACATAGTCGGAAAATACTACGCATGAACAAAGACCCGCTAGGTTGACTGGCCTAGGAAAAAATAAGGGCATCTCGGCGAACCAAAAGGGTTTGGGCAAAAATTAGGGATAAAAACAAAAAAGATATGTACACCCGGCAAGTTGAAAACTTGAAAAGGCAGCTTGAGCAAAAAAGGGTATCCCGGTGGACTGAAAACCCGAAAGGGCGGTCCAGGAAAAAGTTAGGGATTTGAAGCGTACGACTATGTCCCGTCATCTTATAATTTTCTTACCAATAGAAGACTTATCATCCTGATCAGCATCCACAAAGCCTTCGTGGGTACTTTCTTCAGCAAGTACAGGGGCAGAAAAGTCTTGATGCGAAGTCATTGTCGTATCCTCAGCATACGACCCTGTGACATCTACACTCCCCACAGAGTAGAGGAAACTAAAGCTTTGACATCGGCTTCCCCAAACAGGAGCTATGTTCCCCAGCAAAGTTCCTTCAGAGAATCGACATCTATATTCCCCGGCTGAATTTCATAATCACAAGCGGTTCGTAAAGTTGTATCCCAAGCAGAGTTTATTTCTCTGAATACAAAAGCTCAATCCCTAACAGAGTTTATTCCTCCAGCTACGGAAGTTCATCCCCCAGCAGAGTTTATCTCTCCAAATCGGCAAGATCTTCCAGCAAAGCATCTCCTCTCTCAAACAGAGTTATTCCCCCGCAGAGTTGTTCTCAAGCAGAGTCTCTCCTCTGCAGAATATCCGTAAACAAGGGGAAAATCCCCAACATAGTCATCTCCATTTCACCATCCCCAACGGAAGTAGAAGAACCACTTTTTCTATGACGGTCAGGAAATCAATTCCCAGTACTCTCCAACAGCAGTAAGGGATTTATTTTCCCAAACTCGGACGTGCCACAATAGCATTTCATGTTCATATATCATGACATGCGCATACATATTGCATACAGCATAATCTCATTTATTTTGAGAATGTCATCATACAATGTATTTCATGCATCATATACAATTAATCATGTACCTTTTCAGGAAAGATGTTTATCATCAACAACTTTTAGCAAGTTCAAGATTAGCTCCTGAAACTAGACAGAGTAGTTATCTGCGCGATCAAATGCAGCTTTACGCGGGTTCGTCACGAAGCAATCTTACACGGGTTTCTCCTAAACGCAGCTTCACACGGGTTTATCCTGAAAAATCTTACATGGGTCCTTTCTCATACATTTCCTTCTGAAGTTTCACACGAACTTATCATAAAGTAACCTTACCCAGGTTCCTCCTGAAGTTTTACACGAACTTATCACAAAGTAACCTAACCCAGGTTCCTCCTGAAGTTTTACACAAACTCATCCCAAAGTAACCTTACCCAGGTTCCTCCTGAAGTTTTACACAAACTTATCACAAAGTAACCTTACCCAGGTTCCTCCTGAAGTTTTACACGAACTTATCCCAAAGTAACCTTACCTAGGTTCCTCCTTAAGTTTTACACGAACTTATCTCAAAGTAACCTTACCCAGGTTCCTCCTGAAGTTTTACACGAACTCATCCCAAAGTAACCTTACCCAGGTTCCTCCTAAAGCTTTACACAAACTTATCTCAAAGTAACCTTACCCCGGTTCATTCTGAAGTTTTACACGAACTTATCACAAAGTAACCTTACCCAGGTTCCTCCTGAAGTTTACACAAACTTATCACAAAGTAACCTTACCCAGGTTCCTCCTGAAGTTTTACACGAACTCATCCCAAAGTAACCTTACCAAGGTTCCTTCTGAAGTTTTACACGAACTTATCACAAAGTAACCTTACCCAGGTTCCTCCTGAAGTTTTACACAAACTTATCTCAAAGTAACCTTACCCCGATTAATTATGAAGTTTTACATGGACTCCTCACAAAGCAACCTTACCCAGGTTCCTTCTCGGTTCAGATGCCGTTTTACCCAAACTCCTCATAAAGCAACCCTACCCAGGTTCCTTCTCATTTCAGATGCAGTTTTACCTAAACTCCTCACAAAGCAACCTTACCTAGGTTCCTTCTCAGTTCAGATGTAGTTTTACCCAAACTCTTCACAAAGCAACCTTACTCGGGTTTCTTCTCGGTTCAGGTGTAGTTTTACCCAAACTCCTCACGAAACAACCTTACCCAGGTTCCTTCCCATAAGCCCTATTATCCAGGTTCCTTCTCACAACCTTACCATCCAGGTTTCTTTTCTCTTATCTCCAGACAGCAGTCCATAACACTGTAAGACCTGGACCTGATCAAACACGATTAATTTCATATTTCCCCAGTAAGTCACGGTGCAACTTGTACCCTGACCAGATAGAAGTTCACTCTCACCTCCTCGACTAAGAGATGATTCCCCAGTAGAGTAACGGACAACTGAAGCTCCTAAAATTCTATTTCTCCCAAGATAGAGACCAACATTCCTCAGCAGATTCCTCCTTAACGATAGGAACAGGAGTTTTCATCAAAGGAATATCTCGGGAAACCAACATCCTCTAGATGGAATCTTTAAGCCCATCTATGAAGATTCTCCGTCATATCTTCTGGATGACATCTTTGAGCCCATCTTCGGTGACCTTCAGTCATCTCCTCCAAATGGAATCTGTAAGCCCATTCCCGATACTACCTATACAGTCCAGCACCATCTCAGACGAGTGTAAATTTCTGGGCACTCTAGTGTTAAATCATCTTCCACCTTCAGATTACGAAAGGCAGACAACCAATCTACACCCTCAGGTTTAAGAAGATTGAACAGGGGCAGTTGTTGTACCGTAAATTTGCCCTCTTTTCATACACGCATATTATTGGTTTTATGGTTATGGAATAAAGGTATATTTATCAAGCTTATTCAGGTTACAAGTGATGTTTATTTCGCCAATAGATGTTCTCAGAGTATTTTTCGTGCTGAAGATCGGTTCGCTGTTTTGCAATAATTCGGAGTTCAAAGATTCACAAGTCCAACCCGGCACGTCATATTCAGGTGTTCTTTTGCCAACATATCTCTGATAACATATTCTCAAATTCAGGTTCGGCTCAAGAGTCAATTCTTTAAAGAAGGTCTCCGAATGTGTGAGTTTTCTCGAAGAAATGTTGTGAAAAAGTGTGCTGAAAGTGCAATTTTTACGCACAAAAAAATTCATAACTTAAAGATCGTGGCTTGTTTTGAACCTGTTCCAGTGGCCAAAATTACGTCTTGAAAATTTGTGACAGAAGTTTATTCGCGTCATGTTCAGAAAATCATAACTTGGTCGATTTTCATCGTATAGAGCTGGTTCCAGCGCAAAAATTTCAAAAATTGAGTTGACTACGTTTTCACAGGAGGTATTGAGTTCAAACATGTGATACGGTGGGAAGAACTGACTATTTTTTGGAATTCTGGTTTGTGTTTTGCGTTTTGTTTTTGCAAAATGTCGCGGTAAGCAAGAGTCACCACCGACTTTTATTTTATCCAACAAGTAAAGGAAAAAAGCATAGAAAAATTCCTTTTTCGAGATATTTCTCAGGTTCGGGGGGTAGATTATAGAAAGGGAAGGTATTAGCACCCTTTCTATCTGTGGTTATCCACGGGCTCTTAGGTACTTGCTCAAATTGTTTTCAAAATTGCTTTCTTTGTGCTTGTGGGTTTGAAAAAAGTTTTTGTTTGAAACTTCGATTTAACTCTTGCTTATGTCCTCAAGAGTGTAATGAAGTGTTTTGAAAATTTTGTTCGAAAAGTGTAAGTGTGAAAAGTTTTGTTTTGAAAGAGCAAGTATCTAAGAGCTATCTACCTACTCGAAAAAGGAATCGTTCTATACTAATGTCCTTTAGACAATGTTATCCCACTATTAGTGAGTAGGTAGCACCGTCGTTGGAGTTTGAGAGTCAATTCGAATTAGGGACTTACGGTCACCAAAGAAATGTTAGGACGCCTTAGCGGTAACCCTAATATCTTAGATCATTTATTTGAGGCAACAATATCTGAGGCAACCATTTCGAGGCGACTATGATCTTTTAGACAAGAGGACGACCTCTAAAGTGACCTATACTCAATGACTGCGTACGAAGGCAACCAAGTGGGGTGTACCCTAAGAGTGCGCATGTGCGAGTGTGTCGTTTTCAGTTATTTTTTGTCTTTGTACATGTTAATGGTGATCTAAGTTGATTTTAGGTTAAAACATTCAGTCTTGTCATGACATCCTATTATCAAACATCTAACAGTTATAATTTGCGGAAAATAAATTGCGGAATTTAAATTACAAGGCGTCGGGTATTTACATCGCCAAAGACAAACCCTTTAAAAATAAATAAAGCGATAAAAAAATAAATAAAGGTCATATTAACTATTACAAACCGGAATCATATACATAAAGGGATAAAAGAAAATAAATCGTATGCGGGAAATTAAATCGAGCGCAAATTAGGGTTTTGACCCTTTAAAGAAACATTTTTTGTTTTTTATTTTAAGAAAGAAGTTAACCTAAATTAATTACTAAATTAATGAATTAATTAGTAAAAATAAATTATTTTTGGGTTTTGGTATTTTAAGAAAGAAATAAAAATTAATTGAGTTAGTAAAAACCTAATTAAGTCTAATTTAATTTTAATTATTACAAAAAATATATTAAAGTTATTCTAATTAAAACCTAAGTTATATTAATTAGTATTTATTAATAAAATAAAAATAAAAATTTAATGTGATAAAAAAATATTTTTGTGGTTTTATTTTATAAAGAAAATAAATTTTTAATTGGTTAGTAAATAAAATAAATATAATAAAACAATCAAATAAAACAAAAAATAAATAGGAGAGAGTAAGGGGGTTTGGACCTGTTTTAGGGTGTTGGAACAGCAAATGAGAGGCCCAATAGTGCTGGCCTTGTTTGACCTTTTATGATTCCATGCGCGCATGCTGACCTGGTCTATGGTGGACCATCAGCTTTTGGCCACCAGATTTGGCCTATGGCCATCTGGCCACTGGATGCTTGAGGATGTATGATGGGCTGTAGCTAGGCATATGTACCAAATCAGCTGAAAAATAAAATTATGAATGAAAGTGGGGGACCTGGGATTCGAACCCAGGTCCTGATGGTATTTGGAGCGCTTGCTTTGCCACTAGGCCACTTGGTCTTGTTTGTTAATATACTA
Source organism: Vicia faba (assembly GCA_948472305.1). NCBI lineage: Eukaryota > Viridiplantae > Streptophyta > Magnoliopsida > Fabales > Fabaceae > Vicia > Vicia faba. The sequence goes on along the minus strand of OX451735.1, from coordinate 1,291,069,214 downwards.
CAAAGAAAATATAATAAAATAAAGCAAAGATTTATTGGTCAGAACAAAAATATGCGCGCGTGGTTTTGAATTGGCCATTGATAGTGTGACACGTCTTCGTCTTCTACCTCACGTCCGTGGTTAAAACTCTGTAAAACCTATAGCCACGGACACAGCCTGTCACTAAAAGTCATGTATACCCCAAAATCTGCTGTGAGCCATGAAAATGAAATCTAAGGGCATGGTTGTGATCGTCTCATCATCCCGGTCACAACCGTGCCCTTCTTTATAGCCAATTTTTCCTGAAAGAGAAACACCCAAAAAAAACCATGAAACCCTAGCTATGGTATTTGGCTTTACAGGTCAAATAAACAAAATTAACTAATTCCAAAAGCTTGGAAATATTATGAAGATCACAAATATATCAATGATTCGTTCAAATGATGCAAGAATGGAGATTTACGGTTTCAAGAACAGAGCTTGGTATCATGATACTTATAGCGCTTTTGAAGGCTTGAGGACGCGTGATTTTGATCCAGGAAGGTTGTGTGATCACCCAGGAATCGATTGGGACCTGTCTAAGCTTCTGAAATTGCCTCTAAGTATGAATTTGAATTCAAGCTTTTTGTCACTTTTTTCAAGTTTTGTTCTGTCTATGCTTGTAGCCTTCAACTCTTATTTTCGTGTGCCTCTCTTGCTTATGTATTGTGGAATGTGCTAGGGTAACAATTATGGTCCAAATCTTCTCCCATTATGGCTTGCATATTTGATTTGATTCACCATTACTAAACCTTCCAAATTTGCCAATTTTCAATCTTTTTACACATGATATTGTATGATACGAATTTGATGGTGATCATGATGATAATTAAGTCCTGAAATAGCCAAAATATCTCATGTTATCAATGTTTGGGATTTTATATGATTTTATTTGATTAAAAATGAATAAATTCAATAAAAAATCAAATAAAATAATAAAAATAAAATATGAGCTCATGTCTGAAGCTAGGACACGTGTGCAATGATGAAAGCTCAAATCAAGTGGAAAAGAATGGGCCCATTTGACAAAATTTGAAGTTTTGGGGATAGTTGACTTTTGGCAATTTTGCAAAAAAGTCCAACTTCAACAATGCATAACTTCTTCAATTTGGAACTTTTGTAGGTGTTCTGGGACTTTTTAGAAAGCTTTAGATGTCCTCTAACCAACCCTTTTGGTCTCATCTCATTTTTATGTTCCATTCTCAAGTTATAAGTTTTGGCAAAAACGGTGTTTTTGTTGACTTTCAAAAATGACCTATAATGTCCAAATTTATAACTTCTTGTGAGTGCATTTTCTGATCTTGGGGGTATGCAGATGTATTGTAGGAAATTGCATCCTCTTCAAAATGAGATTTAGATGGGTCATTTCTTACAAAGTATGAGAAAGTTATGCTTGGTCAAAGTTGAGTTGACTTTTCCTACAAAACCCTAATTTAGCAACTTTTGAGTCTTGATGAATTTTGAGCAATCCTTGATGAATCATGATCAACCCTTGATCAAATGATGAAAAATCCTTAAAAATGAGAATGTTGACAAAAAATCTTGAAGTTTGACTGTATATAGGTCACAGTTGACTTTTGCCTTAACACGGTCGATTTTTGGACCTTTTGAGCAATTGACTGAGCAAAATTCCTCTGCAAGGATTGAAACTTGTCATGGATGATCTTGAGAACATATTAGGACATTAGGGAGCACTTGAGGTCATTTGGACTCAAGGATCTTAGTGCAACACAAAACCCTAATTTGGGGTTGACTGCCTTAGGAGATAGCTTGTCTGTCCAACTCTTGAGCAAACTTGAGCCACTTGGAGATTTTTCTTGCAATGTCTTGAGAAATATGAGAGGGAAAATTTTGGGGTACAACAGCTTCCCCTGTTCAATCTTCTTAAACCTGAGGATGTAGATTGGCTTTCGTGCCTTTCTTGATCCGAAGGTGAAAGATGATTGAACACTAGAGTGCCCAGAAATTTGCACTCGCATGAAGTGGTATCAGCCTTGTGATGTCGGGAACGGGCTTACAGATGCCATTTGGAGATTGCTGACAGGAGGATGGGCTTAAAGATGCCATCTGCAGGAGTGTCAATCGCATAAGAGATTTCTTAGCGAGAACTTGCATACCTGTTGTTGTGGAGGATTCCGCTGGGGAAGCCTGGTTTTTGTTGAGATTTAGGAACTTGCCTGTACTTCAACTGAGAGAATGCCTCTGCTGAGTTTTAAAAACTTGTCTGTAATTTTTCCGGGGGAAATTTTTCTAGATTGAGAACCTTATTTGTAATTCAACCGAGGATAATTCAGTTGAGATTTAAGAACCGGTCAGGTCTTCGACTGTAGGGGATTGTCGAGATTGAGAACCTTATCTATAATTCAACCGAGACTAATTCAGTTGAGATTTAAGAACCGGTCAGGTCTTCGACTGAGGGAAACATCTTCATCAAGATCTAGGACTGTTTGGTCTTCAACGGAGGATAATTCTATTGAGATTTTAGAACTCGTCCACGCTTCGACGGAGGAAAATTGCTGAGATTGAGAACCTTATCTGTAATTCAACCGAGAATAATTCAGTTGAGATTTAAGAACCGGTCAGGTCTTCGACTGAGGGAAACATCTTCATCAAGATCTAGGACTGTCTGGTCTTCAACGGAGGATAACTCTGTTGAGATTTTAGAACTCGTCCACACTTCGACGGAGGAAAATTGTCAAGATTGAGAACCTTATCTGTAATTCAACCGAGAATAATTCAATTGAGATTTAAGAACCGGTCAGGTCTTCGACTGAGGGATACATCTTCATCAAGATCTAGGACTGTCTGGTCTTCAACGGAGGATAATTCTGTTGAGATTTTAGAACTCGTCCACACTATGACGAAGGAAAATTTCCGAGATTGAGAACCTTATCTGTAATTCAACCGAGAATAATTTAGTTGAGATTTAAGAACCGGTCAGGTCTTCGACTGAGGGAAACATCTTCATCAAGATCTAGGACTATCTTGTCTTCAACGGATGATAATTCTGTTGAGATTTTAGAACTCGTCCACACTATGACGGAGGAAAATTGCCGAGATTGAGAACCTTATCTCTAATTCAACCGAGAATAATTCAGTTGAGATTTAAGAACTGGTCAGGTCTTCGACATAGCTGAGAACTTAACTGCATCCTTCCTGAAAGGTAAAGGTCAGTCGTATGCAATGCATGATATATATCAAACAATGATGTTCTCAACATAAATGAGATTGTATTGTATGATGTGTATATGCATGTATCATGATGTATGGAAATGTAATGTTTTTAGTTGGGGAAAATAAATCCTGGATAGCTGCTGGAGAAAAGAGTTGAATTCTTCGTTTCCGTTGGGGATAGCGAACGAAGATGATTGCGAGAATAAACCTGCATGAGAGGATAACTTCGTTGGGGAATAAGCTGATGAGGAGATTACTCTATGGGGAAGAGATGCTCTATTGAGGATTCCACTGATAAATTCTGTTGGGGATGAATTACCGTTGCTGGTGACATTGAATCCTGTTGGGGAATGAATTCCTGTTTGTGAAAGGAAAGAACTTCGCTGGGGATGATCTTTCAGTTGCGACTTCATTGGGGATAACATTTTAGACTCTAATGGGGATAATCCTTTGAGCTTTGCTAGGGACAATCTTCCAAAGTCTACTGGGGATGATTCTTCAACTTCACTAGGGAAGCTTTTTTAGACTGCGCTGGGAAAAAATTTAACTCCACTGGGGATATCTTGTATTCTGCCAGGGAATATTCTTATACTCCGCTGGGGAATATTAAGACTTCCAGGGATATTAAGCCTTTTCAGTATTGATGGTAGATAAACTCTGCTTGGGGAGAATATTACCGATTCGTTCACAGTTGCAAGTCTCGGCTGGGGAGAACCATCATTACTGTTTTACTCTGCGGGGAGTGAAAGTACCTTAGCCATATTCTTCAGCTGAATTTACCTTTATACCTGGTGGACAGAGCAACTGTACAGTTTGGACAATTCTTATTGCCCCTGTTTCTGATATTACCAATAGTTGTCTTTTGTTTCGCATGTAAATATTTATGAGCAGCAATTAATGTCAAATGCATATATAAAAAATGAACATTGGACGTTCTTTGCAAAACAAAACAGAAAAAGGAAAAACAGTTTGAATTTTCTCTGAAAATGAATTGTATTGATTTTGAAGTTTGGTCTGTAAATAGGCGTTTTTGTACAAGAGGCTGACGTCCTAGTAAGAGAACGCCGCCGAGTAATAGAATTTACACAATTTGTGAAAAACTAAACAAAACAGTTATGTGAATAATCCCACTGGGTTCCAACTCTGCTATTGCCTTTATGTCCTCGAGCATCTCATCACTTTTCTACTTGGTTGAAGGTAGATCAAATTGATTAGTGTCGTCCGAGCTTGATAGTCGATACTGAAGTATGGTTGCAAGGTGATCCAATGAGACATAGTGTTACACTTTGATCCCTAATTTTTGCCTTGACCGCCCTTTCGGGTTTTCAGTCCACCGGGATACCCTTTTTTACCCAAGTCGTCTTTTCAGGTTTTCGACTTGCCGGGTGTACAGATTTTTCATTTTCATCCCTTACTTTTGCCCGAACCCTTTTGGTTCACCGGGAAGCCCTTATTTTTTCCTAGGCCAGTCAACCTAGCGGGTCTTTGATTATGCGTAGTATTTTTTCACTATGTCTGCATTGACGGGGTGAGGAAGGTCGTCACCATCCATGGTGGTTAGAATCATAGCTCCTATTGAGAAAATGTTCTTAACCGCAAATGGCCCTTCGTAAGTAGGGGTCCATTTGCCCCTAGGATCACCTTGAGGTAAGATAATGCGCTTGATTACCAGATCCCCAACTTGATGGTCTTGTCGTCTAACTTTCTTGTTAAATGCCTTGATCATCCGTTTTTGATACGTTTGACCATGGCATACAGCAGTATGTCTCTTTTCGTCAATTAAGTTCAGCTGATCAAGCCGGGTATGGATCTAGTCATCTTCGCTTAAACCTGCATCCTTCATAATCCGAAGAGAGGGTATCTGAACTTCAATGGGCAAGACTGCCTCCATGCCATATACCAAGGAATAAGGTGTTGCCCATGTTGACGTCCGTGCTGAGGTACGGTACCCATGAAGAGGAAATGGTAACATCTCGTGCCAATATTTGTATGTCACTGTCATCTTCTGCACAATCTTCTTGATGTTCTTATTAGCCGCTTCAATAGCCCCATTCATCTTCGGCCGGTAGGGAGAAGAGTTGTGATGCTGTATTTTGAATTTCTTGCAGAGCTCGGTGATCATTTTATTGTTGAGATTTGTACCATTGTCCGTAATGATCCTCTCTGGTACACCATATCGACAGATCAGGTTGTGTTGAATGAACTGTGCCATGACGTTCTTGGTTACCATAGCAAAGGAAGCTGCTTCAACCCACTTTGTGAAGTAATCAATTGCTACCAGGATGAAACGATGCCCGTTGGATGTTGTAGGTCTGATCTCGCTGATCATGTCAATGCCCCACATTGCGAAAGGCCAAGGTGCCGTCAAGAAGTTCAGAGGTACTGGAGGTATGTGCACTTTATCAGCATAGACTTGGCACTTGTGACAGGTCCGAGAATGCTGATAACAGTCGGCTTCCATTGTGGACCAATAATACCCTGCCCGAAGGATTTTCTTTGTCATGGTATGTCCACTGGAGTGAGTTCCGAAAGTACCTTCATGTAAATCTGCCATGATCCTTTTTGCCTCGTTTTTATCCACACACCACAGTAAGGTTGAATCATGGTTGCGCTTGTAAAGAATGCCATTGCTGATGAAGAACTTCGCCGCGAACCTCCTCAGAAACTTCTTATCATTAACAGATGCACCCTCGGGGTATTCCTGAGCCTCGAGATACCTCTTCACCTCATGAAACCAGGGATTTTCTGTTACCTCTTCAGTCTCAATGTCACAGCAATGTGCAGGTTCGTCCAATCTTTCAATGATAATCCGGGGAGCCTCATTGTCCTAATTGACTTTGAACATAGAAGACATTGTAGCCAGCACGTCTGCCAACTGATTCTCCTCTCTAGGGAAGTGTTCAAAGGTTATCTCCTCGAAATGGGGAAGCAACGTCAATACATACTCTTTATAAGGAATAAGATTTGGGTGTTTCGTATCCCACTCGCCTTTGATCTGACTGATCACGAGAGCGGAATCTCCGAAGACACTCAGAAACTTAATCCTTAGGTCAATTGCTGATTGAAGACCCATGATGCACGCTTCATACTCCGCCATATTGTTGGTGTAGTTGAAACATAGTCGGGCGGTAAACGGAGTATGAGAGCCTTTAGGAGATATGATCACGGCGCCAATGCCATTAACCAAAGCGTTTGAAGCTCCATCAAAGTACATAGACCATCAGGATCCTTCCTCAGGTCCTTCATCCGGTCCAGGTTCTTCGCAGTCAGTCACTATCATGATATTCTCATCCGGGAATTCAAAGTTCATAGACTGGTAATCATCCACTGCCTGATGTGCCAAATGGTCTGCCAACACACTTCCCTTAATTGCCTTTTGGGTCGTGTACTGGATGTCATACTCAGTCAAGATCATTTTCCATCTCACTATTCTTCTGGATAAGGCAGGCTTTTCAAAGATATACTTGATTGGATCCATATTTGATATCAATAGAGTAGTGTGAGTCAGCATATACTGTCTCAGCCGACGAGCAGCCCATGCCAAAGCGCAACAAGTTTTCTCAAACAACGAGTATCGGGTCTCGCAGTTGGTAAACTTTTTGCTAAGGTAATAAATAGCATGCTCTTTTCGGCCAGACTCGTCATGCTGCCCCAGCACGCACCCCATTGAATTGTCGAGTACTATCAAGTATAAGATCAAAGGTCTCCCTTCAACTGGAGGCATCATAATGGGTTGCTCTTGGAGATATTCTTTGATCCTTTCGAAAGCGGCCTGACATTCATCGTTCCATCTTACCACTTGATCTTTCTTCAGTAGCTTGAAGATTGGCTCACAAGTAGCAGTCAAGTGCAAGATGAATCGGGCAATGTAGTTCAGACGTCCCAGAAAGCCTCTGACTTCTTTTTCTGTTCGAGGAGCTGGCATCTCCTGTATAGCCTTCACCTTTGCAGGATCCACTTGAATACCTTTATCACTTACGACAAAACCCAGCAGCTTACCAGACCTCACCCCGAAGGTGCACTTGTTCGGGTTTAACCTCAGCTTATACAACTTCAACCTGTCAAATAGCTTCTGAAGGTGGTCAAGATGCTCTTCTTCAGTTTGGGACCTAGTAATCATGTCGTCAACGTATACCTCAATCTCATGATGAATCATGTCATGGAACAAAGCAACCATGGCCCGCTGATACGTTGCCCCAGCATTTTTCAATCCAAAAGGCATGACCTTGTAGCAAAAGGTACCCCATTGAGTAACAAAGGTTGTCTTCTCCATGTCTTCGGGAGCCATCTTAATCTGATTATAACCGGAGAAACCATCCATAAAGGAGAAGACCTTATGATGGGTGGTGTTGTCAACCAGAACGTCGATATGAGGTTGAGAGAAATCATCCTTGGGGCTCGCCCTGTTCAGATCCCTATAGTCAACACACATTCGAACCTTACCATCCTTCTTCGGCACTGGAACCACGTTGTCCGCCCACTGTGGGTAAGAAGTAACTGCTAGAAAACCGGCGTCAAACTGTTTCATAACTTCATCCTTGATTTTCTCAGACATCTCTGGGCGCATTCGGTGGACTTTCTGTTTCACTGGAGGACAGTCTTCTTTGGTAGGCAGGCGGTGGACAACAATATCGGTATCCAACCCAGGCATATCATCGTAAGACCAGGCAAATATCTCAACATAGTCACGCAGCATCTGAATCAACCGTTGCTTAACACTAGGCTCCAGATTTGCACCGATCTTGACCTCTTTCTTGTCTACCTCTGTACCCAAATTTACTGATTCCACCGGCTCTTCATGCGGCTGAATAACCCTCTCTTCTTGGAGTATCAGTCTAGCAAGTTCACCAGGCACTTCACAATCATCTTCACCTTCGTCTTCGGCTAAGTTGATCGGACTTTCGAAGTCATAACCGGCAGTAGTAGAGTCGTTACTAGTGAGATCCATAGTGGATGTAGACCTGTATATGTGAGTGTGTGTAAAATGGTTGTTTTGCAATATATAAAAAGAAAAACAAAGAGCGCAAAATTTGAAATGCAAGAAACGTCCAATACTTTTATTAATGATATATGTAGATGACACACAAAAAGCCCTCACAAATGAAACCACGGTGCCCCGGGTAAGACACCGGGCCGTAAAGTTTAAAACATTGTCTGTTACAAATTCGAAACAAAAGTCTCATTACTGGGTGATAACAGAAACGGGCATAGAATCCTTCGTTGTCCAGTTGCTTAATCCACCATCGGCAGTTGGGTATATCTAGCTGTCAATATCAAACTCTTCATCATCGTCATCCCCGATAGCATTTACCCCTGCATCATGTTTAGGCTTTTCTGGTGCCCCGAACTCGATATCCTTGGCATCAATCAGGTCATGTACCTTGTTCTTCAAGACCCAACATTCATCTGTATCATGCCCCGGGCTATCAGAGTGAAAAGCACAACGGGCATTCGGATCGTACTTCGGTGATGTTGTATTTGAACTCTTCGGGGCCTCCCTTGGAATCACTAGATTGGTCTTTAATAACTGCGGCAAAATTTGGGATAAAGTCATGTTGAGCTGAGTGAATTGTCTTCGTGGCCTTTCGGCCCTTGGTTGATTGTTGCGCTGAGGTGCAACAGCAGGTCTTGAAATAACAACAACATTAACAGCTTGGCGGCGCTCAGGTCTATTCTGGCTCTTTGAACTGTAAACAGCAATGGACTATTTCTTAAAAGGCTTCTTCTTGGTGCCTGATGAAGCACCCTTCTGTATTTTACCGGATTTGATATCGGCCTCAATCCTTTCCCCGATCATAATCAGCTCTGTAAACCCGGATGATGAACTTCCGATCAGATGGTTGAAAAACGGACCAGACAAGGTCCCCAGAAACATATCCACTAGCTCCCTATCGTCCAAGGGAGGTTGCACCCTTCCAGCAAGGTCCCTCCACTTCTGAGCATAATCTTTGAAACCTTCGCCCGCACCCATTGACATACCCTGGAGTTGGGTACGCGTAGGAGCGAGGTCGGCATTGTATTGGTACTGCTTGTAGAAAGCAGCAGCCAAATCTTCCCAATTACAGATACTAGCTCCTTCTAACTGGTAAAACCATTCAAGCTGAGTCCCAGAGAGACTATCTTGAAATAAGTGGATCCAGAGGTTCTTGTCAGCGGTGTATGGATGAATCTTCCTTACATACGAACGGAGGTGCAGTTTCGGACAAGAATCTCCGTCGTACTTAGCAAAGGTTGGTTCTTTGAACTTGTGGGGAATCACCACCCCAGATGACAAACCCAAGTCACCAAAGTCCATACCAGGCACTTTCTGAACTTCCATCGCACTTAACCGGTCTTCCAATTGTTTGTATCTGTCCTCGGTCGGAGGATACTGGTCTTCGTCGAAGTCAGTCTCGTTGTCTGAAACCACAGGGCTAGGAGCCCTGCTTTCTTCCTGATTATCTTTCCCTCCAGATGAGGGGGTCTATTGTACCCCAAAATTTTCCCTCCCATATTCCTCAAGATATGATCTTCAAATTGCTCAAAATGGCTCAAGAGGTAGACAATCAAATCACCTCCTAAGACAGCTGAAATTAGGGTTTTGGTTCTTTCAAGGAATTTTAGGTTTTCAATGGTTCAATCAAGTCTCATAGGCCTATATGCATTCTCAATCACCTACATGCCAAGTTTCAAGACTCACAGTGTCAATTTGCACAGTCAAAAGCTCCATTTGACCCACAGTCAACTGCAAGGGCAAAATGGTCATTTTGCAGTAAAAAGTCATAATTTTTGGTCAACATCTTATTTTGGGTCCACAATCATCATTTGATCAAGTCTTGATCATGATTCCACAAGAATAACTCAAAAATCATCAAGGTGCAAGAAGTTACTATTTTTGGACAGCAGAAAAGTCACCTGTATCTTGACCAAGTCATAACTTTTTCATGGTTTGTCATAAAAATCCCATCCAATGCTCATTTTGAAGGGGGTGCAATTTCCTACAATCCATATTCACACTCCAAGTTAAATAAATGCTCTCACAAAAAGTTATCAATTTTTACATTATAGGTCAAATTCAAAAGTCAACAAAAGTGCACTTTGAGTCAAAGGCCATAACTTGAGATTGGTAAATCCAAATGACATGGAACCAAAGGCATTGGTTAGAGGACTTAAAGACCTTTCCAAAATGTCAAAGAACATGGTCATATGATCAAAATTGAGCAAGTTGGGAAATTTTGTGAATTTGCAAAAGTCAACTTTGCTCAAAACACCTTATTTTTGCTAATGGGCCTCAAATCTCTTCTTGAAACTTCATCCATGACTTATGCACGACCTATCAAGCTTAATGGAATTTATTTTCTTATTTTTATTAATTAATTGGATTTTTAATTGATATTAATTCATTTAATCAATTTAAATTGTAGGAAAATACAAGATTTGGTTTTTCAATCTTTTTGTGAAGCAAATAGGACCTCAGCATGCTGGAAAATTCGAGCACCAAGTCAAAGATACAAAATCTCCAAATTTGGCAACATTTTCCAATCATGAAAAATCAAAAAGATTTGATTTCCAATCAAAGATTCAATCACCATTGCACATGGATTTTTGCCCAGCTCTTGACCTAATTCAGTTGTCCTATATATATGCAAGCAAATCCTAACCTAATGGACGTGAAAAAGCTGCAGAAAAAAGCCATAGCATATTGAAAAATTCCAAAAAAATTGAAAACTGACTTTGGCATTCTAGGGCGATTCAAAAGGTTTTGTTGATTCAAACACCTTGCAGGAGGTCCCAGGAGTGAACTTCTATCAAAATCAAGCATTAAGGCTCAAGGAATCGATACCTACAGAATCACGGTTTGCCATTTTTTTCCAGAATCGTAACTCTTAAATCATGCATATTTAATGTGTTTTCTTGATTGATTTATGTTGATAGGGACCATATGAAGCTAATGGTATAGCTGAATTGGATTATAATGCCCTGAATCCAAAGATGCCATGAACGATTTCTAGGGTTCTTAAGCTTTGAAATTGGGGCTTTATGAACCAGGAAAAATTAGGACTCCTAAGACATATGGTTGAGATCATGAGACCCAGACGAACCCGACCAAACCCTCGCGAAATATTTATATGCATTGAGCTGCTAATCGCTATTTTTCCATGTAGTGGTTAGTGGGGGTTAAAAACCCCCGCTATCTAATATTCTTTTATGCAGGTCAAATGAAGAAGATGATGAGGTGTTAACGTTTGGTTGGCCAGTTTAAAAAGAAGCGCGCGTTTTTATAATTTCAGTATGTTAATTGGTTTGCATATATAATGAATGTTTATTATTCCACTAATGACTAAAGCATGATGATGGAGTGGTTGAGCGTATTGGCCTGTGATCTTTGGGACCTGGGTTCGAGTCTCAGGGCCCCCAAAATCCTTGTTATTATTTTCTTGTACATATTCACATGCAGATCTCCAAAAGAAGTCCATCATATGCCTCACATCTCAACATGCCATGTGTCTTCAAACTCAAATCCTGTGGCCTAGATTGGAAGACTAGCATACTCCTTGGTCAATGCACGTGTGGACGATCCAAAAAAGTCAAAGAGGCTTGCAGTTTGTTGGGCCACAATTTTCCAAACACACCTCCTAATTGGGCCAGCACTCCCCTGGTTTATTCTTCTTTTATTATTCTTTTATATTTTTTTATTTAATTATTTTAGCATTAATTATTATTATTATCACTTAATTAACCAAATTAATTTTTTTCATAATAAAATCAGAAAACCAAAAAATATAATATTTTTTTTATTATTATTAATTTCACCCTTTTATTATTTTTGTAAATAAATATAATTAACTAATTTAGTTTTATTAGGACAATTCTTACTTTTTTTCACAATAAATAAAATCCATATAGAATTAGGGTTTTTAATGACTTTTGATCATGCTTTTTTTTTTATTTCCTTAAAACATAAAAAACCAAAAATATTTCTTTTTATTAATTAATTAGTTTTAGGTTTAATTTAATTAAATTCAAAACAACAAAAAACTCATTCTTTCTCAAAAAAGGGTCAAAACCCTAAGAACTTCACCGATTCAATTTTCTCTCGCGCGTATGTTTGTTTATTAATTTTTGGTCCACAATTATGTAATTGCTCCGAGGATGTAATAGCTTTAATTAGGACTCTTTTTATCGCTTTCTTTAATTTTCCGCAATTTACTTTTCAAAGGGTTTGTTTTTGGCGATGTAAATACCCGACACCTTGTAATAGCGTAGATTTAATTTCCACAATATTTAACTGCTAGATGTATGTTAACTAGGCTATGCATGACAAGACTTATCTCTGAAATTAAAATAAACCCGTAGCTCACCATAACATGTACAAAGATAACTTAACTGAATCCTGACACACTCGCACATGTCACTCCTAGGGTACGCTTCACTTGGTTGCCTCAACGTGGTCATTGAGTATAGGGTGTTTTAGAGGTCGCCCTCCTGTCTAAAGATCAAAAAGTTGCCTCGAAACGGTTGCCTCGGATAAAAACGATCTAAGACATTAGGGTTACCGCTAAGGCGTCCTACTATTGCTTTAGTGACCACATGTCCCATTAATCGAATTGACCCGAAAACTCCGACGACGGTGCTACCTACTTCTCAATAGTGGGATAGTACTGTCTAAAGGACATTTATACAGCTTAATTTCTTTTGAGTAGGTAGAGGTTCTTAGATACTTGCTCTTTCAAAACAAAAAATACTTTTCGCACCTACACTTTTCTGCCAAAAGGTTTTCAAAAAACACTTCATACACTCTTGAGGACAGAAACAAGAGTTAAATCGAAGTTTTCAAACAAAACTCTTTTTAAAACCCACGAACACAAGAAAAGAAAAACTTTTTGAAAACATAGTGAGCAAGTACCTAAGAGCCCGTGGATAACCACTGATAGAAAGGGTGCTAACACCTTCCCTTTCTATAATCTACCTCCCGAACCGAGAAACATCTCGAAAAGGAATTTTGCTGTGCTTTCCTTGTTGGAGAAAATAAAAGACAGTGGCGACTCTTGCTTACCGCGACATTTCGCGAACCAGCATTTCAAAACAGTCAGTTCTATTTCCACCGATCACAGAACTGGAGACTATGCTGGGGAATATTATAAGTGAGGTGTACCTTAGGATTAGATCACTATGTTTTCAATTGTATGCCTTGAATGCTTTAATATTGTGGGCTTGTATCGGAGTTTTATAGATCCTAACCCGGATCTGGGGATACCCTTTAGAAGTAGCAACAAACTGCGAGGGAACTGTGCGGGGTATACCGACATGGTTGAAGCAGTTGCTACGTTGATGTGGCACTTTGGTGAGTACCGGTAACCCTTGAGTCAAGTCAAGGAGAGTACGGGGCCGCCGCGTGGTGTTGCGGAGCATCAACTGACCTTAGAACCTTACTTGACCATCCTGGCCTTTTTAGGGGTAGTGAGATGACCGACTTTGGTGCAGTCCGAAGTTGGTAGATACTCGATACTACACTCATTGAGGGTTGTTTTCTTGGAATATTTTGGTCGCCAGTTAAGTGGCTAAATCAAAACAATGAACATAGAAAACAATCCAATGATATTTAGCTCCTTAGAACCCGGTTACTATTCATAGGACAGGTTTTGAGCCAACTAACTTCAAGAGGGTACTTACCTACGAACCCCATGCAAGCCTAAACCTAAGGACTTGTTTGCTTTGTGTGAATATGACTGTTTGTATATACACTTGCTTACTTTTGAATCCATGTACATAACATCATAAAGCATCATGTGCATCTGCTAACCATTTCAAGGGTTCGGATCTTCATCTTTGTTCTTGTTTTGTAGGACATGGAGTCTCTTTGCAGGAAAACAATTCAGGTCAACCTTGTAAGGATCCCTCCTCAACTCAAGGAGCTTACATCCAGGACTCCTGAGAACTCTCTCTTCAGTGAAAGACATGGTAGACTCCTCAGCTTGGTCAACACCAACATTGAAGAAGATATGATAAAAGTTCTCTTCCAGTTCTTTGACCCCCTACACCACTGTTTTACTTTCCCTGATTATCAATTGGTGCCTACTTTGGAAGAATTTTCTCAACTTCTGAAAATTCCTATTCTTAGTCAACTACCCTACAACGGTACGGAAAAGGAACCAAAACTTGAAGAGGTTGCTCAAGCATTACGTCTGCAACCATCTGACATCAAGGGGCATTGGGAAATCAGAAGTGGTATCAAGGGATTCTTGGCAAAGTTCCTGTTTGAGAAGGCACAAGAATGTTGGAATTCTCTCGACCTACAAGCCTTTGAAGAGATTGTGGCACTCCTTGTCTATGGGTTGGTGTTGTTCCCAAATCCTGATCAACTTATAGATGTGAATGCTGTCAAGATTTTTATGTCCAGGAATCCCATACCTACATTGCTTGGGGACATCCTCCACTCATTTTACACACGAACAATGAGAAAAAGAGGTATTCTCATGTGTTGTACTCCTCTCCTGGCAAGGTGGTTTATTTCTCACCTTCCGCAATCATTTTTGAAGAACGAGCGGGGTTTAAGGTGGTCACAACGATTGATGACTCTTACACATTCTGATATACGTTGGTGTTCTCGGTCCAGAGAAAATGTCACTATCATTGATCGTTGCGGAGAATTTCCTAATGTTCCTTTACTTGGAATTAGAGGAGGCATTACTTACAACCCCTGTCTGGCTTTGAGGCCATTTGGATATGCTCGGAGGGATGGCCCTCATGACATGCTGATTCCTGACATAGTTTTTGACTTCGACAACGATGCGCAAGGACTTCGACTAAGGTTCATCAGAGCTTGGAGGATGCCTAACAAGGTAGATAGTAAGACACTGGGGCACAAGAATTTCATCCCCCTTGAGCCTTACCTCAAGTGGGTACGAACCCGCTCCCAGAAGCTTATGATGCCATATCCTCACATTCTCCCCGTGATCAAAGACCCTGTTATGGAAGGAGAGGTTCCGTACACCATTCTAAATCCTGACATGCCAACATCATGGGAAGAAATACAAAAGAGATGGATCCAACTCAAGGAAGAACGGGATTCTTTTGAAGCCAGCTTACATGCCAGTGAGAAGAAGGTCTTGGAGCTCACCCGCCTACTTCACGAGGAAAAGACCCTCAACACTTACATCGCTCCAAAAAGGATGCACAATGTATTTTTGCATTAAGTATTTTGTAATATTTCGCCCATGAGGCACTGATGTACTAAACAAATTACTTCTTAATATGACGTGTGTTCCTTTTTTGTCAACAACGAATTTGATTTTTCGAACCCTTGAATGCATTGCATAAATAGCATACCATTCATCATATGCATAACAGGTACCCTTTTTTACAGGTCACTTATCTTCTTCACTGTTTATTTTAGCAATCATCATGTCTTCTGAACCTACTACTGAATAAGCTATCAAGGCCCTCCAGGCCCAGAACGCCCAGTTCCAAGAGTTGGTTATGAGCCTAGCCAAGGGTCAACAGGATTTGAAGACCCTGATTCTAAAGAAGAAGAAGAAGAAGAGGACCGTCTTGTTCAAAACTGGACGCAAATTTGGGAATGGATTACAGAATGAGGTTGAGCTGACTACCTCATATGTAGGAAAAGACAACCTACAAGAGAGAAGGGTTCCTAGTCCCGTGGTCTCCGACAACGAGACAGATTATGATGAAGAGCAGTATCCTCCTGCTGAGGATAGGTATAAACAGCTGGAGGACCGCTTAAGTGCTATGGAGATACAGAATGTGCCCGGGTTGGACTTTGGAGACCTAGGCTTATCCTCTGGGGTGGTGATTCCCCATAAGTTCAAGGCACCTGCCTTTGCCAAATATGACGGAGCCTCTTGCCCAAAGTTGCACCTCCGATCGTATGTAAGGAAGATCCAACCTTACACTGCTGACAAGAATTTGTGGATCCATTTCTTCCAGGACAGTCTTTCAGGGACTCAACTCGAATGGTTCTATCAGCTGGATGGAGCCAGTATTCGTAACTGGGAGGATCTGGCTACTGCGTTCTATAAGCAGTATCAGTATAATTCTGACCTTGCTTCTACGCGTACCCAACTCCAGGGTATGTCACTAGGGACGGGTGAAGGATTTAAAGAATATGCCCAGAAATGGAGAGACCTGGCTGGAAGGGTGCAGCCACCTTTAACTGACCGTGAACTTGTTGATATGTTCTTGGGGACTCTGTCTGGTCCGTTCTTCAACCATTTGATTGGAAATTCTTCAGTCGGGTTTACGGACCTTATCTTGACAGGTGAGAGAATTGAAGCTGGTATCAAGTCTGGGAAGATACAGAAGGGTGTCTCCTCGAGCACTGAGAAGAAACCATTCAAGAAGGAATCTAGTGCTGTCTACGGTTCAAGGAGACAAAATAGACCGGAACGCCGCCAAGCTGTCAACGCGGTGGTTATTTCAAAACCTGCTGTTGCTCCTCAGCATCATAACCAACAAAGGGGTGAGATACCTAGAAGGCAGTTCACTCGGCTCAGCATGACCTTGTCCCAGATATTGCCGCAGTTACTGACAACCAATCTGGTGACCATAAAAGAAGCTCCGAAGGTTGTAAACACAACATCCCCAAAGTACAATCCTAACGCCCGCTGCGCTTATCACTCTGACAGCCCAGGGCATACTACGGATGATTGTTTGGCTCTGAAGAATAAGGTTCAGGACCTAATTGATGCTAAAGAGATAGAGTTCGAGGCGCCCGAAAGGCCCAATGTTGTGACTGCTCCCATTCCCAAGCATGGAGTGAATGCTGTAGAGGAAGACCTGTTTGTAGCCTCTGTGGATGATATTGTTACTCCGCTGTTGACTGTCAAGAGGAACCTGTTGCTAGCCGGTTTATTTCCGGGATGTAGTGAAGGTTGCCATCTGTGTTTTGTTTCACCTACTGGTTGCCCATCTTGGAAGTCAGGTATCCAAAACCTGATGGATAATAAAGAGATCTTGTTTGAGAAGAATGTCGTTCCTGCTACCCCTACTGAAGAAGTGTCCATTGTTACTATTTTCAACAATTCTCCCAAGGCTCCCTCAAGGAAGCCTGTCAAAATTATGCCTGCTCAGAAGATTGCACCCATAATCATCACTGTGCTGGGGCCCATCCCCTATACATCTGACAAAGCTATCCCTTGGCACTATGGGGCAGATGTTTATGTGCTTGGAGTTAAGAAAGAGTTTGATGCTAGTACCGGCGTCAGCAACATCACCGGGCCTACTAAAGTCACCTGCAGTGGTAGACTTTTCTCACCAGATATTGCGCCACCAGCTATCCAGAGACCTATTGCCATCACACCTGCAAGTGTGCCTACTTCCCTTCCTGATCAAGTTCCTATTTCTACCCCTGCTGCCGAGTCATCTGATGCTCGGGGCAAAGGGATAACCACTGATATGCCTGCCCAGACGGAGGCACCAAAGACAACCATTGTTGAAGCTTCCAAACAGGAGATGGAAGAGATTCTTAATATTATCAAGAAGAGTGATTTTAACGTAGTTGAGCAACTGGGGCACACCCCATCTAAGATTTCTATGTTATCACTGTTGTTGTGTTCAGAGGCCCATGCCAAGGCCCTGATTACCTTCCTAAAGACGGCCCACGTGCCACAAGAGACGTCAGCTGATCAGTTTACCGATTGTGTGGCCAACTTAACTGCTGATAATGGTTTGGGTATCTCCGACGCTGATCTGACCGCTAAAGGGAAGAACCATAACGATGCCCTGCATGTCTCCATTGAATGCAGGGGCACTACTCTTGCACATGTGTTGGTTGACACTGGGTCCTCATTGAACGTCTTGCCCAAGAAAGCTCTAGACAGGTTGGATTTCGAGGGGTTGGAACTAAAGCCAAGTAACATTGTTGTCCGGGCCTTTGATGGGTCTAAAAGGATGGTACATGGTGAGGTTAATATTCCAATCAGGGTTGGCTCTTAGGTTTTTGATTCTACATTCTACGTGATGGACATCCGACCATCCTATTCTTGTCTGTTGGGTCGTCCCTGGATCCATAAAGCTGGAGCTGTGACCTCCACACTACATCAGAAGCTGAAATACCCGGTCAGAGGGAAGATTGTGACAGTTCAGCGGGAGGAAGAGTATATGGTCAGCCACCTCAACTCATTCCGGTACATAGAGATGGATGGGGAATTCATTGAGACTCCATTCCAGCACTTTGAAGAGGTTCCTCAAACATTGGCATCAGCTGAGGCTGTGATTGAAGATTCTCCTTTGAAGATGGCTTCCTTAAAGGATGCTTGGGTTGTTGTTGAGAAGGGTGAGTGTGCAAATTGGGGCCGACTTCCTGATTTCACTCAGAAGACTGACAAGTTTGGTTTGGGTTTCACTGCAGAAGCTCAGAAGGATGTTCGTAGGGCAAGGATTGGAAGACCTCCTGTGTTCATCAGCAACTCGGGAGTAAATGCCATCGAAGATGACGTGGAGGAATCTGAATTCGACAGTTGGATCTACCCTACGACTGATGGTGGACCAAGCAATTGGACGGCAAAAGACTTCATACTTATTACTTTTGTGACTCAGTAATGAACTCCTTTATTTTGAATTTGTAACAGACAATATTGTGAAACTTTATGGCCCGGTGTCTTACCCGGGGCACCGTGGCTTCATTTGTGAGGGCTTTTGTGTGTCATTTTCATAAATCATTAATAAAAGCATTGGACGTTTTTTTGCATTTCAAATCTTGCGCTCCTTGTCTTTCTTTATTATATATTGCAAAACAGCTATTTACACACACTCACATATACAGGTCTCAATCCACTCTGGATCTCACTGGTAACGACCCTACTACTACCAGTTATGACTTCGAAAATCCGATCAACTTAGCCGAAGACGAAGGTGAAGATGATTGCGAAGTGCCTGGTGAGCTTGCAAGACTGTTACTCCTGGAAGAGAGGGCCATTCAGCCACATGAAGAGCCAGTGGAAACGGTAAATCTGGATACTGAGATAGACAGAAAGGAAGTCAAGATTGGTGCCAATCTGGAGCTTAGTGTGAAACAACGGTTGATTCAGATGCTGCATGACTACGTGGAAATCTTTGCCTGGTCTTACGAAGATATGCCTGGGTTGGATACCGACATTGTGGTTCATCACTTGCCTACCAAGGAAGACTGCCCTCCGGTAAAACAGAAGGTCCTCCGTATGCGTCCAGAGATGTCCGAGAAAATCAAAGCTGAGGTTATGAAACAATTCGACGCCGGTTTTCTAGCAGTAACTTCTTACCCTCAGTGGGTTGCCAATGTGGTTCCAGTGCCGAAGAAGGATGGTAAGGTCCGAATGTGTGTTGACTACAGGGATTTGAACAGGGCGAGCCCTAAAGATGACTTCCCTCTGCCTCACATCGACGTTCTGGTTGACAACACTGCTCAGCATAAGGTATTCTCCTTCATGGACGGATTCTCCGGTTATAATCAGATCAAGATGGCTCCCGAAGACATGGAGAAGACCACTTTTGTTACTCAGTGGGGCACCTTCTGTTACAAGGTCATGCCTTTTGGGATGAAAAATGCTAGGGCACCCTATCAGCATGCCATGGTTTCTCTGTTTCATGATATGATCCATCATGAAATCGAAGTATACGTTGACGATATGATTGCAAGGTCCCAAACTGAGGAGGAACACCTTGACCATCTACAGAAACTGTTTGACCGGTTGAAGTTGTACAAGCTGAGATTAAACCCGAACAAGTGCACCTTCGGGGTGAGATCTGGAAAACTATTGGGTTTCGTCGTAAGCGACAAAGGTATTCAAGTGGACCCTGCCAAAGTGAAAGCCATACAAGAGATGCCAGTTCCCAAGACAGAGGCTTTCTAGGACGGCTGAACTACATTGCCCGATTCATCTCACATCTAACTGCTACCTATGAACCAATCTTCAAGCTACTGAAGAAAGATCAAGTGGTACGTTGGAATGATGAATGTCAGGCCGCTTTCGAAAGAATCAAAGAGTATCTCCAAGAGCCACCTATTCTTATGCCACCAGTTGAAGGGAGACCTCTAATCTTATACTTGACAGTACTGGACAACTCAATGGGATGTGTGCTGGGTCAGCATGACGAGTCTGGCCGAAAAGAGCACGCTATTTATTACCTTAGCAAAAAGTTTACCGACTGTGAGACCCGATACTCACTGCTCGAGCAAACTTGCTGCGCTTTGGTATGGGCTGCTCGCCGGCTAAGACAGTATATGTTGACTCACACTACTCTGTTGATCTCAAAAATGGATCCAATCAAGTATATCTTCGAAAAGCCTGCCTTGTCCGGAAGAATAGCAAGATGGCAGATAATCTTGACTGAATATGATATCCAGTACACGACTCAAAAAGAAATCAAGGGAAGTGTGTTGGCAGACCATTTGGCACATCAGGCAGTGGATGACTATCAATCTATGAACTTTGAATTTCCAGACGAGAATATCATGGTAGTGACTGATTGTGAAATACCTGGACCGGATGAAGGACCTGAGGAAGGATCCCGATGGTCTATGAACTTTGATGGAGCCTCAAATGCTTTGGGTAACAGTATTGGCGCTGTGATCATATCTCCTAAGGGCTCTCATACTCCACTCACCGCCCGGCTATGTTTCAACTGCACCAACAACATGGCGGAGTATGAAGCATGCATCATGGGTCTTCGAGCTGAAATTGACCTAAGGATCAAGTTTCTGAGTGTCTTCGGAGATTCCGCTCTTGTGATCAGTCAGATCAAAGGCGAGTAGGATACGAAACACCCAAATCTTATTCCTTATAAGGAGTATTTATTAACGTTGATTCCCCATTTCGAGGAGATAACTTTTGAACACTTCCCAAGAGAGGAGAATTAGTTGGCAGACGCATTAGCTACGATGTCTTCTATGTTCAAAGTCAAATGGGACAACGAGGCTCCCCAGATCATTATTTGGAAATTGGATGAACCTGCACATTGCTGTGATCTTGAGACCGAAGAGGTAACAGAAAAGCCTTGGTATCATGAGGTAAAAAGATATCTTGAAGCTCAAGAATACCCCGAGGGCGCATTCGTCAATGACAAAAAGTTTCTGAGAAGGTTCGCGGCAAAGTTCTTCCTCAGCAATGACATTCTTTATAAACGAAACCATGATTTAACCTTACTGCGTTGTGTGGATAAGACTGAAGCAGAAAGGATCATGGCAGAGCTGCATGAAGGCACCTTCGGAACGCATTCCAGTGGACATACCATGGCAAAGAAAATCCTCCGGGCAGGATATTACTGGTCCACAATGGAAGCCGACTGTTATCAGCATTCTCGGACATGTCACAAGTGCCAAGTCTATGCTGATAAGGTGCACATACCTCCAGTTCCTCTGAACGTCTTGACAACACCTTGGCCTTTTGCAATGTGGGGCATTGATATGATCGGCGAGATCAGACCTACGACATCCAACGGGCATCGTTTCATCCTGGTAGCAATTGATTACTTTACGAAGTGGGTTGAAGCAGCTTCCTTTGCCACCGTAACCAAGAATGTCATGGCACGGTTCATTCGGCATAACCTGATCTGTCGATACGGTGTACCAGAGAGGATCATTACGGACAATGGTACCAATCTTAATAACAAGATGATCACTGAGCTCTGCGAGCAATTCAAGATACAGCACCATAACTCTTCTCCTTACCGGCCGAAGATGAATGGGGCTGTAGAAGCAACTAATAAGAACATAAAGAAGATTGTGCAGAAGATGACAGTGACCTACAAAGACTGGCACGAGATGTTACCATTCGCTCTTCATGGGTACCGTACCTCAGCACGGACGTCAATAGGGGCAACACCCTTTTCCTTGGTATACGGCATGGAGGCAGTCCTGCCCATTGAAGTTCAGATACCCTCTCTCCGGATAATGAAGGATGCAGGTTTGAGCGAAGACGACTGGATCTAGACCCGGCTTGATCAATTAAACCTAATTGACGAAAAGAGACTCACCGCCATTTGCCATGGTCAGACGTACCAAAAACGGATGATCAAGGCATTTAACAAGAAAGTCAGACGACAAGAGTATCAAGTCGGAGACCTGGTAATCAAGCGCATAATCCTACCTCAAGGTGATCCCAAGGGCAAATGGACCCCTACGTACGAAGGGCCATTTGTGGTTAAGAACATCTTCTCAGGAGGAGCGATGATTCTAACCACCATGGATGGTGACGACCTTCCTCGCCCCGCCAATGCAGACATAGTAAAAAGATACTACGTATGACTAAAGACCCGCTAGGTTGACTGGCCTAGGCAAAAATAAGGGCTTCCCGGCGAACCAAAAGGGTTCGGGCAAAAATAAGGGATGAAAATGGAAAAAATCTGTACACCCGGTAAGTCGAAAACCTGAAAAGGCGGCTTGGGCAAAAATGGGTATCCCGGTGGACTGAAAACCCGAAAGGGAGGTCCAGGAAAAAGTTAGGGATAAGCGCAATACTATGTCTCATTGGATCACCCTGCATCCAGACTTCGGTATCGACTATCAGGCTCAGACGGCACCAATCAATCAGATTCCTCTTCAACTAAGCAGCAAAGTGATGAGACGCTTAAAGACATAAAGGCGATAGCAGAGTTGGAACCCAGTGGGATTTTTCACATAGCTGTTTTGTTTTCCTTTTCACAAATTGTATAAACTCTATTTTGTTCGGCGGCGTTCTCTTACTAGGACGTCAGCCTCTTGTACAAAAACGCCTATTTACAGGCAAACTTCAAAATCAATACAAGCTCATTTTTCAGACAAATTGCAAATTGTTTTCCTTTATCTGTTTTGTTTTGCAAAGAACGTCCAATGTTCATTTTTGATATATGCATTTGACATTAATCGTTGTTCATAAATATTTGCATGCGAAACAAAGGACTAATTACGGGTGACATCGGAAACAAGGGGCAATAAGAATTGTCTAAGCAATCTGGTTGCTCTGTCCACCAAGGTACCAAGGTAAGTTCAGCTGAAGAATTTGACCAAGATACCGTCACCCTCCACAGAATATGACAGTAATGGTAGCTATCCCCCACTGAGCCTTGCAATAATGAACAAATCAACAATACTCTCCCCCATGCAGAGTTGGTCTACCATCAGCCCTAAAAAGGTTGGGTATCCCCAGTAGGTCTTAATATTCTCCAGCGGAGTATAAAGATATTCCCCAGCAAGCATCCCCGGCAGTCTTAATATTCCTCAACGAAATATAAGATTGTTCCCCGGCGGAATCCAAGATACCCCTAGTGGAGCCATTTCCCCGCGCAGTCTAAAAAGCTTCCCCAACGGAGTTGAATCATCTTACCCAGTAGATTCCAGAAGCTTGTCCCCTGCAGAGTACAAAGGTTATCCCCACAAGAGTCTAACTGGGTTATCCTCAGTAAGTTGCAACTGAAGTATTCTCCCCAGCGAAGTTCTTTCTATCCCCCAGCGGAGTTCATCATCAAAATCCCCAACAGAGCTTATCAACGGAGTCCCCAGCGGAGTTATCGTTAAAATCTCAGCGGAACATCTCTTCCCCACAGAGTATTTCCCCTCAGAGTAATCTCTTCACCAGGTTTATTCCCCAACGGAGTCATCTTCTCCTACCGGTTATTCTTGCAATCATCTTCGTTCATCATCCCCAGCGGAAACGAAGAACTCGACTCTTCAACATCAGCCCAGGATTTAACAAACTCCCCGGCATTCGTTAAGGATTTATTTTCCCAGACGAAAATACATTCATAAACATATCACATTTCACATCTCCTAGTTACATACATGACAAAGTGCATACGACACGATCTCATTTATTTTTGAGAACATCATGACATCATGCATTTCATACATCATGACATTGCATACAGTTAACGTTTTACCTTTTTCAGGAAAAGGTCAGTCCAAAGATGATTACCATCAACCTTTGCAGTTCCAAATCAACACCTGTAACTAGCCAGGAAATATCTGTGGACGACTGATTATAGGTTAACACCTGAAACTGGACAAGAAAACCACCTATATGAAGAGATTGAAGATTAACACCTGTAACAGGCCAGGAAACTATCTTTCTTTCTCAGGTTAGAGATTAATACCTGAAACCAGACAGGAAAACTATCTCATCGGCCAGCTTTCTTAAGTTCCAGATCAACACCTGTAACTAGCCAGGAAATATCTGTGGACGATTGATTGTAGATCTATACCTAAAACCAGACAGGAAAGTTATCTACATGAAGAGACTGAAGATCAATACCTGTAACAAGCCAGGAAGACTACCTTTCTTTCTCAGGTCAGAGATTAATACCTGAAACCAGCCAGGACAACTATCTCATCGACCAACCTCTCTTAAGTTCCAGATCAACACCTGTAACTAGCCAGGAAATATCTGTGGACGACTGATCATAGGTTAACACCTAAAACCAGACAGGAAAGCCACCTATATGAAGAGATTGAAGATTAACACCTGTAACAGGCCAGGAAACCATCTTTCTTTCTCAGGTCAGAGATTAATACCTGAAACCAGCCAGGACAACTATCTCCCCGACCACCCTTTCTTAAGTTCCGGATTAATACATGTAGCAAGCCAGGAAATATCTGTGGACGACTGATTGTAGATCTATACCTGAAACCAGACAGGACAACTATCTACTTGACCATCATGAAGCAACCCTACACTGGTTCCTTCTCTTCCAAGATGCGGTTTTACACGGACTCATCATCAGGGAACCCTACAACGGTTCCTTCTCTTTCAGATGCAGTTTTACACGAACTCATCGTCAGGCAACCCTACACAGGTTCCTTCTTTCAACCTACCAAGTTACAACTCAACAAACAATCTCCAGATGGCATCTATAAGCCCATCCTCCTATCCATAACCTCTCCAAATGGCATCTGTAAGCCCATTTCCGACATCACATTGTTGATACTACACTATGCGAGTGCAAATTTCTGGGCACTTTAGTGTTCAATCATCTTCCACCTTCGGATCACGAAAGGCACGCAAGCCAATCTACATCCTCAGGTTTAAGAAGATTGAACAGGGGCAATTGTTGTACCCCAAAATTTGTCCTCCCATATTCCTCAAGATATGATCTTCAAATTGCTCAAAATGGCTCAAGAGGTAGATAGTCAAATCACCTCCTAAGACAGCTGAAATTAGGGTTTTGGTTCTTTCAAGGAATTTGAGGTTTTCAATGGTTAAATCAAGTCTCATAGGCCTATATGCATTCTCAAGCACCTACATGCCAAGTTTCAAGACTCACAGTGTCAATTTGCACAGTCAAAAGCTCCATTTGACCCACAGTCAACTGCAAGGGCAAAATGGTCATTTTGCAGTCAAAAGTCAGAATTTTTGGTCAACATCTTATTTTGAGTCCACAATCATCATTTGATCATGTCTTGATCATGATTCCACAAGAATAACTCAAAAATCATCAAGGTGCAAGAAGTTATTATTTTTGGACAGTAGAAAAGTCAACTGTATCTTGACCAGGGCATAACTTTTTCATGGTTTGTCAGAAAAATCCCATCCAATGCTCATTTTGAAGGGGATTCAATTTCCTACAATCAATATTCACACTCCAAGTTCAATAAATGCTCTCACAAAAAGTTATCAATTTTTACATTATAGGTCAAATTCAAAAGTCAACAAAAGTGCACTTTGAGTCAAAGGCCATAACTTGAGATTGGTAAATCCAAATGACATGGAACCAAATGCATTGGTTATAGGACTTCAAGACCTTTCCAAAATGTCCAAGAACATGGTCATATGATCAAAATTGAGCAAGTTGTGCATTGGAGAAGTTGGGAAATTTTTGTGAATTTGCAAAAGTCAACTTTGCTCAAAACACCTTGTTTTTGCTAATGGGCCTCAAATCTCTTCTTGAAACTTCATCCATGACTTATGCACGACCCATCAAGATTAATGGAATTTATTTTCTTATTTTTATTAATTAATTGGATTTTTAATTGATATTAATTCATTTAATCAATTTAAATTGTAGGAAAATACAAGATTTGGTTTTTCAATCTTTTTGTGAAGCAAATAGGACCTCAGCATGCTGGCAAATTCGAGCACCAAGTCAAAGATACAAAATCTCCAAATTTGGCAACATTTTCCAATCATGAAAAATCAAAAAGATTTGATTTCCAATCAAAGATTCAATCACCATTGCACATGGATTTTTGCCCAGCTCTTGACCTAATTCAGTTGTCCTATATATATGCAAGCAAATCCTAACCTAATGGACGTGAAAAAGCTGCAGAAAAAAGCCATAGCATATTGAAAAATTCCAAGAAAATTGAAAACTGACTTTGGCATTCTAGGGCGATTCAAAAGGTTTTGTTGATTCAAACACCTTGCAGGAGGTCCCAGGAGTGAACTGCTATCAAAATCAAGCATTAAGGCTCAAGGAATCGATACCTACAGAATCACGGTTTGCCATTTTTTTCCAGAATCGTAACTCTTAAATCATGCATATTTAACGTGTTTTCTTGATTGATTTATGTTGATAGGGACCATACGAAGCTAATGGTATAGCTGAATTGGATTATAATGCCCTGAATCCAAAGATGCCATGAACGATTTCTAGGGTTCTTAAGCTTTGAAATTGGGGCTTTATGAACCAGGAAAAATTAGGACTCCTAAGACATATGGTTGAGATCATGAGACCCAGACGAACCTGACCAAACCCTCGCGAAATATTTATATGCATTGAGCTTCTAATCGCTATTTTTCCCTGTAGTGGTTAGTGGGGGTTAAAAACCCCTGCTATCTAATATTCTTTTATGCAGGTACAATGAAGAAGATGATGAGGTGTTAACGTCTGGTTGGCCAGTTTAAAAAGAAGCGCGCGTTTTTATAATTTCAGTATGTTAATTGGTTTGCATATATAATGAATGTTTATTATTCCACTAATGACTAAAGCATGATGGTGGAGTGGTTGAGCGTATTGGCCTGTGATCTTTGGGACTTGGGTTCGAGTCCCAGGTCCCCCAAAATCCTTGTTATTATTTTCTTGTACATATTCACATGCAGATCTCTAAAAGAAGTCCATCATATGCCTCACATCTCAACATGCCATGTGTCTTCAAACTCAAATCCTGTGGCCTAGATTGGAAGACTAGCATACTCCTGGGTCAATGCACGTGTGGACGATCCAAAAAAGTCAAAGAGGCTTGCAGTTTGTTGGGCCACAATTTTCCAAACACACCTCCTAATTGGGCCAGCACTCCCCTGGTTTATTCTTCTTTTATTATTCTTTTATATTTTTTATTTAATTATTTTAGCATTAATTATTATTATTATCACTTAATTAACCAAATTAATTTTTTTTATAATAAAATCAGAAAACCAAAAAATATAATATTTTTTTTTATTATTATTAATTTCACCCTTTTATTATTTTTGTAAATAAATATAATTAACTAATTTAGTTTTATTAGGACAATTCTAACTTTTTTTTCACAATAAATAAAATCCATATAGAATTAGGGTTTTTAATGACTTTTGATCATGCTTTTTTTTTTATTTCCTTAAAACATAAAAAACCAAAATTATTTCTTTTTATTAATTAATTAGTTTTAGGTTTAATTAAATTAAATGCAAAACAACAAAAAACTCATTCTTTCTCAAAAAAAGGGTCAAAACCCTAAGAACTTCACCGATTCAATTTTCTCTCGCGCGTATGTTTGTTTATTAATTTTTGGTCCACAATTATGTAATTGCTCCGAGGATGTAATAGATTTAATTAGGACTCTTTTTATCGCTTTCTTTAATTTTCCGCAATTTACTTTTCAAAGGGTTCGTTTTTGGCGATGTAAATACCCGACGCCTTGTAATAGCGTAGATTTATTTTCCGCAATATTTAACTGCTAGATGTATGTTAACTAGGCTATGCATGACAAGACTTATCTCTGAAATTAAAATCAACCCGTAGCTCACCATAACATGTACAAAGATAACTTAACTGAATCCTGACACACTCGCACATGCCACTCCTAGGGTACGCCTCACTTGGTTGCCTCGACGTGGTCATTGAGTATATGGTGTTTTAGAGGTCGCCCTCCTGTCTAAAGATCAAAAAGTTGCCTCGAAACGGTTGCCTCGGATAAAAACGATCTAAGACATTAGGGTTACCGCTAAGGCGTCCTACTATTGCTTTAGTGACCACATGTCCCATTAATTGAATTGACCCGAAAACTCCGACGACGGTGCTACCTACTTCTCAATAGTGGGATAGTATTGTCTAAAGGACATTTATACAACTTAATTTCTTTTGAGTAGGTAGAGGTTCTTAGATACTTGCTCTTTCAAAACAAAAAATACTTTTCGCACCTACACCTTTCTGCCAAAAGGTTTTCAAAAAACACTTCATACACTCTTGAGGACAAAAACAAGAGTTAAATCGAAGTTTTCAAACAAAACTCTTTTCAAAACCCACGAACACAAGAAAAGCAAGACTTTTTGAAAACATAGTGAGCAAGTACCTAAGAGCCCGTGGAAAACCACGGATAGAAAGGGTGCTAACACCTTCCCTTTCTATAATCTACCTCCCGAACCGAGAAACATCTCGAAAAGGAATTTTGTTGTGCTTTCCTTGTTGGAGAAAATAAAAGACCGTGGCGACTCTTGCTTACCGCGACATTTCGCGAACCAGCATTTCAAAACACTCAGTTCTATTTCCACCGATCACAGGGTCAAATCAACCTCTTCTCGCAAATCCTTTCCGAATCTGCGACCCATATTGAATAGGACCGTCTTCTTCTTCTTTTTCTTCTTCTCTTTCAAGATAATGGTCTTCAGATCTTGCTGATCCTTAGCTAAACTCATGAACAACTCTTGGAATTGGGCGTTTTGAGCTTGTAGAGCCTTGATTGCTTGTTCAGTTGATGTTTCGGAAGACATGATACTGAAATAAACAGCGAAGCAGATGAGAAAACCTGTAAGGTGTACCTGTTATGAGGTGCATGGGAATGATATGCGCATGATATGATTTCAAAGACATCGAGAGATTCAAATTCGTAAACAGAAAATGAAACACACTTTTATTAGGTAAACTTTGAAATTCAATTGTTCAATAGATGCCTTTAAGGCGTTACAGGAAAGAAAAACCAAAAAGTAAATTAAAACTAGAAATAAACAAAAAGACAATCAGTGCTCCCATGGTCGTTTCTTGTCGGTGCGGACATAGTCATTGAGGATCTGCTCGTTCTCCAGCTGCCTTGTCAACTTCTGGATCTTCTGCTCTTGCTCGTGATTCTTTTCTCTATAAGTATCCCGCTCTTCTCTCAGCTGCATCCATGATCTCTTTAGTGCCCCAATGTCAGTGGGCATGTATGGATGGAGAATAGTAGGAGGAACCCCTTCTTCATCAGCAACCTCAACAATGATAGGCAGGACGGCTTCATACGGCATTCCCAGCTTTTGGGCACGGATACGAACCCATCGGAGATATGGCTCCATAGGAAGAGAAGTCTTTGGACCCAGCTCGTGCGGATCAGACCTGTGAACTCTATCCTAAGCTCTTATGAATTTGCGGCGTTGCTCGTCACTATCCCCTTGGAAGTCAAAGACAATACTTGGTATTAGCAACTCATGAGGTCCTTCCCTCCTTGCTTGCCCAAACTAACGTAAGGCTAAGCACGGATTGTAAGTGATTCCTCCATTGGTTCCTATCAGTGGGACATTGGGGTATTCCCCACATCGATCAATAACAGCCACATCTTCCATGCCCTTAATAGTCCAAATGATATCATTGTGAGAGAGAGACATAATCCTATAGGCCCAGCCCATGCCTTCCTTGTTCTTCAAAACTGACTTGGGAAGGTGAGAAATAAACCACCTTGCCAACAATGGAGCACAACACATCATGGTTCCCCGCTTCTGAGCAGTACGGGCATAAAGAGAGTGGAGAATGTCACCCAAGAGAGTGGGTAAAGGATTACTAGACATAAAAATCTTCACTGCATTCACGTTGACGAACGCATCCGAGTTAGGGAACAATACCAAACCATATATAAGAAGAGCCAAAATGTCCTCAAATGCATGGAAGTCTAGACTGTCCCAGAAATGATTTTCTTTACCAACCAAGAACTTAGTCAAAAAGCCCTTTTCTCCACTTCTAGTCTCCCAGTTAGACATTACCTCAGCCTTTGTCAAATGGAGGGCTGAAGCAATTTCTTCCGGCCTAAGGATCTTCTCCCAACCTGTGAACGGGGTCTGCTCTAGAATAGAGATACCAAGCAGATCAGAGAACTCTTCCAAGGTAGGGACCAACTGGTAGTCTAGAAAAGTAAAGCAATGGTATAGTGGATCAAAGAACTGGACTAGGATACTCATCATTTGTTCGTCCAATTTGGAAGTGACCAAACCCAAGAGGTGACCATGTCTTCTGATGAAGGAGGTAGTATCTGAAACCTTTGCAAATTCCTTAAGCTGAGTGGGAACTTGGACAAAATTGATCCGAATGGTGTTCCTACACATGGGTATCATGACCTACAAAACAGAACAAAGATGAATCCCTCATGTCTTTGAAATAGGTTAGTCCAATGCAATATGCATGCAATGTTATGATGTCATGATGTCATGATGGAAAACACACCACAAGTATCCACAAATAGCAAACATGGTAAAGGCACACAAGTCACACAGATAGCCCTTAGATTTCAGGCTGGCAGGGAACTTAGGTACTACCCTCTTTCAGTTCAGTTGGTTCAAACCTGTCTTAAAAATAGTAACCGGGTTCTAGAGGATCTCAATATCACTGACTACCCTCGATCGGTCATGGTTCCAGTTTAGCAACCTTTTCTTGCAGTCGAAATCATCGCGAGAGTTTAGTCTCAATGAGTGTAGCATACTGCTATTGCTCTATGGCCAAGTTGGTCAATTTAAATGTTCTAAGGTCAGTTGGTGCTTAATGACCCCTTAGCAGACCCATATTCTCCTCGTTGTTTCACAAGGGATATCGGTACATACTAAAGTGCCACACCAACGTAGCTACTGCTTCAACCGTATCGGTCTACGTTGTACAGTTCCCTCACAGTTTATTGCTACTTACCTAAAGGGTATCCCCTAGATCCGGGTTAGGATCTATAGTAACTTCGATTCAAGCCCACAAATATAAAGCATACAAGTCAAGCAATTGAAAATAATATGAACTTTTCCTAAGGTACACCCCACTTATTAGATATCCCCAGCAGAGTCGCCAGTTCTGTGATACGGTGGGAAGAACTGATTGTTTTTTGGAATGCTGGTTTGCATTTTGCGTTTTGTTTTCGCAAAATGTCACGGTAAGCAAGAGTCGCCACCGACTTTTATTTTATCCAACAAGGAAAGGAAAAAAGCACAGAAAAATTCCTTTTTCGAGATATTTCTCGGGTTCGGGGGGTAGATTATAGAAAGGGAAGGTATTAGCACCCTTTCTATCCGTGGTTATCCACGGGCTCTTAGGTACTTGCTCAAATTTTTTTCAAAATTTCTTTCTTTGTGCTTGTGGGTTTGAAAAAAGTTTTTGTTTGAAACTTCGATTTAACTCTAGCTTCTATCCTCAAGAGTGTAATGAAGTGTTTTGAAAACTTTGTTCGAAAAGTGTAAGTGTGAAAAGTTTTGTTTTGAAAGAGCAAGTATCTAAGAGCTATCTACCTACTCGAAAAAGGAATCGTTCTATACTAATGTCCTTTAGACAATGCTATCCCACTATTAGTGAGTAGGTAGCACCGTCGTTGGAGTTTGAGGGTCAATTCGAATTAGGGACTTACGGTCACCAAAGCAATGTTAGGACGCCTTAGCGATAACCCTAATGTCTTAGATCATTTGTTTGAGGCAACAATATCAGAGGCAACCATTTCGAGGCGACTATGATCTTTTAGACAAGAGGACGACCTCTAAATTGACCTATACTCAATGACCGCGTACGAAGGCAACCAAGTGGGGTGTACCCTAAGAGTGCGCATGTGCGAGTGTGTCATTTTCAGTTATTTTTTGTCTTTGTACATGTTAATGGTGATCTAAGTTAATTTTATGTTAAAACATTCAGTCTTGTCATGCCATCCTATTATCAAACATCTAACAGTTATAATTTGCGGAAAATAAATTGCGGAATTTAAATTACAAGGCGTCGGGTATTTACATCGCCAAAGACAAACCCTTTAAAAATAAATAAAGCGATAAAAAAATTAAAGGTCCTATTAACTATTACAAACCGGAATCAGATACATAAAGGGATAAAAGAAAATAAATCATACGCGGGAAATTAAATCGAGCGCAAACTAGGGTTTTGACCCTTTAAAGAAACATTTTTTGTTTTTTATTTTAAGAAAGAAGTTAACCTAAATTAATTACTAAATTAATGAATTAATTAGTAAAAATAAATTAATTTTGGGTTTTGGTATTTTAAGAAAGAAATAAAAATTAATTGAGTTAGTAAAAACCTAATTAAGTCTAATTTAATTTTAATTATTACAAAAAGTATATTAAAGTTATTCTAATTAAAACCTAAGTTATATTAATTAGTATTTATTAATAAAATAAAAATAAAAATTTAATGTGATAAAAAAATATTTTTGTGGTTTTATTTTATAAAGAAAAGAAATTTTTAATTGGTTAGTAAATAAAATAAATATAATAAAACCATCAAATAAAACAAAAAATAAATAGGAGAGTGTAAGGGGGGTTTGGGTCTGTTTTAGGATGTTGGAACAACAAATGACAAGCCCAATAGTGCTGGCCTTGTTTGACCTTTTTTGATTCCATGTGCGCATGCTGACCTGGTCTATGGTGGACCATCAGCGTTTGGCCACCAGATTTGGCCTATGGCCATCTGGCCACTGGATGCTTGAGGATGTATGATGGGCTGTAGCTAGGCATATGTACCAAATCACCTGAAAAATAAAATTATGAATGAAAGTGGGGGACCTGGGATTCGAACCCAAGTCCTGATGGTATTTGGAGCGCTTGCTTTGCCACTAGGCCACTTGGTCTTGTTTGTTAATATACTACAAAGAAAATATAATAAAATAAAGCAAAGATTTATTGGTCAGAACAAAAATATGTGTGCGTGGTTTTGAATTGGCCATTGATAGTGTGACACGTCTTCGTCTTCTACCTCACGTTCGTGGCTAAAACTCTGTAAAACCTATAGCAACAGACACAACATGTCACTAAAAGTCATGTATACCCCAAAATCTGTTGTGAGCCATGAAAATGAAATCTAAGGGCATGGTTGTGATCGTCTCATCATCCCGGTCACAACCGTGCCCTTCTTTATAGCCAATTTTTCCTGAAAGAGAAACACCCAAAAAACCCACGAAACCCTAGCTATGATATTTGGCTTTACATGTCAGATAAACAAAATTAACTAATGCCAAAAGCTTGGAAATATTATGAAGATCACAAATATATCAATGATTCGTTCAAATGATGCAAGAATGGAGATTTACGGTTTCAAGAACGAAGCTTGGTATCGTGATACTTACAGCGCTTTTGAAGGCTTGAGGACGCGTGCTTTTGATCCAGGAAGGTTGTGTGATCACCCAGGAATCGATTGGGACCGGTCTAAGCTTCTGAAATTGCCTCTAAGTATGAATTCAAATTCAAGCTTTTTGTCACTTTTTTCAAGTTTTGTTCTGTCTATGCTTGCAGCCTTCAACTCTTATTTTCGTGTGCCTCTCTTGCTTATGTATTGTGGAATGTGCTAGGGTAACAATTATGGTCCAAATCTTCTCCCATTATGGCTTGCATATTTGATTTGATTCACCATTACTAAACCTTCCAAATTTTCCAATTTTCAATCTTTTTGCACATGACATTGTATGATACGAATTTGATGGTGATCATGATGATAATTAAGTCCTGAAATAGCCAAAAGATCTCATGTTATCAATGTTTGGGATTTTATATGATTTTATTTGATTAAAAATGAATAAATTCAATAAAAAATCAAATAAAATAATAAAAATAAAATATGAGCTCATGTATGAAGCTAGGACACGTGTGCAATGATGCAAGCTCAAATCAAGTGGAAAAGAATGGGCCCATTTGACAAAATTTGATGTTTTGGGGATAGTTGACTTTTGGCAATTTTGCAAAAAAGTCCAACTTCAACAATGCATAACTTCTTCAATTTGGTATCATCTCATTTTGATGTTCCATGCTCAAGTTATAAGTTTTGGCAAAAAAGGTGTTTTTGTTGACTTTCAAAAATGACCTATAATGTCCAAATTTATAACTTCTTGTGAGTGCATTTTCTGATCTTGAAGTATGAAGATGGATTGTAGGAAATTTCATCCTATTCAAAATGAGCTTCGTATGGGTCATTTATCACAAAGTATGAGAAAGTTATACTTGGTCAAAGTTGAGTTGACTTTTCCTACAAAACCCTAATTTAGCAACTTTTGAGTCTTGATGAATTTTGAGAAATCCTTGATGAATCATGACCAACCCTTGATTAAATGATGAAACATTCTTCAAAATGAGAATTTTGACAAAAAATCTTGAAGTTTGACTGTATATAGGTCACAATTGACTTTTGCCTTAGCACAGTCGATTTTTGGACCTTTTGAGCAATTGACTGAGCAAACTTCCTCTACAAGGATTGAAACTTGTCATGGATGATCTTGAGAACATATTAGGACATTGGGGAGAACTTGAGGTCATTTGTACTCATGGATCTTAGTGCAACACAAAACCCTAATTTGGGGTTGACTGCCTTATGAGATAGCTTGTTTGTCCAACTCTTGAGCAAACTTGAGCCACTTGGAGATTTTTCTTGCAATGTCTTGAGAAATATGAGAGAGAAAATTTTGGAGTACAACAGAACCGTATCCAAAAGGCCTTCTTTTTTTGCCCAGAGTGCGTGTGACGCGCCGAAAATCCTGAATGCTGAATATTATTTCATTTGGATCGAAACTTCGAAAATTCATAACTCGGTCAATTTTTATCGGATTGGGCCCATCTTTTTACACAAGGTCACTGACTCAGAGATTTACAACTTTGCTTCCAATGTCGAGACCTGGTTATGCTCCGATCAATACCAGTTTTTTATTGAAGAACGTGTCAGAGTTGACACTGGAGCCCAAAATAAGTTTGTCTGAGCCAAAACTTCAAAAATTCATAACTCATTCACCATTTATCTGATTGAGCATATTTTCGGACAGGAGTTAGTTCTCGATGTGGGATACATTTTGTTTTCACATTTCAACTTCAAAAATTGCACTTAAGCCCCTGCAATTTAGCCTGGAACGTGACGGTCTCAAGTGAACATTGGAGGCCCAGTTACACATTCAAAGCCCATATCTTTGCTCTAATTTCTATTATATAATCTCATTCTTTTCAAACAAATGCGGAGAAAAAAAAACCTTTGCCACAATCCTGTCAAAATATCAAATTCTTTCAAGAATCCTAAAACATTGAAATCTTTATTACAAACCCCCATCTCACTACCAACAAGTCATCCTTGTTACAAATCCACATCTCACTACTTCTCCAGTAAGGGTAAGGCTGGTTTGATCTCCATGATCAAAAGGGCATAGAAGCATTCATACATCCCATATCGGTTTTAATATTACAAAATTTCATATATTTGCTTTATTTGTATTTCATGATATAGTAATTTATTTAATGTGTTCATGAGATTCAACACTGCAGATTTAGACAGGATCCCATGCAGGATTATTACAAAACGCTGAGGGCAAAACAAAACAACCAATGCATGACGAGGAAGACATCCTTAGAAGGTTAAGGGCGTGGGTTCAACAACCACCCCTATTGGTTTTGGTTTTCTTCTTTTCTATATTTATTCTTTTACCTATTTTTATTCTTTCTGTTTAAAACTTTTTTTCCATAAAACTTAATATTTTTCACTAACCTTTGATTTTTCATAATAAACTCGAATAATTAATTTTAAGGCTTTTTAATCTAATTTTAGGTTTTAAATTAATTTTTGGGTCAACACCCACTCCTGACAATATGTATAATTTTGCTTATTTTTAACCCTGTGTGCCTCATTTCTTTCTCTTTAATATCTTCCTTAAAAACCCTAAATTCATATAAACTCTAATTTTATTTAAATCAAAAACCCTATTAATTGGCAAACTTAATCTTTTTTACAAACCCTAATTAATTTAGGTTTTAAATTTTTTTATATTATTATTAACTCTTTTTTTATTAACTCTTTAATTTAATTAATGAACAGTTTTTCTGCAAATTAGGAAAACAATTAGGTTTTAGGTTTTATTTGTAATTAACCCTTTAATTAACTTTTTTTTAATAAATTAGGATTAGGTTTTTGTTTTAGTTAGTAATTGAATTTTTGGCTTTTTTTCATTTATTAATAAATTAAGTTAATTAACTTTTTTATTATTAAAATTAGTTAGAATTAGGTTTTTTAATTAACTTAAAATTATTTTCTAAAAAAAAACACCAAAAACATTAACTTATAATTTTAGGTTTTAATTTTTCCTTAATTTCTTTTTATTTATTCTTTTACATTTTAATTTCTAGGAAAATTGTATAGGTCGCATTATCAATGTAATAGCGTAGATTTATCTTTTCTCGCATTTTTTTCCTTCTAATTATGTAATTGCTTCCGGGATGTAATAGTTTTAGGATTTCTTTTCCGCACTCTTCATTATTATGTAACTGCCCCAAAGCTCTGTAATAGCCTAGGTTTACACTTCTGCCTTTACCTTCTGCTACTATATTTTATGCAATGCTTAGACTAATAGGATTGTATGGAAAGACCGGTAAACTAATTGGATGATAGAAAACCCTAAATGTTCAAAGATAAATTAACTGAAAAAACACATTGTTGCACACTTGCACTCCTAGTGTACTCCCCACTTGGTTGCCTCAGAAAATAATGGTTGTGTCCCTCGAATGTAGGGATATCTTAGCAAAATACCCTCAATCTAAAATTCATCATAAAGATCATAGTCCTTTAACGTCCCTCGAGTTTCCTACGAGAAATGATCTTGTCCCTCGATGTTGCCTACGAATATATGATGACAGTCCCTTCGAACTGCTAAGGTATCCTTACATGTTGCCTTCAATGACCATTTCGTCCTTTTCGATAGTCCCTAAAAAATCCAACGACGGTGTTACCTATTCCTTAACAATAGAATAACATTGTCTAAAGGAAAACGAACAGACTTTTTTTCGAGTAGGTAGATTAGTTCCTAGGTACTTACTCAAACAAAATTTTTCACACAAACACTTTTTAAACAAAGTTTTCAAAAACAACTCTGTCACACTCTTGAGGATAGAAACAAGGGTTAAAACGAAGTAAAACAAAACTTTTCAAAACAAAACACACACAAAAGCAATTTAAAAAATGAGCAAGTACCTAAGAGCCCATGGAAAACCACAGATAGAAATGGTGCTAACACATTCTCTTTCTATAATCTACCCCCCGTACCCAGAAACATCTCGAAAAAGGTATTTTTCTGTTCTTTTTCCTTTTCCTTTGTTGGATGAAATAAAGTCGGTGGCGACTCTTGCTTACCGCAACATTTTGCGAACAAAAAACGTAAACCAGT
Source organism: Vicia faba (assembly GCA_948472305.1). Classification (NCBI taxonomy): domain Eukaryota; kingdom Viridiplantae; phylum Streptophyta; class Magnoliopsida; order Fabales; family Fabaceae; genus Vicia; species Vicia faba. The sequence continues at coordinate 1,291,031,539 of OX451735.1, read as the reverse complement.
ATAACAGTCGGTTCTGCCACCGTATTACACACAAATTATACAATTTTACAATCTCTCGCAATTTCACTTATCCACACACACATAATTCACCCACGAATTCTACGATTCCACACACTTTCTTTCAAATTTCTTTTCAAGAATACTTTTGATGTTATGTTTTTGGCCGATGATTTAATATGAGGCCCTTACCTCTACTTTTCAATGATATATATTTTTATTGTTATTTGTGTAAACCATATGATGATTTTGTTCTTGATGGTTTTTTAAAAAAAATTATTATTATTATTATTATTATTATTATTATTATTATTATTATTATTATTATTATTTACACAACATCTTTTCACTGAATCTCACCTTTTTTTCACTTTCCACATGCATATCTTCACACAATTAGAAAACCTTATGTATTTCTTAGTCACCTTGAACACTTACTAATAACATATTGCATACAAACATTCACATTGTTTTTCTCATTCAAACAAAGCCTTGTTTACATACGTACAAATGTAACAATTAAAATCCACTTTAATTTTATTTTGTTCTAACATTCTGAAACCAATTCAAAACTTCATTCATAAATCCACAAATCCACAATTTTTACAATTTCATTCACTCACATACACTTCATGTTTTACAATTTCTTTTTATTTATGGTTTTTATTCTTGGCCAATGATTCAATATGAGGTTTTTCTCTCTCCCCCTTTTTTTCAATTTTATTCTTTTAAATTTGTTTAACCATATGATGAATCTGGATGGTTATTTTATAAAATTATATGTATTTTTAAAATCGACAATACTAACAATTTTTAGTGACCCTCATATTATACACATAAATCTCACAAATACAAAGAAAGAAGAAAAAGAAGAAACAAATATGAGGTTGGCACGGACATAAACGCCACTGACGAAGCCATTCAACACCACCCACGGACCGCACAGTCGACATCAAAGTCGTCGTAGCCTCCACAGATTCGCCGAGCTCGGTTAGTTCTTCTGTCCAATCTTTGATCTGAAATATTTATTTGTTGTTGTTAATAGTGTTGTTTATCTATGATTATAATTTCTTCAAAATAACGAGAAGTTAATTGGGTAAAATTGAGAAACGCTTTCATGTGCATACACTTATGGTTGCCGTTTATTTTTATTTTAATGTGAGCATTAAAGGTGAAAAGAATTTTACATTGTACATATAAGTTGTGTTGATCTTGATGTTTTCCTTCTTTTTATTTATTTATTCTCATGAAATATGTCAACATGAACCTTAAAGCTCAATAGCATTTTGATACCATTTGTATTTATAAGCCTTATTTAAAAAAACAAAAAAACTAATTCATGCCATGACAACGTGAGATGGAGCACCCCATGTAACTTTTTTCTCTCTCTTCTTTTCTACTTTTTTTTTTGTTTTTTTAATTATTATTATTTTTATATTTTAATTTTTTTTTTGAAAGAATTAGGGTTAACATTTCATTGTGGGCTTGGACCCATGTTTCTATTTTTTTTCTAACTCACACCCATTCTTTACCCTTACACTTTATTTATTTTACTTAGTGCAATTTTTACTAATTTATTTAGGTTAATTAATTTATACTTAATCTTAGGTTTTTTTCGATCAAATTCTTATACAAAAATCAAACTTTTTAATCAAACTAACTTAAATATCTTCTCAAATAAAATGATTCAACATCTTCAAATAATTAATAGGTCGGCTCAACACCTTACCAATTAATTATTCAAATCAAAACAATAACAATCTAAAAAAAAATTAATTCAAACATTCACTACACCAAAAAAGACCTACGAAAGCGCTTTTTTTTGGCCTTTAAAAGCGCTTTCTAAGGTGGCGCTGCTATAGGTTTTAGCAGCGCTTTTTGTTTAATGAAAAGCGCTTTCGTAGGTCTACTTATGACAATGATTTTTCTAAAAAGCGCTCTCTTAAGTACCCTTATGGCAGCGCTTTTTCTAAAAAGCGCTCTCTTTAGTACCCTTATGGCAGCGCTTTTTCAAAAAAGCCCTCTCTTAAGTAGGCTTTTAGCAGCGCTTTTTATAAAAAGCGCTCTCTTAAGTAGGCTTTTGGCAGCACTTTTTTATGAAAAAGCGCTTTCATTGGTGGCACTTTTTTTGGAAAAAAGATTTCATAGGTTGTCTTTTAGCAGCGCTTTTTCTTGGAAAAACGCTGTCATATGTTTACCTTAGACAGCGCTTTATGTGAAAAAGCGCTGTCATAGGTCTACCTATGAAAGCGCTTTTCTCCAAAAAGCGCTTTCATAGGGTGTTTTTTTTAGAGGTATAATTTATATAATTCATATACCTGCATTGTTTGCAGCATATTATTTATATAAACCAGTTGCCATAACCTGTAATTCATAAATATCGGTAATGCATTGTAATTCCGATACCCCGTTCTCGTACTCTTTCGACAATCGATTGGAATACATCCATGTCTTATCCATGGTTTACGGTTTCTGAGTCAATCTGAGCTAAATGATAAATTAGAAAACAAAACCAATACTCAAAACTTGCACTTGCTCTTGCACAACCATATAACAAAACCAATACTCAATACTTTTCACTAAATTCATTTTATTCTATCAACTACTTTAGTACACAAGTATAACACAAGAAACCATAAACAAGAAACTATCATTGCTCAAAATCAATCATAAATTATGTTTGTATCTCAAATTATATATAAACCATTGTTATCAGTATTGTAACTCAAAATCAGTCTTACAAAATCAACCCTAACAACAACTAAACCAGTCCTTATATTATTCTCTGCTCAATAAAATATTGACACAACTCCTCTTTGGTTTCTTCCAACTGAAGTTTCGTGTAATATGCACATTTGTACTCATCGAAGTACTACATAACAAAACATAATATGCATGATTTAGTTAAAAGTAAAAAATTATATGAAATATCCGAGAAATAATAAAACAAATCCTAAGTTATAAATTCATACCGTGACTGGAATCTCTATTTGATTCAGTTGAATGATTTCTTTGATAAACCGCATAACGAAGTATCCGCAATCTATACCGTTTTGCTGTTGAGGACACTACATAGAAAAACAAATAAGAATATATAGTTGTATTGTTTTATCAAATAGCGTAAATATTATAAGCAAAATAGTGGAAATTAATATACCTGCACTTTGATCCAATTAATGTTGTTTGATTTAGACCGTCGTACCCGAGCTTCTCTTTGACACCGGAATACTTGTATCGCTCTAACAAAATAAAAATATATATTTAGAACAATGTCACAGAAATAATTAAATACATAAATACACACAAATATTTAGAATAATCTCACTTACGTATCAATCATTAACTTCATATCCAGATAATTTGTCCAATCACCGTCAACCGAATTCAGATAATAGACCACTTCTTTTATAGGATCGATAGCAACCAACAACCAGTGACGTCTATAAATTAAAACAACAGTTTAGAAGAAATTTTTCTACGCAAAAATTACAAATATTAAAATGAACTTAGAATGAAAATCTAACCCTGTAGGAATAGTATTATACGCCCAAAGATATAAGCTTTCTGTACTGCCATTTGCCATGAATCTTTCGACTAAGTGCTCTCTTACTGAATCTGGTTCCCTACCAATTGTCGCTCCGCTGACACGGGAGGAAGACACAAAATGGAATCTGTTTGACAATTGATTCTCGCGCATCAATTTGTCATATAACAGCCTTAAATAAAAACATAATTAATATTAGAGTATATTCATTGAAAATGTTTAAAAAAGATTTCAGCTAATTACATAATATAAAGATGGGGTTACCGGATGTATGCGTGCATAATACTGACGCCCAATTCTTTATGACGGAAAATCTGTTCCACGTCCTCATGTCCAATTATTTCGGTGCAAGGAAAACCAAAAATACCTTGATCCATATCCATTTGACGAATACCACCATCCATCAAATTTGTTGTTCCCACTATTGTTTCAAGACACTGCCGGTATCGAGGGAAAAATCTAGTAGGCACCCTTTTCTTGGGTGGTACGCCAACGATTTTCTGGCTCACTTGTTGTGACCCATGAAAAGGTACCTAAAAATCATATAAACTCGGTTAAATTATAAAATTATGCAGTTTTTTATTCGGATCATATTATTAACACTTTAAACGTACCTCTTTTGGTGATACGTCAGACTCGTCGTGCCGCAAAATCCCTTTACCCTTAGATGCGGGTGTTGTAGGAGTCTATAATTACCGTGGAAATAACTGAGGTCAGAACTGACAGTTGAAGACTTAAAGATTCATAATTGTTTTCAACATACCTGATCATCTATGAAAATGAGGTGTGATGGCCATGCAACAAAAGATCCAATTGCATCTCGCAGCAATGTGGTCTCAGCAACAATGTCAGGTACCGGCAGCAATGCATCCATATCTAAAGCAATGTCAACCGATACTTTCATGTGACCATCCGGAAGCGGTCTATTATGAAGTAAATCTCCCAAACTGTTATGGACTTTTCCCTTGCCAACTAGTCGATAAGTCGGTGACGATAGGTATAGCTGGCAAGATGAAATGCCCTAAACCAATAATAACCGTTATAAGTGACTAAAAATATTCTATAGTAATAACGGATATATATTGAAAATTACCTCAGGAAATTTATGCTGACAGTTGATACTAGCTTTGTCACTAGTTTCTTTCAATTGTGAACTGCTCTTTTCCGCCATATATCTCTCTTTATCCTTCTGCAATTCACGAACTTGAGCTTGTAAATCCTGCAATGTTTGCATCACTTCTGCATTGCTAGGATTTCTTCTCCTTGGATGCTTATACAAAGAGGTTGGAGTCACACCATGACCTTTACCCCTCACCCGACCCGGATACTCAGCAATATTTAGTGCTCGACTAAGTACGCTCCTGGTATCGTGATGATCCTCACCTGGGGATACCGATTGGGACAAGGTCTCCTGTAATTCAATTACATATAAAAAATTATTAGTGGAGATAAAAAATTACTTAAATATTAATAAACATTAATTGATTTAACTAAAGACACAATCTTATACTTACATATTCATCATACACATGTTGAATATCGGGATTAACAGCTTGATCCTTGCCCACACGGGCTTCCTTCCACAACAAATGTGCCGGTAGTGATGTTGCGTCACTTTTCGTCTCTTCTAACTACGCAATGACGGAAGTCTTAAGATCATCAACTATATAACACATTGAGAGAATTAATAAGATCATAGAGTTTATATTTACTTACAATTTTTTCCTCTAAGCGAGCATATCCCAAACGCCCTTTTTTGTATGGATATGTGGGTTTTGACGCTCTCTCGCGATTTATAGCACTCACTTTCTTGAAATTCTCGTCTCTTCTTTGGCCTACAAAACCAACCCATTCTTCAGGTGTAATGAAGTTCTCATATTTCTTTGGACGTTTCGGATCCTCTTCAAGAAAATTTCCTTCATCATCTTTAAGATACTTGTTTGTTAAAAATGTTCTCCACCCTCTGTGTCTTTTTCCAGCCAAACCCATTATATACTTTTTACGGGTATCTTCAATGTTAAAAGACCTCTACAAAAAAACATACGCATAAAGTGTGTTAGTAAAAGAAATTTAAACACATATTATCGTCAAGATAAAGCAAATAACAAAAACCATATATGTACCTTTATATCAGTCCAAACTTTCTCCTTAGCCTCATCCAACTCTCCTCTTTTCCATCTAGGAGTGGTGATCGGAATGTGTATACGAACAAGCGTACCAATGTAGCTTGTCAACTTTGCAGCATTAGACCCAATTAATTGGTCATTATCATTCCATTCTACATTATATGTTACTCCTCTATCTCTATCACGGATGATTTCCCTCATAATAGTTATACCTCGTGTAATATCTTTTTCTGAAGTATTTTCTTGAGTATTTTCAGGAGCATTTGCATCTTTTGAGTTTTCTTGATTACTAGCCATTTGACCTGTAATAATGAAAAAAAATAAAAATGAAATGGCAAATAAAAATGAAATGACAAATATAAAAATGAAATGACAAATAAAAATGAAATGGCAAATTAAAATGAAATGACAAATATAAATGAAATGGCAAATAAAAATGAAATGACAAATATAAAAATGAAATGACAAATAAAAATGAAATGGCAAATTAAAATAAAATGACAAATATAAAAATGAAATGACAAATAAAAATGAAGTGACAAATAAAAATGAAATGACAAATTAAATTTTATTGAATGATATAGGCTATAATTATATATACTATTACCCTTTTCACTAAGGTCTCTTTCTTTTCTTGGTAGGAATGTGTTCTACTCGTCTCTTAACAACGCGGACAGTTGGATTGATCCAAATACCCTCATTATGATCGTTTCTAATACATGATTCATTATCATTTTGATCAGTTATGGTTAAAGATTCAATGTCAACACCAATATCACTTTGATCTCCAATGCTTTCATCAATTACTTTGTTAGATAATAGCACTATAGACCATTTCGTACTTGTCGGATCATTGACATAGAACACTTGTTTAGCTTGAGAGGCTAGAATGAAAGGCTCGTCTTTGTACCCCACCCTATTAAGATCCACTTGCAAAAAACCTGACTTATCCATTCGTATGCCATTATTATTTTCAACCCACTTGCAACCAAATATAGGAATCTGAAACTTCTCGTAATCAAACATCCAAATGCGCTCGATAACCCCAAAATATGACAGGTTTGCAAATTTTGGGTTTAATTCCTTCACACTTGATATATGCATTACTTCAGCGATCAAGGTGACACCACTATTTTGCATAGTACTTTTGTCATCCCGTTCTTTGGTATAAAATGTGTATCCATTAATTGCATATGCGCTATAAGAAAACACAACTAAACTTGGACCGTATGCTAAACATCTCAATCTTTCTGTTACTGAAGCATGATCTGAACGATACTTTGAATAAATATGTTCCTTAAACCATGGTATGAAACTTCGATTATGCTCTCGTACAATCCAATTCTCATTTCTATTCGGATTTAAACCTCGAAGAATACCCTTGTGAATTTCAACATACGGCTCAACTTCAAGCTCATTATGCAGAACATACAAATGCACTTGATCTCGTTCGACCATTGATACTGTCACAACTTTATTTCCAATTAGCTTCTTACCTTCTTTTTTTTCAACAATGTCAGATTTGGGGAGTCCAATTGATTGAACATTTGACAGATATCCAGTACAAAACTCAATCACTTCTTCAACAATATATCGTTCAGCAATACAACCCTCTGGTCGACTTCAGTTTTTCACATACCCTTTTAATATTTTCATATAACATTCAGTAGGGTACATCCATCTCATATAAGCTGGTCCGCACAGTTGTGTCTCTTTGACAAGATGAACGACAAGATGAACCATTATGTCAAAAAACGAGGGAGGGAAATACATTTCAAGATCACACAAAGTAACAACTATTTCTTTTTGCAATGTTGGTAAGATCTCAGGATCGATCACCTTGCTGCAAATTGACTTGAAGAAAAAACACAGTTTAGTTATTGCGCTTCTTACTTTTTCTGGAAGAATAGAACGTATACCTATCGGTAGAAAATGTTCCATTATAACATGGCAATCATGCGTCTTTAAACTCTTTAACTTGAGGTCTTTCATAGACACAAGTCTTCTAATATCTGATGAGTAGCCTTCTGGAACTTTAACCTCACTTAGGAACTTACACAATATTTTTTTCTCCTTTCTGGATAGAGTGTAAACAGCAGGTGGTAGATATGTTCGTGTTCCTTTTTTCACGGGTCCCAATTCAGTTCTTATTCCCATCTCTACCATGTCCTCCCTTGCTTTAAGACCATCCTTAGACTTCCCTTTTATATTGAGTAACGTACCAATAACACTGTCAAATACATTTTTTTCAATATGCATAACATCAAGAAAATGTCTTACGTACAAAGATTTCCAATATGGCAATTCAAAAAAAATCGACCTCTTCTTCCACCCACCTGTAACAACTTTATATGCAAAAGGCTTGCCAAACTGAATACTCACATCTTTCACCTTTTCAAATAATTGATCACCTGTCAATCCAGGCGGAGCTCTACGTTGTTCGGTATCTCCGTTGAACGCTTTTCTCCATCCACAATATTGATGTTTAGAATTTAAGAATCTACGATGACCGAGAAAGACATTCTTCTGACAAAGTTTCAATCGCATTGTATCGGTTCCATCTTCATAGATAGGACACGCTTTTTCACCTTTAATGCTATACCCGGATAGATTTCCGTAGGCTGGAAAATCGTTAATTGTTCCAAACAACATCGCCCTCAAGTTGAAACTTTCTTTCCTATACCCATCATAAACCTCCACACCGTTCTCCCACAAAATTTTCAAATCTTCGATTAAAGGTTCCAAATATACGTCTATGTCATTTCCTGGTTGTTTAGGCCCAGAAATTAACATAGATAACATCATGTACTTACGCTTCATACATAGCCACGGAGGTAGGTTATAAATCATAAGAATTACAGGCCATGTGCTATGCGAGATACTTTGAATACCGTGTGGGTTCATTCCATCAGTAGACAATGCCAAGCGAAGGTTTCTTGCGTCTTTTCCAAATTCAGGATAATCATTATCAATTTTCATCCACTGTGGTGAATCTGCCGGATGTTGAAACTTTCCATCAACAATTCTTTCATCTGCATGCCAAGTTAAGTGTCTTGAATCGGTTTCACTACGATACATCCGTCTAAATCTCGGAATTATAGGAAAATACCATAAGACTTTTGCCGGAGACAACTTTTTCTTATATCGAGGGGCACCGCATTTAGGACACTCATTTAACAATGCATACTCGTTTTGAAACAAAACGCAATCTTTTGGACAGACATGTATCTTGTCATAGCTCATGCCAATAGAGTACAACATCTTTTTGGCCTCATACGTTCGATTGGGGAGAACATTATCCTATGGTAGCATGTCTTTCATAAGGGCTAATAACTCTAAAACTTTTATCCGACCATCCATTGCCCGCCTTTAAGTTGTACAACTTTAATACCGCAGACAATCTTGTGAATTTTGTACAACCATTATACAACGGTTTCTCTGCATCGCTTACCAACCTCTCAGACATTTTGGGACAATCATTAAGATCTTCTTCAAGCGCTTCTGCAATCTCTTCAACTCGATCATAATCATATGTATTTGTGCCATTGTCGTTTGAAGCATAGGTCCTATTATCCACCGATTCATCATTCTCGTCACTTTTCTCACCATGCATATTCCAACATGTATAACTTCTATCAATTCCATACCGTATTAGATGCGATGCCAACTGAACCGCGTCAACCAGATTCCCATAACAGCAACACAAACAAGGACATGTCATTCGACCGGGGTCTTCGGCGTGCGCAACAGCAAACTTAACAAATTCCGATATCCCGTTCTCGTACTCTTTCGACAATCGATTGGAATACATCCATGTCTTATCCATGGTTTACGGTTTCTGAGTCAATCTGAGCTAAATGATAAATTAGAAAACAAAACCAATACTCAAAACTTGCACTTGCTCTTGCACAACCATATAACAAAACCAATACTCAATACTTTTCACTAAATTCATTTTATTCTATCAACTAATCACATTTTATGATTACATCACTAATCACAATTCTTAACTCTCACAATTTTATATAAGCATGCATTCTGTTACCTTAAAAAGTTGTTTTTGTTTCTTTATCCATCTCATTAACAAGTTAATTAATCACTTTACATTGTCTCTAATTAAATATACATATAGATATAGATATATAGATACATAATAATGAATGGTAATGTGAAATGGGTAACCCCGTTTGTTAATGAATCATAATTTCCACCACCATTCACTAACACAACACAACATCATTAGCACAACCCTCTACATGTCCGTTTCTTATATACTAGTATACCCTTGTTTCATCAAACTCAAGGGCTACCCTATACCAAACTTCATCTGTTTCTTATATATGGCATGGCCTCATTTTAGTCTAAGATATGTTTTCTGCTACGAAATTTTGTAATAAACAAAAAGGACAAAATATTTTGTATAGATTGAAAAGAAGAAACAATCACCTGACGGTTCTCCTGTGGCAAGCGGTTCTCCGGTGAGATATATGGCTCTTGTTTTCTGACGATTTGACACGTTTGAGTTCTCCGGTGAGATATGTTGCTCTGAATCGTAAGGTCCTGAAGAAGTTAAAGAAACCGATTAATTTCCAAAACACATTAAACAAACATCAAAAGACAGAGAGCCTTAATCGGGAATCACAACCTGCCGTCCAACTAGTGTGAGTGAGAAACACTAACTTTGCTTGCTAATCAATGAAACAAGAATTTTGTATGTCACTATGGCTTCCAAGAATATATTCTGTGCCCGATTATTCAATAAACCCTCAATAACTTTTAAAACATAATCACCTAACACTAAACTGTCCATTGCTCCAAAAAAAAGGTAACAAAAAAATCATCAAAGGGTTTTAGGAAACATTCAAAAATCATCAAACAACAACAACAACCAATACACTGTGAATGATGAAGAAAATAATAATCAAAGAAAACCAAAACTGATTTCAGAATACATAAATTAAATAATCGGTGCAGTTAGAGAGAGATTGAACCTTGTGAAGAGAGGGACGAGTCGTGCGGCGGCGATGAGAGTTGACGATGGTGGCGATTGAACGGAAAGAGCTACCGTGAGAGGACGAAGAAGGAACAGGAACGAAGTTGGGGGTTGGGTTGGAAGAAAGGAAACACAACAGCCACAGTACGAACACACCTTTAATCAAAAACAATAAAATTTATTATAAAACAACCTACGAAAGCGCTTTTAAAAGCGCTTTCTAATGGTCATGTATAACAGCGCTTTTACATAAAAAAGCGCTTTCGTAGCATATCCTATAGCAGCGCTTTTAAAAGCGCTTTCTAAAGGCCAGATTTAGCAGCGTTTTTGAAAAGCGCTTTCTAAGGCTGACCTTTAGCAGCGCTTTTGAAAAGCGCTTTCTTAGGTACCCTCTGAAAGGCACCCTTTAGCAGCGCTTCTCAAAAAGCGCTTTCTAAGGGTGACCTTTAGCAGCGCTTTTGAAAAGCGCTTTCTTAAGGAACCCTTTGAAAGCGCTTTTTTTAAGCGAATTTTTTTTAATACCTACAGCAGCGCTTTTTCCTAAAAGCGCTTTCGTATGTGTGCTTCTAAAGCTTATTTTTGGCTTAGTGATTCTATAATAATAGGATGTCTATCTTCGAGTAATTAAATCGGTCGATACATTGTCTACCGGTTTATTATTCAAAATCAAACAATTAAAATCCACGTGACTCACCAAATACTACATCCGCGAGCGACACGTGGTCAATATCTGACCACGTGATCAGGAGATTATATCAGACTCCTCCACTCTACGTCTTAATGTGGCTAACAAATTACAAACTATTTTCCATTAACACAACAAAAACTACTAGATATTTTCAAAAAAGAATAAAATAGTATTGTTTTCGAATCAAACTGTAAATTGCGTCTACCATCACTAAAAAAATGTTATGCCTCAATAATTGTTTATAATACTTCAATAATATATAAACATAACTTATAATAGAGTAAGAGCAAGATCAAAATTAGATTCTAAATTTAAATATAAACACAAATGAAGAATATAATTGAATTTTTCCAAACTGCTACGTCATAATGAGATAGCTTATACATTTGTTAGCTTCTGCACTTTCCATCTTTCATATAAGCAAAACTATACAAGAATGAAGATTATGCTAGGTACAACATTTGGCTTTCCCATTAAATTTGTACATAGCATCTCATTCAATTGTCTCAGCGGAACGTTGCACTGCGATTCCGAGAAGCAGGAAATGAATATAATTAACGAAAGATTAGGAATTATAGAACTTAATGATTTAATTAAAAGAACAAGATGTAAGATAAAAATAATATATGATAGGTTAGATTATTATTTAATAATAGGAATTGATTATGAAATTGAAATAATTACAAAACACCTTTTAAAATACAAAAATAAATTAAATTTTTATAAATCGAGGTTAAAAGAATTAAAAGAATATAAAAATATCTCTCATTGAGATCTGCGATCAAGGAATTAGCGACGAAAGTCAAAATTCAATTGGTAAAAATCGTCTCTATCGTAACTTATTTATATGCTCTAGTGACTAAGTGTTGGCTGAAGATTTTGATAATGTTATTAGAAGCCAAATGAATTAAACGTTTTGATCGAAATGAGGTAAAGCGTCATGTTTCGAAGTAGCAGAAGCAGTGTTTCGAATAAGTGTGTCAAAGCTTGGAGCTTCGAGTGGCAATTATGGGAACATATCTAAAGAAGTCTCGAAATAACAACAAGGCTGTGACTGGGAAGAGCGTTCGAAACGGAGAAGCACCAAAGCATTTGAAATTCAAATGGAAGCGGGACTTTCGAAGTTTGAAAGTTATGTGTTGGAGCATTTGGGGACACGTGGAAAGATGAAAGAGGCATTGTCTTGCATGTTCTAAACGTGGCATAATCCTATAGCAAGACCGTTATGGTCGAATTAGTATAAATAGAAGTCTTAGTATTAGGATTTCGGGTGTCATATCTATTATACAAAATACTCAGTAACATTCAAACTACCACATGGCAAGGGAAACGAATGCAAGAGAAATGTATGTATGATAGCACCATGTATTTCTGATTTAATGAAAACCTTTTACCATTTCCAGTACTTTCCTTTATCCCTTTTGTCAAATAACATTTACAAGTTTTCTTATTTACAGTCTTTTCACTTCGAAATCTCTTCTTCAAAGTTTTACATTTTAATGTTTTCTTCATATTTCAAGCACTTTATATCTCAGAAAACTGTCATATTTTCCATACCTTTACCTTCAAGCCTTAAAGTCAAACCTTTTACATTCCAGAAATCCTTTATATTAACTGTTTTGTAAGTCGAAACCATTTACTTCACTTTTATGCAGTTTTACATGTCTTTACAATTAGCATTACAATTAGCATTTATTCATGTAACTTAGTTTTCACACACATTTTGATTACATCTTTAGACTTTTAGAGAGAGAAATCGAAATAAGCCAAACACATATACACTATCAACCATGAATATATGTTCGATCGTGAGAGTAACCTTAATATCCAAGGAGTCCTAGGATCAATCTAGTCGATCCTGTGAGTTACCAGAGGAATTGAATAACAGTCAGAAAGATTATTCGATAGTTTGGAAGACTAGCGGTTGTTTACCAGAAATCACTGGAAACAAATTGGCACACCTGGTGGGACCAATAATTGGATATTAGAAATAAGGATTGTTGAGACATAACCATTACAAAAACGTTGGAACCTAAGAAGTTTGTTGTTTTATGAACCTGAGAAGTGGTAAGATAACCAACAGCAACCAACCTTTATCCAGAAGAAAACGTTTGGACAAAATGTCTAATTCAGACAATCAACAAGGGGACCAAAATGGCCCACATGCAACAGGCACTAACGCGTCCACTTCGATCGGAACATCTAATGTAATCCCTTCGAATGCACAGTCTGTTGCATCTTCGACCAGTAACATAGCCACCAATGGAGTAAGTGGCATATCAACTAATAGTTCGATCTTAGGAAATACTGGAACCATTGGCTACCCTGGGGGATTCGTTCCACCATCAGGGACACAATCCCATTTCGCCACTCCATTAACTAGACCACCCGGTTTCGATGGGAATAGAACCAGAAATTCCTCTTATGGAATGCCAACATCTTTTATGGTAGGTTTACACAATTCCACATCGAATTCATCTCCACAACTAGGGTCTGGGTCTGGGGCGAATCAGTTTATGACAAATAACCAAGGGTCGGTGGGTTATAGCACAATGCCTATCCTAACCACAGACAACCAGTTGGCTTTTAGGCAATTGATGGATGACAGTAACCATAATATGATAGGGGTGTTAGCACAAACCATGCAGGAGATATTTGCCCCAATAGTGCAAAATGTGACTGTGACAAACAGGGAAAACGCTGACAATATGAGTCGAATAGCAGATTTCTTTGCTCCCCCAGAAAGGCGTAGGCAGAATCAGGCGGGATTTCGAACAAACATGCCTGTTATAGAACAAATTGTTAACGACCCGATTTATAGACCACCCAGAGAAGAAGTTAACTTAGGGGCCAGGGCACCAAGGTTAGAAGCCCCAATAATCCCGGGCCCACAAAGGGAAATTATGGAACCAGGGGCAAGGGTCGAAAGGCTAGAAGCCCTAGAGTTTCGAGAAGAACAACCTAGGGGAGTTGTTTTGGTTGGTCGAAATCAAGATGCCGATGCCGTCGTTCATAGAATTCGAAACGATAACATCTTGGCAGAAAACAACCTAACCACCATGATAGAGAGAGTCATGGCCCAGAATGGCCTCAACACAGGAATGAGGAGGCCAAATTACGCTTCTCCTATATTGGATTGCATAATGCATACTGATTTACCAAGGGGATATAAAGTCCCTAAATTTACAAAGTTCGCTGGGGATACCAATGAGTCAACAGTCGAACACATAGCGAGATATCTAACCGAAGCGGGAGATATAGCCAATAATGAAGATCTCAGGATCAAATACTTCCCAAGTTCCTTGACAAAAAACGCCTTCACATGGTTTACCACTTTGCCTCCTGGGTCCTGTTTACCTGGGGATTTGGTAAACAACCGCTGATCCTCCAAATGGTTACTTATTTGGTTACTCGCAGGATCGATCAGATTGATCCTATGGACATAGGTTGATTTTGAAGTTTAATTAATGTGGATAAGGCTTTAAGTAAATTGTTTAAAGTAAATTGCATAAAGGAAAAGGCTTGGTAAAATAAACGAGGCTTGAATGTAAAGGTTCGACAGGAATCTTAAAGGGAAAGAGCATGTAAAATACTGGAAAAGTAAATGACTTGAATTAATAAATTGGTGTTTCACACATACATTTCTCAACAATTCGTTCGCTCACACTGGGTACTTGAATCTAAATGAGTGACTATGTATCTATTGTGAACACACGCGAGAAACTACACGTCTACTCCTATTTATACAAAAACATTCCAAGTAACCGTCGGGCAGTTACACTGCTTCGAGATCAAGCCACTTGTCACGTTCTCCATGCTCGACACTCCAGATCCTTGCACGTTCGCACGTAGTAACTGCTGGAAACCGTTTTCCCTCCAAAGCTTTGAATTTCAAACTGCTCCACTCTGGACCATCGAACACGTTCGTCAAGAGACGTCTTCGACGAAAACTCCTTCGACGTCGAAGGCAATCAACCTTCTTCCTTGGAAGAAATCTTCTAAGGATTCGGCCATCTTTCGACGGGCACTTCGACAGGCTTAGCCAGTCGAAAGCATCTTTCAGCTTTTAATGGCTGTCATCAATTGAAACAAAGGTGTCGAATTTAGGAGCCAACAAATTGCCCCCCAAGAATGCCTTATTTCGACTCTTGAAAAGAAAAAGGCATTCTTTGAAAACGCCATTCGACACCTGTTTGTCCACGCTGAGTCACAAGTTAACTTGTGCACTTTTTGTTGCTTTTTACCAACTATTGGCAATCCCAAGAAACCATCATTGATTTGATCCTAGGACGTCACTGTCAGTACGGCGTGCAGAACCAAAACATCACTTCATAATTTGTCATTATGACAAATTCAAAAAACGAGGACGCACGCTGCGTCTCTCTGTTTCTGCAGAAACGGCCAAAACAACAGGATGCTGCCACGCGTCCCACTACTCCCTGCAGCATTAAATGACATTTAATGCCCTCGTTATTGGGAATTTCTCCCACTACTATAAATAGTAGTGAATATCCCATTGTGGGACTTTTCACGCAAACAATCTCTCAAACTCCCTTGCTTTCTTGCAAACTTGTTTCCCTTTGCAGAAAAACTCTTCCTTTTCCAACTTCATCTTCATCCTCAACAATGGCTTCTGCTTCAACTGCCCCCAAGACTAACGCACCAACTGAACAACTTGCTAAGCCCAAGGTTTTTGTAACCGCTCCGGTAGTGAACGCTACAGGGAAACGAAGGGTCCCTGAACCATCTGATATCTCCGTTCGCGACGCTTACTCGCGTCACTTGATGATTCCGGTTGGATACTCCAACCAAATCTTCGCAATGGCTGGACCCATGAACCCCAGCATCTCTGAAGCTCTGAAGATCAAGAGCTACTTTCCCATTGTCGAGAAACTCAAGCCAGTAGCTTGTGCTAAGAAGGATCCAGAAGACAACGAAGACCCCACACACGAGAAGATCGACCTTCGTTTCTTCAACAGAAGTGTTAGAGTTTTTAGGTCTTGCCCTAATCTCACCCAGGACTATGTTGCTTGGCTAACAAAGCTGGAAAAACATCAAACTCCAGTCTGGAAGGAGATGGGCATCTTTGACCTAATAATGCTGTCGAAGACAGGTTTAAACTACTCCCCAGAGATGCTTATAGCTTCGATGCTGTTCTGGGATAACTCTCACTTCACCTTTCACCTTCCATGTGGGATGTTAACTCCCACACTCTTCGACGTAGCAGCCATCACTGGACTTCGACCAACCGGAGATTACTTCGACCCGGAAGAGATGTCGGAGGACCAAATTGGCTTTTCTGAGACGAAGCCAACATTCACCACCTTTATCAACCACTTTCATGACAAGTCGACAGACACAGTGTCCGACGTTGAACACATAGCGTTTCTAGCCTTATGGCTAACTCGCTTCGTGTTCTGTTCGAAGTCCCTGCAAGTGACCAAAAAGATGGTCACCCTGGCCACCCAACTGCATCACCGTCAGAACATCTGTCTGGCAGAACTAATTCTGGCCAGTCTTTATGACTCCATCAGCAATGGGGTTACTCTTTTGAAGCATATCGAAGATAGGAACAGTCTGCTACTCGCTGGGCCTTTCTGGTTACTTCAACTGTGGCTTAACGCCACTTTCGAGTCTTTCTTACCCAAGAAGACTCCGATAAATGAACAAGCCTCAGCGATAGCTAACAGACGTATCGAAGGGATTAGGCTGGCTCTACTGACACCTGTGGAAGATGGGCTAGAGTTCCAACAAACCTTCACTAACTTCGTGCTGATGTTCGCTCGAAGGAAGGAATTTGTTTCGACTATGGCTCCATTCGCTCAGCGAAAGGTGGGGCCAGCTTGGTTCACAAGGCCACATCCCAAGGAGTCGAGTGGTCCCAATGTTGATGAGCACACCATACTGTGGGAGGCATTCCTTACTCCAAGGATTATGCCTCTTCGATTTAAAAGTTCTAAGACTCATCTGAGTCTGCTGGCCTATCAACCAAACCTGGTATCTCGCCAGTTTGGTATCATCCAAACCTTGCCTTCTCCCATTTTTCCAAGAGAGAAGTCAATGTTGTACTTCTGCAACGATTATACAGAAGAAGCTGCTACCAAGCATATTGGGAGATATGCTGGTCGAACCATCCTCTCGCTGTTCAACTACCAGCTTAACTTCCTTTGTTCGCCATCTTTTGAAGAATGGTGGAGAGGCTATTACGCTGAGTACTTCTTCGACGAGAAGGACTTCACAGCAGAGTTGCAGAAGTCTTTCGTCCTCGTATTTGACAAAGTAAAGAAATGTAAGTTCATACTCTCACATTACTTTTTATCTTTCTCTTCGACTGTTAGCCTGTTAACTTTCCTTTTCGCTTCCAGTTGTTCGAAAACCCTTGGTCAAGAAGGCTACAGGAGGCCCACAAGGAGGGGTCCCTTCGACAAAACCTCCACCGCCGGCGAAGACTATAGCGCCGGCGAAGACAACAGGCAACCAACAGGGGGAAGGCTCTTCAAGGAGGCCTCCTGCATCGGTAAACAGATTTTCTTTGTTTTCATTCTGGCTTTCGGTTTTTTATTTTCGACGTAATAATTCAATCGAATTCCTATTGGTTTTATAGGCCCCTTCGCCCAAGAAAAGGGCAGCATTTGTGATCGAATCGGGGAGTGATGAAGAAAGTGATTCTCCTCCTTCCCCCTTAAAGAGGCGAAAGTTAACAAAGGACGCTTCTGTTCCTACTCCAGCTCCTGAAGGTCGAACCGTCAGAATAAAAGTTGGTGTGAGGAAGCCTAGGCCACCTGCAGTGGTCATCGAAGAACCAACTGAGGAGGAACTGAACGCTCTAGTCACCCAGCCTGTCGAAAGTGATAATTCCAGCCCTGGGGCTGAAGCCAATCCACAGGTAATCTATTGGACCCTTCTTATAACTTAGGCATAAATACCAGTATTTGATTATATCTCTTTCGACATCTGAAGATTTGTCCTCTTCCTCTTTTTCAGGAAACTACTGGAAGTTCCCCACCAAGGACTTCAGAAACTCTGGAATCTGCTGACCTCAGCAGGCCTCAGGTGCAAGATTTGGGCAATGACGAAGCCCACACTGAGCATGAGGCCAATGCTGAAACAGTGGAGAAGACAACTGAAGAACCTATGGCGGAGGAAACACAGCCAGAAAAGGTTCCTGTGGTGGTCTTGTCGTCAGAAGAGAATCCTGAAGGAAGAGACCAAGGCAATGGCGAAGAGAATCAAGATGCTGTTGTCGAAGAACATGAAGGTGGTACTGGCGAAGAACACCGGGATGACGCCAGCGAAGAACCACAGAATGACGCTGGCGAAAGACCCCAAGGTGAAGTTAACGAAGAACCACGAGTCGACGCTAGTACCGCCTCAGTTCAAGTCGAAAAACAACCAAACGAGGCACTCAGCATTCAACAGCCTCCAGTCCAAGATAATGCTATGGCAAGGGTCACCTCCTCAAAGCATAGGTCAAAAGAAGACTTGGAAATCTTGAAACGAACTGACCCTATCAGCTACCTCAATGCAATCGTCGAGAGTAAGAGTTCTTCTGACACTAGTCAAGAAATTCCTACTCTGTCAGGGAAATCTACTGAGACTTCTCCTCTTGATGATGCGTTGGCGAAGGTCAAGGCCCAGTTCTTCAAGAGAGATTTAATGAAGGCTTTAGAGGGAGACCCCACTGCTCCATCTTGCTTAAAAGAGGTTTTGAATGCTGTTGATTTCGATGCTGTAGCTCCAGAAATCTCAGACTTAATCATGGAATTACATTCTATGATTGACCAAGTCTCAGCGGATTACCGGCGCCAACGAACTTTCAACAGTCAGCTCGAAACGTTGCATGGCAAGAGCCTATCTGCGTGGACTGCTGTCACAAGTTCGACTTCTCGAATTGCCGAGTTGTCGAAACAGAAAGCGTCTGCACAGGAAAGGTTCGATGCTATTGAGCGAGAGAATGTCTCCTTCCGAGCACAAATTGCAGAAATAGAGGCGAAGATAAACGCCAACACTGTGCTCCAGGAGGAAATTCTTTCGACCATCCCAGACGCTGAGAGCCAGACTGAGGTTAAGCAAGGCCTGGAGTTCGCTGAGAGGGCCCAAAGCCTCGACGCTCAAATTGCCAAACTGGAGCAAGAAAAATCTTGGTGCAAGAAGAGGTTGGATTTGCAGCATGCCAAGTATCTTCGACTTAAGAATTCTCTTTCTTTTTGATTCTCTTTTGTAATCGTCTTCTGTAATCACTTTCGACAACAATTGCCATTTTGGCAGAAATTAATAAACATTTCCATTTTGGCATTTCTATGGTTAATTCAGTTTATTATTTTATTTTTATCTCTTGAAGTATAGGCTTGTATTTTTTCAAATATTTACCATTTACTCTCAAGAGTCTTTTATCACCACTTATCTCTTCGACTTCATAGGCTCCACCAGAAAAAGTTTGGATAACTCTGAAGGGTCCTTCCCATTTGGGTGACCATTTCCCCATGCTTCGATCCCGCCGATCCATGGGAAGAATTACCTTCCAAACTAAATCTTCAGGCAAAAATGCCTTAGGTTTTACCTTTCTATTATAAGAGTCTTCGACTCTTTTCTTCTGAAGCCTGAGCAAGTCGAGAGCGTGTAATCTCTCTTCGTCTAAATCCACCAATTCATCTAACATCATGTTCCAATAAACCTCAGAAGGAATATCATAATGCCTCTGAACTCTTGCAGATTGAAGACAAATTTCTGCTGGCAATACTGCATCATGGCCAAAAGTTAGCCTATATGGTGTTGTACCAGTGGCTTCTTTTGGGGACGTTCGACAAGCCCATAAAATCTGGTCTAACGTCTTATGCCAATTCTTTGGTTTCTTCCCAACATGCTTCTTTATCAAGCCAATTACCACTTTGTTAGCTGCTTCGACTTGACCATTCGCCTGTGCATAGTAAGGCGTGGATGTTAAGAGTTTGAAACCTGTTTCCTGAGCAAATTCCTGCATCTTTCGACCAGTGAAAACTGAACCTTGATCAGTTGTTATTGTCTCAGGGATTCCATACCTAAATATAATGTTCTTTTGAATAAATTCAATGACATTTTCTTGGTCTACATTGACTAAAGGGACAGCTTCGATCCACTTAGTAAAATAATCAATGCCTACCAATATGTATTTCTGACTCTTTGATGATGCTGGTCGAATCTCTCCAATAAGATCCAACGCCCATCCTCGAAAGGGCCAAGGCTTCACTATCGAGTGAAGTTCGCTTGCTGGTACGTGCTGGATGCCTGTATGAACTTGACACTCTTGGCAACCTTTGGCGAACTCAACACAATCTTTCAACATAGTGGGCCAATATAGTCCTTGTCGAAACAACAACCATTTCATCTTATGGCCTGCTTGGTGAGCCCCACATGCCCCAGCATGCGTAGTCGAAAGGGCTATGTATGCTTCAGTTTCACTTAAACATTTCAGCAACACCCCTTCAGGCGTCTTCTTGAATAACTCATTACCCATGAGTACAAAACTCAACGCCCTGTATTTTGTTTTTCGTTCTGTCGGAGCTCCTGGATTTTGAAGATAGTCCACAATGGGTTTCCTCCAATCCTGGTCTGACAAATTATCAATGAACGAAATCTCGAAGTTTGAGTGATCAGCGTATCCTAACCTTGTTGATTCCAAGTCTGTTGGTGATAGACAAGTCGCTCTTATCTTCTCTCGAACTTCGATTGCTCTTTGTAATCTCGTTTTTGAAATTTTATACCCAGATGCAATCTGTGCCAAGTCATTGGCTATTTGATTTTCGACTCTGGGTATGTGTCGAATATTGACACTTTCAAATTGTTTCAATAAACGATTTGCAATCACAAAGTACATAATGAGATTCTCTCTTATGCATTTATACTCCTTTGTGACTTGCTTGATGACTAACTCTGAGTCTCCCATTATTTCGACTCGAGTTGCCCCCAATTCCAACAATATTTCAAGGCCAGTAATTAGAGCTTCATACTCAGCCTCATTGTTCGAACAAGAACCTTCGATTTGGTACTTGAATGTTGTTGGAATTTTATCTGGAGAAATAAGTAAGACTCCTACTCCTGTCCCATTTTTATGGCTGGAACCATCGAAGTAGAATTTCCAAGGTTCTATCTCCACATAATTAATATTCTCGACTTGAATAGAGTGGTCGACTATGAAGTCTGCAACCACTTGTCCTTTTACTGCCTTAAGAGGCATAAAGGTCAAGGAGTATTCAGTCAATGCTAATGCCCACTTGCCAATTCGACTATGCAAGATAGGTTTCGACAACATATATTTGAAAACATCAAAATGAGACGAAACATAAACATCAACTGGTTTTATATATTGTTTGAGCTTTGTACAAGAAAAATACAGACATAGACACAATTTTTCAACTTCGCTATATCTAGTTTCTGCATCATTCAAAACTCGACTGAGATAATAAATGGGTCTTTCGACTCCATTCTCATCCTCTTGGGCTAACATACTTCCCAGAGTTTTGTCAGATGCAGCTATGTACAATCTCATACTCCTATTGCTACAAGGAGGCACCAAAATAGGTGGCTTAGTGAGGTACCCTTTGATTTTGTCGAAGGCTTCTTGTTGCTCTTGCCCCCATTCGAACCCCTCCTTATTCAGTCGAAGCAAGGGTGAAAAGGCCTGAGCTTTCCCACTTAGGTTAGATATAAACCTTCTCAAGAAATTTATCTTGCCTAAGAGAGATTGCAATTCCTTCTTATTCGATGGCGCTTTCGCTTCCAAAATTGCCTTCGTCTTGTTCTGATTGATTTCGATCCCTTTCTTGTGGACAACGAAGCCCAAGAAATCTCCAGCTTTTACACAAAACGCACACTTCAAAGGGTTCATCTTCAGACCATGTTCTCTCATTCTTTCGAATGATTGTCGAAGGTGGTCAATGTGACTCTTCCTGGAAACAGATTTTATAACAATATCATCAATATAAACTTGCATAAACGTGTTAATAAAATCATGGAAGATGGTATTCATTGCTCGCTGGTACGTTGCCCCAGCGTTCTTTAGGCCAAAAGGCATCACTACCCATTCGTAAGTGCCTAAGGCCCCAGGACATCGAAAAGCTGTTTTCGACACATCCTCTTCAGCAATGAAAATTTGATTATATCCTGAATAACCATCGAGCATACTCAGGTATTCGTAGCCAGCGGCAGAATCGACTAGCATTTCCGCCACAGGCATTGGATATTCATCTTTGGGGGTGGCAGCATTCAGATCTCTGAAATCTATGCATACCCTTAATGTGCCATTTTTCTTAATGACTGGCACAATATTTGCAATCCATTCGACATACCTTGTAACACGGATGAATTTGCATTTCAGAAGTCTTTCGACCTCCGTTTTGATCTTCGACAAAATTTCTGGAGCGAAGCGTCTTGGATTTTGCTTGATTGGCTTCTTTCCAGGTTTGATTGGCAACTGAAGTTCTACCAATCCTCTGTCGAGACCGGGCATTTCGTCATAATCCCATGCAAAACAGTCTTTAAACTCTTTCAGCAATTGGATTACTTCCAACCTAAGTTCTGGATCAATTCTGGCGCTGATGTAGGTTGGCCTATTCTCTGATCCTTCGCCTAAGTTGATTTCTTCTAAAGGGTCTTGTGCTAACATCTTAATGTTGTTCGCCAAGGGATCCTTTTCGAAGCCCAGAGGCTCATCGTCATAGATCGCGTCGAGCCTCTGTTCCTGCATTCCTTCTGTCGAGATGTCAGGAGGTTCTGGGTCAAAATCTTTTCCAGGACCTATATCTGGTGGCTCTGGGTCGAAATCTTTTCCAGGACCTATATCTGGTGGCTCTGGGTCGAAATCTTTTCCAGGACCTGCAGAAGGTAGTGCTTGGTCATTGGCCTTGGTGGCCACATATTTTACTTCGGCTTCGAGAGCCGTTATCATCTTGGTTTCAGCCACATAGGCCGAAATTCGCTTCAGAGATTGTGACTCAGTCATTATCACTGAATTCACTTCCCCAACCAGTTGGTTGGATACCAGTTAGCCCACTGAATTCTATGTGGGACACATCCTCTCTGTCCCATTGGAAACCATGCTCAGGATGCAGGTATAGGGAACAAAAGGTGTTTGGCGCTGGCGCCATGTCGAAATCAGGAGCTGGACATGGCCCTATGTGAGCCAAGTTTTTGTCGAAATCTGTTACACCCAAGTGGTTTACTTCGCCAAGGTAGTAACTCTGATCAGCCTCTATGTTTTCGACCAACCCATCTGGGCGCCATAGAAGCAGTCTTTGATGCATCGATGAAGGCACAGCACCTACACCATGTATCCATTCACGACCTAACAAAAGGTTGTAGTTAGGTTTGGCTGAAATGACCATGAACATTGTTGGTCGAAGGATCGACCCAACTTTTATGTCGAGCTGGATCACTCCCATGGTGGTCCCAATGCCTCCCTCATAGTTGGACAGGACCATATTGTGAGGTTTTATTTCTTCATCCCTTTTGCCAATCTTTATTAGCACAGAATGAGGGATAATATTGATAGTGGCCCCACAGTCGACCAATATCTTGTTCACAGTGGTCTCTTCGAGCTTAGCCCTTATGAACAAAGGTTTGAGGTGATTCTTCATCGCCTCTGTGGGTGGCTCGAAGAAGCCATTTTGTTCTTCTGTAGTGCCATTGTCCATGACAAAATAGCACACTGGCCTGTGTCTGGCCATTTCTTGTTCCATCTCCCAGTCGCTGGTTTCGACTTCTACTTGTCGGTTGAATTCCCTAGGCAGCATTGAGACAACGTTCACCATTATATCCAGGGTATCATCGGACTCAGCATCATCTTCGTCTTCGACTTCGCTCTGGTTAGGCCAAACTAGCCTGTTGGTAACTGGTTCTCTCTCAAGAGGCTTTCTTTGTTTCCTTTGAGGCACATTCGAACTAGTTTCAGCCTTAGGTTCGTTGGCGGCCTCTCTTTCAGCTTTTCGCCTTCTTTGATACCTCCTCCATTGGGATCTCGACATAGGATTTTTTCCCTTGTAGTTGCTGGACACTTGAGCAACTTTGGGTGCAGCAACTTGAGGATCTTTCTTCTGGATTAAAGAGGAACCTCTTGGCACTTCGAAAGAATGCCATTTGTCTTCACTTGGCCTTTTCCGGCCAGATGTCTTGTACCAAGTGTCTACTGGTACATTTGTTGGAGGCCTAAAAGTCGAGGGCCTCTTGTCTTGATTAGAACCCCTTCTGGGATCATGTCGAAGGTCAGAATTCTCCCTTCTCTTGTTCGCTGCTCTCACTCCTTGGATGTGCTCAGCAGCTTTTTTATCAAAGATGGAACTACATCTTGGACATAGCATGACCTCTGATTTCTTCTTCTGGCATCTTTGTAAAAAATCTGCCAGGTTTTCGTTTTCCTTAGGGAAAGCCGTTTTATTTGCATGCTCTTGCCTTATGGCTTCTTCTGAAGCTTTAGGGTCAGAAAGTTCAACCATGTTGATGTTCATGGTATCCTTAGTAGCAAGAGTTAGTTGTTTCATTTGTGTCTCCAGTTTCTCCGTCTGGCCTTGAACAGTGGCCAAGTGGGAACTGGGCCTTGGTCCAGTTGTTTGTACTTCAGCAGTCTTCGACTTTGGATCTTCGACCGCTTTCTGGACAGCCTCAATTGTCTTCCTGGATAAGTTTCCAGAAAAACTGCCAAAAATTGGCATGTTGATGTGGTCCTTAGAGACTTCGACCATGTTAATACCTGGCTTCTTCGACTGGATCTTGGTAGCCTCTATCATGTTCACCTCAGAGGGTTCTGCATAGTGGGCTTCAGCCTTCATTGGATTGGAGTCGACAGCCATGGGGGATTTGTCAGCAAACTTTAATCTCCCTTCCTCAATAGCGTCTTGTACAAGATTCCTGAAAAGAAAACATTGAGAAGTTTTATGGCCCAGAAAATTATGATATTTGCAAAAACCTCTCTTCTTTCTTTGATCAAGAGGAGGCACTTTTACCCCAGGGGGTACTATCATTTGGCCATCTTTAACTAGCAAGTCGAATATTTCGTCACATTTTGTGATGTCAAAACTATAAGTCTTTTTTGGGAACCTATCATTGGTCTTGTCTGGACCAATGGGATTTTTCCCATTTGAGGGGACTAACTGTTTACAAGAGTATGGAGGCCCTTGTTTCAGTTCTGCTAAATCGACTTCTCCTTCCTCGACAGCTAAAGTATCGTCGAAGGATTCTAGCTCTTCGTCATCCATCTCAACGTAAGCTATTCTCTCTCTCTTGTGAGTTTTTGTTGCCTTAGCTTTTTCAGCTTTAAGGCGTTCGACTTGTCGAACTCTATCGGCCAGTTGGGCCATGTCTCTTAGGTACTGGGTATCTAGCTTCTTCCTAATGGAATAGTCTAAACCGCCTGCGGCCATTTCGACCAGCTCATGTTCTGGCACTTGTGTAAAACATCTCGCCTTAAGCAACCTAAACCTATTTAGATATTCGTCTATAGGTTCAGTGAAACGTCTCTTAACACTCGCCAGTTCTTTCAGGCTTATCTTGGTTTGCCCCATATAGAATTGTTCATGGAACAATCTTTCCAATTGGGTCCAATGGTGGATCGAATTGGGGGGGAGAGTTGTGAACCAAGTAAAAGCGTTCTTGGTTAAGGAACTTGGGAAGTATTTGATTCTTAGGTTTTCGTTATTTGAAATGTCTCCTGCTTCGATCAAATACCTAGCCACATGTTCGACAGTAGATTCTGTCGTGTCCCCAGAGAACTTAGTAAATTTGGGGACTTTGGTTCTAGGGGGTAAGTCAGTTTGTAACACATATTCTGACAATGGAGATGTAAAGTTGGGCCTTCGAAAGCCCATGTTCATTCCATTCTGAGTCATGATCCTTTCGATCATGGTTGCCAGATTGTTTTCCAACCCCATGTTTTGGTATTGGACATGCTGAACCACTTCGTCAGCATTTTGGTTTCTGTTAACTAACCTAACCTCTGGGGCTATTACCCTAGGTTCTTCGACAGGTTGTTCTACAGGCTGTTGGGCCTGATTAATGGTGGTTTCTTCCTCTACAAATATCCCCTGATTTCCTCTTATTTGCGCCCTTTGGGGTTGTCGAATAGGTGGGGGTACTCCAAAGAAGTCAGCCAAACGCGTCATTTGCGCTGTAACTTGCTGATTCGACTGAGTAGTATTTTGTATTAGAGGATTTAGCACTGTACTCAAAGTTTGTGCCAACATTTGCACCATATCATGGTTGCTTTCGTCCATCTGTTGCCTCAAGACTGCTGTCGAGGCATTTGTAAGGCCATGGGCTACTTGGGACGTTCCTCCTAAGAGTTGGGTCCTATTTCTATTCGCCATGCCTACTCCAGAGCCTTGGAGTGGCGAAGTGGCACTCACGAAAGGGTCTGAATAAGTGGACGCAGCATTCGTCAGGCTTGCCAATTCAGAAGTTGGCATACCATAGAATGGAATAAATCCTGGGGGAACCACTGGCCTTGGGCCAGTATTTCCCCTTGGAGGGGGGGTTCCCAAAGTCATTCTGGGGCCTGTTAACGAAGTTATTGGCCCTGTGGTTGTGACTGACACTGCTGGCATCGAACCAACATTCGTCGCTTCACTAACGGTCATATTAACCGTTGCTCCCACACTCGTTTGTGGGATTTCATTGTTGTTTGGCGGATTCGCCATTTCTTCCCTTCTTCTGGCAGTATTATTATCGTTGGTGTATATTCTACCACTCCTCAATAACATACAACTCGAAAAGATGAGATTTTTCAACAATCAACACACAGTCCCACCAGGTGTGCCAATTTGTTTACCTGGGGATTTGGTAAACAACCGCTGATCCTCCAAATGGTTACTTATTTGGTTACTCGCAGGATCGATCAGATTGATCCTATGGACATAGGTTGATTTTGAAGTTTAATTAATGTGGATAAGGCTTTAAGTAAATTGTTTAAAGTAAATTGCATAAAGGAAAAGGCTTGGTAAAATAAACGAGGCTTGAATGTAAAGGTTCGACAGGAATCTTAAAGGGAAAGAGCATGTAAAATACTGGAAAAGTAAATGACTTGAATTAATAAATTGGTGTTTCACACATACATTTCTCAACAATTCGTTCGCTCACACTGGGTACTTGAATCTAAATGAGTGACTATGTATCTATTGTGAACACACGCGAGAAACTACACGTCTACTCCTATTTATACAAAAACATTCCAAGTAACCGTCGAGCAGTTACACTGCTTCGAGATCAAGCCACTTGTCACGTTCTCCATGCTCGACACTCCAGATCCTTGCACGTTCGCACGTAGTAACTGCTGGAAACCGTTTTCCCTCCAAAGCTTTGAATTTCAAACTGCTCCACTCTGGACCATCGAACACGTTCGTCAAGAGACGTCTTCGACGAAAACTCCTTCGACGTCGAAGGCAATCAACCTTCTTCCTTGGAAGAAATCTTCTAAGGATTCGGCCATCTTTCGACGGGCACTTCGACAGGCTTAGCCAGTCGAAAGCATCTTTCAGCTTTTAATGGCTGTCATCAATTGAAACAAAGGTGTCGAATTTAGGAGCCAACAGGTCCATTGACACTTGGGCTCTCTTAGAGAGATTATTCCATGAACAATTTTACATGGGACAGTCGAAAATAAGTTTGAAGGAACTGGCCAGTGTTAAGAGAAAGTTCACCGAACCCATAGATGATTATTTGAATAGATTTAGGCTTTTGAAATCCAGATGTTACACAGTAGTGCCTGAACATGAGTTAGTCGAAATGGCCGCTGGTGGCTTGGATTATTCTATTCGAAAGAAACTAGACACTCAGTATTTGAGGGATATGGCTCAGTTAGCCGATAGGGTTCGACAGGTCGAAAGACTAAAGGCCGAAAAAGCCAGAGTCTTTAAGAATAGAAAGAAAGAAAGGATTTCCTATGTTGGGACTAAGGAAGCAGAAGAATATCCTGAATTCGAATTCGAAGAGGTCGAAATCGACCTCGCTGAATTAAAACAGGCCCCGCCTTATTCCTGCAAATTGTTAGTTCCCACAAAAGGGAAAGATATTGTTGAAAATGAAAAAAGTGACAAATTTCCAAAGAAGGTTTATACCTTCGATGTCACTAAATGTGACGAGATTTTTGACTTACTTGTCAAAGATGGCCAACTAATTATGCCATCAAATGTCAAAATACCTCCTTTGGATCAGAGAAAGAAGAGAGGATTTTGCAAATATCATAGTTTCCTAGGCCACAAAACCTCACAATGTTTTCTTTTCAGGGACCTGATTCAAAACGCGATCAAAGATGGCAGACTAAAGTTTGCTGATAAAGTGAAGATGAAAGTGGACGAAGATCCCTTGGACGTCGCAGACACCAACTACTCCGAGCCTGCATGCATTGGAGAGGTCAACATGGTGGAAACTGATCAAAGCGACGCCCTAACAGGAGAGAAGGGTACTGGAGTTGAAAATTGGGTGATGGTCGAAGTCAGCGAGGAGGTCACTGAAGACATCCAGAATACGCCAGAGACTCTGATTGCCGCCCCTGTAGCTGTTGCAAGAGAAACCCAGGCTACTGAAGGCCAGGGAAATCAAAACCAAGAATTAACACAAGTCACTGAAGGCTTGAGGCTGGAATTGGAGAAAGTCCAAATCACACAGCCAATTTCCCTCCAGAAAGAAATATGGGACACTCTAGGGGAACCCAGTGGAAAATTTGACTATTTGGTCAAATATTCTGCCCCAGAGAGTTCGAAGGTTCAGATTGAGGATATAAAGCCCACAGGATGGGGTGATGATGAAGCTAAAGAGGGAGATGTGGAAATAAATATGGTGGATATGGAAAGACCTCGCTCTGAGATGGAGGAAGTGGAAAAATACTTAGAAAAAGAAAAGTATAGAATGGGGGATAATCACACTGGAGATGCTAGTCTCAAGGATTATCTCATGACATGCCACAAAGGAGATTCAGGCATGATATTGTGCCCTAGGTGCAACATCCTCTGCAATCAAAGAATCGCTGCGAATTTCGAAAGGGTACAGAGGACTCGAACTGGCAACAATTGGCGCCAGGATAACCAGCTTTTTAGGTGTTATCCCAAGGCTGGAGAAAGTTTGCTGGAATTTGTGCTTCGCTGCTACAAAGGGGCAACCAAGTGCTTGATTTGCCCAAGGTGTTCTGCTGTGTATGACCAAAGCATGGCCAGGGCCTTCGAAACGATTCCCTTCGCCCCTTGTTGGAACCATCAAGAAACTGCCCAGATGGGCCCACGTTTCGACAGCAGACACAAACAGCGAAGGCCTGATAGCCCTCACCCCAAGGCTGCTCGAAGAGTGACTTTCAAACTCCCTGCTGAAGTGCCAACCGATAGATGGTTACAGGTCAGAAATGACAAAGGCAAAGATAGATGGAAAAACGCTGAACGAAATGCACGCCATGCTGTGACATACAGGAGGCAATTCAACACAGCAAAAAAGGAGGAAGTGAGATTAGAAAATTACAAAGGAAGGAACCCCATGTCAAGATCCCAGTGGCGCAGACAGCAAAGGATTTGAAAGGCTGAGAGAGAAGCTGTGGCAAACAAAGGGGTTACTTCAACGAAAAACCAAGGTGAATCTAGCACCAACGAACCAAAAAATCAAACTGAAGACAAACCTCCAGTCAATAGGAGGCTCTTCTCTGAAGAACAACGCGATGAACCAAAGGAATACACTCCAGGCCCGGAAGAGGACGAAGATATGATAACGGATAACTTCGAATCGGAGGGGGAGTCTTCATTTAACTTGAACTGTAACGTGGTGTCTGTGCTTCCCTACGAATTTGGGCAGGAAACCGAAATCAACGAATATGAGGAGGAAGACACCACAGATTTGATGAAACATAGGACCGTGTGCTACTATGTGATGGACAATGGGGCTGTTGAGGAACAAAATGCGTTCTTCGAACGTCCAGAACCTGCAATGAAGAACCATCTCAAGCCACTTTTCATTCGGGCGAAAGTTGGTGCCCATGGTGTGAACAAAGTTCTAGTGGATGGGGGTGCTGCAGTCAATTTGATACCCCATTTCATGCTAAAAAGATTAGAGATCCGCGAAGGAGACATCAAGCCCTATAATATGGTTCTGTCCAATTATGAGGGAAAAGTGGGCAAAACACTGGGGGTGGTCCAGCTGGAATTGACAATAGGCTCAAGCTGTAGGCCCACCATGTTTATGGTGATCGAAGCCAAGGCCAACTATAACCTACTGCTGGGAAGAGAGTGGATCCATGGCGTGGGGGCAGTTCCTTCGTCAATGCATCAGCGACTAGTTCTGTGGAGAGATGATGGAATCGTGGAAAACATCGAAGCAGACCAGAGTTACTTTATGTCAACTGTCAATTTAGTTGACAAGAGGGATTATGATAAAAATCTGGCAAAGATTGCTCCGTGTGTTCCAAATGATGAGATTAATGAAACTAGAAACGCCCACTACTACATGACCCTTCGTCATGATGGCCTTTACTGGGATAGAACAATAATCAGTGAAGAAGAGGGAGTCGAAAGCACTATACAAAAACGGCCAGCAGGCTGGGACTTCGACAACCTTAGCCATGACTGAGTCTACCTTTTTCGAAAGGATTTCGGCCTATATGGCTGAGAACGAATCAAAAGCGGCCTTAGAGGCTGAAATAAATAAATCAACTATAAAGACGAACGAAGTCAGTGGGGAGGGTTCGAAATGCTCACCCTTCAAAGAGTTTGAGATGGATCAAAGGTTGGATGCCATCTATGATAAAGAATCCTTAGGCTTCGAAAGGGACCCCATAAACTCAGGTGCCAAAATGTTGGCACAGGATCCACTCGAAGAAGTCAACTTAGGGGATGAAAAAACGAAAAGAGTAACCTACATAAGTGCTAAACTTAGCCCAGGCCTCAAGAAGGAAGTGATCGAAGTCCTTAAGGAAAACAAAGATTGTTTCGCATGGGATTATGACGAGATGCCTGGTTTAAAGAGGGAGTTGGTCGAACACAGACTGCCAATCAAAGATGGCAAGAGGCCCATCAAATAAACTCCCAAAAGATTCGCACCAGCGGTTCTCACAAAAATTAAAGCTGAGATCGAAAGGTTGCTGCGTTGCAAATTCATCAGAACAACAAGGTACGTCGAATGGTTAGCAAACATAGTACCCGTTATTAAGAAAAATGGTTCTTTAAGAATTTGCATAGATTTTAGGGATTTAAACACTGCAACCCCTAAAGATGAATATTCCATGCCCGTGGCAGAAATGCTAGTAGATTCTGCTGCAGGGTTCGAATACTTGAGTATGTTAGATGGATACTCTGGGTATAACCAGATTTTCATTGCTGAAGAAGATGTTGCAAAGACAGCATTTTGTTGCCCAGGAGCCTTAGGCACCTACGAATGGGTGGTGATGCCTTTTGGTTTAAAGAATGCTGGGGCAACTTATCAAAGGGCAATGAATTCAATTTTTCATGATTTCATTGAAACCTTCATGCAGGTGTATATTGACGATATAGTCATCAAATCTATATCTGCAGAAACACATTTGCATCATTTAAGCCAATCATTCGAGCGAATGAGAAAACATGGCTTAAAGATGAATCCCCTTAAATGTGCATTTTTTGTGCAGGCTGGAGATTTTCTTGGTTTTGTGGTTCACAAGAAAGGAATCGAAATCAACCAGAACAAAACCAAATCCATAATGGAGACGAAAGCACCTGCGTCAAAAAGGGAGTTGCAATCTCTGCTAGGGAAAATTAACTTCCTCAGAAGATTCATCTCGAACCTAAGTGGAAGAACCCAAGCTTTCTCTCTGTTACTTCGTCTAAAGCAAGGTCAAGCCTTCGAATGGAACGAAGCTCACCAGGAGGCGTTTGACAGAATAAAAGAATACCTTTCTCAGCCTCCTATTTTGTCTCCACCTTCATGGGGGAAGCCCATGAGATTGTACATATCTGCCTCTGAAGTTAGTATAGGTAGTATGCTAGCACAAGAGGATAGCAATGGCGTCGAAAGAGCCATATACTATTTAAGTAGAGTGCTAAATGATGCAGAGACCAGATATAGCAATTTAGAAAAGCTATGTCTCTGTTTGTATTTCTCTTGTATGAAACTCAAGTATTATATAAAACCTGTTGATGTTTATGTTTCATCTCATTTCGATGTCATTAAACATATGCTTTCAAAACCAATAATGCATAGCAGAGTTGGCAAGTGGGCTTTAGCCTTAACAGAATATTCGTTGACTTTCATGCCTTTAAAAGCTATGAAAGGTCAAGTGATTCCTGACTTCATTGTGGACCATTCGTTGGTTGAGCAGATGGTCATGAGTTACGTCGAAATGCAACCATGGAAATTGTACTTTGATGGTTCAACCCACAGGAATGGAAGTGGTGTTGGAGTCCTTCTGATTTCTCCTGAACGAATTCCAACAAAATTCAAGTATAAATTAGATGGTCCTCGTTGTTCAAACAACGAAGCTGAGTATGAAGCGCTCATTGTTGGACTTGAAGCTTTGTTGGAATTGGGGGCAACCAGAGTCGAAATTAAAGGAGACTCTGAATTAGTGGTCAAACAAATCACAAAGGAATACAAGTGCATAAAGGAAAATTTAATGGTATACTTCGTCATAGTCAATAGGCTATTAAGGAAATTTGAATACATGGATATTCAACACATACCAAGAATAGAGAACCAAGAAGCAAATGACTTAGCGCAGTTGGCTTCAGGTTATAAAGTGTCTACCAAGAACTTCAAGGATTTGGTCGAATTAAGGGGAAGAGTTATGGCTACTAGATTCACACCATCGGATCTGGAAAGTATGAGATTGGGATATGCTGAGAAACAGGGATTCGTAATATTAGCCATAAATACTTTGTCAGATGCAGATTGGCGAAGTCCATTGAAGAGTTATTTAGCAGACCCAACTCTAAAGGTGGATAGAAAAACAAAATATAGAGCATTGTCATATCTCCTCATGGGGAACGAATTGTTTAAAAAGACCCAAGAGGGTGTATTATTGAAATGCCTAGGAGAAAGTGAGGCATACTTAGCATTGTCTGAAGTCCATAATGGGGCATGTGGGGCACATCAAGCAGGCCATAAAATGAAATGGTTGTTATTTCGATACGGCTTGTATTGGCCTAGCATGCTCAAAGATTGCATAGACTTTGCTAAAGGATGTGAGGAATGTCAGAAACATGCAGGAATTCAACATGCCCCTGCAAGTGAGTTGCATTCGATCATCAAACCATGGCCATTTAGAGGATGGGCATTGGATTTGACAGGAGAAATAAATCCTGCTTCGTCCAAAGGACAAAAATACATCTTGGTGGGAATAGATTACTTTACCAAATGGATCGAAGCTATACCACTGGTAGTTGCTGATCAAGAGGCTATTATTGAATTTATACAAAAGCACATTATCTATAGGTTCGGATTGCCAGAGAGCATAACTACAGACCAAGGCTTTGTGTTTACTGGTAGAAAGATGCAAGGATTTGCCCAAGAAATGGGGTTTAGATTGCTAACATCAACGCCATATTATGCTCAAGCAAACGGACAAGTCGAAGCAGCAAATAAAGTAATAATAGGATTAATCAAGAAGCATATTGGCAAAAAGCCAAGAAACTGGCACAAAACTCTGGACCAAATATTATAGGCTTGTAGAACATCTCCTAAGGAAGCTACTAACACTACGCCTTTCCAACTCACATTTGGTCATGATGCAGTGTTGCCAGTAGAAATTCATCTGCAATCAGTTCGAACTCAGAGACAAAACGAAATCCCAACTGCATTATATTGGGAAATGATGATGAATGAATTAGTTGAGTTGGACGAAATTAGATTACATGCATTGGAAATTTTGATGAGGCAAAAAGAAAGAGTGGCCAGAACATACAATAAAAGGGTGAAGAAAAAAGTATTCATTATTAATGACTTGGTTTGGAGAGTCATATTGCCTATGGACAAGAAGAATAAAGCGTTAGGTAAATGGTCACCTCATTGGGAAGGACCTTTTCGAATATTAAAAGTATTCTCAAACAATGCATACGAAATCGAAGAACTCATGGATGATAAACGTGTCCTAAAGGTTAATGGGAAATATTTAAAGAAATATAAGCCAAGCCTGCGGGAGATTCGAATAGTAACAACGTAAACAAGATATTATAAAAAGCTAAGATGGCAAGATAAAATGCCAAAATGGCGTTGTTCGAATATTACATGTAAGAAACCAAAATTATAGTCAAATAAACATCAAAATCTAGAAATAAGAATTATTTTTCAATCGATTAAAAGTGCTTCGAAATGATTCAAGTTTCTACTGAGCGAACCGCCTGGCTCCTTCCAAGGTTGCCACTTCTCCTTTAAGTTGTTCTGCAGTCTCCATTTCCGCAAGCCCCTGGTTGAGAAGCTCTTCGAATTGGTTACCAGCAGAATTGGTTTCGAAGGCTAGTTGTTGTTCTTTAGCCTCCTTAACCTTCTGTTGAAGTTCCAGAATCTGCCTTTCCCAAAGAAGGATGGACTCAGCTCGAGCCTCATAATCAGTTTTCGCCTGCTTCAGATGCATAGCTTGATCCTCAGCTTCTTGAGAGAGTTTCGAAGCTTGTTCATAAGCGGCATCCATGGCAATGCGTTTCTCTTGAACCTTCTTGGCAGCAGATTCGTCTTGGAGAAGGTAACCAATTACGTTGTCCAGCAAATTCTGAAGATCGAACAAGAGAGTACTAACTGGCAAGGAGCAGGTGGAAAGATTGACCTTTGTGAGCAGCTCCTTCATAGTATAGCAAGCAGTACTATCTTGCTTAAGCACTTCGAATATATCCACATTCAGAATGGTTTTCCTAATTTTTTTAAGAAGAACAATTCTTTCATCTGTGGGAAGAGGATAGCTGGTCGAACTTGTGCCAGCCCTAGCGAGTGGGACGTCCCTCTGAGCCAACTTTGCCTTCATGTACCCAAGAGGGTCATTTCGTCTCAGAAGTGCCAGTTCCTCGTCAGTCATTCGAGACAGAGAGGATTGAGGGAGTTCCACACGTAGGGGAGCCACGTTTATTTCAACCTCTAGGGGTTCGTTGGTTGCATTACCATCCCCTTCATTCGTTTCGTGCTCTTGGTCTTCTTCATCCTCGTCCAAGTCCACCACTTCGATACCATCCCTTTCACTGCTATTTGCGTTGGACTCCGTCCCAGCAGTCGAACCGTCATTGGCATTTTCCTCCTCAGATTCTTCGTCTGCAGATTCTTCGGCTCTTTGCCCAGAATCAGCTTTCTCTTCTTCAGTTTGAGTGTCCTTTGGGTCCTCTTGAAGAGTTTCAAGAGGGGACTTTTGAAGAGAAGCCCTTTGCAAATCCTCTGCAGACGTTTGAAGTGTTGTTTCGTTTATCTCTTTCAGAGGAATGGAGGTACCTTGATCATCCTGCTGTTCAGAAGTTCCAGCCAGAACCGCCATATTGGAGGAACCTTTATTTTGGACCAGGTTGCTGGAATCTCCTTGAGGAGAGGAGTTGAGCGGAGCAGCAGCTCTGGATGGTGAGGTCGAAATAGTGGAAGCTGGATTCAAGATGTTCTGCAAGGAACAACAGAATGTTAAGGGAAAACATTCACCAAGGTAATAAGAAGTTAGTATTGTAAAAAAAAAATTTTAAAGGTTCAATTTACCTGTGGACTCTCAGAGGAGAGGTTACTAGCTATACGTTCCAACGTTGGGTTGGAGGTCGAAGGTGGATTTTTGGATTTGGGTGAGGGAGCAGCATCCCTGGAATCAAGTCCAGAGACACTAGTTGGAACGGTGCTTTTCGAAATATCTTTCTTTGGCTTTTTCTTCGAAGCAGTATTTAAGTTTCCTCTAGCCTTAGGGTCTTCCCCAGTGGTGCTTGATTTCCGCTTCTTGGGAGTAGTAGAAGGAAGCTTGTTGGTCTGAAAGAATTTTAAAACTTGGGGTTAGATGTAAACCATAAAGCATGAGTGAATTCGAAACATCAAGGCTAAGTGATTACCGTTGGAATTGGAACACTGGTTGTTGTTGGTATTATTGTTGTTGTTATGGTTGCAGCAGTAGTGGTTATTTCGGGTGGAGTCACTTTGTCAGTAGTTTCGATGGAGGCTTGAGAGGCACTCCCTTCTTTTGACTTCGAGGCAGCTGTCTTTATCCTGATAGCTGAAAATCGAAACAATTAAAGCAAAGGTTAAAGATATGTAAAATAAAAGACATTTGGGATTTTCCCAAGCATTCACACCTGTGCCTTGATCAGATTTAATTGTCATGGCAGAAAGGTCGTATCGAAGGTGTCCTGGGAAATCATGAAGCCAGTATCGAGCCCATGTCACAGTCTCAGATGGCTTTGGTTTCCTTTGAAGATATTTGAACATCTCTTTGCAAGTAAACCACCATGGATATGGGGGAAACCAAGCCAGAGCCAGTTCTGAGGTAGGTAATCTGGGAAATTTAGGTGGATGCATTTCGAATGCCAACCTATACCTATCCTCAGGTGACAGCCCTAAAGGAAGTTTTAACTTAGAAACTTTTTTGTTTAAATTTTTCCTTCAAGGTCTCAGCTGCTTGATGCACAGTGGAGTCCAAGCGCGTGGGGTCGTAAGTAGTTTCAAAATAATTTTGGAAAGCTTTAATCTCTTTGGCATGAGTAAACATACCTTTCTTTGTTGGTACCTGCACATCGAAGGCATCAATTAGTTTCTGTCGAATTGTAAGTGTATCGAACATATAAGTTTGATAAAACTTGGTCCACCATTCCAGAAATCCTTTAGCCGCGAGATGGGTAGGTTCGAAGGTTATCAGCTCAAATTGGGCAAAGCCTTGATATTGTTCTTGCTGTATTTTGGCTTCCCGTGCCTTGAAAGTTCGTCCAGAAGTGATGGCGCTCTCAGTTTGAAATAAAGGTTCAGGAATCAGTTGGCATAAGCCAAACTGCCTCGAAACGAAGTTTGGTTGGTAGGCAAAGAGAAAAATTTGGTTCTTGGCTGGGGTTATTCTTGAAGAAATGAGTCTAGGCAGCAAAAAAGCTCTCCATACATCCTGAATCTCCTTGCTCTTGATAGCTTCTGAGAGAGCCATGGTGAACCAAGAAGGTCCATGGGCCCTCGAAGCAAAAGGCGCCATGCTCTCTTCGAACTTGTGCCTTTTGGAGAATATCATGATGTACTTCGAGAATTGAACTTTGAAGTCATCTTTGTCGTCATTGGGAGTTAATCTTCGAAGCCTAGTGCCTTCGACTATCCTATCACTTATCTCAGAATCTTGCTCATCAATGGTGTTGGCGGTTGATAAGGAGGGTTCGAACATGGCATTTAGCCATAGTTGGAGTAACCAAAAGGGGCCAGCCAATAGAATATTTTTGGAGGTGTGGGATTTGAGGCTCGAAACAGCTGACCTCAGGCTTTCATAGAGGTCAACTAAGAGCAGTTCACTTAGGCACACTTTTCTATTTTCATGCAAGTCCCTAGCTAGAGGAATGAACCTACTAGCTACCTGTAGGGATCTACTGCAGAAAACGTATCTTGACAGCCACAGGGTTAAGAAAGCAATGTGCTCTACGTCAGACACATTGTCCCCCTCAGCATGGTAATGACTGATAAATTTGGAAAAACTGGCTAGCTTGACTTCGAAGTCAATTATGCTTGAGTGCTCTTCGTTGTCGGGTATATAAGTTTCTCCCACTGGCGATATCCCAGTGATGGCCGCTATGTCGAAGAAGGTTGGGGTAATCATTCCACCTGGGGGATGGAAAGTGTTATAGGTACTGTCCCAGAAATAAAGGGACGCGAATAGCAGAGGGTGGCTGTAGGTGAAACCAGGCTTCGATAGCTTAATCAGGTTATAAATGCCTAATTCTTCCCATTGCTGGGATTTCTTAGCTTCTACTTTCGTGAACCAATTTTGATAAGCAATATCAGAGTTGGGGCAAGATCGAAATGGCTTAAAATTACTTTTTACATAATCCAAAACAAAGGGGTCCTTAGGAGGAACAGTTGGGGTTTCTATGGCATTTGAACTAGGAGATTATACTGCCTTAGGGGCGTCCATTTTGTTAAATAAGGGTTTGAAGCTATAACAAACTGGGAAAATCGTCCTGGTGTCTTTTAATATTTCAAAAACCGTAAGAGGGCCATTTAAAGCTAACCTCTTACCAGCAACGTTGGTAGGAATGAGTACCTGTGACGCATACAACATTTCTTTTTCTTTTGAAATCATCTGAGGGGCAAGAGCGGATTGACCTTGGAGAGTGATGATTTTACTTTCCATGGTAGCTCCTGCAGTTTTTCCTTTCTTCTTGGAGAATTTCTTGAGTTGGGATGAAGTAGAAGAAGACATTTTTGAAAGATGTTGAAAGCTTGGATTGTTTTACGAGAGAAGGAGGGTAAAAGATTTAGAGAGTGTGAAAGATTTAGAGTGTGAAAAGAAAAGAAGAAGATTAAGTTGATGTTTTATAATGGGGAAGTTTAAGCATCCACCGAATAAAGGTGTGATACGTGGAGATCATGGGTTGGTGTGATGAAGAGGTGGCGTAAAGTTAACATGGGTAATAGGCGTGATTTAAAGATAATCATTATTTGTAACTGCACCACGCTGTGAAGTGGCTCCAGGCGGTTAAGGAATCCAAAAGGTGCTATGATTGACGTGACTGGAGTCAAATGCATTAAATGTTACGATGATTCGAAAGTCCCATCAAAATCTTGTGTAGGTGTTTAAAATAGGTATTTCTCAGAGGAATCGAAATACATATT
Organism: Vicia faba; assembly: GCA_948472305.1. Classification (NCBI taxonomy): domain Eukaryota; kingdom Viridiplantae; phylum Streptophyta; class Magnoliopsida; order Fabales; family Fabaceae; genus Vicia; species Vicia faba. The sequence continues at coordinate 1,290,992,477 of OX451735.1, read as the reverse complement.
TTAAAGGGGCAATTTGTTGGCTGAAGATTTTGATAATGTTATTAGAAGCCAAATGAATTAAACGTTTTGATCGAAATAAGGTAAAGCGTCATGTTTCGAAGTAGCAGAAGCAGTGTTTCGAATAAGTGTGTCAAAGCTTGGAGCTTCGAGTGGCAATTATGGGAACATATCTAAAGAAGTCTCGAAATAACAACAAGGTTGTGTCTGGGAAGAGCGTTCGAAACGGAGAAGCACCAAAGCATTTGAAATTCAAATGGAAGCGGGACTTTCGAAGTTTGAAAGTTATGTGTTGGAGCATTTGGGGACACGTGGAAAGATGAAAGAGGCATTGTCTTGCATGTTCTAAACGTGGCATAATCCTATAGCAAGACCGTTATGGTCGAATTAGTATAAATAGAAGTCTTAGTATTAGGATTTCGGGTGTCATATCTATTATACAAAATACTCAGTAACATTCAAACTACCACATGGCAAGGGAAACGAATGCAAGAGAAATGTATGTATGATAGCACCATGTATTTCTGATTTAATGAAAACCTTTTACCATTTCCAGTACTTTCCTTTATCCCTTTTGTCAAATAACATTTACAAGTTTTCTTATTTACAGTCTTTTCACTTCGAAATCTCTTCTTCAAAGTTTTACATTTTAATGTTTTCTTCATATTTCAAGCACTTTATATCTCAGAAAACTGTCATATTTTCCATACCTTTACCTTCAAGCCTTAAAGTCAAACCTTTTACGTTCCAGAAATCCTTTATATTAACTGTTTTGTAAGTCGAAACCATTTACTTCACTTTTATGCAGTTTTACATGTCTTTACAATTAGCATTACAATTAGCATTTATTCATGTAACTTAGTTTTCACACACATTTTGATTACATCTTTAGACTTTTAGAGAGAGAAATCGAAATAAGCCAAACACATATACACTATCAACCATGAATATCTGTTCGATCGTGAGAGTAACCTTAATATCCAAGGAGTCCTAGGATCAATCTAGTCGATCCTGTGAGTTACCAGAGGAATTGAATAACAGTCAGAAAGATTATTCGATAGTTTGGAAGACTAGCGGTTGTTTACCAGAAATCACTGGAAACACTAAGGTGATATGTGAGTGAGTTCTCTCACTTATATATGCTCAAGTCTCCACATTCCTATCCACTTAAAGTTTTAGGTGAATAAATGTTGTGTTTCTCACAAATGTACTTATTTCTACTTTATGTATCAATGTTCCTATTATCTCTCCCCAACAAACTCCTCTATATGTTGCCCTTATTTCTTTGTCTAATTCATAGTAGTATTTTTTTATATTCACAGATAAAACTATATATTTCACACATGTTACATATATGCATATTAATTAGATGGATTTATGCCTTTTTGTTGTAAAAGTTTATTCACTTCTCCTTTATGTTCAAGAGTATTTATAACCTATGAATTCTTTATATATTAATTTCATTATTAATTTAGTAAATTGTTGATTATTTTCTACCATCCTAATATATTGATACCATGTTTCCTCATCAATACTTGTTAAGAATTTCCGCACATTTCCTGTTGTTCTATAAGTTATTAAATTCTTGACATTCATCTGATTTATCTTAGAAAATTTATCATCAGTTATTATAAGCATAATCATATTATTAGACCATATTTATAATATGTCTTCTAAATTTCTTTCACAATCTAAGTTTATAATAATTATAAAGATTTCAATTCTCTTCTCATTTTCTTTTTTGCTTATGATTAGTTGTTGCACCTTTTTCTATATATATATATATATATATATATATATATATATATATATATATATATATATATATATATATATATATATATATATATATACTAATTCTGACCCTATTTCTGAAGAATATATAAATTAATATTACTTCTTCATTTTCTTCCTTAATTTCTATTTTTTCTATCTTTTCTTCTTCTATTATTTGCAGTTGTTCCACAAGTTTCCATAACTCATGCTTAATATTGGAGAAAAAGGGCGCCTTGGCATCTTTCTTTGCGTCACGTATCAACCACCAATTTACCACCCCTGCACCTTGGCATCTCTCTTAGCTCACGTTCACGTGGTCACCAAAGCAAACCACCACCACCACCACCTCACCTTGGTATCTTAACAGGTTTCTTATCAAACCCTAAAATGCGAATTTATGTTTGTTGTTACAATGAGGTTTTGGTACATTCTTTTGATTTTGCAAACAAGGTGTTTGCTGAAATGTCTTAAGGAGTTTCTGTTTGTGATATGATTTTGCAAACAAGGTGTTTGTTGAAATGTCATAATGAGTTTTAGTTTGTGATATGATTTTGCAAACAAGGTGTTTGCTAAAATGTCACAATGAGTTTCAGTTTCTTACATTGATTGGTTGTGCTTTTTGATGTTGAAGTTATGTAATTGACTTGAAAGAAGAAAATGAAATTGTAAAAGTGGTGTGCGGTTTGGTTAATTGATTGTTGTAGTTGTTTAGTAAATGATTAGGTTTTGACTATGTTTCTGTTACAAGTTTTTTGGTGAGTTGAGTTGAATTCTGTTTGGGATTTTAGTTAGGGTTTGAACTTAACTAGCAGCATGTTTCACATGTAATTTCTAATATTTTAATTTTACTTCACACCATTGCAGATAACACTTGATTTAAATTTCGGCTTCAGCTCATGTGTTATAAATTGAAGAAGTCACAATTGAAGAGTCACTTGCAGCAAACATAAACATGACGTATATGCTTGTCCTCTTTATGTTTGTTAATTATTTTATTTTGAGAATGACCAATTTATGTTGTTCTCTGGTGCTTGATTTACTGCAGCAACATTTCAGTTACGTTTCTGCAACAAGTTGTATCACTGCAGAAGTTTGTGTCAGATGCACATAAAGGTAAGCATTTATGGACTTGGATATCTTCTGCTACTACAATTTTGGCTGTTGCGTTGATTGCCTATATTGCTAAAGGTCACTGAAATGTTGTCCTATTTATTTTATAAGATTAGTTTTTGTAATAGGATCAAGATATACCTTGATTTTTAGCTAAAATGTCTTGATCTTTATTAATGAATTACTTTTGTTTTGACATATATTCACTTTGATGTGTATGCAGTATGTCTTTTTCATTTTATATAGTTGACTTATTTCAACCACTACATGGATTTCACTGTTTGTTCGTAGTTTTTTTTTTGTAATTTCACATGGTGGATTTTCTATTTTCCACAATTCTCCGCTGAAAATACTATTCATATGTTTACATATTGGGATATGCATCAACATTCTCTTTTGTTTTATCAGGTATGGTGGGATCTATCTAGACTATGATATCATAGTTTTGAAGCCAATTTCTTTTCTTAATAACTCTGTTGGAATTGAGGATCATGTTGCTGGAAGTTCTTTGAATGGTGTTGTGATGGCTTTTGGAAGGTAAAGATATTGTTAGTGTGGTTCCTATCTTGTAAAGACAAAGAGGAATTGCCAAACTTCTGACAAGGGTATTCATTTTACTTTGCATTTACACATGTACAATGTTTATTTATTTTATTTCATACAATTGATCTATTTTTCATGTAATTTTGGTTAATAGTTCATACTCATAATTTCTAGGAAATGGCTCTATCTAAAAACTTAATACTATTTTTTTATCATATTTGAGTTAGAAATCATTTGTTTTAGTATATGAACATGTTTTAGTATATGACAAGTAGACATAGATCCAATATAAAAAGAAAATATGATAGATATTAAAGGAGCTTCTATGAGGTGATTACCTATTTGAGTGTCCGTTTTCTTTTTAATTATTTATTATTTTCCTTATACTCTGTAACAACACATTTTCATTATACTATAGCTATCGTACAACTCTAAATTTCAACTTTCTAGGACACTATTTTTATTATTATATGCTTACTTAATAATTTTTCTTCAGGTTTGCTCTACTACTTTGGATACTTGGCTGCCAAAGTATGTTGTATTTGTTTAATGTAAGTGTTGTGTTGTATTTTTTAATATATGAAAATTTATAACATACCTGCTCTACTACTTCATTGTTGTATGTTGTATGTGAAATTCTGGCTGCAGATACTCAATGTCACGTTCAATGTTATGACACCGTATCTGACTTTCTATAAGACAATAAATACAAAAACAGTAAAGAACACAGTCAATTGTTTACCCAGTTCAGTGTGCAACAACACCTACTCTGGGGGCTACCAAGCCAGGGAGGAAATCCACTATAAGAGATGTTAATTCAGGAATAAACCAACCAGTTTATCTCCTTCACTTAAGACCTACCCAATGCAACTTCAATCTAAGTACAACTTAAACCTGAGTTCCTACTCACTCCCCCTCAATCACAGCAGTGATACATAAAACAATTTGACTAATGAATTGATGAAGACACTCTTCAAAAACATACACTTGATTAAGCTTCACAGCTTTTTAATCAAGCAACACAACCACTCTTGCTTCACAGCTTTGAGTGATACACACACCTAACTTGACTCTGCTTCACAGCTTTAGTCAAGAGACATACAAACACTCTTGCTTCAAAGCTTTGAGTGCTACACAACCCTTACAATTAAAAACCTATTCCAAGTCACTTATCACAATGATAATTGCTTGGATTACAATAGTTAAAACTATACAGCTTCTAAATGATCTTCTGTCAAAAAGGGATTCCATTCAAAACAGCAGCCCTGTTGAATATATAGCAGCTGCAACTTCAGTTAGGGTTTCCACAAAAGCTAGGGTTAATTCCGTTTGACCTTAAGACTAGGTCACAGGACTTTATCAACCAGGTTGGGGTTGATCTAGGTTAACCCAAAGAAAACGCAGGATTCTATTCTGGAAAGACTGAGTCATTTTCCTGAAAAAAAACTCAGAATTAACCAAACTGCATACCTGTTAGTTCAGAGCAGGATGTCTTAACATCTGTTATGACATCTGAAAACCTGTCTACTGATTTAGGAAAATGTGATCATTTTGCAAAATGCTCAGATACACACTTATAAAACATCAGTACCTGTATGACAATATTTTTCTGCAAAGGTACCTAATGAATCAGTACAAACTAAACTAGAATGTTATGACATCAGTCATGACATTCACACATACACTTGGGTTTTACGAAAAATGCAAGCCAATAACTAAACAACTACAAACTCCCCCTTTGGCAGATTTTTGGCTAAAGACCCTAAGCAATCAGAGATAGATAGCAGCAGAAAGAAATGACTGCAGAAAAATAGAATGTCTAATTAAGTAAGTACCAAAATATATCTCCCCCTCTTTAGCCACAAATGGGCCAAAGATACATGTTCATAAAAATTATACAGTCATCCAGAAAAAGTAATAAGAGCAGCAGCTAAAAACTGAACACACTTCCAAACTCCACCAGGGACCAGCATCAACTCCACCAAACAGCAACCAACCTTTAAGCACTGTCATCAGACTCAGGAGCTAGTTTCTTCAGTATTGAGATGACCTTCAGCTTCTACACCCTCTTCCCTTCTGTTTCCTTCAGCTTCCTCCTTTTCTAACCTGGCAATTAGGATTTCTAGGGTCTATTTCCTAGCTTCCAGTTCTTTGCAGGTCTCTTTTAATACAGCTATGACATCAGATGTCTTGGATTGGGTCTTCACAGACGATGTCTCAGCTGATGTTATGACAATATCAGGAGCATGAGATCCCTGAAACAGTTTGTAGTGCAACCCAAGGGCAGGAGCTCTTTTGTAAGCAGTATCTCTTGCCACCAGGATATCAGGGTATTGTGCAAGGATAATTCCACAAAGGAGGGAGGGAAAGGCAATTGGTCCTTTGACAGCATAACTACCAGCATGTTTTAAAGTTTGTTCAAAAATATACCTGCCATAGTCAAAAGCAGTCTTGGTTCCCACAGCATAAATAAATCTCCCCAATCTTGTGGAGATAGTTGATTTATGGTTTGTAGGCACCCAGTTGGCTGCACCAATCTTGTGCAGGATGGCAAATTTCATGCTAAGTTTGCTGGCATTCAGCTTGCCTTTCAAGGGCCAGCACTTCACTTGCCTTGCTGTGATGGTTTGACAAACTTCATTGTCAGTGACTTCCAGATCAGGACATTCCTCATTTGTTCTTCCAAGAAATTTGTTAATTTCTGATGGAGAGAAATTAACCCTTCTTCCTCTAACAAAAACACTTTCAAAGTCAGCTGACCTTCCATCAGCACAATCATTAGACAAGTTAACTATGAACTCCTTGACCATATTTTCATAACACTTGTTAAATTTTATCACTGTCTTCATCAGTCCAGCATTCTTGATCAGGTCCATGATGTCTTTGCACTCCATGGCATCATTGTTGAGTTCTCTTTCTAAAGCTATTCTCTTTAAGCAAACATACTTCCATCTGTTTGCATTGTCAGGATGATGAAAAGAGATGTTGTCTGTTGGGACTTCAGGAACTCTAGCAATTTTGCTGGAGGGGAGCTTCCTTCTGATAGGAATTTCTTCAGCATCAATCTCAAACTCTGATTCCTCATCAGAATCAGAAGATTCAGGTTCTTTTCTCTTCTTTGAAATTGGTTGTCTGGCAGTATGCACCTGGGCTTTCACCTTCCCTTTGGACTGAATAGTTTTCACAGATTCTACCCCAGCCATGCCTTCAGCCTTGGATTTCTTAACAGCAGGTTTATCTTTGGACACACATTTTGCATCATTCTGATTACCCTTTCTTTTCATCAATCTCCTAGCTATGCTAGGGTTTACATTGGCAATCCGATCATTATCTGAGTAATCCTCATCCACATCAATGATAGGTGGATCAACAGTCTTTTCTGAAGGGTTCTGAATGTTGTCATTTTGTGTCACAACATTCTCAGAGACATCTACATTCTCAGAGATGTCCACATTTGGGCTTCCAGAGGCTGCAGCTTGAGCTCTTCCTGCATGTCTAGTTCTCAGCTTTTTGACTTTGGCGGGGTCAGTTGCCATCTCTCTGAGAGGAGTGACCTCAAGAACTTCAGATTCTATGCATGTGGTGATTGCTCTAGAGTCTTGGTCAGATGATGAAGATGATGAGGATGATGAAGTCGCCTTGGTTGAAGATGATGTCTGAGACATTTTGATTGACTTAGAGCACCAGTAGCAATTTGAGAGAAAATTTTGATTGAGAGAAGGGAACAGGTTGCAAAGTCGAGAGAGGTAGGAGGCAAAAGAGAGTCTTTTCAACTTCTTAAGTATTTTGAAAGAATTTGGAAAACATATGATTAACCCACTAAAAATAGACTTAACAAAATTAACTCCTTCAACCCTTGTTTTAAGCAAAATTAATTGCTATAATTTCTCATGTTGGCAAATACCCAACCTGCCCCTCAAGTTTTCACGTTTATTTCCAACAAGAGCCTTGGTAGAAGAATCAGCCAGCTGAAGCTTAATGATACCATGTTCCAGTTTAATTGACTTCTTCTCTACAAAGTCAATGTGCTTGGTCCTGCTATGCTGAATAGGGTTCATGGAAATATTGATTGTATTCAGATTGTCACAATATAATGTCACAACATCTTGTGAGACATTATACTCAGTGAGCATCTGTTTTGTCCAGATATTTTGAGAACAGTTATTCCTAGCTGCAACCATTTCAGCACAGAGTTGGGAAGGCATTCTTTTGACATGAATCATAGTTCTGGTTGATTCTTGAATGATTTTCTTTTTGTCCACTCCATTTTGATGGAGAGTTATAGGAGAAGAGACTTCACGACTCATTTCTTCAGGGAAACATAATTTATTAGACTTGTTGTTTCCAACATCCTTGTCATGATTACTTCTGGTTCTGACAACACATCCTTCTTCAAGTTTATTCACCACATCATAGACATGTTTCTTTTTACCAAGCCTTTCAATTTTAAGTTCACCATAAACCCTTCTTTTATCAATCTGTAGTTTTGGAGTCCTTCTGACTGCTTCCATAGAGATAGCTCTTTTCATTCTTCTTAGATGAAGATGACCAAGCTTATGATGCCACAGTTTCATCTCTTTTTCTTCTTTGGTAATTGGACACATAGTGGAGTTATTAGTGTTCTCAGGCTGCCACAAGTAACAGTTATCTTTGGATCTGATTCCTTTCATTACAACTTCTAGTTTTTCATTAATTACTAGAAATTCAGATTTTGAGAAGTTGACCTTGAATCCTAGATCACATAATTGACTGATACTAATGAGATTAGCAGTCAGCCCTTTTACCAGCAAGACTTCACTCAGACTTGGAACTTCAGGGCAGTCCAAATTACCAACTCCTTTGATTTCACCTTTAGCACCATCTCCAAATGTCACATAACTAGTGTTGTGAGGTTTAACATGATTGAGAATGTTCTTTATTCCAGTCATGTGTTTAGAACACCCACTGTCAAAGTACCAGCCTTCCTTTGCAGACACTCTCAGGGAAGTATGGGCTATCAGGGCAGTAGCCTTTTTCTTCCATTGAGGAGTATGTGGTACCTTTTTAGACTTAGGTTTGACACCTGAGTTTTGATTGGGGTATCCATGCAATCTGAAGCAGAAGGGCTTTATGTGGTCATATCTCCCACAATGATGACATCTCCATCTTTGGTACCTTTTCTTCATATGTCTCTGTTTCTGATGTTGAGAGTTGTGTTGAGACATCTGCTTTGACAATTGTTTAACAATCCTGATCTTCTTGTCTGCACCAGATTTCTTAGCTTCCACAAATCCTAGTCCAGATTTGTTTCCCACATTTTGTCCAACTTGAAGAATCTCTTCCAATTTATCTGTTCCATTGGTCAGCATCTTGACAGATTTGGTCATTTGGTTCAGTTGTGAGTTTAGCAATTGAACTTCCCCTTCTAGATGACTTATAGTTTCAAGATCTGCCCTTTTTTCAGCCTCCAGCTTTATAATGAGTTTTGATTGTTTCTCATTCTGCACACAGACTTCAGCCTTCTGATACACAATTTCTTGTAGGTATCAGCCAGTTCTTCAAATGTCACTTCTTCATCACTGGTGTCACTTTCAGATGTACAAACACCAGTTAGAGCAGTAACTAGTTTGGCAGATTCTTCTTCAGAATTACTTTCTGAATCACAGTCAGACCAAGTCGCAGTCATTCCTTTCTTTTGTTTCTTAAGAAAGGTTGGACATTCAGCTCGAATATGCTCATATCCTTCACAACCATGGCATTGAATTCCTCTGCCTTGGTTTCCCTTCTCTTCTGACCTTGGTCTTCTGCTGGAACTGTCAATGTCAGAGGGAATGTTATGAACATTAGACCTTGACTTTGGATCCATTCTTTTGATGAGTTTGTTGAACTGTCTTCCAAGCATGGCTATAGCTTCTGAAATATTTTCTTCTTCATCCTCCTTGTTTTCAACATCAGTGTTGGATACAAGTGCTATGCTCTTGTTCTTCTTGTCACCATTATCAGTGATCCCCATCTCAAAAGTCTGAAGAGACCCAATAAGTTCATCCACTTTCAACTTGCTGATATCCTGGGCTTCCTCTATGGCAGTTACCTTCATTGCAAGTCTTTTAGGCAAGGATCTGAGAATCTTTCTCACCAGTTTTTCTTCTGACATCTTTTCTCCCAGTGTTCCTGAGGTGTTGGCAATCTCCAAGATGTTCATGTGAAACTCATGAATGGTTTCATCTTCCATCATTTTTAGATTCTCAAACTTGGTAGTCAACATCTGAAGCCTTGACATTTTTACTTTGGAAGTGCCCTCATTAGTAGTTTTGAGAGTGTCCCAAACTTCCTTGGCCAGTTCATATTGATGTACTAGTCTGAAAATATTTCTATCAATTCCATTGAACAAGGTATTTAAAGCTTTGGAATTTCCCAGGGCTAACTCATCTTCTTCTTTACTCCAATCTTCCTCAGGCTTCAGACTGATTGTCCCATCTTTCTTAGTTATGGTGGGATGGTTCCATCCTTTGTCAGCAGCTCTCCAAGCCTTTTTGTCCAGAGATTTTAAGAAGGCAATCATACGAGGTTTCCAGTAGTCATAATTAGTTCCATCCAGAATGGGTGGTCTATTTCCAAAAACTCCTTCTTTGTCCATAGTGCCAGAAAGTAATATCCCTAGATCTCACCCAGTAATACAGGTAGGGTGCCTGCTCTGATGGCAATTGAAATTCTGGCTGCAGATACTCAATGTCACGTTCAATGTTATGACACCGTATCTGACTTTCTATAAGACAATAAATACAAAAACAGTAAAGAACACAGTCAATTGTTTACCCAGTTCAGTGTGCAACAACACCTACTCTGGGGGCTACCAAGCCAGGGAGGAAATCCACTATAAGAGATGTTAATTCAGGAATAAACCAACCAGTTTATCTCCTTCACTTAAGACCTACCCAATGCAACTTCAATCTAAGTACAACTTAAACCTGAGTTCCTACTCACTCCCCCTCAATCACAGCAGTGATACATAAAACAATTTGACTAATGAATTGATGAAGACACTCTTCAAAAACATACACTTGATTAAGCTTCACAGCTTTTTAATCAAGCAACACAACCACTCTTGTTTCACAGCTTTGAGTGATACACACACCTAACTTGACTCTGCTTCACAACTTTAGTCAAGAGACATACAAACACTCTTGCTTCAAAGCTTTGAGTGCTACACAACCCTTACAATTAAAAACCTATTCCAAGTCACTTATCACAATGATAATTGCTTGGATTACAATAGTTAAAACTATACAGCTTCTAAATGATCTTCTGTCAAAAAGGGATTCCATTCAAAACAGCAGCCCTGTTGAATATATAGCAGCTGCAACTTCAGTTAGGGTTTCCATAAAAAGCTAGGGTTAATTCCGTTTGACCTTAAGACTAGGTCACAGGACTTTATCAACCAGGTTGGGGTTGAGCTAGGTTAACCCAAAGAAAACGCAGGATTCTGTTCTGGAAAGACTGAGTCATTTTCCTGAAAAAACTCAGAATTAACCAAACTGCATACCTGTTAGTTCAGAGCAGGATGTCTTAACATCTGTTATGACATCTGAAAACCTGTCTACTGATTTAGGAAAATGTGATCATTTTGCAAAATACTCAGATACACACTTATAAAACATCAGTACCTGTATGACAATATTTTTCTGCAAAGGTACCTAATGAATCAGTACAAACTAAACTAGAATGTTATGACATCAGTCATGACATTCACACATACACTTGGGTTTTACCAAAAATGCAAGCCAATAACTAAACAACTACAGTATGTTTTCCATAAAATTGTTTAACCATATACATCAATAATACATATTTTTATTTTCATAAATAATTAAAAAACAACACCCTGTTTAGATTCATATATTATTTTAAAAATATTTACTTTTATTTTCTTTAATTGTACAAAAATATAATAATTTGTGGGTTTACACGAATTCTAATATGGACACTTGTGCATTTGTACGTAGGGATGTCAGTTTGGACCTGTTAATGGGGATCCCCGCGGGGAACGCCCCGTTCGGGGCCCCAAAGATGGGGAATTTTCCCCCGTGGGGGCGGGGATGGGGAGAAAAATTCCCCCGAGAGCATTTCGGGGACGGGGACGGGGAATACACCCCCCGCCCCGCGGGGACCCCGCCCCGCCTATTATTTTAATATAGTTAATTTAATATATATATTTTAGATTAGGTTTTTTAGTCATTTCCTTTATGTTTATTTATAAAAATAAATAAATAAATATTCATGTATTTATAAAAATAAATGTCAAATACTAGTATTTTTTAATAACATAATAAATATGTGAATTCTTTGTGCTTTTTATTTTTATAGAAAATATAAACATTTTAAAAAAATAAAATATTAATGAATAAATGTAGGATCTATGGGGATCCCCGCGGGGAACGGGGATCCGCGGGGAACGGGGATGGGGATAGAAATTCCCCCGTGACGGAGATCGGGGACGGGGACGGGGAATGAATTTGATGGCGGGGAAAAAGATGGGGAAGTGTCCCCCCGGCCCTGCCCCGCCCCATTGACATCCCTATTTGTACGTGTACTGATGTGTTAAGCGCATATGTTTCTAAAATATAATAGGAATGAAAAAATAGAAAGACAATTATTTAATCAAGAAAGTTTATTATTTTTAAAAGAAAAATCTATTTTTATTTATATTTGGAGTATAAATATAGTTTTTCCATATATACAAATATTTGGATCAACGGTATATTTTCCATTATGTAAATATTAAATTTGTTTTTGACATTATTTATAAAAATATTTATGCAATCATTTAGTTTTATAAATACAAACTAATAACATAGTATTTGAAAATATTATTTTAATTATATAAATAAATATTAGTAACATAAATAAATATATTTTATCTGTGTTTGGATTCATATATTATTTAAAATATATTTACTTTTATTTTCTTTAATTGTAAAAAAAAAATAATAAACGGTGGGTTCGCACGAATTTTAGTTTGGATACCAGTACGTTTGAACGGGTACTGGTGCGTTACGCGCATATGTTTCTAAAATATAATAAGAATGAAAAAACATAAAGATAAAACTATTTAACCAATAAAGTTTATTTTTTTAAAAGAAAAAAATATTTTTATTTATATTTGGAGCTAAAATATAGTTTTTTCAAATATACAAATATTTGAATCAACCATATAAAATTAAATATTAATTTTTTTGGACATCATTTATAAAAATATTTATGTAATTATTTAGTTTTATAAATATCAATTAATAACATAATATTTGAAAATATTATTTTAATTTTATAAATAAATATTAGTAATATAAATAATACATTTTAACTGTGATCGAATTCATATATTATTTAAAATATATTTTATTTTATTTTCTTTAATTATACAAAAATGTAATAATGTAACACCCATACATATCATTGGCTAGGATAATACGTATATGGCATTATAAAGGTAAACGAAATTCATACATAAGCAGCGGAAATAGGATGAATATTAGTACAAATTATAATTTGCTGAAACTGTCATGGCCAAAATGGTACAAATTCATATATACTAATACAAATCCGAAATACAAAAGCAAAAGGATCAAAAGAAACTGAATATCATTGAGAAACACCACCCTAAGACTAAGCCATCTTATCTTTGTCACGATCCTACCTCGAAGAATTTGAAAAATAATAATTGGAATGGGGTGAGATTACTAAATCTCATTAAGTCTCCCTATCTTAAGGGTTCGCTCAAGTCTACAGGGTACATGCATCAAACGGATTCTCCATGAATCTGTGGTTATTCTTACATCTCAGTACAAGTACACAAAAAAAGAGGAAACATCTCCATCGGTAGTCCCTTGACTTTCCAATGAGACTAAGTAACACATAGCTAAATATAACAAGTATGCAAACCCGTACCCGTGTACGAGGAATCTAAGAGTTTGTTATTGTCCCTACTCAAGTTATACTATCACATTCTCACAGAGTTACACTTGTGCATCACATCAAGAGACTTGCACTGGTCACAACACGATGAATCAGATCTTTCCTAAGTGGAATTTCATTTGTGACAAGTTCCACAATGACATTTGTCGATGAGGCGTCACCACTCGTCCATCATCCAAACACATGTGATTAACTGCCCGCGCAAAAATGTCATCTTGACAACACGAGTCCACCGAGAGAAAGCCCAATGGTATTGCCTACATGGCACCATTAGAGGTTAGTTTAGTCGCGCGGTAACATTGTCTATGTGGCGTTACAACCCCACCATACCAAGCACGCCGATGTGATCCTCGCAAGTGTGGAAACGCCATATCATTATGGCCCACAACTGCACATCACAATAGTAGCTCAGGTGCTTATGACATACCGAGCACGCAGATGTGATTCCCGCAAATGTGGAAATGCCATGTCCTTTTGACCCACAACTGCACATTGCAACAGTATAATTGACACACATGGTCTAAGTCATGAGTGATTTACGTCCTAGAATCCAAGCCTTCTCCGATTCAAGCATACATTAAAACCACAATGTGTATCAAGTCGTATAAGCACACATCTATCCGTACAACGCACAATACCGAACATTCAATCGAAACGACGAAAATCACAATTGTTCATGAAATTGTTATATAATATATAATGCATTTTCTCACATTCATATATTGAACATACATAATTAACATTCGAATAATATGAGACATTCAAAGTATTAAGAGCATTCTTTAACCTACAGAAAAACTCGGAGGCATTCGATTCAAACAATAGAACAGATAGCACTCAAGGGAAGTAATCATAACATACATTTCCAACATCACACCCACAACAACCATCCTCTAGTTCCGCCTCTGTTTATAATTTTTTCAAATTTCAACTAATGCAATTCTATTTGAAGTTATTGGTAGGTGCATATGAAAGCCAAGATACATACACCAATTTAAATGTCCTTTATATAGTAGTATTTTAAAATAAAAAAATAATTGTTAGTGATCTATTAGAATTACTTACCAATAAACTTTTACTACCGGTAATTAATATATAAATTTAACATTGACATCTCACATGCTTGACTTATCATTTTATTAAATTTTTTACATTTATTCTTCTCTCATGCTTTACTTTCAATTCAAGGTGTCAAATATAATAAAATTTATCTACTAAACTTATAAATTAATTTTATAAAATCTTTTATCATTAATAAATAGTCAATAACACATTCTTGTACATATGAATAAACGGATAAAGGTCAATTATTGAATAGAAGTTTTTCGTGCATGTAAAAGTTTTTAGAGGTTCTTATAAAAAATAATTATAAATATAAAAGCTAATCTTATAATTTAAGGCAAAAAAAATAATAATATAAGTTTATAAGAAACAATTAATAGTTTCTTTTTGCTATAAACTACACTCCTTCCAATTTTAAACATATGCAATTATAATTTGAATCAAATACATTAAACTTTTTTTCTTATATTTAAGATGGAAGGATTTTTTTAATTTATATCAAATTAACAAAAGTGATTAAAAAATTGTAACATTTTTTTTATAATTTGGGTTTTAATTGTTATATTTTTTTATATGTTTAAGTAGTAGTAAATTTAGGTTTTAATTGGAAGAAAAAAAAGCGAACAGTGAGACAAATCCACTCTCCACTCTCACTGCATTCACTGCTTTAGTAGCCATTAGCTTCAGATTTATGTCTTTTATGTTTGAAGACACAACAAAATATTAAGTTTCAATATTTTGAGTCATTTAAGCAAATTATTTTTATAAGTTATTGAATGTTGGTTTCAAATATTGGAGAATCTCATTAGATTTAGAGTTTGACTTAAACAGGCTCAAGTACTCTTTAAAAATGGGAGGTCTATTTGTATAGAAAATATTAGTAAATGAGTAGTGTATTTGTCGAGCTAATTCAAGGCTTTCCCGAGTAACCCCACGGATTATTCTTTGCCCAATTCCACTGGTCCCTACACATCTCCTCTACACCATATTTGGCCTTCCAACTGAGTTCTCTCTCGGCTTTCTCTGTAGATGCATAAACCTCGGTAGCGTCTCCCGGCCTTTTTGGACACAATTTCAATGCAATTTTCTTGCCAGAAGCTTTATTAAATGCGTCAACCATTTCAAGCACGGATGTACCACGACCGGTTCCCAAGTTGTAAGCAGTACAACCTATGTTTTCCGTTGTGAAAAGTTTTCTCAGGGAAGCAATGTGACCGTCTGCTAAGTCCATCACATGTATATAGTCTCGTACTGCAGAGCCATCCCTTGTAGGATAATCATGACCATATACGTTGAGCTCAGGTAATCTTCCAACGCCTACTTGCTGTATGTAAGGCATGAGGTTATTTGGGACGCCCCTAGGATCTTCGCCGAGTTTACCACTTTTGTGTGCTCCAACTGGATTGAAGTATCTCAATAAAATGATTCTCCATTCTGGCTCAGCTTTATGAATATCACGCGCAATTTCTTCAAGGAAAAGCTTTGTCCGTCCATAAGGGTTCATTGCTTGTAACTCAAAATCCTCGACACATGGCATCTTCTTAGGTTGGCCATAAACAGTTGCTGATGATGAGAAAACCATGTTTTTGCAATTGTGCTTAGCCATAACTTCATAGAGATTAATGGTACCAACTAGATTATTATCGAAATAACGGCGAGGATTTGCAACACTTTCACCAACTGCTTTTAACCCAGCAAAATGAATCACAGCGTCAAATTTAGTTGTTGAGAAGAGTTTCTCCAAATCATTTTTATTTCTAAGATCTCCCTGTGTAAATTCAAGATTCTGAGAAAGCTTCGAACCAACAATTTCACGAACGCGGTCCACTGCTTCCATACTAGAATTATCAAAATTATCGATGATGGAAACATGAAATCCATCATTGAGAAGCTGAACAACGGTGTGAGCGCCGATGAAACCGGCACCACCGGTTACAAGAATCTTTTGCGAAGAAGACGCCATATGTTGGAATCGGAGGCGTGAGATTTAGAAGTTTTGAAAAAAAGTGATAGATTTGGTATTTGAGTTTTGGATTTTATATACATTAATTGCTATTTTTGGGTAATGGACAAAAATATTGAGATCTGGAATGATTTTGTTTCTCTCCGTATGTAGTCTTGGCGCTATTCTAATTTAAGATAAGATTGGTAATTTTTTTTGTACGTGGATTCCATTATACTAAAATATCCTCATAACCAACAGAAGAACACTGCAACTAACACAAATTATGATCGCAGCAAAAGCATAAACATATACTGCAAGAATCATATTGTTAAACTATAAGTTAAGAATACCTCTTTGCTAACAACTTAATGGTCACTACAAAAAACGCGCTTGATTATGGCAGTTATTTTGGCGCCAAATATTTCTTTTTACTCAAACTGGAGCGATTTATTATTATTATTATTATTTATTTACATTAATTATTAATTATAATAATTATAATAATACATAACATGATATAAGTAATAATTATATAACAAAAATAGATAGATATATGTATAAAATTAAAAAAGAAACAAAGAAACTCTTCAGTTCTAGATTATTCTCCATTTTGCTTCTCACATTATGAGTTTCTTCTCTAACCTGCTTATCACAAGACAACATTGACTAGAGAGCAAAATACTTTTGGAAACTGTCAGTTTTTAGGCAAGAATTTGATCTCATGGTCAAGCAAGAGGCAATCAACAATTGCTCTTTCAACAGCAGAACTAGAATACATATCAGCAGCACTGTGCAGCACTCAGATGCTATGGATGAAGAATCAACTGGAAGATTACCATACATATGAGAGTAACATCCCTATCTTCTGTGATAATACTGTAGCTATTTGCTTAAGTAAGAATCCTATCCTACACTTTAGGGCTAAACACATACAAATCAAACATCATTTTATTAGAGATTATGTTCAAAAAGGGATTCTATCTTTAAAATTTATAGATATAGACCATCAATGGGCTGATATTTTTACAAAACCCTTGGCTAAATATAGATTTCTATCTATTCTAAAGAATCTGAAAATGGATCTATGTCCAGAGTAAGATGTCATTAGAATCAACTGTGTTTTAGTTGTAGTCTGAAGGAATAAGATTCTGACTTAATCAAAAGACTTCTAATTTTATTCATCTCAGTCATTAGAAGATGTTTCAGTCAGAAACGTCCCTAATTAGATGGAAATCCTCGTGATCTTCTAGATACTGAGAATATCAAACACATTAACTAAATAGACTTAGTGTCTATCACACTCTACCTAGGTCATGCACGAGTAATTATTTTTCTTGAAATTGATTAATCATGATTACATTTATTTAACTATTCCTTGGGAATAGTAGTTTCATGTCATACCCCTATGTCTATGTCTGACATTCCCTGTCATGATTAAACATTTTCGTGCTCTCTCATCTTAACGTTTGATCTACTTCTCTCTTCATTTCCTTCTTTTAGTCTGAGACGTCACTTGAGTGTTTCAATTGTCTTACTTCGTGAAATGTTTGACTGACTATTTATATCTCTTCTCACCTACAGTCATTCATCAAGCCATTATCCTTGTATCATCTTCAATCGTGTCTTCTCCTCAATCTTTTCTAACTACCATGGTTATTGGAACCTTTCAAGGAGATGAAAATCTTCTCGAAGTAATCAAAGAGAAAAGATCTAATTATGTGTCTGATGATGGTTTCATCAACGGGGTTATTAAAAATCAAGGATGGTTTAGGTATACAACAATGTTGAGAGGTCCTGTTTATCCTAACCTCTTAAAGAACTTCTGGCTTCATGTTTTTGTTAGTCCTGATGGAAACACCATTCATTCTCACATCTTTGGTATTACAATTACCATCACTTGCTCCTCCATTGATGAAGCCATCCAGAGTCCACCTTTACCCAACTCTTTCATGAATGTTGACATGTTTCCATATGTTTCTAACTCTTCATTTAGATATGAGCCCCTTAGTTCAGATCACTAGAAACCACTCTCAAAAATATGGTTTCAGTTCCCGTTGAAAAATCTACATCCTAGAGGAGAAGATCTTGATATAGTTTTTACTATGAATATGTGTATTATTTATTGCCTTCTCAAGAATATTCCAATTCATCTTTCAGAAATAATATTCAATCATCTGAAGCTATCAATCCAAGCATCCAGGAACTCTCAAAAGTCATTCATTTTGTATGGACATGTATTGTCTGAATTGTTTGAGTTAGCAGGTATAATTGAAACTATTTAATAAAGTCTGTTCATCAGAGGCAATGCTCTAGTTGATGAGAATTGTCACGTGTTTGAAGTTTAGGTATCTTTCTCTGTGTATGTTTACTCTATTGTAATCTCCTTCGAATATCAATGAAATTTCTTGTCTTTTCTTGATTGTTTCTTCTGGTTTTTATGTTTTTAACACATAATTACCTTTTTGATTATGACAAAAAGGAGGAGTAATTAAATGAACGTAATTTTGACTTCAATAATCAAGTTCTGGAAAAATGTTCTCTGAAAAGAGTTGCTTACATTCTAACCCAGTTATACTTCTGTTTTTGTTAGAATTGTTTTTCTTTTTCAGGAAATTCGAACTCTGATTGAAAGACAAAGATCTAAAATAACTATTCAAGACTTATGTCTAACCTGTTGGCTTCATACGACTATTTGCTTCAGACTCTGAAAATGTTTTTTAACTCATAATCAGACTTCAAGAAGTGAAATCTGGAATCAGACTCCTAAATTAAGAGTCTAGGAAGTTGTCTTAGTGACATTAAAATTTCAAATATTTCAATTTGATTTCATTCTCGTTGGCATCTAAAGTTAAGATTCAATAAGAAGAAGTTGTGTGAAATCAAAATCTCAATTGTTTGTTTGACATCAAGATCTCAATTTGTCTATTAGCATCCAGAGTCAAGAATCTCAAGATCTCGATATTTGATCTATTGGAACCAGTGGGAGTTTTACTCAAATGGTTCAGAGTCAGGATATTCGATCTTCATCAAATCATTGACTCAGAGGAGCATCATAAAAAGGATAAGTATTCCTTACCTTTCTATTTTCACTTCTTCTGATTATAAGAACAAAATTGTATCATCAAAATACATAGTTTTGTCATCATCAAAAGGGGGGAGATTGTAAGAACAAGATTTGATTCTCCAATATTAGCTCTGAGTTTTGATGATAACAAATGAGTATGTTTGTATGAATAATTTTGATACTCTAATTTTTGTTATTGTTGAGTACTTAACACACAGGTTCTTCTTCTTACAGATGGCATGTTCAAGACATTAGAAGAGAATTGATTCTTCGTTTCTACGCTACACAAGTTTAGTTGAATAGTAGCAAGACACTCTAAAAGGCTCTGAAGTGTAAGCTCTGATGTTGTTCTAAAGAAACCAGTCAGAAGATCTGAAGACTCAAGTTTCTACTAAAGTCTAGATGCTAAAGACTCACGTTTCTAAAGATAACATGTTCCAAAGAAACAAAGTTAGAAGATCTGAAGACAAACTTTCTACTGAAGTCCGATGCTGGAGGCTTATGTTTCTAATAACAAGGTTCTAAAGATAAGGATTCTGAAGATCAAGTGCTGGAAACTCTAAAGACAGAAGTTCTAAAAGATTTTAAAGACTTGAAGTTCTAAATACCCAAGGTTTTAAGAAAAGGTTCTCACAACCAAGTGCTGAAGACTCTAAAGACACAATTCTGAAGACTTGAAATTCTGATAATCTGATGTTACGTTCCTGCTTCTAAACTCATGCTCACAGAAGCCTCTGAAGTGAAGGAGGACAGAAGATAATGCTAATTTGGTACAAATAGTACATGGTACAATCAACTTTTCATTCAACTATCATGAAAGGACGGACGCGTCGCACGATCTTGTCCCCCACGTTACTGTTCAAGCTACCAATGTTTCTGGAAATCCCAAGAGTATTCCTAAATAGATATATTATTTTATTGGCTATATAAAGGCTTGAAGACTAAGAGAAAAGCTTCCAATTTACTGAGGAATCAGACGCAAATGTTGTTCATAGCTTTCACATTCTCAAGTCACTATTCATAAAATAGTTTACACATTCAACTTTTTAGAAGCAATACTATTGTAAACAAAGCTTGTATTCAAACAGTTGTTTGATTTTACTTAAGGGACCAGGTAGGTCTGTATTCTTAAGAAGTCTAGAACTTTCAAGTTCTAGAAGTTGTTAGTCCCTTGCGGGTAGCTTGTGCATTGTAATAATCAGGTTGATTATTGTTTGATATTTCTTAAGGGATTGGGTATGTCTGAATCTTTAATAAGTCTAGGGCTTGCGAGTCTTAGAGGTTGTTAATCACTTGTGGGTTGCTTGTGCAAATTGTAATCAGTTTGGTTATAATGAATTAAGTCCTCAATTGAGTGAGGCAAAAACATTTTGGCGGGTGGACTAGACTAGCTTGATAATTTTCAAGTGAACTAGTATAAACTTACATTTTTCTTTACTTTCCATTCCTACTTATTGTTATTATCAAGAGTGAAGGAGAAAGCATTTTAACTTAAAGGGGAATATTTTCAAAGAATAGTTTTTTTTAAAACCCAATTCAAACCTCCCCTTTCTTGTATTTTTCACACCTTCAATCATGTTTAATGGTAAAAAAATTAATTTTGAAGATTGTATTTCCTCAATCATTTTAGTTTCTTGGAAATCGTTTAGAACTGTTAATGGTTCTTCTGTTGGTAGTAACTTTCATACATGGAACACTTTACCTCTGAGATGTTTAAAAAGGTAAAGTTTATCATTGGTGGCTCTATTTTGATGTACTTCTTGTAATCATCTTGAGGTTTTTAATGATATCTGATCGTACCTAACCAGAATGGACCGTCACAGCTTACTTCGAGCAGTACTTGAGAGTGAGGTGGGGGGTACCTGCAAGACATTCCGATGCCAAAAATAAGATACAGAATGGTGCGAGCAAGTAAGAATGAGAAATGTTCAATACCTGGCCCTCTCGAAGGAGAGGGTATTTATAGCCCCTAGCACTAGGCCAAGGTCTCCTCATTGGGCTGGTCAAGCAGGCCCAAAGTGGAGACTTCTAGGTCCTATGTGAGTAGTAGGACCAGCACGTGGTCCCTCACCTGGATGACTTTCTCCGCAAGATCAGGAGGATATGGATGCAGTCTTTCCGGGGCCACGAAGACTCTGTGATATTCGAAGACATTGGTAGTCAGCCCTACGAGGAGGATGCTCGTGAGGTGCTTCTTCTCGTCGTGGATGCTCCCCGCCAGACGCGAGGTCGTGTAAGGGGATCAATCTTGGTCGTAGAGAGGATAAGATGGTGACCTCTGTAACGCTCGTAATTTAATTAATTATTTAATTAAATTATTTTTGGAATATTTGTAAAGTTGTGTTGTTATATTAGATATTATGTTGTGATTAGTTTGATATATTTATTTTATTAAGTTATGGGATAATATTAGAATGATAATATTATTTGACGTGGGCTTGTTTTAAAGGAATAAAAGTAGTAATAAGGGAGTGTAGTAGTCTTAAGCCCGTTAAGGAATAAATAGAATAATAGGGTTATTTTACTATTGTTAGAAATAATAAGAAAAGAAGAAGCAGTAAGAAGAGAAGGAAAATAAGGGTTGGGAGAAAGAACGTGAAAGTTGTTGGAAAAGAGGAAAAGAGGCAGAACAAAAATTCAACCGGGAAGTATAGAGCAACCTTCAATCCAAGGTAAGGGTGGGGTTCTAACTCTATAATAGGGTTTATGATGATTGGTATGTGGTATTATATGTGGAATTGTTGTCTTGTTCATGATTTGAATGTATATGATATTGTATGATGAAAATCGATGATTGAAAGATGAATAATGATGTCCTAATGTTGTATGTTTGATGTAGAATTATAGGATAATTATAGTTGATGATTATCTATGATTAGATGATGTTTTTAGGGCCTAAAGTATGGAAACCATAGTGAAAATGAAATGAAATTGCAGAAAATATTCCTAATAGAGCAGTACGTGTCGACCCCAAACATTATGTGTCAATACAAGAAGGCCTTTAGACTCAAGATGAGTCGACACGAAGTAGTCCTGCGTCGATACATGAGGGCTTGTAGACTCAGGGTGAGTCGATACGTAGGAGCATGTATCGATACATGAAGTGTTGCAGACTTAGTATGAGTCGATACAAGAGAGTATGCGTCGACTCATGTAGCGTGTTCAGTTCAGTATGCGTCGACCCAAGGCATTACACGTCGATCTATGTTGTTTGGTTTTGACAAATTCGTTTTCCTAAGGCTGTAACTTGAGTTTTTGGACTCCGTTTGAGGCGTCGTTCGAAGCGTTGAATAGCTAACGCGATGAAATTCATTCTTAAGGATTAAAATGAAGAATAGGAAGGATAATCCTAGTATCCAAATTAGGATTTGAATTAGTTCCCGTGTTGATCGCTACGTTGATTTTTGGTGAAGAATGATGAGGATGAGATGATTATAGATTGTTGTTTGGTTTGTAACAGTAGGATTAATGATGATAATGATGTAGTATTACAAAATAGTAATATATAGAGGTTTGGTAATTTAGAAGTAATCCTTATATGATTAATTAATTTTAGGCGATATCATGTTATAGGCCTATGGCCAACGTTGTGAGATTGGCGAATTGCTGTTGTATCATTGTTGTGGCTGAGTTGCTGTGAAATATGTGATATATGTATATGATGTTTGATGGATTATGATGTTGATGTATGATGTTGATGAAAGATGTCGAGATGCCTCTAATAATTGGCATCTATTAAGATGTAGGCTTATGGGCAATGATGATGTTTATGTTGAGATATTGTTAATTGTGGTGTTGTCATTACATTCATGATTGTGTCGCATACATTGCATTTCAAGATGGAGCTTATGCTCGTTAAGATGGCCTGTATTGGCGAATATTAAGACGAAGGCTTATGCCTTGTTGATGCCTCTATTTATTGGCAGATTTTTAAGATGATAGTTTTGCTCCAATGGTACCACATGCATTTGCATAGTATTGAGTCGAATTATATGATTGCATAAAGAAGTTGTGAATTAATGTGATGAATGTGTATTATAGTTGGTATTTCTATTGCGATTATTGTTGATTATAAGATGAGAAGTGGTGATGTTATGTGATTTAATTTAATATATTTATTATCATACGTTTTATTATATTGTTAGATATATCACCCCTTATGTTTGAATGTTACCCTTACGTTGGTAACATGCAGGTAATCGAGAGTGAAGGCTGTATACCTTTAGTAGTTCGAGTCGGTGTCATTGCTCTGATATGTAACACTCGTGGGGATGAACGCTTGTTGCTTTTAATTGTTGATTATTTCAGTTGTTGAACTATAAGTTGATTGTTATTAAATATGTGATGTTTTGAAGTTACCGTAACGATGGACAATGATGTTATTAAGAATTCTGTGTCGTAGATGTTTAAATTGTTGAATTAAGAGATTAAAGTATTATGATGATGGTTCCTCTGAAGTTTAAAGTGTTATGTATCCATGTTGAATGCAATGTGTTTTTCAAGTTGAATTTGTGGCATCCTGATTCGTTTGTATGAATGATTATAACTCTTATTTGCATATATAATTGCCGAGTAGGATTGGGGTGTTACAATAGTTGGTATCAGAGCAAAAGGTTGGTCCAACCTTGTCGTCGAGTCGTGGTTGTCTAACAATCGAGTATTGTTAATTCGAGTTCTAATTGTTATTTATGTTGTAGTGATAAGTTGAGATGGCTGGAAGGAACAGTGCTGCACTTGCTGCTGCTTTACAAGAAATGGCTCATGCGATGGAGAATCATCCGAATGCTGATGGGAATGCTGGATCTCGTAGTTTGGCGAATTTTCAGAGAGAGAATTCGCCTACGTTCAAGGGAAAGTATGATCCTGGCGTGTTGTTGGATTGGTTGAAAGAGATTGAGATAATCTTCCATGTGATGGATTTCACTCCAGCACAGAATGTTCGGTATGGTACTCATATGCTAGCATTTGAGGCTGATGACTGGTGGATAGAGACTTGGCAGAGGTTGGAAGCTGCAGGTGAGAATGTCACTTGGGTTGTGTTCCGAAGGGAATTTATGAGGAAGTACTTTCCTAAAGATGTTCGTGGTAAAAAGGAGATTGAATTCCTTGAGCTTAAGTAAGGGAATATGTCGGTTGTTGAGTATGCTGCCAAGTTTTTTGAGTTGGATAAGTTTTATCCGCACTACACTGAGGCAAATGCTGAGTTTTCGAAGTGTATCAAGTTTGAGAACGGGTTGCGCCCAAAGATCAAGAAGGTAGTTGGATACCAGAAGATCCGTGTCTTTACTAATTTGATTGATAGTTGCATGATTTATGAAGAGGATAATAATGCTCATTACAAGATTATCAGTGAGAAGAGGGGTAAGCACCAACAGAACCGTGGTAAGCCTTATGATACCCCAGCTGGTAAGGGTAAACAGAAAGTTGCTCAGGGTCAGAGGACTAGTGGGGGAGATGCTCCTGCTGGTGTGGTTTGCTTTAAATGTGGGAAACCTGGGCATAAGAGTAATGTATGTACTACTGAAGTAAAGAGGTGTTTCCATTGTGGTAAGAACGGACATGTTGTATCTGAGTGCAAGCATAAGGTTGTGATTTGTTTCAATTGTAGTGAAGAATGGCACATTGGTAGTCAGTGTCAAAAACCAAAGAGGATGCAGATAAGTGGTAAAGTGTTTGCTTTGGTTAAGGATCAGACAGCTGTTGAGGACAGACTTATCAGAGGTACATGTTTCATTAATAATACTCCTTTAATTACTATTAATGATATCAGTGCTACTCATTGTTTTATTGCTGCTGATTGTGTTGAAAGATTGAGTCTTATGTTGTCTTCTATGAATGAAGAAATGTTCTTCGATACTCCAGCCAAGGGGTCGCTGACTACTTCTTTTGTGTGTTTGAAGTGTCCCTTTTCGATCTTCGATAGAGACTTTGATATTTATTTGGCTTGTTTACCATTAATAGGTTTGGATGTGATTTTGGGTATGAACTGGTTAGATCATAACTATGTTCATATTAACTGTTATGACAAGTCTGTGAGGTTTTCTACTCCTGAAGAAGAGAAAGGTAGTTTGTTGTCTGCTAGACAGTTGAGAAAGTTGATGCAAGAGGAAGCAGAGATGTTCTCGTTGATGGCGTCGCTATCTGTAGAGACTCAAGCTATAATTGAGGAATTGCAGGTGGTGTGTGATATTCCTGAAGTTTTCCCTGATGAAATTACTGATGTACCGCTGGAGAGGGAAGTTTAATTTGCAATTGATCTTGTACCTGGTACCAGACCTGTGTCTATGGTACCATACAAGATGTCTGCATCTGAATTGTCAGAATTAAAGAAGCAAGTGGAGGAGTTACTTGAAAAGAAGTTTGTAAGACCAAGTGTATCGGCATGGGGAGCTTCAGTGTTGTTAGTAAAGAAGAAAGATGGAAGTATGAGGCTCTGTGTTGATTATAGACATTTGAATAAAGTGACAATTAAGAACAAGTATTCACTTTAAAGAATAGATGACTTAATGGATCAATTGGTGGATGCTCGTGTGTTTAGTAAGATTGATTTGAGGCCGGGTTACCATCAGATTAGAGTGAAGGATGAAGATATCCAGAAGACGACTTTCAGAACGCGTTATGGACATTATGAGTATTCGGTGATGCCTTTCGGTGTTACTAATGCACCGGGAGTATTCATGGAATATATGAATCATATCTTTCATACTTATTTGGATCGGTTTTTAGTGGTGTTCATTGATGATATTTTGATTTACTCTAACTCAGAAGAAGAGCATGCAGAACACTTAAGAGTAGTATTGCAAATTTTAAAAGAGAAGAAGTTGTATGCAAAGCTGTCCAAGTGTGAATTCTGGTTAAAGGAGGTTAGTTTTCTTGGACATGTGATCTCAGGTAGTGGCATCGCTGTAGATCCATCGAAGGTTGATGTTGTGTTGCAATGGGAAACTCTGAGGTTAGCTACTGAGATTAGAAGCTTTTTTAGATTAGCTGGTTATTATAGAAGGTTTATCGAAGGTTTTCTAAGTTGTAACTTCCGTTGACTAAGTTGACTTGTAAATGTAGAGATTTTGTGTGGGATGTTCAGTGCAAAGAAAGTTTTACAGAATTGAAGAAGAGGTTGACGTCGGCTCCGATTTCGACGTTGCCTAATCCAAGAGAGCCTTTTGTGGTGTATTGTGATGCTTCTAAGACGGGTTTAGGAGGTGTGCTTATGCAGAATGATAAGGTGGTTGCTTATGCGTCAAGGCAGTTAAGGACTCATGAGAAGAACTATCCTACACATGATTTAGAGCTTGCTGTAGTTGTTTTTTTGTTGAAGATTTGGAGGCATTATCTTTATGGTTCTAGATTTGAAGTGTTTAGTGACCATAAGAGCTTAAAGTATTTATTCAATCAGAAGGAGCTGAATATGAGGCAATGAAGATGGTTGGAATTATTAAAGGATTATTATTTCGGTTTGAATTATCATCCATGAAAAGCGAATGTGGTAGCTGATGCGTTGAGTCGAAAGACTTTACATATGTCGACAATGATGGTTAAAGAGTTAGAATTAATTGAGCAGTTTAGAGATATGAGCTTAGTTGCGAGGTGACTCCGCGAAGTGTTATGTTGGGTATGTTGAGGATTAATAATGAATTTCTAGACGATATCAGAGAAGCTCAGAAGTTGGATGTGAAACTGGTAGATTCGATGGTTGGGATCGATCAGTCTGATATTAATGATTTTAAGCTAGATGTGCAAGGCGTGTTGAGGTTTCGTAACCAGATTTGTATTCCTGATGATGCTGAGATGAAGAAATTGATACTTGAAGAGAGTCATAGAAGTAAGTTGAGTATTCATCCAGGAGCTACAAAGATGTATCAAGATTTGAAAGGTTTTTTTGGTGGCCTGGAATGAAGAGTGATGTGGCTCGGTTTGTGTATGCATGTTTGACTTGTCAGAAGTTGAAAGTTGAGCATTAGAAACCTGCAGGGTTGATGCAACCGTTAGAAGTTCCAGAATGGAAATGGGATAGCATTTCAATGGACTTTGTGACGGGGTTGCCTAATACTTTAAGAGGACATGATTCAATTTGAGTGATTGTTGATAGGCTTATGAAGTCGGCTCATTTTATTCCTATTAACATCAGTTTTCCAATGTCGAAGTTGGCTGAGATTTACACTAGTGTGATTGTGAAGCTGCATGGTGTTCCTTTGTGCATTGTGTCAGATAGAGATCCAAGATTTACTTATGATTTTTGGAAGAGTTTGCAAGAAGCGTTGGGTTCTAAGTTGAGGTTGAGTTTGGCGTATCATCCTCAAACAGATGGTCAGACTGAATGGACTATCCAATCGTTGGAAGATTTGCTGAGGGCATGTGTTCTTGAGCTGGGAGGTTCGTGGGATGCTTATCTTCCGTTGATAGAGTTCACCTTTAATAACAATTATCATTCCAGTATTGGGATGTCACCTTTTGAAGCATTGTATGGTCGAAGATGTAGAACTCCTTTATGTTGGCATGAATCTGGTGAAAGTGTAGTACTTGGGCCTGAACTTGTTCGTGAGACTACTGAGAAGGTGAAGTTGATTCGAGAAAAGATGAAAGCTTCCTAAAGTAGACAGAAGAGTTATCATGACAAGCGAAGGAAAGATTTAGAATTTCAAGCGGGTGACCATGTGTTTTTAAGAGTTACACCTGTGACTGGTGTTGGGCGAGCATTGAAGTCTAAGAAGCCCACTTCTCGTTTTATTGGACTATATCAGATTTCGGAGAGAGTGGGTGTGATACGGTGGCAGAACCGACTGTTTTGAATGCTGGTTTGCATTTTGCGTTTTGTGTTTGCAAAATGTCACGGTAAGCAAGAGTGGCCACCGACTTTTATTTCATCCAACCGGAAAGGAAAAAAGTACGGAAAAAAAAATCCTTTTTCGAGATATTCTGAGTACGGGGGGTAGATTATAGAAAGGGAAGGTGTTAGCACCCTTTCTATCCATGGTTTCCATGGGATCTTAGGTACTTGCTCATCTTTTTAAGATTTCTTGTGTATGTGCTTTGTTTTGAAAAGTTTCACTTCGTGATAACCCTTGTATCAGTCCTCAAAGGTGTGACGAAGTCGTTTTGAAAATTTGTTGGAAAAAGTGTAAGTGTGAAAAAGTTTGGCTTGAGCAAGTACCTACTAGCATCTACCTACTCGAAAAAAAAGATCATTTCTATTCTCGTTTCCTTTAGACAGCGCTATCCTACTATTAAGAAATAGGTAGCACTACCGTTGGAGTTTGTAAGGGTCAATTCGAAAGGGACATACGATCACTAAAGCAATTTTAGGATACCTTAGTAGTAACCCTAGAGTCCTAAGATCTTCTCGAGGCAACATTTTCGAGGCAACATTCGAATGGGACATTTGATCTTTTTTAGACAGGAAGGCAACCACTAAGACACTCTATGCTTAATGGTCGTTTACCGAAGGCAACCGAAGTGAGGGTATACCCTAAGAGTGATATGTGCGAGTGATTAATTTCAGTTATTTATCTTTGCACATTAGGGTTTTTCTAACTGGATTAATTCGCCATGCATTCTTGTCATACATTCCTATTATCATACATCTAAAAAGTCAAATATTTGCAAGAATTAAAATGCGAGAAAGTAAATCTACGCTATTACAAGGCTTCGGGGAGGGGATTAATTACATAGCCAAAAACCCGGAAGAAAAAAAACCGATAAATAAAAGCCCTAGATTAAACTATTACAAACCATGAACAATTACAACAATATTGTCAAAAATAAATAATCAGCGTGCGGCGAATTAAATACGAAGCGACTAGGGTTTTGACCCTTGACCGAACCTAATTGTAATTGATTAAAGTAAACATATTTTTTTGTCGTTTTTTATTATTTACGAAAGTAATGAAATAATTGAATTAAAAAAATAAAATCCTAAATTTTAATTAATTTTAATTGTGAAAGAAATTATAATTGCCTTAAATTAATTAAACTAACTAAAAAAACACATTTATTAAGAAAATAAGTCTTCTTTTTTATGATTTTTTTTATTGGTCAATTTTTTTAGAAAATAAATTTGGTGTTGATAAAAAAGAATAATTAAAGAAAATAAATTAAAAGAGGAAAAAAAGAAATAACCCAAAGGCCCGCTGTCAACGGTTCTAATCAGAGGATGATGGTCCAGAAGATGGGGACATTGGGCCTGCTCCTGGCTGGTGGATCCAGAGAATAATGCCCAGAGGATGCATGATCTGGTCCTGGTTGATGGGTCCAGAAGAAGATGGCCAGAGGATGCTTGATCTGGTCCTGGTTGATGAAACCAGAAGATGACCCTCAGAAAGTGCAGGCGCTGGATCTGGTGAAAAAAAGGGGAAAAATGCCAAAAGCTCACACCTGGGATCGAACCCAGAATCCTGAGTTGCTGAATTCCTTCTTCTGACCAACTGCGTTGGGTGTTAGTTTATCAATATAATAGAAACAAACAAGTAGATCAGAACTACAGGATTCTGGCCAGAATAAATGCGCCAGAGTTTGAATCAGCCAGTCAGGCTGTGACACGCTATCGTCTTCCTCCCTGGAACCGTCATTTAAAACTATGAACCTTTACCTACAGACATGGCGCTGTAGCTATAACCCTGCGTATTTGAAAGATTGCGTAAAAGCAATATGAACAAGTTTCAAGACCATGGATCAATTGGGTTTGACCCTCTGATCACAATGGTATCCTTCATTAGGGCCAATTGTTTCTGTATTTAAAAGCCCTAAAACAACAAAACAAAACCTAGCTATGGCAGATGTTCATACGAACATTAGAAATATAATAAAATGGTATCAAAAACTTGCAAACTCTAAGACAGACGCGAATATATCATTAGAATATGCAATGGATGAGTGAATCAATGAAGCTGAATTCAAAATTGGAAGCATGTCGTGATACCTGTATCCTGCAATTCCAAGCGTGAGGGAGATTGCAAATGGGTGAGATTCCTTCTGGAGATGTCCAGCAATCAAATGGTAATCTGAGAACGAAACAAATTAGACTCTAGTACAGGAATTGGATCACCACTTTTCTTGCAATTTTTTGAGTTTTTCTTTCACCTCTGCACGACTGCCTCTAACCTCTTTTTGGTCTGCCTTTGTTCACTATCTATAATAGAGTGGATTAGGGTAAAAATTTGCATCAAATCTTTACCATTTATGAAGATTGACCATTGATTTATTCCTTGCATCAAATCTTTCCAAAACAAGCGTTTTCAATATTTTTCTATCCACATGAATCCTTGCATGATTTGATCTTGTCACCAGCTGTATAATGACTCTAATCATGCACAAAATCTCAAGGTTTAATTGATTTTTGATATTTTCATTATTTTAGATTGATTTTATTTGATTTAAATGAAATAAAATCAAAATAAATAACAAAAATAAAATAATGCCAAGTGGAAGGGCTCATGGGTCGTTGATCACATTACAAACTCAATGCAAGCATAAAAAGTTGGGCCCATTTAGCAAAAAAAATGCAATTTTGGACACATTTGACTTTTGGCAATTTTGCAAAAAGGGTCAACTTGGCCAATGCATAACTCTCTCAGTTTTGACCCTAGAGAGGTGTTCTTAGACTTTTTAGAAAGCTCATGATGTCCTCTAAGCAACCCTTTTAGTCTCATCTCAATTGAGTCTTCCATGTTCATGTATGAAGCTTTTACCCAAAATGTGTTTTTGTTGACTTTTTAAAATGACCTATAATGTCCAAATTCAATCTTCTTGTGAATGCATATTTTGAACTTGGGATATGAAGATGAATTGTAGGGAATTACATCCTCTTCAAAATGAGCTTTGGATGGGTCATTTTTGATAAAGTATGATAAAATTATGCTTGGTCAAAGTTGAGTTGACTTTTCCTGCAAAACCCTAATTTAGCAACTTTTGGGTTTTGATGACTTGTGAGCAATCCTTGAGGAATCATGATCATCCCTTGATCATATGATGAATGATACTTAAAAATGAGGATTTTGACCAAAAATCTTGAAGTTCGACTGTATGTGGGCCACAATTGACTTTTGACCTAGCACGGTTGATTTTCAGGCATTTAGGCAATTGACTGAGCAAACTTTCTCTGCAAGGCTTGAAACTTGACATGAATGATCTTGAGAACATATTAGGACAATGGTGAGTATTTGAGTCCTTTGTGGTTCACACATCTTGATGAAAATAGAAACCCTAATTTGAGGTAGACTGCCTTAGGAGAGAGTTTGTCTGGTCAACTTTTGAACTTCCTTGAGCAATTTGGGGACCTCACTTGCCATTTGTTGAGAAATATGAGAGGGAAAATTTTGGGGTACAACAGTGGGGAATGTTGCTTATAGAGTGGATTTACCGCCTAATCTTTCAAATTTGCATGATGTGTTTCATGTGTCACAACTCCGGAAGTATATTTCAGATCCATCTCATGTGATTCATATGGACGATGTGAAAGTATGGGATAATCTTAGGATGGAGACGATGCCTGTACGGATTATGGATCGTGAAATAAAGACTTTGAGGGGAAAGGAGATTGCTTTGGTTAAAGTGGTTTGGCTAGGAGCTGCTGGAGAAATCATGACTTGGGAGTTGGAGAGCAAGATGCGGGACTCCTATCCTGAGTTGTTTGATTAAGGTAAATTTTCGAGGACGAAAATATTCTAAGTGGGGGAGAGTTGTAACTCCCGTAATTTAATTAATTATTTAATTAAATTATTTTTGGAATATTTGTGAAGTTGTGTTGTTATATTAGATATTGTGTTGTGATTAGTTTGATATATTTATTTTATAAAGTTATGGGATAATATTAGAATGATAATATCATTTGATGTGGGCTTGTTTTAAAGGAATAGAAGTAGTAATAAGGGGGTGTAGTAGTCTTAAGCCCATTAAGGAATAAAGAGAATAATAGGCTTATTTTATTATTGTTAGAAATTATAAGAAAAGAAGAAGCAGTAAGAAGAGAAGGAAAATAAGGGTTGGAAGAAAGAACGTGAAAGCTGTTGGAAAAGAGGAAAAGAGGCAGAACAGAAATTCAACCGGAGAGTATAAAGCAACCTTCAATCCAAGGTAAGGGTGGGGTTCTGACTCTATAATAGGGTTTATGATGATTGGTATGTGGTATTAGATGTGGAATTGTTGTCTTGTTCATGATTTGAATGTATATGATGTTGTATGATGAAAATCAATGATTGAAAGATGAATAATGATGTCCTAATATTGTATGTTTGATGTAGAATTATAGGATAATTATAGTCGATGATTATCTATGATTAGAGGATGTTTTTAGGGCCTAAAGTATGGAAACCATAGTGAAAATGCAGTGAAATCGCATAAAATATTCTTGATAGAGCAGTGTGTGTCGACCCCAAACATTACATGTCGATACAAGAAGGCCTTTAGACTCAAGATGAGTCGACACGAAGGAGTCCTGCGTCGATACACGAGGGCTTGTAGACTCAGGGTGAGTCGATATGTAGGAGCATGTATCGATACATGCAGTGTTGCAAACTCAGTATGAGTTGATACAAGAGAGTATGCACCGACTCATGTAGCGTGTTCAATTTAGTACGCGTCGACCCAAGGCATTAACGTCGATCCATGTTGTCTGGTGTTTGACAGATTCGTTTTCCCAAGCCTGTAACTTGAGTTTTCGGACTCCATTTGAGGTGTCGTTCGAAGCGTTGAATAGCTAACGCGATGAACTTCATTATTAAGTATTAAAATGAAGAATAGGAAGGATAATCATAGTATCCAAATTAGGATTTGAATTAGTTCTCGTGTTGATCGCTACGTTGATTTTTGGTGAAGAATGATGAGGATGAGATGATTATAGATTGTTGTTTGGTTTGTAACAGTAGGATTAATGATGATAATGATGTAGTATTACAGAATAGTAATATGTAGAGGTTTGGTAATTTAGAAGTAAGCCTTAGATGATTAAATAATTTTAGGCGATATCATGTTATAGGCCTATGGCCAACGTTGCGAGATTGGAGAATTGTTGTTGTATTATTGTTGTGGCTGAGTTGCTGTGAAATATGTGATGTATGTATATGATGTTTGATGGATTATGATGTTGATGTATGATGTTGATGAAAGATGTTGAGATGCCTCTAATAATTGGCAGTTATTAAGATGTAGGCTTATGGTCAGCGATGGTGTTTGTGTTGAGATGTTGTTAATTATGGTGTTGTCATTACATTCATGATTGTGTCGCATACATTGCATTTCAAGATGGAGCTTATGCTCGTTAAGATGGCCTGTATTGGAGAATATTAAGATGAAGGCTTATGCCTTGTTGATGCCTCTATTTATTGGCAGATTTTTAAGATGGGAGTTCTGCTCCAATGGTACCACATGCATTTGCATAGTATTTAGTCGCATTATATGATTGCATAAAGAAGTTGTGAATTGATGTGACGAATGTGTATTATAGTTGGTATTTTTGTTGCGATTATTGTTGATTATAAGATGAGAAATGGTGATGTTATGTGATTTAATTTAATATATTAATTATCATACGTTTTATTATATTGTTAGATATCTCACCCCTTCTGTTTGAATGTTACCCTTACGTTGGTAGCATGCAGGTAATTGAGAGTGAAAGTTGTATATCTTCAGTAGTTCGAGTCGGTGTCACTGCTCTGATACGTAACACTCGGGGGGATGAACGCTTGTTGCTTTTAATTGTTGATTATTCTAGTTGTTGGACTATACGTTGATTGTTATTAAATATGTGATGTTTTGAAGTTTCCGTGACGATGGATAATGATGTTATTAAGAATTCTGCTGCGTAGATGTTTAAATTGTTGAATTAAGATATTAAAGTATTATGATGATAGTTCCTCCAAAGTTTAAAGTGTTATGTATCCATGTTGAATGCAATGTGTTTTTAAAGTTGAATTTGTGGCATCCTGATTCGTTTGCATGAATGATTATAACTCTGATTTGCATATATAATTGCCGGTAGGATTTGGGTGTTACAACCTCGAGGTTCTCCTAACCGACGATGATCTTCCTAAAACTAACTGGGTTTATCCCCGTGGGGTGAGGTTGCCTCCTTGCGGGGAGTGGGAGTTGTAGCCCGACGCAGTCAAGGGTAGAACTGGCCAGTATGCCTTGACCGACATAATTGGGTTAGGCCTCACATGGAGTAAGGCCAAGGGAAGGCCTAGTTCAGAACATGAGCCCCCCAAGTTGTTGCTCCTGATGATAGAGTTATGACTTAAGTCCAAAATTTTCTTTTATGAGGTGCGCTACTCGACGAAGATCTTTCATTGTGCTGACATAAAAAGTCATCGATATATGGGTTTACTCGAGCAACGTTTGGAATAGACTTGAGATGGGATCATTCTAGTCGTGGGGAGGAGAAAACCTGCAGGGTGTAGGCATGTGGCGTGACCTTTGGGATTGTAATGATGGCCTAGGGAGTAGGGGTTATCATTAGCTGAGCGTGTAGGTGTCAAGGAGAAAGGAGGTTGTTGAGCTGCCCGACGTGACGTTTCACGTTCCACGCCAGCTCTATATATTGTGCCCTAAGGCCCATTATTCACATTTACATTCTCGCGCTCTTCACTCTCCCTATTACCAATGTCGTGCCGTTTTCTTCAACTGCTAACGCTGCTGCAGAATCCGCCACGTGTTCTTCTTCTATATTCGTTATTCTTCATCTACTCTTGTCCAAGTAAGTATTTTTCGTGATAATCTTTGTTTAGATTGGCTTTGATGATGTTTTAGTTATAGAATTTTGTAACTGGGGGGTTTTGCTCAGGGAATTCATGTATTCACGCGTACTATTCTTGATTGAGCCCGTGATTTTCATCTTTTCACCCGCACTTAGATGAATTTACCCCGTAGTCTCCATGTATCCCTGCAAAATTCATGAACTTTGCACAAGAAATTTATGCGATCCCCGGCAAATTCATGAGTTTTGCCGGAAAATTCGTACTTTTCTCGTTGTATTATTCCCGTGCTCGGGGTATTCATGAAAACAAGCATTCATCATTATAACCGTTGTGTGGTCTTATAAGACTGGCATGACTTTTTTTCCATGATCGAGGGCCGTGTATTTCCCCTTTTTCACGAGTGACTGTCGACTTGGTTTGGGCGCCGCATAACCTTTTCACCTGTGTCGTGGAAGGATGGATTTGGATTTGCTGTCGAATTCACCACTTTCCTCTACTTTATAGGCAAAATGGATGACACTCCTGAATCGTCTGAGCCCATGGACACCGAAGAGACCAGTGTAGCCGAGGAGGGTGTTAACTTGGTTGACACGGTTGACGATCCTGCATTGGCTTGTGTTAGGGCAGAGCCTCGAGGAATATCCTCGATATACAATTATAGTAGGAGGCAGGCTTATACTGCCGTCAAGCATGGCGTCGACCAGGAAGGTTTCCAAAGGAACTTCGCGATCTTGCGACCGACGCCCAATGCTCGAATATGCTCAGAGTTCGAGGAAGACCTCTTCCCCATGTATGAGGTCGTTTTCAGAGACTTGGGGCTTCGCCTTCCCTTCAATGATTTCCATATGGGGGTGTTTAATCACTTGAACCTAGCACCCTCTCATCTTAACTCCAACACCATTGCCTTTATCCGGACATTTGAGATTACTTGCGATTCCTGAGGATCGGGGCGACCATTCCCCTGCTCTTCAGGGTTTTTTATCTACAAGGATAGTCTCGGGGTGGGAAACACAGTTGGGTCTCCCTCAAACAGTCGAAGAGGCTGTTCAGGATGTACATGGACTCTGTTCGCGACTTCAAAGATATATGGTATGTCGTGCGACGAACTTCCCATTGTGGATGAAGACAGTGATCCGTGCTATGATGTAAATGGAGAGCAGGAGATGGGGAGAATCTCGAAGTTTCCCATCCATTGGTGTTCGGGCCATTACGATCATGGTCCCGTGCATTACCACACTCCCGCCGGCGGCATGAGCGCTGAGGACGAAGAGGCCTATGGTGTCCTTAATCGGTTTTTCGACGGGTTCTTTCCTGCCAGATGGGTCACGAGGGAAGGTGTAATACGGTGGAAGAACTGACTTGGGTATTTTACGTTTTATCGCAATTGTTGCAGATAGCAAGAGTCGCTACCGACTTTTATTTTATCTAATAAAGGAAAGGGTGAAAAGAACAGGAAAGACCTTTTAGAATTTTTCTTGAGTTCAGGGGGTAGGTTATGAAAAGGGAAGGTGTTAGTACCCTTTTCATCCGTAGTTATCTACGGGCTCTTAGTTGCTAGCTCACTTTGAAAATGATTTGTTTGAAATTTGTTTTTGTTTATTTGAAATTATTTTTGAAAGCACATTTGTTTGGGTGAACTTTGAAATGATTCTCGTCTCTATAAGAATGTATACAAAGTGTTGTCTTTTGAAAATATTTCGTTTTGAAAGTGTTGGTGTGTTTTAAAAGATGTTGTTTTGAAAATGTTATGAGAAAGAAACTATGAATGTTCTACCTACTCAAAAGGGTCTTAGTTCTTTTCCTCCTCCTTTAGATATTTCTATCTTACCATTGATTGATAAGAAGTCCTATCATTGGATGTGAAGGGACGGGCATGGGTCGTCGTGTAGTCATAGAAGGCAACTTATGAGACGCTTTAGCAATTTTCGTAAGGGACTAAGATCATTTTACCAAAGGCAACATCGAACGGTCATCGAGGGACTACGATCTTTTTTATCGAGGGTCTTTGCTAAAGCGTCCCATATTCGAGGGACATGACTATTTATTCGTAGACAACAGGTGAGATTACCCTAGAGGTGCTTGTGTGAAAAGTGTTTAATTGCATGCTTTTTTATCTTTGATATTAGGGTTTTCTAACGGTTGATTTTATCTTTCCATACACACCCTAATTACTAACAATTATGTTAAAGCAATAAATTGCGGAAATTAAAATCCTACGCTATTACATCACTTGGGGGATGGGGGTACAATTTACAAATGGGGATGAAGTACAAGCCTAATTAAATTATTACAACCATATTGAATAAAAGAATAGCAATAAAAAACATAAAGGAAAATAGTGTACAAAGAAATAAAGACAAACTTTATGTATTGACACATATCTTAATGCATCGATACATGTCACTGCTTGTTTCTGAAAAAACAAAATCAACTCAGTATGTGTAGCGGTAGAAATGTTGAGACTAAGCCATTGGATTGACTTGTCTTGTACAGGTCAAAATAAAAATTGCCACCATACTTTATTGTTTCCAAAGGAATGAGAAAAGATTGAATAACCAAAAATAGGGGGGAAAGATTCTAGGTAAGGGGGTTGGTTATGCAAAGAGAAGGTATTAGTACCCTAAACATCTACGGTACTTTGCAGGAACCTTTTTGTAAAATCTGTATGTTTTGGCTATAAAATGTTGTATGAAAATAGATTGTGGTGGTGAGAAAAGAATTATATTTTTTATGATTTTTGCACCCGCCGCGGTTGCAAATCTTTAGTGCCTACGTACCACCTTCCGTGCAATAGGGGATCAAGGTACACGTAGTTCCTCTTTTAAAAATTTTAAAATGCAACTGTGTTGGTTAATTTTAAGAGACAAAACATCATCGTCTTATCCGAGTGAAAAATATACTTACTACCCACAATTATGAGAAAGGAGAATTTGCGTCATCTCAAAATGGAGGATATGGCTTGGATTTTAAAATCAACAAAGCCTCGCTTAACACCCAGGTGGAGGATATCTCACTTCACTATATATTGTAGAAGTATAGCTATTTGCATAACTACAAGGATTGATAAGAGTCCAATCTTTTTGAGAAAAGTTTTTAAAGATAAAATCCAAAATGGGAAAATAGTTTGAATGAGATTTATTGACTTTTAGTCTTCTCACAAAAATGTCAAGGCATTGTTAAGTTGATTGAAAATTGATTAAGAAAATGGTTTTGAAAATGCATGGACCTAAGTCCAAGTTTATTATGAAAGTGGTTCAAATTTTAAAACAAGAAGAATTTTCAAAAGGAAAGAGAAGATTTTTGAAATTAAAGAAGATGGGAGGAGATGAAGAGACTATCTTAAATCATAAAGGTAAAAGCTAGGGAAAAGGACCATCTAACCAAAAAGAAGCCAACATTTGACACAATCAGTCAATGTAGAATTCCTATCCTTTGGATTTGAAACCAAACAAGCTAAGAAGATAAACCTCTTAAGAAAACCAAGCTCCAATTGTATTAAGTCTTCACAAAAATTGGGCAGAGTAACAGCTGTATACAGGTGAATTCCAGATCACAGACTAAGCATGTAATCACAATAACCTGCACATAAAACAAAAAAATAACCCAATGTCTTGGGGTAAGCCACAAGAACTCCAGACAAAATAACAGTCAAGGTCACAAAGGCTCAAGGTAGGTCACAGCTTCTAATCCTAAGTCCAAGAAGTCCATCACTCCATAATGTCAAGGATAATAACCAAGTAGTCCAAGTAAAATTAAAGATTTTAGGGTTCAAGTTGATTATTAGGTATCTTCTAAAAGAAATGAAAAGCTCAAGTGATCCAAATAAAAATGACATAAAGATAAAGGCTCAAATGAGAAAAGATAAAAATAGCATGAAATGTAAATGCTAAAGTAAATGATACATAAATTAAAAGCATAAAAATAAAGTCAATTGTTAGGAATTAGTATTTAGTTGGATGAACATCTTGAAACTTGTATTTAGAACTCATTAGAGGATTGGTAGAACCAAAGCCTCTCAACAACAATTTGCATTTTCTTTTTGTCAAGTATATCATCCATTTAAGAATTCTCAAGATAATACTTAATGATCAATGATGTTTAAGTGATCCACTTTGACAAAAATTGATGAAGTTCCATTAGAGAATTGGTAGAACCAAAGCCTCCTAACAATGGATCTCAAGGTTATTGGATCAAAGGGTTTAAATTAACATACTTGGGCTTGCAAACATAAGTTTGGGCCACGAATGCTGATTTTCTCATCAGGACAAAATTTAACGCTATATTAAGCAATCGTAAGTGGACTTATGTAGAAGTCGCACCTATTTTGAGGCCGGTCAATAGCAATCTATGCACCTCATGTTTTGAAACATGATATGTAAATCATGCTCCAATAACATTTGGTACAATAAGAATGGGATAAGATGAAGAGGGAAGGGGAAATGAATAAACCACATTTGGACCAAAATTTAATCAAACTATTATTAAAGTCATTCATCCATTTTTATGGAGTTAGACTCAACACCATGGATCCAATGATGTTAACAAAGTTCATGATCAAAATTTTAATCCAAGATCATCCAGAATATATACAAAAAATAAAATTATATTTAAAATAAAAGAAAAAAAGGTTTTTAAAATGATTATATAATGGAAATAAGGGAGAGAAATATCAACTATATTCAAATTAATCAAGAAAAAATAAGTAAGACCATAGAAAAATCAGGAATGAACTCATATTTTTATAAAATTTTTGGTAATATTTTAAAGTCAGAAACTATTTTTAAAATTAAAAGAAATAGGTGAAATAAACCAAAAATAATAAAAAATAACAAGGTCAAATAAAAAATAAATGAAGTCACCAATATTTGTCAAAATGTCATTGGATCCTCTTCCCTATTTTTTTTTCCAGAATTTAAAAATGAAGAAAAGTATTTTTTTAAACATTTAAAATAACTCAAACAAAGTGAAATTTTTTGAAAAATACCAAAACACGACAAAATTGTGAAAAATTAAAAATCAGAAAGATAAAAATCAAAAGTATTTTCCATAATTTTTTCAGATTTTTTGGAGTTAAAATGAAATTTCTATGAATTTTTGAAGTTTAAAACAATTTAAATATAAATATCATAAAATAAAATAAAATAAAGTAAAAAAATGTGGACCAATGGATGAGAGTCAAAACGCGTTAGTAATCAAATCCAAGGGATCTGACGCGCTGTGCATATCATGGTCATTACTGAGTAAAGAACTGAATCAAATATAAATCTGATTTTCAAAAATTCCAAATGACACGCCATCATTGGTTGGAAGATGACACGTTGGTCATTTTCAACCTCCATCCAACATGAAACACAGGTCCCTCAAACTGTAAAATCAGAAGCCCAGACCTATTCCATTCGCTTCGTCTCATCAAGACAAAGACAACCACACCTTCGCGAAAATTTATATAAATTGTAGCTCCAACAATTTGGAAGAGAAGTTTTGAAAAGGGATTTGAAATTTCATGGTCAAAACATGCTTCTAATTAAAAACAAGTGTTACAACTAGAACCAGGATGATGAGAGCTTCACAATAATATCAAAGTTTAAGAGAATTGATGAAGGAATATACCTATTGAAGTTAAGTTGCAGAGCTCTGAAATTGGACTTGGCTAGCACGATTCAAGGGATTTTAGAGCTTAATTCTTCTTCTATTAGCTTCAGTGAGGTTCAAGGAAGGTGAATTGACAAATAAA
Organism: Vicia faba; assembly: GCA_948472305.1. Taxonomy (NCBI): domain Eukaryota; kingdom Viridiplantae; phylum Streptophyta; class Magnoliopsida; order Fabales; family Fabaceae; genus Vicia; species Vicia faba. The sequence goes on along the minus strand of OX451735.1, from coordinate 1,290,951,609 downwards.
AATGATTGAGAAAGGCTGTAAGAGCAAATTCGAAGTTATAGAAAATTGACTTCAAGAGAGAGTTTAGCAGGGTGATTATGGATTTCCAAGCTTGAGGGAATGAATGAGGTATGATCCTCTATTTATAGGGAATCAAATGGGATGCTCAAGCATGTGAAATGATGAGGTTTGGAGGGAAATCGTGTGAACTTGATACACGAGCAAAGTGTGATCTATTTTGCATCAAAACTCATCCAATCCTTGCGTTTTGATGCACTAATCACTTCTAGAAGTTCAATAAAAATGTTTAGAAGCAAAAACACAAAACAATTTTGTGATTAGAAGCCAAAACAAGAGTTTCAAATTTCTGACTTTGGTGAAAAATTCAGTTTCAAATTGCCAAATTCAAACCCATGGCATTTTCAACACAAGGGGTCTTAGGACATGATTCTTGAAGCTTTAGAAATAGGAGATTACAATATTTACAATGTGTAAAGAATTGTATCAAATTTATGTTTGAGCTGAAAGTGGTGATGAGTCAAAGTTGAGAAAAGAGGTTGACTTTTCATACTTAGAAATTTTTTAAGTTTTTCTTCAAAAATGACTTGTAATGTCTTGCATCCAAACATGAACTTCAACTTGAAATTTGTTCTTAACCAAAAAACATGGTAAGAAGTAGATCTCTTGAATGACATTTTGAAACTTGAACCATTCAAAATATCCAAAAATTGAGAGAGTTATGACTTGTTGAAGTTGGAAAAAATTCATGAAATGATCTATAATCTTTTGCATCCTCAAGGCATCTTCCATCCATTTTCACACTTTGCACATAAAATAAAGGTTTAATTTCACATCTTCAAGATCATTATGGAAAAATAATGGGCTCAAGGGGATAAAAATTGATCAAGTTATGGTCATTTGAATTCACATAAGGGAATTTGAGCATTCATCTGAAGGACTTGTAATCTTTCTTCATCATCAAGTTTCTTCCGCACAAAATTTCTTTGAAACTTTTGAAGTGATTTTCTAATAACTCTTTAAAGAGAAGGTTTTATTTAGAATCACTCAAAAATATCAAAATATGAGCAAGATATACCCCTTTGAAGTTCAAAACCCTAGCTCCTAGAGCAAGAAAATGCCTTGGGAAACCTTTGCAATTTTGACCAACCTTCTTGCACAAATACCTTTGTCATGTGAATATAAGTTTTCGAGGATGATAAGGAGAAAACAAAGCAACCAAAACCACTTACAAATCTTTAGAATTGAAGGAGATATGCACTTGTGATCATTGAAATCAAAGACTTGTCCAATTGAGTCAACTTCTTCAATCAACCCTTGTACTTTTGATTTAATTTTGACAACTTGAGGCATGATAAATCATAAAATAATTTTTCATGATATTACTTCAAAACATATTTAATTATTAGGCTTGAATCTTAATGAAGATTGGTTGAGGAAGGCACATAAATGAACTCATGAATCCATGGATCAATCTTGATGGATCGTATTATGCTTTCACCTACAACATCAATAATTGGGGCAAACAACCATTGTATTTATTAGTTAAAGGATAATCAAGGTGTTTTGTGATTCCTCCTAGAGCAAAAGCTAAAGATAGGGAGAAGAACCAAACCCTAATGTGACCTTGTTGTGAATGAATTGATATGATATGATGAAGGGATCTTAGGGGAAACAATTGGGGTACAACAACTGCCCTTATTTAAGTGTCTTCTATCCAGAGATACGAAGGTTAAAATCTTCGTGTCGACACGATTGAAGATACTTAAATATAAAACAAACCCTATTTTTGGCCCTAAGATGCCATGCAATGCTTATGATTATGAATGCTGATGAACAAATCTAAAGGGACGTAAGACGCCACTGGGGTGTAAAAAGTAAAAGAGGGAACAAAAGGAAAACTTGACCAGGAAAATAAATCACTGGTGAAGAAAAGACAAGACTTTATTGGGGTAATGCCCAAGAGAGGATCTAAAGCATCATCAACTCAAAAATTTAGGAGAGAGAGTGAAGGATACCGGTGACTGACAGATAACTGTGAACTATCAACTCACAGAGGGGATAGCAAAAAAGTAATGTCGACCCACCGGGGAAAAGAATGGTAAGATAATACCAGCAAATTTCAAGATGTATTCAACACTCGTGATTGTGAACAAATGAACTTCCACTGGGCAACAAAATCTCAACGACGAACTGCCTTCCATAATGACAAGGCTACCATTCATCGGAAAAAGATCTCAGCAACGAACTACCTTCCATAATGACAAGGCTACCATTCAATGGAAAAAGATCTCAACAATAAACTACCTTCCATAATGACAAGGCTACCATCCATTGGAGTAACAAAATCTCAACAACAAACTACATTCCATAATGACAAGGCTACCATCCATTAGAGTAACGAAATCTCAACAACGAACTACCTTCCATAATGACAAGGCTACCATCCATTGGAGTAACAAAATCTCAACAATGAACTACCTTCCATAATGACAAGGCTACCACCCATTGGAGTAAAAAAATATCAATAACGAACTACCTTCCATAATGACAAGGCTACCATCCATTGGAGTAACAAAATCTCAACAAAGAACTACCTTCCATAATAAGAAGGCTACCATCCATTGGAGTAACAAAATCTCAACAACAAACTACCTTCCATAATGACAAGGCTACCATACATTGGAGTAACAAAATCTCAATAATGAACTACCTTCCATAATGACAAGGCTACCATCCATTGGAGTAACAAAATCTGATTCTTCTCTGGGAGTCATCAGATTCACTGGGAGAAGTACAAGTTGCTCAAATAAAGAGACCTGCCACTTACTGCTATCAGAAGGAATCGCACTAAAGACTTCTTGAAGAAAGAAAATATGGCTTCCCGGGGAAAGAGATGGAACTCCTGGAGAAATGCTGATAAATTCATGCTGAGGAGATAAAATCTTCTTGTGCAAAGTAAATGCACATCCTCAAACTAAAGCTCAAAGCTTGCCAAAATCCAAATAAGAGTATTGCTGAGGGTATCCACTCCAAACAGAAATAAACCAGAATGAAGCAGTCAATCAAAATACATCTCCTGAGAAATAAACTCAAGAGTGGGAAACCTATTCCAAACAGAAATAAACCGGAATGAAGCAGTCAATCATAATACACCTCTTGAGAAATAAACTCAAGAGGGGGAAACCCATTCCATCCAGACAACGAGCTGAAAAGAAGGCTGAAACAAAATTCTTCCATGATTGATAACTCAGTGGGGAAGTTGAAAGAGTATACACTTTATGCTTAAGCTTGACACTCTATTGGAGAGAGGGTAACACAACTCTGCAAAACAGGGTAATATACCAACAAGATATATAAAAAAATGCAAATGAGCAATGATTATGCATGATGCTGGTATGAAAGTATGAATGTTACCATGTATATGCTAACAAAATAAACATATGACACCAGGGGTACACAGAAGACTAAAAAAATGGTTATAATCAATACTCGACTAAATCACAAACATGATGGAAATTCCATAGGAAAGTAAGTACCAACTGAGGAATCAAATTCCTATTTCAAAGCTTAAATTCACTGGGAAGGAACAAGATCAATAATAGTAAATTAATACAAACATGGCGATATAAAACCTTCCCAGTTTCACCGAGGAAACCACAAAGACTTTAGCAGGGGAAATAAAATGTTTGAAGTTCACACTTCTGCCATGGTTGATTTTACTAGGGGAAACAATATGACATCATTGAGACATCAGTTGGGGATGACATACTGACTTTAATGGGGGTAATACTATATCCTCAAAGGAGACATCAAGATACATTCTTTAATATTGAGAGTGATAATTGCACCAACTTCTCTTGGGGAGAAAGTGTGAAAACTCACAGGGATAGTAATTTCAGAGAAGTATATCATCTCAAATTCACCCGGGGAACTCAAGAAATCAAACACTACAACAAGAAAAATTATGGGGATTTTAAATCCAATCCAGCACTTAGCGGGAGAAAACCCAAAAAGTTGATAACCGCTTCAAAATTTCTTAAATAAGACATTGTCCTTGTCTGACTATCGGGCAAACAACCAATATGCTAGTACTGCCGAAAGGAGATGCTTTGCTAATGAGTCCAACTCAGCATGCACGGGGAGAAAAGATATTTATTTATGAGTGAAGCCTTCATTGGGGAACCTTAGCCAGAGTCTTCATATCATACAAACCTTTGAGTTTATCCATCCCTGAAGTCACTAATTTTGTTCTCCTTGTGTCACAAAATCTAAAGCAATAAGTAATTTGTAAATTCTTTTCAAAAATAATTTTTTTATTTAATTTGTTTTCTTTGATCATTACTAACGATAATAAATGAAATATTTATAAGTTAAATAAAAAAAAGAATTGCAAGGAATTGGATAGAAGGCTCAAACTTTATTAATAGAATGGTGGTCTGCAAATGGCAAGACTCCATAGATAATTACAAAGTTTAGAGCATGGTAATATATATTGGGAAAGATACATTTAATTACAATGAACACTATTATCCCTAACAACTTTGAATTCCTGAGCCACAACTTTGGTCGAAGAGTAGTAAGATCCAATCAGATTGTTTCTCCATTGATCAAGTCTTGTCTGATGCAGTTACTTGCTAGAAAATCCCTAACTTTTGCCTAGGTTGCCCTTGCGGGTTTTCAACCTACCGAGAAAATTTATTCTGTTTATGTCTCTAATTTTTACCTAGACCTCCAGTGATACGGTGGGAGAACTTACTTGATTGTTTTGCGTTTTATCTCAAATGTTGCGGTTAGCAAAAGTCGCCACCGACTTTTCTTTTATCCAAAAAAAGGAAAGGTAAAAAAGCACAGGAAAGACCTTTGAGATTGTTTCTTGAGTTCGGGGGGTAGATTATGAAAAGGGAAGGTATTAGCACCCTTTTCATCCATGGTTTTCCATGGGCTCTTAGTTACTTGCTAGATCACTTGCTTTTGTTTGAAATTATGCTTTGTATGGTTTTTGAAAGTATTTTGTAAAGAGGCTATTGTTTAGGCAATCTTTGTAATGATTCTTGTTCGTAAGAATATATACAAAGATGTTTGATCTTTTGAAATTTTTTTCAATGTTTGTAAGATGTTTGAAAATGTGTATGTTTGTTTTTGAAAATAGCAATGATGTTTTTTTTTTAAATGGAGCAAGTAACTAAAAATAATCTACCTACTCAAATGTCTTTCTTGTTCATTTTCTTTTCCTTTGATATTGTTGTCTTACCATTGATTTGGTAAGCAACCCTATCTTTGGATGTAAACGGGACGGGCGTGGGTCATCGTATAGCCATGATTAGCAATGTTGCAAAGTATCTTAGAATTTTTTAGGGACTAAGATCATTTTTGTAAGGCAACTTTGGATAGCGTCATCGAGGGACTATGATCTTGTATTTGTTTGTTTTTGCTAAGACACTTTACATGCGTAATATGGCCATTTTTATAAGGCAACCAAGTAGGATAACCCTAGAGGTGTTTTGTGTGCAAGTCTGTCATTTTCATGCTTGATTTTGTCTTGAATTAGGGTTTTCTATTTGATTGGTTTTATCTTGCCATACAAACCCTAATTACTAGCATGTTATATAAAAGCGATAAATTGCCAAATTTAAATGTCCTGTGCTATTACAACATTTGTGGGAGGGGGATATACAATTTATGAATTGGGATTGCAATAATATAAACCTAATTAATCTATTACAACCAAATTGAATATGTACAAATATTGAAATAAATAATATACAAGATGAATTAAATATGCAAAGATATATGAATGCAAAGAAGATTCTGTTTGGTTTTTTATGTGAAAAAGTTTTAACCTAAACCTAATAAATAAATCAAAATTAACTTAAATCAATTAAGAAAAGAAATTATTTTTTTAGAAAAGATTTTTGAATAAACCCTAATTGTATTTGATTAAAAGAAAATAAATTTCTTTAAGAAAAAAAATAAGTATTTTTGTATTTTTTGTCTTAAAAATAATACATGGCATTATGAGGTATTTTGGTCCTTTACATATTAAAATAAAATATTTAATAGGTGTGAAGAAAAAAATAAATATTAGACTAGTTATAATTTAATTTACAAGGTTATTTAATGAAAATAGATAATGTATAACTAAATCAAAAATATTTTTTTGTGAGAAAAATAAAATAAAATAAGCTAAAATATAAATCTATCATTTTTATATTTTTTATGATTTTTAATATTAAGAAAAATATATTTAAGAAAATAAAATGAAAACAAAATAAATAAATAAAATTATATGGGCCAGGGGTGTCATAAGAAATCAGGAGGTGAGTGTTAGAAAAAATCACAAAGCCCAAAGTTCAGAGGCCCACGCTGCAAAGGGACAAAAAATGGCAAAAAATGTGAGAAAATGCAAAAGGCAGGCGCTAAGGCTCGAACCCGTGACCTATAGCATTTTTGCGCGCTGCCTTACCACTGGGGTGGCTGTACATCCGTTTATAGAAACACAAAGATAAATATATATTAAAAAACGCACCCTGAAGGCAACTTCATCTTCAACCTTGAGCCATGACGGACCACCTATATCTCTCTCATTTCTCCATAAAAATGGAAAGTTCAAACATGAAAGTTATGGTGTTTCTTTCCACGAGTTCAACCATATAATTTATGTAAACTAAAAGTCAAAGATCAAAACTTATTTTACTTGCCCTAATTTGAAACCTAATTTTTACAGAAATTTCAAATAAAAAATTCTTTATACATAGTTAATATAAATGAAAACTATGAACATGGTTAGCTTTAATGCAAGGATATCTACATTTTTCTTTCACAAATCAGGACCAAATGATGCTTGTATGAAGATATAGAAGTTTGAGTTTTTACCTTTTTCAGCTGAGATCGTGAATGGAGTTTGAGCAAATTTTGAGAAGGCGTGAGGATCTTTTTAGCTTGCTTGGACCTCCCTGAGTATATTCCAATCCTTACTTTTATTGAAAGTCCCTGAATCTCCCTACTCAAGTCAACCTGCAAGCTTGATATTTGAAAATGGTGGATGGAGGAGGAGGAGTTACAGTAAGGGAACATGGGTCTGGATAACTTAGGTGTGGTGCATATTAAGTGTTTATGTGGTTAAAACTCAAAACGCACAAGTGGATTTGGAGAAGTTTGAGTAAGTTTCAAAACTGTCAAGCTATGGCAGATTTTCAATGGCAAAGTGTTTGGGAGTGTTTCTGAGTCTTAGCCTTTTGGCTCTATTACTTGCCTTTGAAGAAAAGTGAGGAGACAAGTCTCTAAGTTTGTACAAGCATGGTCTGGTTTTGTAGAGGCTTCAGACAAGTTTCTTTTGGTTTTGGCTTTGCTTGTGTGCAGAGAAAACAAGTGCAAGGCTCAAGAAGTGGAAAATTGCAAAAGTAGTGCTTTATCAAAATGGAAATGGCACCTTTGTGCCAAAAATGGAATTGTTCTTGTACAATGCATTTAATGCTTGGCTTAAAGCTTCCAACATCTGTGAAAACATTTAATTATGGAGTGAAAGTCAAGTTAGGAGCCTGCAAAGTAAGATTTGTTCAACATGCTTGAGGATTTGAATTTTTGTTCTTCATGAAATGGCTTGAAATCAAAGTGATAAATCACCAACTTCATATCTTCGATTCTACCTACTCAAAAATGATCTCAAGGAGTACTTGGACATTTTGGAAAGCTTGAAATGTGCTCTATAACTCATCTTTGAATTGGTTTTGAATATTCCCCTTGGAACTATATGAAAAATTTACATGAAGTTAGGTCAAAAATCTGCCTAACTAGGGCAAAATTTCACTAAGTTATTTTGGTTCATGAGCATGTATTCACAAAATTATATATTGAGATCCAAGCATTTTTAGGAGAAATTTTATGAAGAAAAGTTGTATATTTCATGGAGATCTACAACTTTCTTGTTGGAAGTTTCCTTTGAATCATCTTGCATCATGGTGAAAATTTGGCTCAAAGTTGAGAAAAAAATAAGAAATTTTCTATACTTAGAAAAATTTCTAAGTTAAGAAATTTCAACTTTTCAAAACCAAATCTTAAATACTTGGTTTCTTGATGAACAAGTTTCACATTTTGACATGTTTGGATGAATTATGATCTTTGGCACTTGATTTTGACCAAAAAGTCAAAGTTTGACTTTTTAGTATACAGTTGACTTTTGTTCAGCTGCAAAATTCATCTGTTAATCCAATGGATTTGTAATATTTTGAACCATGTCATTAGGTTAAGATTATGCAATTGAACTCTTTAAATCATGCTTCAAACCAATTGACCATTTGCTAGGTCAAAAATCAGAAATTGCCCCTTCCTAGTCAAAACCCTAATTTTGACCAAATTGCCCTTTTGATGATTTGATCAAATTTCTTGAGGAATTATGGTCAAAACTTGATAAAATGATACATATGAGCCTAAGATGTTGATGTGGATAAAAAATTATGAAGTTTGACTATAAATTGGCCATGGTTGACTTTTTCCACAATATAGTTGATTTTTAGGTCAACTGTCCAATTGACTGATCAAAAGTGTGATTCAAGGCTTGAAACTTGACATGAGTAATCTTGGGGGTCCATAATGATCCTTAAAAGTCATATGAAGCATTGATAGTCCAAAAATCCTTGTGAAAACTCAAACCCTAATTTTCAGTCATCAGTGCTTGAGGGGGTGACTTGAGCTGATCAAACCCTAGTGCAGTCATGATCCAAAGGAGATCTTGTGAAAATCCTTGATAATTGAGTGGCCAAATTTTAGGGTACAACACCTCTATTTCATGGTTTTGGCCTACCGAGACGCTCCTTTTTCCTAAGCCTCCCTTTCGGGTTTTTGTCTTAGCGAGTTGTTCTTTTACTTTTTCTAGGCGAAGTATTTCTTGACTGCATCAGCATTCATAGGACGTGGGAAATCCTCGCCATCCATTGTTTCAAGAATCAGTGCACCGCCAGAGAAGGCTTTCTTGACAACATATGGGCCTTTAAAATTGGGAGTCCACTTGCTCCTTGAATCAGCATTAAAATACATGATCTTCCTGAGTATGAGGTCTCCTTCTCTGAATTAATGAGGTTTGACCTTCTTATTAAAAGCTTTCTTCATTCTCTTTTGGTATGATTGACCGTGACACAAAGCCGTCATTCTTTTCTCTTATATTAAATTCAGCTGATCAAACCTGTTATGTACCCATTCAGCTTCCGACAACTTGGGCTCCATTATTACACGTAAAGAGGGAATCTCAACTTCAATGGGGAGCACTGCTTCCATGCCATATACAAGAGAGAACACGGTTTCCCCAGTTGAAGTGCATACAGATTTTTGATACCCATGCATAGTAAAAGGGAGTATTTCATGCCAGTCTTTATAAGTAACGACCATTTTCTGGATGATCTTCTTGATGTTCTTGTTGGCCGCTTCAACAGCCCCGTTCATATTTGGGCTGTAGGGAGATGAATTATGATGGACAATCTTGAACTCCTCACAAAGTTTAGACATCATTTTGTTATTTAGATTTGAGCCATTGTCAGTAATAATCCTTCTTGGCACACCATACCGACATAAGAGATTGTTCTTGATAAAACACACTACTACCTGTTTAGTGACATTAGCATATGAAGATGCCTCCACCCATTTGGTGAAGTAGTCAATCGCCACTAGTATGAAATGATGTCCATTTGATGCCTTTGGTTCAATCATTCCGATCATGTCAATACCCCACATAGAGAAAGGCCATGGGGAAGAAACAACAATGAGAAGTTTTGGAGGTACATGGATTTTATCAACATAAATCTGACATTTATGGCACTTCTTCGCAAATTTATGAAAGTCAGATTCCATTGTCAGCCAATAGTAACCTGCCCTAAGCATCTTTTTCGCCATTGAATGTCCATTGGCATGGGTACCGAATGAACCTTCATGAACCTCATGCATCAACATATCTGCTTCGTGTCTATCCACGCATATGAGCAAGACCATGTCATGATTTCTTTTATACAATATATCTTCATTAAGGAAAAATATTCCCGCAAACCTTCTCAATGTCTTTCTATCCTTATTTGATGCACCAACCGGGTATTCTTGAGTCTGAAGAAAATTTTTGATATCAAAATACCAAGGTTTTTCATCTACCACATCCTCTGCTGTAAACACATGAGCCAGTCTATCCAAACGTCATACCGTAACATGAGGCACATGATTCCAAGTATTAACCTGATACATAGAAGCCATAGTTGCCAAAGCGTCTACCATCTGATTTTCATCTCTCGGAATATGATGGAATTCAACTTGGTTAAAGAAGGGTAATAGTATTCTAGCATAATCTTTGTAAGGGATCAAGCCAGGATTACGAGTATCCCATTATCCTTTAATATGATTAACAACCAAAGACAAATCACCATACACATCTAGAACCTTGATTTTAAGATCAATGCCTCCTCGAGACCCATAATGCAGGCCTCATATTCTGCCATATTATTGGTACAATCAAATGTTAGACTTGTAGTAAAAGGAATGTGTGATCTATGTGGAGTGATGATCACATCACTAATTCCTTTTCCGTAAGCGTTCACTGCTCCATCGAATACCATGCCCCAGCGAGATTCAGGATCTGGACCTTCACCAGGTAAAGGTTCATCACAATCTTTTGCTTTCAAGAACATCACATCCTCATCAGGGAAATAAAACTTGACAAATTGATAGTCAGCAACCGGTTGGTGAGCAAGATAATCCGACATCACAATGATTTTTATGGCCTTCTGAGTGTGGTACTCTATGTTGTATTTAGACAATAACATTTTCCAGCGGGTAATTCTCCTGGTGAGAGAAGGATTTTCAAAAATATACTTAATTGGATCCATTTTGGAAATCCACCAAGTATTATTATTCAACATATATTGTCGCAATCGCTTTGTCGCACAGGCCAAAGCGCAACATGTCTTCTCCAACATAGAATACCGTGACTCACAATCAGTAAATTTCTTACTGAGGTAGTATATGGAGTATTCTTTCTTTCCTGTTTCATCTTGTTGTCAGTTGCACCCCAAAATTTTCCCTCCCTCTCCTTTAAAAAATCCTCTTCTAGGGTTTCTCAAATTTTCAAATCTTTTCAGACCTCCAAACATGTCAATTAATTCGACAAGGGTTCGAGTCTGCAAATGCTCAAAGTTTCTTCTGCCCACAGGTTTTGTACTAGGGTTTTTGAGTGTGTGACACATGTTGGGATCAAGATTCATGGTTTCAATGATGGCACATTATTAAGGATTGCATTTGAGTTTATTTTGAATTAAGGTTTTGATTCATGATAAAAAGATATAGAGTTTGAGGATCCTTTAATGATACATTTGTTTGCTTGTGAAGAAAGCTAACTGAATCTAGATTTGAGATCAGGGGTTTGCTCGTCTACATGTTTACTTTTATGGACAATCATCTAAAGGCATCATTTCAAAAAAAAGAGGAAATTATGGATCAATATTATGATCAAGACGAATTTGTCATTTCAATTGCAAGACATTTCGGGTTATGAGGATTTGAAATTAAAGATTTGAGAAATCTTAAGTTCATGAATAATATTCGAGGTTTGAGTTTCATTTGATCTTGTGCCTTAAAATCCAATTCTAAAGTTCAAGGGATCAAATCCCATATCATTCTTTCTTTTCAATTTTTTCATTCAACTCAAACAATTACTACAAATTTGCCTCACCATTTTCAAAACCATACATTCCTAAAAAATTATTGTTAAAATTACATTCCAAATTATTTAAAAGGAAATTCAATTACATTTAAAGGCCTATTACATTTTTCTATCCTATTTTTTTTCTAATACACCATTCAAGCAAAATATTCTTCATGCTCGTAGCCTTCAAGCTTCTTCTCCAAGCCATGCCACAGTTTCCTTGCCATCTTTCTTCTCATTCAATCCTTTGCTGCTCATGTGAAACAAGAAGATTGGATTAGTGAACCATTAAAAGTGAACAAAGAATTGAAAGATTGTTAAACTCATCATTAGGTTTTTTTTAAGAATCAGAAAATAGGGTATTTTTCATGTCCTAAGGCCTTAAATATTTAGTTCTATCATGGGCCAAAACATCTTTGCAAATCACAATTTAACTTGGTTCACAAAAGAAGAATGCAAAACAGAATTCCAACCATATTTCAAGCCCAACAGAATTTCAATTCAAGCCTAACAGAAAGAAAGCCTCATACATGTTTTAAAAAAAAAAATCAAAATTTGCATCATTGGCCTAAGAGATGTGTTACTTTTTGCAAATCACAAAAGTGGATTTCTTGGTTCACAAAAAGCAAAAGATAAGATAGAAATCAGATTATCATCATGTTTTCACACAAACAAAAGAAGCCTCATGTTGCTTCACTTTAAAGAAAAGTCAGAGTTCACAAATCAAATCACAGGCCTAGGAAGTTTTCACTGCAAAAATCTCAAAACAAGTTTGTCTGTTCACAGAAAACTCAGAAAAATACAACAAGCATCACAGAAAAACCAGCAAAAGGATAGCAACTTGAGTTATCAAAATACAACAAGTACAAAGCCTGCAAAAAAGTACCATAACCAGTACAACAGACATAACCTAACAACCAACAAGCAAAGTCAACTAGCCAAAGAACAACAAATTTGATTTATCAAAAATCAGTAAAAAGTGATAATGCAAGCTTCCCTCAAAGTCTGTACCAGTATCAAAGTTGCTAACAAGTAAAGTCAGCAAGCACAAGTCACAGTATAAAAAAAACAGAACATGGTTCACAGAAGGAGAGAATTTTTCCAGCAAAATAAAAATATACAAATCATACAGCAAAAGCTAAAATCCAGCCTCTGTTCATACCAAAACTCCTCAAAAAAATCACTTTCAACCAAACCACAAAGATACATAAATGCAGCAACTAAGCCAGAGCAACATAAAGAGGTAATTTTTATACAAACTCCTCAAATCGTTTTCAGCTTCTTTTCACAAAAATATACAAAATATACATACAATACGCAAATATACAGAGAGACAACAAAACTGAAACAACACACAAAACCCTAATAGTTTGTTCATCATCATTTTCGTAAAAAAACATGACCCTTCAGAGTTTATAGAAAAGATAAAGAGGAAAGATCTCACCAAAATCATGTAGAAAGAGAAAATCGGAACCCCTAGGGTTTCGGTAATCCCTTTTTAGATCTAGGACAAATCACGCACCCCACTGTATCACTTATACCACGCAGGACCAATCACTTTTTTTATTTCATTTTCTGTTTAAAAAAATAAACTTGGGCCAAACTTAAATTGATTTTTCTTAAAAACCACCTTAAACTATTTTGCACCCCTGGTTTCGTTTTTACATTTTATCTTTATGTTTCCTCTTTTATTCATTTTTTATTACTATTATTATTATTATTATTATTATTATTATTATTATTATTATTATTATTATTATTATTATTATTATTATTATTATTATTATTATTATTATTATTATTATTAATTAAAAAAATCCAAAAATATATTTTGTTCATGTATTGGCACAATTGAAATACTTCTATTTATTTTATAAACTAAAAAAAAGAACAAAAATATTTTCTTATTATAAATTTAATTTCTTTTCTTAAATAAATTAATATTAGACCTAAAATTATTTTATTTTAATTAATTTATAACTTAGTACTTTTATTTAATTAATTTTTTACCTTTTTTATTTATTTTACTAGTTTAATCAAATTCACAAAAACCCTAAAAAACAAAAACTTGTTGTCTTTAATAAATTAATTTATTTTATTAATTTAATTTTAATTTTCCTATTTTAGTTAATTATTTCCTTTTAATTAGGTCAAAACAAAATATCCATTCCTTATCTATTCATACTTGTACATTATATTCATTTTATTTCTTGTACATTATATTCACTTTATTTCTTGTACATTATATCCATTTAAATTCTTGTACATTTATTCAATATGGTTGTAATAGATAATTAGGGATTTAATTTTCTTGTAATCCCCATTTGTATATTTGTACACCCCATCCCCAAATAATGTAATAGCATAGAATATTTATTTTCTGCAATTTATCGCTTCCATATAAATGCTAGTAATTAGGGTTTGTATAGCAAGATAAAATCAATCCTAGACAACCCTAATCCAAGACAAAATAATGCATGAAATCAAAACACTTTTCACACTTGCACCTCTAGGGTTAACTCCACCTGTTGCCTTAAAAATGGTCATGTTATGCATGTGAGACATCTTAGCAAAAACAAACAAAATACAAGATCAAAGTCCCTCGATGATGCTACGAATGTTGCCTTACAAATGATCTTAGTCCCTTAAGAAAAATGCTAAGGTATCTCACAACATTGACTTCTATGACTATACGATGACCCTAACCCGTCCCTTTACATCCAAATATAGGGCTTCTTACCAATCAATGGTAAGATAGCAATGCCAAAGGAAGAGAGAAATGAATAAAAGACTTTTGAGTAGGTATAATGTTCTTAGTTGCTTGCTCATAATCCATCTTCCAAATAAACATCTTTTTAAACACACCAAACACTTTCAAAACATGAAATATTTTAAAAAGTCCAACACTTTGTATGCATTCTAATAGAGACGAGAATCGTTACAAAGTTTGCCTAAACAAAGGCGCTTTTCAAAAATACTTTCAAAAACCACCACAAATATATTTCAAACAAAGAATTTTCAAAGTGATCAAGCAACTAAGAGCCCGTAGATAACTACAGATGAGAAGGGTGCTAACACCTTCCCTTTTCATAACCTACCTCCTGAACTCAAGAAAACATCTCAAAGTTCTTTCCTGTTCTTTTCACACTTTTCTTATTGGATAAAAGAAAAGTCGGTGGCGACTCTTGCTATCTGCAAAAATTGTGATCAAATGCAAAACACCCAAGTCAGTTCTTCCACCGTATTACAGAACTGGCGACTCTGCTAGGAAGGTTACTTAAAAGTGGGGTTACCTTAGAGCTAGATCACATTTATTTGCTTTCATTGTTTGATTTGTTTGCTTTACATTTTTGGGTCCTTGTTTAGGTTTATATTGATCCTCTACCCGGATCTGGGAACACCATTAGGTAAATAGAAAAAATTATGGAGACTGTACGACATTGACCGATATGGTTGAGACAATAGCTATGTTAGTGTGACACACTTGTGGGTACCGGTATCCCTTATGGCGAATTAAGGAGAATACGGGACCGCTGTGTGGTGTTATGAAGCACTAACGAACCTTAGAACCTTTAATTTAACAACTTGGCCATTAGGAATTAGTGAGGTAGCCGACTTTGGTGAAGTCTGAAGTTCGTTGATACTAGATACTAGCTCATTCAGATCTAACTTTTGGGATATTTTGGTCGCTAATAAAGAGGCTTACGCTGAAACAATGTTGTAATATGGTGGCAGAACTGACTGTTATACTGGTTTGCATTTTTTGTTCGCAAATGTTGTGGTAAGCAAGAGTCGCCACCGACTTTTATTTCATCTAACAAAGGAAAAGGAAAAAGAACAAAAAAAACCTTTTTCGAGATGTTTCTGAGTACGGGGGTAGGTTATAGAAAGAGAAGGTGTTAGCACCATTTTTATCAGTGGTTTTCCACGGGCTCTTAGGTACTTGCTCATTTTTAAATTGCTTGTGTGTGCTTGTTTTGAAAATTTTTGTTTACTTTGTGATAACCCTTGTATCGGTCCTCAAGAGTGTGACGAATTTGTTTTGAAAACTACTTTTTTGAAAAAGTGTTTGTGTGAAAAGTTTTTGTTTTGAGCAAGTACTTAAGAGTTTTCTACCTACTCGAAAAAAGTCTGTTCATTTTCGTTTCCTTTAGACAACACTATCCTACTATTAAGGTGTAGGTAGCTCCGTCGTTGGATTTATAAAGGGACGTTCGGAGGGACAAAATGGTCTCTGAAGGCAAAAAGTAAAGATACTTTAGCGTTTTGAAGGGACTATCGTCATAAGATCAATTCGTAGGCAACTCGAGGGACAAGTAGGGACTATGATCTTTATGACGATTTTGAATCGCGGGTCATTGCTAAGGTATCCCTACATTCGAGGGACACAACCATTATTTCCGAGGCAACCAAGTGGGGTAAACCCTAGGAGTGAGCATGTGCATGTGTGCTTTTTTCAGTTAATTATTTTTGCACAATTAGGGTTTGCTATTTTTTTAATCATGGACTTATCTTTGGCATACAATCCTATTATCAATCATCTAACAATTAATAGTAGCATAAAATTAAAGTGCGGAAAGGAAAAATCTAGCTATTACAAGGCCTCGGGGAGGGGGTTACATAACCAAAAACGGGGGATAAACAGTAAATAAAACCCTAATTTGAAACCATTACAAACCGTCAACAGTTACATTAATTGAAAAATAATGGTACGAAAATAAATAAACGTGCGAAGAATTAAGATGGGAATAAGTCAAAAAGTCCTAAAAATCTAATTAATTAAAAAATATTTTTTTGTATTTTTTTTATTGAGAAAATAAAATAAATTTGAAATTTGCAAGTTAGTCCTAATTTCTAATTAATTTTAATCAATGAAAATAATTAAGTTAATATAATTAAATTAATTAATTTTCAACAAAATTAATTTTAATTAGAAAAAATCCTAATCCTATTTATTTTTGTGATTTTTGATTAATATAAAAAATGATTTTTGTTAAAGCAATCAAAAATAAATAAAAAAAAGAATGTTAAAGAAATAAAAAAACAAATAAGAATGGGCCTGATGTAGTTAGACAAACTGGGGGTGTGACTAAAATTGTGTTAGGCCCAAATCCTTTTGCCCAAAGGTCCTGCGCCTGATCCAGTGGGATCATCTTCTGAGGGTCTACCATGAGCTTGCGCATGCTGAGCGTTGGATCTGGCTGGAGATGGATCCAATGATGAGGCGTTGGGGTGTATGGTGGACATGCTTGGTAGTGTGACATCAAATATGCAATTAAATGTTAGGAAAAATGCAAAAGCAGCGCGCCTGGGATCGAACCCAGGACGCTTGCTTCAAATCCTTCGCCCTTAACCATCTGCACTGCATTAATCAATTGTCAATTAAATAAGATAAATACAACATAAAGCAAGCCAAGTGGTTTCCCCCAAAAAATGCGCGAATTTCAAATCATCCATTCAGGCACTGACACGCCTTTATCCTCTTCCCCAGGAACTGTTGTCTTAGAGGAAACTTTTACCTACGGACAAACTTGTCACTATAGGCTATAATGATGGTTTTTATGCATGGCTACAAACTTGCAAACATCAAAAATACAATCCAAGCAACATAAATCCCATCCAAAGCCATGGATCGATTATAAATCAATCCTTGCACATGAAGAGGTCCTTAATTTGGCCTAATTTTTCTTCTAACTAGGGTTCCCCAAATTGTAGCTCTGAAACCCTAGCCATGGAAAATGTCTATTCCTGCACTCAAACTTCAATCAAACCAATCTAGTACATTGCAAATACGATAATAAGCACAAACATATAATTAAAACATGTTTATGATGCAAGAATCATGGTAATCGATTTTGGAAAGAAAGGCAAACCGTGATGATCATACAACACGTTTCTGGGCTTGTGGAGACTTGGTGATGCTCGCAATCGCTTCAGAGGATGCCCAGAGATCTATTTTTCCCCTTGGAATGACTGAAAATGGCTTGTAGAAAGGGATCCGGTCTGCAATTTTTTGACAAAAAATGGAACTTTGTTCTTGCTCTAGCAGGGCAGGCTGCATGTGAAATCCCCCTTTTTAGGTCTGGCCTCATTTGCTTATGTATGAGGCAACAAAATAGGTTAACATTTGTGGAGGAAATCAAAATAATTATGGAGTTTCAATTTTTCTTCAAATATTTCCTTCCTTTTCCATAGCATGGCATGATTTCTTCATTATGTGACAGCATATAGGATCTATCAAAAAATGAAAATGATCTCAAAACTATTTTATATTATTTATTTAATTTAATTTGGATGTTTAATGATAAAAAACCAAAATAAATTAAATAAAAGATCAAATAAAGCATGGATGGGTTTATGAGTCGTGGACCATGTTAGGAATGTGTTGCAAGCATAAAAAGTTAGGCCCATTTGTGAAAAATGCAATTTTGAGTATTGTTGACTTTGGGCAAATTTCCGAAAATGGCCAATTTTGACAATGCATATCTCCTTCAATTTTGACCCTAAGAGGGTGTTCTTGGACATTTTAGAGAGCTTATGATGTCCTATAAATAACCCTTTTGGTTTCATCTCAATTGGATTTTCCATGTTCATGTAAGAAACTTTGACCCAAAAGGTGTTTTTGTTGACTTTTTGAAATGACCTATAATGTCTGAATTTATATCTTTTCATGAGTGTATTTATTGAACTTGAGGGATGTATATGAGTTGTAGGGAATTGAATCCTCTTAAAAATGAGCCTTGGATGAGAAATTTATGATAAAGTATGAGGAAGTTATGCCTGGTCAAAGTTTGGTTGACTTTTCCTAAGAAACCCTAATTTAACAACTTTTGAATTTTGGTGAATTAGGAGCATTCCTTGAGTAATCATGATCAACCCTTGATAAAATGATGGATATCACTTCAAAATGTTGATGTTGACCAAAAATATTGAAGTTTGACTGTATGTGGGCCACAGTTGACTTTTGACCTAATATAGTTGATTTTCAAGCATTTGAGCAATTGACTGAGCAAACTTCTTGTGCAAGGCATGAAACTTGGCATGGATGATCTTGAGGACATATTAGGGAAATGGAAACCACTTAGGACCCTTGGAAACTCAAACATATTAATGAGGAGTGAAACCCTAGTTTGAGGCTTATTGTCTTAAGAGGAAGATTTGTCTGCTCAATTCTTAGGCATCCTTGGGCAAGTTGAGAACCTCTAGGAGTATGTTTTGAGTAAAATGAGAGGAAAAATTTTGGGGTACAAAAAATGCCCAATTAAGAAAGATCAATTATATTGAGATCCCCTAGAACCCGATTACTTTCTAGTACAGGTTGAACCAACTAAACTTCAAGAGGGTATTTACCAATGAAACCTCATGCAAGCCTAAACCTAAGGATTTGTTTGTTTTGCTTGTGTATGTACATAACATCATGACGTCATACCACGAAATTTATACTATCCATTACAAGGACTTTGGTATTTATCTTTGTGTTATTTTTTAGGACATGGCTTCCGCACGAAGAAACACTATCCGAATCAACCTTGTGAAAGTGCCTCCTCAACTTAAGGATTTAGCCTCAAGGATTCCCAACGATTCTCCATTTGCTAAGAAATATGGTCGTCTCATAAACTTGGTTACAACAAACTTTAAAGAGGATATGGTACAAGTGCTATTCCAATTCTTTGACCCTAAACACCATTGCTTTACCTTTCCTGATTACCAACTTGTGTCTACAATGGAAGAATTCTCTAAACTCTTGGGAATTCCTATCTTGATCAATTACCATTCAACATTATTGAAAGAGACCCAAGACCTGATGAGATTGCTCGAGCTCTACATTTGCAACGACCCGACATTGTGGCAAATTGGGAAACAAGAAGTGGTGTCAAAGGGTTTCTAGCCAAGTTTTTGTTGGAGAAGGTGTTTACCGTGAAAAATGGTAAACAACCGCTGATCTTCCAAAAGGTTACTTATTTGGTGACTCGCAGGATCGATCAGATTGATCCTAATACATGGTTGATTTTTGTAGTTCGACTAATCCTAATGGTGATTAATGCCAGTAAAGTAAAGACACTTTAATTAAATTTCATGGAGAAAAGCTTGATAGAATAAATAAAAGCGTTAAGGAATTGTTAAATAAAAGGCTTTGACGGAGGTAAATAAATGAACAACGGTAAATTGCTTAAATATAAAAGATTTTGATTAATTTAAATGGTGTTTCACACATACATTCTCAATGATTCTTTCTCTCACGCTGGGTACTTGAATCTAAATGAGTGACTTGTATAAAATGATGAACACACCAATAACTACATAAAAACTTAGTATTTATACTAAGAAAAATCCTAAGTAACCGTTAGGCAGTTACACCGCTTCGAGATGATGCCACATGGCACGCTCACAACCTTCGACGCCTATGTTCTCGACACGTTGCACTTGGTAACTGCTGGGAACCGTTTTCCCTCCAACAATTCAAATCTCAAACCGTTCGACCTTGGGTATCAGGGACCTTTGTCGAGAGGTTCCTTCGACGTCGAAGACAACAAGATTCCAACTTAAAGGAATTTCTCTAAGTATCTTGTCATTCTTTGATGAGCCTTCGACATGATCAGTTGGTTGAAGCATTCTTATGTAGGAAACTCTTCTGACTCATAATTAATGGTCTATATGATAATAAACATGGGTGTCGAATTTAGGAGCCAACAAATTGCCCCCCAAGAATGTCTTATTTCGACACTAAAAAGAAAAAGGCATTCTTTGATATTCCATTCGACACCTGTCCTTCATTCTCAGCCACAAATTAGTTTGTGTGCTTTTAGTCTCCTACCAACCAACTGACAATCTCAAAAAGTCATCATTTCACCTTTTCCCAAGACGTCACTTCAGTAAGGCATTTTGCACGCACGATGTCCTTTCAAATGCTATCATCATGACTATTTCCCGAAATCGAGGATGCACGCTGCAACGTTTCTGTTCTTCAGAATGGTTACAACACCAAATGAGTGTCACGTGCCCCACTCTTGTCTGTGGCATTAAATGACCTCGAGCCTTGTGATTTTTCAATCACTATAAATAACACTAAGTGCCTCTGTTGGACTCTTTACGCTTTCTTGCATCCAAATCTTCAGTCGAACGAAATTTTCTGCAAGTAAACCTTTGCTTCTTCCTCTCCAAACCCAGTAATCTTTGTTCTTCATCTTCATCCATCTTAATCTCAAACCAAAAAAATGGCTTCACGTACTCGTGCTTCCAATGTCCCCAGATCTAGCACTCCCTCTAAAACTACTCAACCGGAAATCTTCTCAACCGCTCTGATAGTTAACTCCATGGGAATGCGAAGGGTTCCAGAACCCATAGGAGATGCTGAGTGTGAAACTTATGGTTCTCAATTGCTGATTCCAGTTGGATATTCCAACCAGGTTTTTGCCATGTCAGGCCCTCTTTCAACATGCATTGCTGACCCAACGAAAATCGAGGGTTTCTTCCCTGTGCATGCGGCACTCAAACCTGTTGGGTGCTCAAAGAAAGCAAGGGATGATACTGAAGATCCTGCGAAGGAGAAGATAGATCTTCGGTTTTTTAACAGGGGGGTTAGGGCTTTTCGCTCTGGCCCTAGTCTTACTCCAGAATACACCGCTTGGCTCCTTAAGATGGAGAGGTGCCAGGCTTCGATTTGGAAAAGTATGGGCATTTATGACCTGGTCATGTTGTCCAAAAATGGCCTCAACTACTGTCCTGATATGCTGGTAGCTTCATTGCTTTTTTGGGACTACACTCACTATACCTTCCACTTGCCTTGTGGAATGGTTACACCCACCCTCTTCGATGTGGCCACCATTACTGGTCTTTGACCAACTGGGGACTACTTCGACCCAGAAGAAATGTCTGAAGACCAGATTGGGTTTTCTGCTACCAAACCCACCTACACCATGTACACCAACCATTACCATGACAAATCGACTGCTGTGGTGACTAATGTGGAGCACATCACGTTTCTAGCCCTATGGCTGTCGCGCTTCGTGTTCTGCACGAAATCCCTGCAGGTGACGAAGAAAATGGTCACCCTCGCTACTCAGCTTCATCACGGCCAAAACATCTGTTTGGCCGAATTAATACTGGCGAATTTGTATGAGTCAATAAGCAGTGGAGCGGCTCAGTTGAAAGTAATCGAAAATAGAGCCAGCCTGCTACTTGCTGGTCCCTTCTGGCTACTTCAACTCTAGTTGAATGCCACTTTCGAGTCTTTTCTTCCCCAAAAGCCTCAAATAAACGAACAGGCTCCTGAGATAGCTAGAAGGAGCGTCGAAGGCACCAAGCTTGCCTTATTGACTCCTACTGAGGATGGGCTGGAACTACAAAAGACCTTCGCAAACTTTGTTCAGATGTTTGCAGGGAGGAAGGAATTTACCTCGACCATGGCCCCTTTCGCTGGTCGAAAGTTTGGTCCAGGATGGTTTACCAGGCCCCATCCTAAATCGTCAGAGGATCCTCACTTTGAGGAGCATACAACAATGTGGGAAGCGTTTCTCACTCCAAGGATAATGCATTGCGCTTCAAGAGTTCAAAGAATCAGCTGAGCCTGATTGCCTACTAGCCGAATCTTGTCTCTCGATAATTTGGCATTATCCAATCGCTTCCTTCTCCAATTTATCTTCGGGAGAAATCATTGTTGTTATTTTCCACTGACTACTCTGAAGAAGTCGCTAATAGGCATATTAGTAGGTACGTTGGTCGGACCGTACTATCAATGTTCAACTACCAACTCAACTTCCTCTGTTCACCAGCTTTTAAAGACTGGTGGAAGAGATATTACATCGAAGAGTTCCTCGACGAGAAGGACTTTGCAGAGGAGCTCAAGAAGTCCTTCGTCCTGGTTCTTGATAAAATAAAGAAATGTACGTTCCTTCAAATTATATTTGTCTTTTCATTTCAACTTACATCTGCCAAATATAACTTGTGAACATTTCTTCTTTCAGTTGTTCGAAAACCTGTGGCTAAGAAGGCCACAGACAGCCATCAGGGTGGAGGTCCCTCTACCAAACCTCCAGTACAGGTAACAAAAGTTTCTCTTGTTTGGTTTTAAACATTCTTATTCCCGATGTTGTGTTTTAAATCGAATCCATTTGGGATTTTCAGGAACCTGCGCCTAAGAAGAGACCTATATTAACGGTCGAATCTTCGAGTGGCAACAAGGAGGAATCTTCTCCTATTCCTCTCAAACGGAGAAAGCTGAAAAAGGCTGCCCCTGCCCCTGAATCTCGACCTGTGATGAGAACTAAAGTCACAGGGAATAAACCCAAGCCACCCCCTGTGATCATCAAAGAGCCCACGGAGGAGGAGCTCAATGTCTTGCTTCGTAATCCTGTTGAGAGCGATAACTCCAGCCTCGGGGCTGAGGTTCCTGTACATGTAATTCCTTCGACCACTTTTGACTTAAGTGTCGATGATCACCTTCAATTGTACACATCTCTAATCAGAATATTTTTCCCTTTCTATTTTTTAGGAGACGGCTGGAACTTCAGCGCCTACTGGGCATCCTGTCGAAGGTTCTGATACCTTTGTAAACAGCGCAGAGGAACCCACCTACCATCCTTCTTCTTTCGTCAGTTCTGATAATGAAGTGAATCAAACTTCGGAGCCGCAGGACTCTGCTGACCATAGCAGACAACGCGAGGAAGAACTGGTGGATGATGAGTTCCTTGCTGAAATAGAGGATGTCCCTGAAAAGCATCACCCGGAGGAAGCTCAAGTGGTCAATGAGACAGAAGAGCAACATGATGAAGAGGGTCATGTTAACGTCGATGCTGCTGAAAATGCTCAGCCCCAAGCCACCATTGCCACGGAAAAGGTTACTTCGACAAAGCCCAGGTCTAAAGAGGACTTGGCCCTCTTGAAGCAAAATGACCCAATTGGCTATCTAAATGCCATCGTCGAGAGCGGGGAAAATTCATCTGACCCTAGTCATGATGCTTCTACTGCATCAGGGAAGTCTACTTTGACTTCTCCTCTTGATGATGTCTTAAAGAAAGTTAAGGATCAATTCTTTAAGAGGGATCTAATGAAGGCTTTGGAAGGGGATCCTACTGCCCAGTCTTGTTTGGGGGTTATCTTGGGTGCAGTCGATTTGCTGGCTGTTTCTCCAGAAATTTCTAGCTTTATCTTGGAGTTATACTCCATTATTGACCAAGTCTCTGCGGACTACAATCGTCGAAGGGGGTTCAACAGCCAACTCGAAACGCTGCATGGAAAAAGTTCTTATGCTTGGAATGAAGTAGCTGAATCGACTTCTCGAATTGCAGAATTGTCGAAACAGAAGACGTCCAAGCAACAGGAAATCGAAGCCATAGATCAGGATAACGCCTCTATACGGGCGCAGATCGAGGAGTTGGAAGCCAGGTTAAACGCTAACACTAAGCGCAAAGAGGAACTCCTTTCGACCGTTTCAGACGCAGAGAGCCAAGATGAAGTTGCTCGAGGCTTAGAGTTCGCTGAAAGGGCCCAGGCTCTAGATGACCAGATTGCCAAAATCTCTCAAGCGAATGCCTTGTGTAACAAACGACTGGAGTTACAGCGAGCCAAATATCTTCGTCTCAAAGCTTCCATCCCTTTTTAATTTGCTCTGTACTTCATTGACCATGTACTGTAAATTTTGTAATACAATGTAGCCATTTTGGTTGATCAATGTCATTTTCCATTTTGGCTTTATGGTTCACTTAGTCATTAATTGTTATTTATTTTGATCTCTTGGAGCATAGGTTTATATTTTTTCAAATATTTACCGTTTACCCTCAAGAGTATTTTATCTTCGCTTAACTCTTTGACCTCATATGCTCCACCAGAAAAAGTTTGAATAACTCTGAACGGTCCTTCCCACTTGGGTGACCATTTTCCCATGCTTCGATCTCTTCGATCCATGGGGAGAATTACCTTCCAAACTAATTCTCCAGGCGAGAATGCCTTAGGTTTTACTTTCTTATTGTAAGAGTCTTCCACTCTTTTCTTCTGAATTCTCAGTAGGTCGAGAGCTCGTAGTATCTCTTCATCTAAATCTACCAATTTGTCTAACATCATATCCCAATAAACTTCAGAGGGAATATCTTGATGTCTCTGAACCCTTGCTGATTGAAGACAAATTTCTGTTGGCAGTACTGCGTCATGGCCGTAAGTTAGCCGATATGGTGTTGTACCTGTGGCTTCTTTTGCCAATTTTTGAGTTTTGTTCTTCCTTTCTCACGACTGCAATCCTCTCTCCTGCGCATTATTCTGGTTCAGTATATATAGTGTGATGAATTAGCAGAAAGTGCCCCACTGTGTAACAAAGGTTGTCTTCTCCATGTCTTCAGGTGCCATCTTGATCTGATTGTAGCCAGAGAAATCATCCATGAAGGAAAAGACTTTGTGTTGTGCGGTGTTGTCAACCAGAACATCGATGTGGGGAAGCAGGAAGTCATCCTTGAGGCTTGCCCTATTTAGGTCTCTGTAATCCACACATATTCGTACTTTACCATCTTTCTTAGGTACTGGAACCACATTAGCAACCCACTGCGGATAGGAGGTGACATCTAAGAACCCTGCGTTGAACTGCTTCATAACCTCTGCTTTAATCTTCTATGACATCTCAGGGCGCATACGACGAACCTTTTGCTTTACCCGAGGGCAGTCTTCTTTAGTCAGAAGACGATGAACAACTATATCTGTGTCTAGTCCCGATATGTCTTCATATGACCAGGCGAAGATTTCAACATACTCATGCAACATCTGTACCAACCGTTGTTTGACATTAAGCTCCAGATTTGCAGCTGTCTTAACCTCTTTTCTGTCTTCCTTTGTACCCAATTTCATTGTATCTACCATCTCTTCATGAGGTTGTATGGCCCTTTCTTCCTGCTTTCATAGTCTAGCAAGTTCTCCGGGTACCTCACAATCTTCCTCACCTTCGTCCTCGGCTTGGTTGATCAGATTTTCAAAGTCATAATGAGAAGTAGCAGAACTATTATCAATGGGCCCTATAGTGGATATGGATCTACATTTGGATACGTGAGTGTGTGTAAGAGCATAGCTGTATAGACAAAATAAAAGAAAATAAAGACAGAGAGCGCAAAATTTGTATGCAAACGTCTAATGCTTTATTGATTTCATATGAAAATGAAACATGATAACCCTCACAAATAGAACCATTGTGCCCCGGGTAAGACACATGGCTACATAGTTTATATTGTTTTTAAATTACATATCCTAAAAATCAGAAATAAAATTACTCCTGAACAAAAGTAATCGATACAAAGTCCTTGGCAGTCCAGTTACTGAGTCCGCCGTTGGTAGTCGGGAAGATCTAGTTGTCAATGTCAGAATCACCATCATTGTCTTGAAGCACATTGAACCCAGGATTGCTGATGCGTAGCGGAGGTCCTCCAGCCCGAGCACGACGAACAGTCTTTTGAGCACCTGTAATAAAGTCCAAACCAGATTTGTCAGACTTGTAATGAATAACCGGGAGCTGACCCCAAATGGTAGACCCACCTTCTTCAACCACTGCTCGTGCATCCTTGAGAGAAGCCATCTTCGAGGAAGATTTGGTAACCTTTGGAGGATTGTCGGTAGTTTCTGCTGTAGTCATAATTTGAGGTACCTCTTCAAAGTTCTGGCAAGGAGTCTCGATGAACCCGCCATACATTTCCACGTACCTGAAGGAGTTCAAGTGACTAATCATATACTTCTCTTCACCATACACAGTGATAATCTTTCCTCTTACTGTGTACTTCAACATTTGGTGGAGGGTAGAAGTAACAGCCTCATCCCCATGTATCCAAGGGCGTCCCAACAAGCAAGAATATGATGGTTTGATATCCATTACATAGAAAGTAGAGTCAAAGGTATGGGAACCAACTTTGATAGCGACATCCACTTCCCCGTGCACCATCTTCTTCGAACCATCGAAAGCTCTCACTACTATATTGCTAGGCTTTAAGGTCAAGCCTTCGCAGTCCAATCTATCCAGAGCTTTTTTAGTAAGCAAGTTCAACGAGGAGCCAGTATCTTCCAAAACATGGGCCAGAGTCATTCCCCTGCATTCAACGGAAACATGAAGAGCATCATTATGCATCCTCCCCTTTGGTGTCAGATCCGCATCAAAAAAACCCAAACCATTATCGGCAGTCAGACTAGCCACACAATCTTCAAACTGATCAATACATGTCTCTTGTGGTATGTGAGCCATCTTCAGAAACTTAACCAAAGCCTTAGCATGAGCCTCAGAACACAACAACAAAGCTAGCATACAAATTTTGGATGGGGTCTGCCCCAGCTGCTCGACCACATTGTAGTCGCTCTTCTTTATTATCTTCAAAATTTCTTCCATTTCTTTCTTGGAAGCTTCTGGTATAGTTACTGAATGGGCCTTTGTTAGGACAAACTCAATCAATATGTC
Organism: Vicia faba; assembly: GCA_948472305.1. Lineage (NCBI taxonomy): Eukaryota > Viridiplantae > Streptophyta > Magnoliopsida > Fabales > Fabaceae > Vicia > Vicia faba. The sequence continues at coordinate 1,290,924,520 of OX451735.1, read as the reverse complement.
TTTGCCTCGAGTCTCGGCTGACTCGGTGATGGGAGGGTCAACAGGAGTGATTATTGGAATTGCAGTAGTAGTCTTGGGTGGAAGCACATAAGGAATGATCACAGGTCCGGTAACAGTCTTCGGGGGGGAATTTCAGGGGAGAACACTCTTCCACTTCTTGTTATTATACTGGTTCCGACAATATTGACGATGTCGGAATCAACATTTTCAGCAATCTTGTCTTCAATGGCTAGCATGCCCTACTTTACGTCGTGGTAATAGACGTCGGCCCCATAGTTCCAAGGAACAACTTTGTCTGAGGAGTATAAGATTGGCCCTGGCATGGTTATGATCAACAGAGTCACCTTTGGAATTGATGTAATCCTGATGGGTCTCTGGGCGGAGGCCCTGGGAGGATTTGTAGAAATGGTTATGATAGCAATGTCTTTACAAGAAACAGTCGGAACATGAGTCTTCTCAAATAGAATCTCTTTGTCATCCATCAGGCGTTGAACACCTGTCTGCAACAAAGGGCAACCAGCCGATAGAAATGAACAAAAGTGGCAACCTTCACCACAACCCAGAAATAAACCGGCCTTCAGCAAATTCCCTTTGATAGTCATGAGTGGGGTCACCAATTCATCCACAGAAGTCATAAACACATCTTCTTCAACAACATTAACACCCCGACCATGTTTCAGCATATGAGCATTGATAACATTGGGAGTCTCCGGGGGACCAAATTCAGTCTCCTTAGTATCAATCAGATCCTGCACTTTGTTCTTCAAAGCCCAACAGTCATTGGTGTCATGGCCAGGACTTTCCGAATGATAAGCACAACGAGCATTCAGTTTACAGTAAGGAGAGGTGGTGTTAGGGTTCCTTGGAGCTTCCCTCAGAGTAACCAGATTGGACTTCAGCAACTGAGGTAAAACCTGAGACAGCGTCATGTTGATCTGAGTGAATTGTCTAGCTGGTCTTTCTGCTCTTGGATGATTGTTTCTTTGCTGAGCAGGTGCAGGTTTGGGAATCATAACAGTCCCTACTACTGGACGGTGCTCGGTTTAATTATGATTCTTTTGGTTATAGACAAAACTGACTTCCTTTTTACCTGCAAATGGCTTCCTTGCAGCACTGGAAGAGGCATCCTTCTGAATTTTTCCACTTCGGATTCCAGCTTCCACTCTTTCTCCTGTTAAGATCAGTTCAGTAAAAACCGCCGATGAACTTCTAATCAGATGGTTGAAGAATGGCCCAGTCAAAGTTCCCAGAAACATATCCACGAGCTCCCTGTCAGCCAAGGGAGGTTGAACTCTTCCAGCCAAATCTCTCCACTTCTTAGCATAATCCTTGAAATCCTCGTTCAAACCCATAGACAGATTTTAGAGTTGTGTATGGGTGGGAGCGAGGTTTGCATTATACTGATATTGATTATAAAATGCAGCAGCAAGGTCTTCCCAGTTATGAACATTGGCTCTTTCCAGTTGATAGAACCAATCCAGTTGTGTTCCAGACAGACTGTCTTGGAAGAAGTGAACCCATAAGTCTTTGTCAGCAGTATGAGGCTGTATCTTCCTCACATAAGAACAAAGATGTATTTTAGGACAAGAGACCCCATCATACTTAGAAAATATCGGTGCCTTGAATTTTGGGGGGATGACAACCCCAGAAACCAGACCCAACTCTTCAAAATCCATCCCAGGAACCTACTGGATTTCCATAGCACTCAGACGCTCTTCTAACTGCTTATACCTTTCATCAGTCGGAGGGTACTGCTCCTCATTATAATCAGTTTCATTGTCAGACTCTTTAGGACTAGGATCCTCTTCTCTGGCTTCACCCTCTTTATTCTCTCCCTCTTCAGATGAAGAAACTAAATCAACAACCCGTCTTGGCGGCCCTTTGAACCTTCTACTCATATGTGCCACACCGGTTGTCCTCTTGGTCTTCTTAGTGTTATTCTTAACAATCAAAGCCTTCTTCTCTTTCTGTCCTTTGGCCAGAGCCACAATCATTTTCTGGAACTTCGTGTTTTGAGTCTGAAGATCTTTCACAGTTTGTTCAAGAGCCATTGCTGAAATAAACAGCGGAGGAGATGAGAAACCTGTTATGAATCCTGTTATGCAATGATATGTATACAATGTTTTCAAGGGTTCTTAAAGGCTCCAATTTGCTTAAACAAAAAGGAACAAACGCGAAATATATTATTAAACTTGAATTGTTATAAAGAATGTATTTTGAGAGTACAATTAAGCAAAATAGAACAAAAAGAAGACTAGGTTTCCCATGAGCGCATCCTCTTTGGCGCGATATAGGCGTTGATATTCCTCTCTTCATGCTTCAAAGTAGATATGGGTAGGTGCGAAATAAACCACCTAGCCAATAGAGGAGTGCAACACTGGAGGGTCCCCCTTCTTTTTAGAGTGCGAGCATACAGAGAGTGTAGAATATCCCCGAGTAATGTAGGTACCGGATTCCGAGACAAAAAAACCTGGATTGTGCTCACATCTACGAGTTGATCTGCATTAGGGAACAATACCATCCCGTAGACAAGGAGCGCCAGAACCTCTTCAAAAGCTCGTAGATCTAGGGTATCCCAAAAATAGTAGCCTTCTCGAACAGAAATTTAACCAGAATTCCTTGAAAACTCCCTCTGGTTTCCCAATTTGTCACTATGTCGGACTGTTGTAAGGATAAAGCTTTAGCAATTTCTTCAGGTTTGGGATATCTTTCCGTACCACTGAAAGGTAGCTGATCAAGAATGGGTATCCCTAATAACTATGAAAATTCCTCCATAGTAGGCACTAACTGGTAATCCGGGAATGTGAAACAGTGATGCAGAGGATCGAAGAACTGAAACAACACTTTCAACATTTCTTTGTCAGGTTTTGCAGTGACCAAGTTGAGCAACCGATCCTGCTTTTTAGTGAAAGTAGAGCTTTCAGGAATCCTTACTGCCAAATCCCTTAATTTGGGAGATACTTTCACTAGGTTAATCTGAATAGTGTTCCCGCGAGCGAATGCCATATCCTACAAAATTGAGCAAAGATGAGCCCTAGAAACCCTTGAAACAGTTAGTATGATATGCTATGGTATGATGTTTATGATGTCATGATAAATCACAGGTATAGTAAACACAGACAAATCACACCAAGTCCTTAGGTTTAAGGCCTGCTTGAGTTTTAAGGTCATACCCTCTTGAAGCTGGATTGGTTCAACCTGTCCTATAAATATGTAACCGGGTTCTAAACAGATCTCAATATCACCGATCATTCCCCCAAGCCTTGTTCAATCGAAGATTAAGTCGTAATCAAACAAAACTCAGAAGTCAAACCTCAATGAGTGTAGCATCGAGTATCTGTCAACTTTGGGCATACACCAAAGTCGGCCATCTCGCTACGTCCTACTGGTCAAGTTGTGCAATTAAAGGTTCTAAGGTCAGTTGATGCTTTATGAAACCACACAGCGGCCCCGTACATCTCCCTGATTTACTCAAGGGTTACGGGTACCAACCAAAGTGCCACATTAACGTAGCTACTGCTTCAACCGTGTCGGTATACCCCAGCACAGCTCCCTCACAGTTTATTGTTACTTACCTAATAGGTGTCTCCCGATCCGAGTGTAGGATCAAATAACCCAAAGAGTTCCCATAAATATAAAGCAAGCAAGACAATCAAGAGAAAGCAATTAAATATGACCTAGATCCTAAGGTTTACCCCACTTTATATTTTATTCCCCAGCAGAGTCGCCAGTTATGTGATACAGTGGCAGAACCGACTGTTAATACTGGTTTGTGTTTTTTGTTCACAAAATGTCGTTGTAAGCAAGAGTCGCCACCGACTTTTATTTTATCCAATCGGGAAAAGGAAAAAGAAAAAAAACCTTTTTCGAGATGTTTCTGAGTACGGGGGGTAGATTATAGAAAGGAAAGGTGTTAGCACCCTTTGTATCCATGGTTCTCCATGGGCTCTTAGGTACTTGCTCATTTTGAAAACTGCTTGTGTGTGCTTGTTTTGAAAAGTTTACTTTACTTCATTTTAACCCTTGTTTCTGTCCTCAAGAGTGTTACGAAGTTGTTTTTGAAAACTTTTTTTGGAAAGTGTTGGTGTGAAAAAGTTTTTTTTGTTTGAGCAAGTACCTAGGAACTAATCTACCTACTCGAAAAAGGTCTGTTCGTTTTATTTTTAGACAATGCTATCCCATTATTGAGAAATAGGTAGCATCGTCGTTGGAGTTTTTTAGGGACATTCGAAGGGACAAATACGATCATAAAAGAAATGTTAGGAAATGTTAGTAATCATCCTAAAGCCTTAAAGATCTTTTTCCGAGGCAACATCCGAATGGGCCATTTTAGATCTTTCGGGGCTAGAGGACAACCACTAACAAACCCTATACTTCATGACCATTTACCGAAGACAACCAGAGTAAACCCTAGGAGTGAGCATGTGCGAGTGTGATTTTCACTTAATTTATCTTTGCACATTTATGGTTTTCTACCGTATTAATTTTAAGTTTGTGTTTCCATACAATCCTATTAACATACATCTAAGCACTTTATAGTTTGCGGAAATTAAAGCGAGAAAGTTAAAGGTCCTAGCTATTACAGGGCTTTTGCAGATACATAATTATTTTGACCGAAAATAAAGATGTGGAATTGAAACCCTAATAACTATTACAAACTCGGAGCAGTTACAATAATAATAAAAAGAAATTAAAAAATGTGCGCGGCGAATTAAATGCGAGGATGAATTAAGAATCCTAAAAATCTAATTGAAAAAATATTTAGGTTATTTTTGAGAAAAAAATTGAATTATGTACAAATTAAACCCTAATTTCTAATTGATTTAAATTATGAAAAAAAGGATTCAATTGCCCTAATTTTAATTAAACTAATTAATTAAGGAAATAGAATATTTTTTATGAAAAAAATGATTTTTATGTTTTTTGTGATTTTTGATTTTATGATAAAAAATGACTTTTTTGGTTATTTTGTAAAAAGAAAATAATTAGTAAATAATAAAAATAAGAAATAAAAAGAAAAGAAAGAAATTGGGCCTGTTTAGCAAGCAATCCAAGGGGTGCAATGTTGAATTGTTTAGGCCCAATAGCTGGTCAGCCAATCCCTGCGCCTGATTCAGTGTGACACTCTTTTTGATGGTCCATGGTATGACTTGAGCGTTGGGCGTTGGATCTGGATTGATGATGAATCCAATGGTTGAGATCAGGGTGTATAATGGGCGCCTGGAATGGGTTGTGCATAAGATTTGCATGTAAATATTAAGAAAATAATAAAATGCTTGGACTTGGGGATCGAACCCAGATCCTCTCCACTTTCAAACGCGCGCCTTGCCATCTGTACTGCGTGGATTAGTTGTTAATGTAATGAAAACAAATGATAATATATAAAAAAACATGTGGATTAATGAATTAAAAAACGTGCGCCAGCTATTTGAATGGCCCAATGATGATTGAACACATCATTATCTTCTTCCTCATCCGTCGTGTTAGGTATAAAACCTTTACCTACGGACAGTTTGCCATAGCTATAAATCTGTGAATTTCAAAAATCATCAAAACACATGATAAATGAAATGTGAATACAGGAATCCATTCTCCTTAAACCCACGAGCATCATGATACCCTTTTCATTGGCCAATTTAACCTGTATAGAGAAACCCTAAAATAGCAAAGCAAACCCTAACAATGGCAATTTTGAATACAGGCCTCAAAATGCAAAATTAATTAAACCAAAACATCCCAAATGATGATACAAACACAATGCTATGCTTAAAAGTGATTAATCATGCGTAAATTATCAAACGATGAGGGTCGTGTAGGCTGATCCTGGGCTCATGGAGGCGTGCAACTGATTGGGAAAGCTTCTGGGAAGGTCCAGGAATCGATTATGAGCTTTGGAATGGCTTGAATTGATCTCTAAGTTAGAAAACCAATCACCTCTTTCTTGGAAATTTTTTAGTTTTGTTCTTCCTTTCTCACGACTGCAATCCTCTCTCCCGCGCATTGTTCTTCTTCATTATATATAGTGTGATGAATTAGGGTAATAAAAACAATTTAAATCTTTGTGAATCATGAAAATTTGATTTAATTTTGCTCTTGTATCATATCTTTTCAAAACAAGTAAAATCATGCCAATTTTGATTCAATTTGCCTTGCACAATTTGGATATGATATGCCAACTCAATTGGATTTGATTCCTACAAAAAATCAGATCAAAACCAATCTTTTTATATTTTTTGCAATTTATTTGATTTAATTTAACGTTTAAATAATAAAAAATCAAAATAAAATAAATAAATAAGCAAATAAAGTGTGGATTCTGATTTGGGTCGTGGACCATATCACAAACAAGATTCAATCATGAAATGCTAGGCCCATTTGACAAAACAATTCACTTTTGAGCATATTTGACTTTTGGCAATTTTGCAAAAATGGTAAACTTTGACAATGCATATCTCCTCCAATTTTAACCCTAGAGAGGTGTTCTTTGTCTTTTTAGAAATCTTATGATATCCCCTAAACAATCCTTTTTGTTTCATCTCAATTGGGTCTTCCATGTTCATGTCAGAAGCTTTGACCCAAAAGGTGTTTTTGTTGACTTTTCAAAAGGACCTATAATGTAGAAATTCATATCTTTTGATGAGTGCATATTTTAAACTTGTGGGCTGAAGATATGTTGTAGGGAATTTCATCCTCTTCAAAATAAGCCTTGGATGGAAAATTTCTGATAAAGTATGAAGAAGTTATGCTTGGTGAAAGTTCGGTGGACTTTTCCTGAGAAACCCTAATTTAGCAACCTTTGGGTTTTGATGAATTTGGGGGCATTCCTTGAGGAATAATGATCAACCCTTTATCAAATGATGAATATCTCTTCAAAATGTTGATGTTGACCAAAATTTTTGAAGTTTGACTGTATGTGGGCCACAATTGACTTTTAACCTAGTATAGTTGATTTTCAGGCATCTGGGCAATTGACTGAGCAAACTTCTTGTTCAAGGAATGAAACTTGACATGGATGATCTTGAGAAAATATTTGGACCATGGAAAGCATTTGGGACCCTAGTTTGAAGCTTTTTTCCTTAGGAGGAGGATTTGTCTGGCCAATCTTTAGTCATCCTTAAGCAATTGAGGACCTCTAGAGGCATGTCTTGAGTGAAATGAGAGGGCAAATTTTGGGGTACAACAACTAGGATGAGTCAATTAAAGGTTCTAAAGGTCATTTAGCGCTTAGTGACACTATGAGGAAGCCTAATGTTATCCTTAAATTACTCAAAGAACATTAGTACAATCCAAATTATCGCGCTAACATAGCCACCACTTCATCCGTATCAGTCTACGCCGTACAACCTCCATGATTTATTGCTATTTACTTAATAAGATGCCACAGATCTGGGTGTAGGATCTTTTAGTAACAACCCAAATAAGCCCTCAAAAGTAAAGCAAGAAATTAAAAAAAATTTAAAATGAACTAATTCTAGGGTAACCCCACTTTTTATCTATTCCCCAACAGAGTCGCCAGTTTTGTGATAGGGTGGCAGAACCGACTGTTTAATACTGGTTTTGCATTTGTGTTCGCAAATGTTGCGGTAAGAAAGAGTCTCCACCAACTTTTCTTTTATCCAATAAAGGAAAGGGTGAGAAGAACAGAAAAAGACCTTTTCGAGAGTTTTCTGAGTAAGGGGGTAGATTATGGAAAGGGAAGGTGTTAGCACCCTTTCCATCCGTAGTTATCTAGGGCTCTTAGAGGTTTGCTCATTTTAAAATACCTTTGTGCTTTGTGCATTTGAAAATGTTTGGAAAATTCCTTAGTGCGGCGATTTGCTTTGCGTTTAACTCTTGTATCAGTCCTCAAGAGTGTTAACAAAGCAAATGTTTTTGAAAATTGTTTTTGAAAAGTAGTATTTGTGTAAGTGCAAAAAAGTGTTTTTGAGCAAACTTCTAACAACTATCTACTTTTATACTCGAAGAGGGTCATTCTTTTCCTCCTATCCTTTAGAAAATGCTATCCTACTATTAGTGAGTAGGTAACCCTATCGTTGGATGTTTGAGGGACATCGAAGGGACGTTTACAGTCACGAAGGCAACTTGTGGAGACGCTTTAGCAATTTTCTTTAGGGACTAGATCATTTACTGAAAAGGCAACTGTAGGGTCATCGAGGGACTATGATCTTTTGATTTATGGGTCTTTACTAAAGAGTTCCTACCCCATGACTGTTTTATTTCTTGAAGGCAACCAAAGTGGGGTACTTTAGAGGTGCTTGTGTGTAATTGTGTTCAATTCAGTTATTTATCTTTTGCTTTTAAGGTTTGCTAACGTTGTTTTACAGTCTTTCCATACACGCCTAGTTACTAGCAGTTTATATTTTTGCAGGAAATGTAATGTGCGGAAAGTAAAAGTCTAGACTAATATAGGGCTTCGGGGATGAGGGTGTTTACAATGTACAAAATTGGGAGTACACAAATTAAAAGCAGATAATAAAAACCTAGTTACAGTCTATTACATCCAGAACACAGTTACAATAAAAATAATGCGAGAAAATAATAATGTCCAAAAGGTCAGAAAATACTTCTAAGAACCTAAGGCAATAAGAAACCTTTTTATTTATTTTTGATTTAAGAGAAAAATTAAATTAGTTTTCCTAAAGTCTATTTAGAAAATAAACTAAATTTTTTGTGGTTTTTTTTATATTTATTAAAAGAAATATTAAAATTAAATTAAGTCCTAAATTCTAGCTTATTTTAAAATTGAGAAAGAGTTAAAGTTTAAATTAAATTATTTACAAAATTAGTTTAATAAAAAAATATATTAACCTAATATTTTTATGACTTTTTTTCTTCTGATTTTTATGATTAATTAAATAAATGATAGAAAAATAATAAAAAAGAAATTAAATCAATAAAAAATGCTACTAGGCCTAGGTATGCAAAAGAAAATAAGGGGAATGAGTCTTTTGATTAAAGGGGGAATGATGTGCTTTCGATTCACCCCTTCTTGGGCCTCTTTCGATTGGCCTAGGAAGCTGGCGTGAGCAACCTTCGATTGGACTCTCCTGGCCTCCTTCGATTGGGCTGGGATGCTGGTGTGAGCAGCCTTTGATTGGAATCTCTTGGCCTTCTTCGATTGTACTGGGAAGCAGTATGAGGATCCTTCATTTGGACTCTGAAGGAACGTGGACCTGCAAAACAATCATGAAGGCGCCTCTTTCGTTTGGGGTAGTTAGGAAATGAGGGGTGAAGCCTAAGGTTTCGTTTGACCTAGTCCTTTTCTTTTTGTTTGAGTCTTTACAAGAGTTATTCCTAACATGTATATTTAGACAAGAAAAAACATGCAATCGAAAAGGACAAATATAAAAGGTAAATAGGTGTTATTTATATGCCACGCTGAAAGACACTTTGCTAAGATTCAAAAATTTCCTCTTTCTTTAAACAAGTGTTTGTAACGTAGTTCATATCCATAATGGGTTGCTAACGTAGTCCTGGTGCCTAAGAAGGACGGTAAGGTACGTATGTGTGTGGACTACAGAGACCTGAATAGGGAAAGCCCCAAGGATGATTTCCCGCTTCCCCGTATTCATGTTCTGGTTGATAACACCGCACAACATAAGGTATTCTCCTTCATGTACGGGTTCTCTGGTTACAATCAGATCAAGATGGCACCTGAGGACATGGGGAAAACAACTTTTGTCACACAATGGGGCACTTTCTGTTACAAAGTAATGTTGTTTGGGTTGAAGAATGTTGGGGAAACCTATCAACACGTTATGGTAGCGCTGTTTCATGACATGATCCATCATGAGATAGAGGTCTATGTCGATGATATGATAGCCAGGTCTCAGACCGAAGAAGAGCACCTTGATCACTTGTAGACGCTGTTTGAAAGGCTGAAGAAGTACAAACTGAGGCCGAACCCGAATAAGTGCACCTTTGGAGTAAGATATGGTAAACTCTTAGGCTTCATTGTCAGCGGCAAAGGTATTGAGGTAGACCCCACAAAGGTTAAATCTATACAAGAAATTCCAACTCCCCGCACTGAGAAGGAGGTTAGGGGATTCTTGGGACGCCTAAACTACATTGTTAGGTTCGTTTCTCATCTGACTGCTACTTGTGAGCCAATCTTCAAGCTGCTGAAGAAAGATCAAGTAGTGAAGTGGAATGACGAATGCCAGAATGCCTTTGACAAAATCAATGAATATCTTCAAGAGCCTCCAATTTTAATGCCTCCAATTGAAGGAAGACCTCTGATCATGTACTTAACGGTATTAGAGAACTCAATGGGGTGTGTGCTGGGGAAGCATGACGAGTTTGGTCAAAAAGAGCATGCAATATACTACCTTAGCAAAAAGTTTACCGACTGTGAAAAAAGATACTCACTGCTCGAGAAAACTTGTTGCGCTTTGGCATGGGGTGCTCGCCGACTAAGACAATATATGTTGACTCACACTACCTTGTTGATCTCTAAAATGGATCCTATCAAGTACATCTTCGAGAAGCCCGCTCTCTCTAGAAGAATAGCGAGATGGCAAATGATCCTGACTGAATACGACATTTAATGCACAACCCAGAAATCAATCAAGGGAAGTGTACTAGCTGATCATTTGTCTTATCAGGTTGTGGACGATTGCCAATCCATGAATTTTGAGTTCCCAGACGAGAACATCATGTTAGTAACAAATTGTGAAGAACCTGGACGGGATGAAGGACCTAAGAAAGGATCCCGATGAACTATGGTTTTTGACGGAGCTTCCAACGCACTTGGCAATGGCATCGGTGCTGTGATCATCTCTCCTGAAGGTTGTCATACTCCTTTCAATTCCAGGCTATGTTTCAACTGTACCAACAATATGGTTGAGTGTGAAGCATGTATCATGGGTCTCAAAGTTGCAATTTATTTAAGGATCAAGTTCTTAAGTGTGTTCGGAGACTCGGCTTTGGTAATCAGCCATATCAAAGGAGAATGGGACACGAAGCATCCTAATCTCACCCCTTACAAAGAACATGTGTTGACACTAGTTCCACATTTTGAAGAAATTACTTTTGAGCATTTTCCACGAGAGGAAAATCAACTAGCGGACGCGCTAGCCACTATGTCATCCATGTTCAAGGTCAGGTAGGATAATGAGGCTCCTCAGATCACTATTAAGAGAATGGATGAACCATCATACTGTCACGAGATTTATACTGAAGAGGTAGTGGACAAACCTTGGTTCCATGAAGTCAAAAGATGTCTCGAAGGTCAAGAGTATCCTGAAGGAGCATCAGTAAATGATAAGAAGTTCCTAAGAAGGTTCTCTGCCAAATTCTTTCTCAGTAACGGGATCCTCTGCAAGCGCAACCACAATTCTACTTTTCTTTATTGTGTAGACAAGAATGAAGCAGGTAAGATTATGGATGATTTACATGAAGGTACCTTTGGCACCCATTCTATTGGACACACTATGCCTAAAAAGATCCTACGGGTGGGATACTATTGGTCCACTATGGAAGCAGACTGTTATCATCATTCGCAGACTTGTCACAAGTGCTAGATTTATGCTGATAAGGTGCACATACCTCCGGTTCCTCTAAACGTCTTGACTGCTCCTTGGTCGTTTGCAATGTGGGGCATCGACATGATTGGAGAAATCAGACCTACCACTTCCAATGGGCATCGCTTCATCCTTGTTGCCATTAATAACTTCACGAAGTGGGTTGAGGCTTCCTATTTTGATACTATTACCAATAATGTTGTGGCGCGGTTCATCAAGCATAACCTTATCTGTCGATATGGTATCCCCGAAAGAATCATTATAGATAATGGTACAAATCTCAAAAACACTATGATCAACGAACTCTGTAAGCAATTCAAGATCCAGCATCATAACTCTTCTCCTTACCGACCGAAGATGAATGGCGCTGTAGAGGCTGCTAATAAGAACATTAAGAAGATCATCCAGAAGATGATAGTTACATAAAAAGACTCGCATGAGATGTTACCATTTGCTCTTCATGGTTACCGCACCACAGTACGCATATCAATAGAGGAAACTCCTTTCTATTTGGTATACGGTATGGAAGTTGTCCTACCTATTGAGGTCCAGATCCCTTCTTTGAGAATCATGAAGGATACAGGGCTGAATGAAGATGAATGGGTTCAGACTTGACTTGGCCAATTAAACCTGATTAATGAGAAAAGGCTTGCGGCTGTCTGTCATGGTCAGATGTACCAGAAGCGTGTGATTAAGGCTTTTAACAAGAAGGCCAGATATCAGGTATATCAAGTTGGTGATCTAGTAATCAAGCGTATCATACTACCACAAGGTGATCCCAGGGGCAAATGAACTCCCACATACGAAGGGCCATTTGTGATCAAGAACATATTTTCTGGTGGAGCCATGATCTTAATCACTATGGACGGTGATGACCTTCCTCCCCCTGTGAATGCATAAATAGTTAAAAGAGACTACGCATGAATAAAGGCCCGCTAGGTTGACTGGCCTAGGCAAAAATAAGGGCATCCCGGTGAACCAAAAGGGTTCGGGTAAAAATTAAGGATAAATTCAAAAAAATATGTACATCCAGCAAGTCGAAAACCTGAAAAGGCGGCTTGGGAAAAAAGGGTATCCCAGTGGACTGAAAACCCGAAAGGGCGGTGTGATACGGTGGCATAACCGATTGTTTAATACTGGTTTTTAGTTTGTGTTCGCAAATGTTACAGTAAGCAAGAGTCGCCGCCGGCTTTTCCTTTATCCAACAAAGGAAAGGGTGAAAAGAACAGAAAAATACCTTTTCGAGAGTTTTCTGAGTAAGGGGGGTAGATTATGGAAAGGGAAGGTGTTATCACCCTTTCCATCTGTAGTTATCTACGGGCTCTTAGAGGTTTTCTCATTTTAAAATACATTTTTACTTTGTGCATTTGAAAATGTTTGGAAAATTCCTTAGTGTGGCGATTTTCTTTGCGTTTAACTCTTTTATCAGTCCTTAAGAGTGTTAACAAAGCAAATGTTTTTGAAAAGTAGTATTTGTGTAAGTGCAAAAAGTGTTTTTGAGCAAACTTCTAACAGTCATCCTTCTTAGGCACCGAAACTACGTTAACAACCCATTTTTGAGCTACCAATCGAAGGACACTTTGCTAAGATTTAAAAATTTCCTATTTCTTTGAACAAGTGTTTGTAACCACCATGTAAGGGGGAAAAACTTGGGAAAATATGAGAGGGAAAAGTTTGGGGTACAACAGGCGGTTCATGCAAAAGTTAGGGATTTAAAGTGTATAACTATGTCCCGTTCGATCACCTTGTAACCATACTTCAGTATCAACCATCAAGCTCAAACGGTACCAAACAATCCAGTCAGCTTTAGACAAGTAGCAAAGTGATGAGACGCTCAAGGACATAAGGGAAATAGCAGAATTGAAACTCAATGGGATTATTACACATAGATGTTTTCTCTTTATACTATATTTTCCACTTTTACGATGACATTCTCTTACTAGAATGTCAGTTTCTTTTTGTACAAAAATGTCAGTTATAGGCAAACTTCAAAATCAATACAAATCATTTCTTTGAAAGTACAAAACTATTTGTTTTCTATTTTTCAGTTTTGTTTTGCAAAAACGTCCAGTGATTATTTTTGACGTATGCATTTGAATATGATTAATGTTTACAAATACTTGCATAAAAAATAAAAAGACAGTTGCTAATGACTTTAAGAAAAAGGACAATGCCTAAAAAGCCATTTGTAGCCCCCACAATTAATTTCTCCATAAGGTACATGGGCAGAGACGTCCTGATACAAAGTCATCACTACGCCCTCAACACACGTCCTAGTGGTGCCTATATCCCTGCAGAGTGAAAACAACCAAAGTTTTGACCTCTTATGCCCCAACAGAGTTTTTATAATCTCAAATAGTTTGTAAATCCTCATCCTCGATAGAGTTTATTTCTCTAGCTGCGGAAGTTCATCCCCTAACGGAGTTTATTTCTCTACATTTGGTAAAATCTTACAACATAGAATCTTCTCCCTAGCGGAGCATTCTCAAGCAGAAGTCAAAGATAATCCAAGACCTCTGCTGGTTCAGTTTAAAATCGACCAATGATTTATTCTAATTCTTTTCCGGTAGACACTTTCTCTGGTTCAGTTAAATCAACCCTAAGATTTCTCTGATTCTATTCTAGCTAATGATAATTCAAGACCTCTGCTGGTTTAGTTTTAAATCGACCAATGATTTATTATGATTCTTTTCCGATAGACACTTTCTCTGGTTCAGTTAAATCGACCCTAAGATTTCTATGATTCTATTCTAGCTAAAGATAATTAAAGACCTCTGCTGGTTCAGTTTTAAATCGACCAACAATTTATTCTGATTCTTTTCCGGTAGACACTTTCTTTGGTTCAGTTAAATCGACCCCAATATTTCTCTGATTCTTATCCAGTTAAAGATAATTCAAGACCTCTGCTGGTTCATTTTTAAATCGACCAATAATTTATCCTGATTCTTTTCCAATAGATACTTTCTCTGGTCAATTAAATAGACCCTAAGATTTTCTGATTCTTATCTATTTAAAGATACTGTAAAGCCTGGAATCTAACCAGATAGCAGTTTACTCTGTCAAATTACCACAAAGCCTGGAACCGACCAGATAGAAGTTAATTTCATATTCCCCAGTAGGTCACTGTGAAGCCTGAAATACGACCAGATAACGGTCAACCTTATTGACCTCAGCAAGTCGCTGTGAAGCCTGGATCCTGACCAGATAACAACTCACTTTCGTCTCTTAAGTCAAGAGATAACTCCCCAGTAGAGTAATGGACAACTGAAGCTCCTAGACTCAATTTCTGAAATAGAGACCAACATTTCCTCAACGGAGTCCTCCTCAACGTCAGGAACAGGAATCCCTAAAAAGGAATCCCTCATGAAATCAACATGTTCTCTAGATGGCATCTTTAAGCCCATCTCCGACGACTCTTCATCACTTTCTATGGATGGAATCTTTAAGCCCATCTCCGACAGTCTTCTGTCACCTTTTCCAAATGGCATCAATAATCCCATTCTCGATATTATCAACCAACAGTGTTACTTCGGGCGAGTACAAATTTCTGGGCACTCTAGTGTTTAATCATCTTCCACCTTCAGATCATGAAAGGCAGACAACCCAATCAAAATCTTCAGGTTTAAGAAGATTGAACAGGGGAAGCTGTTGCACCCCGAAACTTTCCCTCTCATTTTACTTAAGGCATTCCCATTGAGGTCCTTAAATTGCTCAAGTATGACTAAGAATTGACCAGACAAATTCTCCTCCTAAGGAAATGCACCTCTAACTAGGGTTTCAATTTTCATTAAGATGTGTGAGCTCCAATGGTTTCAAATGTTTTCCATGGTCCTAATATGTATTCAAGATTGTCCATGAGAAATTTCATTATTTGCACTACAAGTTTGCTCAGTCAACTGCTCAAATGCTTGAAAATCAACTATACTAGGTCAAAAGTCAATTGTGGCCCATATACAGTCAAACCTCAAGATTTTTTTTCAAAAATATTTTCAAGTGATATACATAATTTGATCAAGGGTTGATCATGATTCCTCAAGAAATGCTCTTAATTTATCAAAAGTTAAAAATTGCTAATTAGGGTTTCTATAGGAAATGTCAACTAAACTTTGACCAGTCATAACTTTCTCATACTTTATCAGAAATTTTTCCACCAAGGCTCATGTTGAAGAGAATCCAATTCCTTAACCCTTATCTTCAGCCCTCAAGTTTAACAAATGCATCAATTGAAATATACAAGCTCAGACATTATGGGTCCTTTCAAAAGGTCAACAAAAACACATTTTGGGTCAAAGCTCCTTACGTGAACATGGAAGATCCAGTTGAGATGAAACGAAAAGAGTTGTTTAGAGGACATCCTAAGCTCTCTAAAAAGTCAAAGAAAACCCTCATAAGATTAAAATTGAGATAAATATGCATTGCTAAAGTTGACCAATTTTTTGAAAAGTGCATGAAGCCAATATTGAACAAACTTGGATTTTTTTCCAAATGGGCCTATCTTTTTATATTTGAAACTTGTTTCTAACTTGGTCCACGACTTCTAAACCCATCCATGCCATATTTGGTCATTTATTTTATTTATCTTGATTTTTAGTCATTTAAAATTCAATTTAAAGTAAATAAATGATTAAAATATATATAAAGACTCTGTGGGATTGGTTTCCAATTAAATATTAAATATATATTCAGTTTATAACAAGGAAATCTCGTGGAAAGAGGAAAGAGATATGATTTGGTTCAAAAAAGAAAATATTCACATAATTGGAAATCAAATATTTTTCCATGAAAACCATTCAAGTCTCTCCTTAATGCTTACCCAAATTTGATTTACTACTTAAGCACAAGCATCCCATCCTAAGGATACACACATATAGCCTGAAAGAAGCCACGCGAAATTTGCAAAAAAATCCACCAAAGTTGTCAAAAAATGAAACACGATTTGTAGGAACTTTCAACTGTAATTAGCAATCATACGTTACTCCTGAAGTTCCTAGAGACCAGATCCAATCATTCTCAAAGCTTGCAATGTCCCAGATAATCATATCTTGATCTCATTGTTTGGTAAAATTTCCTTGATCTCAAACTCCCAAAATACATGATCTAAACCCATATTGATCATATATATTTGTTGCTGCTAATATTTATGCGTGTTTGAACGTATTACATGAGAAGCTAGGGCCCAAAATCATGCCATGCCATGGTTGACTGTCGTTAGGGTTTCAAGCTCGAACCTAATGATGCGTGAGGATTTAGCAACTTTAGAGACCATAATTATGCTCAGGGGACTTTTTTAAGGCAGGATGCATTGTTTGTGTTTCATTTTGTTTGACTTTTCAGGTGACTCCACCGGAGAAGACGGTGGAAACCACCGGCTCCGGTGGTTGGACTAGCCGACCCTGGGTCAAGCAGCTGGCGTGGCTGCTAGCCATTATCCCATTGGTTGGATTCAAATGGATGCTCTCTTTGTGTGTGTTGGATCATTTGAAATGCATGGGGGCTACTGATGGCACGTTTGTGACAACTCAACAATTATCTTTGTTTTACATTAAAATATTATTGTTTGATTTATATAAATGAATGATAAACAGCTCAGATGGAAAGAACAATGCGTATGTGAGGGATAAGACCTGGGTTCGAGTCATATGTCTAGTGTTTTGCATTTTTCTAACATATTACATGCAGATCCAATGCCCCTCCTGGCCAAATGTGCATCATAGACCATGAGATCCACGCCTTCCAATGTCAATCCATCCAGATCCAAAAGCTTCAGTGTGAGGTTTCCCATGCTCCCTCAAGGATGCCCCTCACTGAATCCCAGTACAGCTTCTGGGCTCCTACAAAATTGGGCCAGATGTTTTTTTAATCAACACCCCCATTGAGCTTTTTGCATATCCAGGCCCATATGTTATGTTTTTTTTTATTTCTCTTTTAGTTTTTTTTGTTTATTTTATATTTTTATTTTTAACAAATCATAGAAAATAAAAAAATAAAAAAATAGATTTAGTTTTTTTTCTAAAATTATCTTAATTAATTATTTTAATTTTATTTTATCAACTTAAAATCAATTAGACTTAAGTTCATTTTAATTTATATATTTTCTTTAAAAAAACAAAAAAAAATGCAAAAATATTATAATTAGGTTCATTTCATTCAATATTTATTTTCTCAAATTAAATTTAGATTTTAGTTTAATTATTTGTTTTCTGAATAATAATAAAACCAAAAAGATTTTCATTCTTAGGATTTTTTAGACATAATATTTATTTCATGCGCGTTATTTTTATTCTCGCATTTTACATAAATAATGTAACTGAGTATGGGATGTAATAGTCTAGGTTTAAAATTCCGCATTTTATTTTCTTGCAATTTTTATGTAATTGCCCCAAGGCCTTATAATAGCTTAGGAATTTTATTTTCTGCAATTTACTTATTGCACCCTACTAAGCTGCTTAGATGTATGACTAATAGGATTGTATGGGAAGATAATGATTAATTGAACATAGCATAACTTAATTCAAAGATAATATATCTGAATCAAGCACAATTTCACACTCGCACCTCTAGGGTACCCACTTTGGTTGCCTTCGGAAAGACAATGGTCATGTCCATCGAACGTAGGGATACCCTTAACAAAGACCCTCGGTTAAAGTCATCATAAAAATCATAGTTCCTCAATGTCCCTCGAGTTTCCTACGAGAAATGATCTTGTCCCTCGATGTTGCCTACGAATATATGATGATAGTCCATTCGAACTACTAAGGTATCCCTACATGTTGCCTTCAATGACCATAATGATGACCCTACGCTTGTCCCTCAAACATCCAAAGATAGGGCTACCTAATCACTAATAGTAGGATAGCACTATATAAAGGTTAGGAGGAAAATAATGACCTTTTCGAGTATAAGTAGATAAGTTCTTAGATGGTTGCTCAAAACAACTTTTTGCACCTACACAAAAACATTTCAAAACACTTTCAAAAACATTCGCCTTGTCAACACTCTTGAGGACTGATACAAGAGTTATCACAAAGCGAATCGCCACACTAAGGCATTTTCAAAACAATCTTCAAAACACACAAAGCATAAGCAATTTTCAAAAATGAGCAAGTATCTAAGAGCCCATTGAAAACTACAGATGGAAAGGGTTCTAACACCTTCCCTTTCCATAATCTACCCCCTTACTCAGAAAACTCTAGAAATGTATTTTTCTATTCTTTTCACCCTTTCCTTAAATTGGATAAAAGAAAATTCGGTGGTGACTCTTACTTACCGCAACATGTGCAAACACAAACGCAAAACCAATATTAACAGTCAGTTCTGCCAAGGCGGATTCCTTGACCCAGCGAAAGCTTTGACAATAATATCACTTGGGTGCATAGGATCCCCTTGATATTTCAACTTCATAAGCGTACTCCTCGGTATCACATTCAAGGCGGATTCGTTATCAATCAGCACATTTGATAATGAATTGCTTTTACAGTTCATGGATATGTGAAGAGCCAAATTGTGATTCCTTCCCTCGCAAGGAAATTCATCATCAAAAAAGCTTAGGTTATTACATGATGTAATATTACCTACCACACTGCTGAATTGATCAAATGGCATGTCATACTCCACAAAGGCCTGGTCTAACACCCTCATTAAGGATTCTCTATGGGCATCATAATTCATCAACAATGCCAAGATAGATATCTTTGAAGGAGTCTACAATAACTGATCCATAATTCGATAGTCGCTCATTTTGATTATCTTCAAAATATCATCTACGTCCTTCTCCAGGGTAGTACCACTAGATTCCCCTGTAGCCTTTTTATCTTCAACACTTTCCACAACCTTCTTACCAGCATTATCATTTCCTCGAACAACTGGCGCAAACACACGACCACTTCGGGTCACTCTACTAGTCTCAGCAATATTTCTAACACTAGACAAAGGCTGGATGGGAATTCCACCCCATCCTCTAAAATTGCAGCATTGTATTTGTACGTCACATCTTTGTCTGATTTGTAAGGAACGAGCCCTGGAAAGCAAATCACCACAGGGGCAACAACTGGCTTGCTACAGTATTAAATTTCAACAGGGGAAGAATCACTGAAACACGGAACAATCACATTCACACCTTCTTCAGAAAACTTGGACATCAAAGAATCATCGCCAGAGAACATACCCTCATCTGAGGAAAAGAATTCATCAACGGAAGCATATTCATCATCTGATTCTTCCTCATCCAAACAAACCTCAATATCATTAACCTCAAGGTAATCATCACTTTGGCTTGAAACCTTGATAGTTCCATTATCAAACAACAACTTAATACCTTTTCATACAATTGAACATCCTTAGGAATCCCTGTAACAAACCCGACAAGATCCACAGTGGTGCTTTACCTGACCAGCCATGTGGCAGAAAGTAGCATGCAATTGTACGAGATCATCATTCATATGTTCCACATCAAAGATCCTGAATTCTCCAGGACATCCAAAGACCATGTTCACTTCCGCCTCATACTCTTCCCTAGGCCTGATTATATGGATGAGGCCCTCATCCATCATCTCCTGCAAATCAGCCTTTATCTTATCGCAACCTTGTATATTAGTACTACAGATACCACAACCAGCATGGTCATGAGTATAGTAACTAAACTCGCAAAGGTCTGCATGCATCTTTACCAAGTCTCCTCTAACCAAGTTAATATCATAAATGCGAAAGTCCCCTGGACAACCAGCAACCATGTTAACAGCATTCGCTCCTCCATGTTTTGGGAGAGGATTATCTTTTACATTAGGACTAGCATCTTTGAAGGACAAAAGGTAGATATAAACATTTTCTGTACCTTGGACTTTAAAGGTTAACAATTTTGTACATTATGCTCTGGTGCACCATAATGAAAAGCGCACGTCTGATCTGCCTTGTAGTACCAAGGTAAAGGGGATGGTATAGCAGGAGGTGGCCTAGTCTGGACCAACTTTTTCTGGATCAATGATGGGAGTAGCTCTACATAACTCATAGGGGCCATATTCACCGAGGGAGGTGCAACATAGTGAACCTCGTTTCTAGCAGCAGGGGTAACGTGCACCACAGGAGGTGCGGGAGCATCATCAGTCTGAGTAAGCGGATCAATCTGAGGATCCTGATTAAAACCTTTTGGCATAAAGTTATTTGGCATTCCCCAAGGATATCCCGAAGGTATACGATTCTGAACAAACGTTGGAGTAGCAGAAATAGGAACAGTCGGAGCTTCAGTAGTAACCATTATCTGTTGATGCTAAACAATCGATGGCTAATTCTAAGCAGACACCAAAGATTCCATCAGAGCAGTAAGATTGGCCATACAGGCCTTCAGAGCAGAAACTTCCTCATGCAGCTCGCGATTCTCTTGTTCTAGGTTATCCATCTTCCTTTTGAAATTAGATCGAGTATTGTACCAGTGAGACAACTTGCTGAACAAAGTAAAGAAGCTCAGTAAGACACCTGGATATACAAAAAAAATGCAAGAAGTGTGTATAATATGATGCATGATGTGCAAAGCACATGATTTATTTTATTATCATTTCAAGGGGCTTAAACATTTATAGACAATTTTGCATATATCAAAGTAATAACACATTTGAAATACTGAAAAATTCTATTATAGTAACTTCAGAATGGATTACAAGTTTCAATAATCCCAAGTACAAGATGAAAGCAAAGTCTAAAACCTTAAGAAGAAAAGTTGATGGAGATCACTCTATACATTGATGCTTCCCCGTAAGTCTGGTAATCTAAGCCTTTAACCTCTGTTTTTCTTACGCATACCTAGTGGCGACCTCTTTCCAATCATTTGAATTAGGAAGTAAGCAACTAAGGCCTGATTGAGGTTTAGAGGAAAATAAATCCCCTTGCCTCTCCATCGACTCTCAAGAATCTCAATCAAGTCATCTTCCAAGCTTCCTTTTCTTGTTGTATCATGACTAAAGCAAGCTGGAGCTCTTCCACATCATCCAATATGGGGAGAAGTGGTCTTCACAAAAATATCAGGCATAGGTGTTTCTCGAGAATACAGTATCTTCAACTGAATGGCTCTTGCTTGTACCCACAGCAGATAAGGCTCCAAATAAACAACCCCCTAGGTCCCAAGTCCTTCCCACTCTTCCTGTGAATGTGACGCCATGCCTTCACAATCTTCTCCCTAGCTTCCTTATGGTCTTCTCCCTCTTTCAAGAAGAAACTACTCAAATTAATACTATTTTGCTTATCCCTCATCGGACATGCAAGTTATCGTCGTGCAAGAACATGGTTGTAGTTAATTCCTCCCTTTGTAGCAAGAAGAGGTACATTGGGGAAACTACCACAACTGTCGATAATCTCTACACCATGGTAAACTTGATGATTCTAAACAATATCTGAATTAGTAAGTGCCATGATCTTTGGAGCCCAAAGAGGTTACTTCCCGACATCCCAGAAAGCATTAGCCCGAGGAAAACGAGAAGTAAACCACTGATACAACAGAGGCGTGCAACAGATGATCATCCCTCCATGATAAGAATCCCGAAGATGAATAGAGTAATAAGCATCACCTAATAATGTAGAAATCGGGTTTCCAATCATAAAGGTCCTGATGGCATTGATATCAACAAATTTGTCTACATTAGGAAATAAGAACAACCCATAAGAAAGTAGAGCAAAGATGGCCTCTAAAGAAACCGTACTCTTGACCCTAGCAAAGTAGAGAGCTTTCTTCAATAAGAACTGA
This sequence comes from Vicia faba, assembly GCA_948472305.1. Taxonomy (NCBI): domain Eukaryota; kingdom Viridiplantae; phylum Streptophyta; class Magnoliopsida; order Fabales; family Fabaceae; genus Vicia; species Vicia faba. The sequence continues at coordinate 1,290,902,269 of OX451735.1, read as the reverse complement.
GTTGGTAATACTCTAATCCCTCCTTTGGTAGTCATGTGGGCTTCAACCTCAGCCTTCCCCAAATGGATCAAAGAAGCAATCTCATGTGATTTTGGCTCCCCCTTAAAACCAGTAAAAGGAACATGATCGGTAATAGGCAAACCCAGCAGATAAGAATACTCCTCTAGCGTAGGCATCAATTGATAATCAGGGAAAGTAAAGCATCAATACATAGGATCATAGAGTTGGACCAAAGACGAGAGAATACCCTCCATCATCTTGAGCTTCATGAGAGAAATGATGGACCCATACTTCCTCCGAAAATATGCAGGACACTCAATCTCGGAAATCAGACTCATCAACTCATCTAACTTGGGATCTTTGAAACATTACTTTCCGGTATTTCTCTTTCCAGAATCCATCATCAAAAAGTACCTGAGATATTCACAAAGAGTCAACTTTTAAGTCCCTTGAAATAAAATGTCTTTAAGAGATACTCATGGGCGCATCAATGCATGATGCAACAATCACACACAAAATCAGAAACATAGGGTTCTGTTATACCCCAAAATTTTCCCTCTCATTTAACTCAAAGGCAATCCTCTAGAGGTACTCAACTGCTCAAGTTTGACTAAGGGTTGATAAGACAAACTCTCTCCTAAAGAAATGAATCTCCAATTAGGGTTTCCATTTTCATCAAGATGGGTGAGCTTCAAAGGCCTCAAATCTTTTCCATGGTCTTAATATTTTCTCAAGACCATCCATGTCAAGTTTCATGCCTTGCACAAGAATTTTGCTCAGTCAACTGCTCAAATGCCTAAAAATTAACTATACTAGGTCAAAAGTCAACTGTGACCCACATACAGTCAAACTTCAAGAATTTTGTTCAACATCAACATTTTGAAGTAACATCCATAATTTGATCAAGGGTTGATCATGATTACTCAAGGAATGCCCCAAATTCATCAAAACAACAAAAACTCTTTCACACAAACACTTTCAAAACAAATTTCAAAAACAACTTCGTCACACTCTTGAGGACAGACGCAAGGGTTACCACAATGTTAAACAAAAACGTTTCAAAACACACACAAGAAATTTAAAGATGAGCAAGTACCTAAGAGTCCATGGAAAACCAAGGATAGAAAGGGTGCTAATACCTTCCCTTTCTATAATCTACCCCCCGTACTCAGAAACATCTCGAAAAAGGTTTTTTTTCTATTCTTTTTCCTTTTCCTTTGTTGGATGAAATAAAAGTCGGTGGCGACTCTTGCTTACCGCAACATTTGCGAACAAGAAACGCAAACCAGTATTAAACAGTCGGTTCTACCACCGTAACACAGAACTGGCGAATCTGCTGGGGAACTATAATAAAGTGGGGTTCACCTTAGGATTTAGGTCATTCTTAATTGCTTCTTTGGTTTGTATTGTCTGATTTATTTGTAAGGGTATCTGTTTGGGTTATTTGGATCCTAAACCCGGATCGGGGGGAATTCCTTTTAGGTAAGTAGCAATAAATTGTGAGGGAGCTGTGTGGGGTATACTGACACGGTTGAAACAATATCTACATTGATGCGATACTTTGGTGTGTACTGGTATCCCTTGAGTAATCAAGGAGAATACGGGGCCTCTGTGTGGTATCATAAAGTGTCAACTGACCTTAGTACCTTAATTGAACAACTTGGCTTTTAGGACGTAGTGAGATAGTCGTCTTTGGTGTAAACCCAAAGTCGATTGATATTCGATGCTACACTCATTGAGGTTTGACTCTTGAGTTTTGTTTGGTGGCAAGTAAATTGTCTATCGGAACGAAATTTGTGGGAAAGATCAGTGATATTGAGATCCCTTAGAACCCGGTTACTATATTTAGGACAAGTTGAACCAATCCAACTTCAAGAGGGTATACCTTAAAATCCATGCAAGCCTTAAACCCAAGGTCTCTGTGTGATTAACTTATGTTTTCTATATCCTCTATATCTGAGCATAATCATGACATCATAACATAGCATATCATACTAACTATTTCAAGGATTCTTAGGGTTTATTTTTGTCTTGTTTTGTAGGACATGGCCCTCGTCCGCATATTCACTATCCAAGTCAGTCTGGTAAAGGTACCTCCTCAGCTTAAAGAATTGGTATCGAGGGTTCCTGAAAGCTCTCCCTTCACTGAAAGGCTTGGTCGACTTCTCAGCTTGGTCACCTCAAACCCTGATGAAGAAATGCTAAAATTACTCTTCCAGTTCTTTGACCCTCTACATCACTGCTTCAGTTTTCCGGATTACCAGCTAGTGCCTACTATGGAGGAGTTTCCTCTGTTACTAGGGGTGCTTATCCTTAACAACGTACCTTTCAATGGAATGGAAAGAGACTCTAAACCTGAAGATATTGTTAAAGCTCTGTCATTACAACGGTCTGACGTAGTGGCAAATTGGGAAACCAGGAGAGGTGTCAAGGGTTTTTTTGGCTAAGTTCTTGTTTGAGAAAGCTCATTAATTTTGGGATACCCTGGACTTACAAGCTTTTAAAGAGGTACTATCCCTTCTCATCTATGGGTTGGTATTGTTCCCCAATACGGACCAGCTCATAGACGTGAATGCGGTTAAGGTTTTCTTGTCACGCAATCCGGTACCTACTCTGCTTGGAGATATCCTATATTCTCTGCACACTCGCACTATAAAGAGAAGAGGGACCCTTCTGTGTTGCACTCCTCTTTTAGCTAGGTGGTTTATTTTGCACCTACCCCGATCCGTCTTGAAGAATGAACAGGGTTTGAGATGGTCTCTTAGGCTAATGACGCTTACATATTTAGGTATTCATTGGTGTCCTCGATCCTCGAAGAATGTTACCATCATTGATCAATGCGGAGAACTCCCTAATGTCCCTCTCTTAGGCATTAGGGGAGGAATCACTTACAATCCTTGTTTGGCACTGCGACAGTTTGGATACGCGAGAAGGGATGGTCCCCATGATACACTTATCCGAGGAATCATCTTTGACTATGAGAATGATGTTCAGGGTTACCGTAAAAGGTTCATGCGAGCTTGGGGCATGGTACATAAAGTTGATAACAAGACACTGGGGCATAAGAACTCAATCCCTCTTGAGCCTTATATCAAATGGGTATGAGCCCGTGCTCAAAGTCTTATGATGTATTACCCTGTTGTCCTACCAATGATTGTGGAACTGGTTGCTGAAGGAGATACTTCTTATCTTGTTCTCCATCCTGACATGCCAACTGATCATGAGGAGTTACAAAAATCCTGGGTTCAACTTAAATAGGAGCGGGATACGTTTGAAACTCAATTCAATGCCAGCGAGAAGAAGGTCCTGAAACTCACTAGGCTACTTCATGAAGAGAGGAATATAAACGCCTACATTGCACCAAAGAGGATGCGCTCATGGGAGACCTAATTTTCTTTTTGCTTTAAGTTTTATTTTGTTTGATTGTAAGCCTAAAGGGCACTCTTTGTAACAATTCGAACTTATTAATACAATTAACGTGTGTTTCTTTTGGTTAAACAAATTTGAGACTTTAAGAATCCTTGAAATCATTGCATACGTATATCATCCATGACATTGCATAAACAGGTACCATAACAGGTTTCTCATCTTCTTCGCTGTTTATTTCAGCAGTAATGTCTTTTGAACAAAGCATCAAGGATCTCCATGCACAAAATGCCCAATTTCAACAAATGTTCGTGGCCTTGGCTAAGGGGAAGGAAGATATGAAGGCCCTTATTTTGAAAGAGAAGAATAAGAAGAAGAAGAAGAAGAAGAAGAAGAAGAAGAAAATCGCTGGTGTCCGGAATCTGGCCAGAAGATTCGAAGGACCATTGAAGCAACGGGTTGATCTGACCTCCTCATAAAAAGAAGGGTAGAATCAAGAGATAGAGAGAGAGAGAGAGAGACAACAGAGGAGGACCCTAGCCTTGAAGTTTCTGATAATGACACAAATTACAATGATGAACAATATCCTCCCTCTGAGGATAGATACAAATAGTTAGAGGATCGTTTGAGTGCAATGGAGATCCAAAGAATACCAGGGCTGGATTTTGAAGAGCTGGGTTTGGTATCTGGGGTAGTCATCCCACGGAAGTTTAAGGCTCTGGTGTTTGCAAAGTATGATGGGGTGTCTTGTCCCAAGCTTCATCTCTATTCCTATGTGTGAAAGATCCAGCCTTACACTGCTGATAGGAACTTGTGGGTCCATTTCTTTCAGGATAGTCTATCCAAGACTCTACTCGAGTGGTTTTATCAGCCGGAGGGAACCAATGTCTGCAACTGGGAAGATTTGGCTGCTGCTTTTTACAAGCAGTGTCAATATAACGTTGACCTTGCTCCTACCCGTACTCAACTCCAGAGTATGTCCACGGGGTGCAAGCGAAGGGTTCAAGGACTATGCATAGAAGTGGAGAGATCTGGCAAGGAGAGTCCAACCCCCTTCTTGGTACGCTGTCTGGTCCGTTCTTCAAACATTTGATTGGTAGCTCCTCAGCTGGTTTCACCGAGCTGATATTGACTGGAGAAAGGGTAGAAGCTGGGATCCGGAGTGGCAAAATTCAGAAATATGCCTCGTCAATTACAATGAAGAAGCCAGTCACGGGTAAGAAGGAGGTCAATTCCATTTATAGCCCAAGGGATCAGAGAAGAGCTGAGCACCGTCCAACGGTAGGGGCTGTGATGATACCTAGGCTTGCGGCTACTCAATAACGAAACAATCAGCAAAGGGTAGAAATACCGCAAAGGAAGTTCACCCGGATTAATATGACATTGAATGAGGTTTTACCCCATCTGTTAAGATCCAACTTGGCAACCTTAAATGAGGCTCCCAAAAATCCTAACACCACATCTCCTTGGTACAATCCAAACGCTCAGTGTGCTTACCATTATGAGAGTCCAGGCCACGATACAAATCACTGTTGGGCTCTGAGGAATAAGGTACATGATCTAATTGAAGCCAAGGAGATTAAGTTTGATGCTCCGGAGAAGCCTAATGTCATAACTTATCCCATGCCCAAGCACAATCGTGGAGTTAATGCTGTTGGTACTGATCTGTTTGTTACCTCTGTTGATGAAGTGTCCACCCCTCTCATGACTGTTAAGAAGAAATTGTTGCTAGCCAGTTTATTTCTGGGTTGTGGTAAAGGTTTCTGCATGTGTTCATCTCTGCCCTCTGGTTTTTATTTGCTGAAAGCAGGTGTTCAATTCTTGATGGACAACAAAGAGATTTTGTTTGAAAAGACTCCGATTCCGACTGTTCCGTGAAGATGTTGCTATCATAACCATTTCTGCCAATCCTTCCAAGGTCTCCTCTAAAAGACCTATTAGGATTACACCTGCTCCAAGAATTGATCCATTGATAATCACTTTTCCTGGTCCTGTACCGCACTCCTCGGACAAAGATGTCCCTTGGAATTATGGTGCGAACGTTTACTATCATGGCGTTAAATAGGATTTGAAGACTAAAGAGGTTGATCCTGATGTCAGTATCATTTTCAGGACCAGTAAAGTTACCAGAAGTGGAAGGGTTTTCTCTCCCGAGATCTCCCCAAAGATTGTTGTTAAGCCTATTGTTATTCCATTTGTTGTTCCTACCAGTACTTCTGTTACTACTCATATCCCTACTCCAGTTGTTACCCCTGCCGATGAGTCATCTAGGACTTGGGGAAAAGAAGCTATAGGTGAGCCTTCCCAGATGGAGGCACCTAGAAAGGTTATTGTGGAATCCTCTAAGCAATAAATGGAGGAAATTTTAAAAATAATAAAGAAGAGCGACTACAATATGGTCGAGCAGCTGGGGCAGACCCCTTCGAAGATATCAATGTTGTCTCTGTTGTTGTGTTCCGAGGCCCCTGCAAAGACTTTGATTGCATTTCTCAAGACTGCATATATGTCGCAAGAAACCTCCGCTGACCAATTCAAGGACTGCGTGGCCAGTTTGACTACTGATAATGGATTGGTTTTTCAGATGCCGGTTTGACACCAAAGGGGAGAAAGCATAATGATGCTCTGCATGTCTCAATCGAATGTAGGGGAACTACCATGGCTCATGTACTGGTGGACACTGGATCGTCACTAAATATTCTTCCTAAGAAGGATCTTGATCAGATAGATTATGAAGGCTTGACCTTAAATCCCAGTAACATTGTGGTGAGGGCTTTTGACAGATAAAAAAGAATGGTGCACGGGGAGGTGGACATCCCTGTCAAAGTGGGTTCCCAGACCTTTGAATCCACCTTCTATGTGATGGATATCAGGCCATCATACTCTTGTTTGTTGGGTCACCCTTGGATCCATGAAGCTGGGGCTGTCACTTTTACGCAGCACCAAATGCTGAAGTATCTAGTGAAGGGGAGGATTGTCACTGTGCATGGTGAAGAGGAGTATATGGTAAGCCACTTGAACTCTTTCAGGTATGTGGATATGGACGGGGAATTCATAGAGACCCCTTGTCAAAACTTTGAAGAGGTTCCCCAGATTATGGCATCAACCGAGACCATCACTAGTGCGCCAAAGATCACCAAATCTCCTTTGAAGATGGCTTCTCTCGAGGACGCCAAAACGGTAGTGGAGAAAGGTGGGTGTACCATTTGGGGACAGCTCCCTGAGTTTCCTCATAAAATTGAAAAATTTGGTTTGGGCTTTACTTCAGGAGCTCAAAGGGTTGTTCGACGCGCTCGGGCTTGAGGACCTCCCCTACACATCATCAGTTGTGGGGTCAATTCTATTGAAGACAATGATGAGGATTCTGATATTGATAGCTTGATCTACCCTACTACCAACGGTGGACCTAGTAACTAGATGGCCAGAGATTTTGTGCCAATTTATTTTGTTCAACAATAATTGTCTTACTTGTCTTTTGAATTTGTAATAAACAATAAGAACTCTATGGCCTTGTGTCTTACCTGAGGCACGATGGTTTATTTCTGAGGGTTGTTATATGTCATCAATAAAACATTGGACATTTCTTGCATACAAATTTTGCGCTCTCTATTTTCTTTTCTGCTTTTTCACTTTATCAATACAACTATGCTCTTGCACACACTCATATATCAAACTGCAAATCCATATCCACTCTGGATCCCATTGATAACAGTTCTGCTATTTTCAGTTATAACTTCGAAAATCCAATCAACCAAGCCAAGGACAAAGGCGGGGAAGATTGTGAGGTGCCTGGAGAACTTGCTAGACTGTTACAATAGGAAGAGTGGGCTATACAGCCTCATGAAGAGCCAGTTGAGACGATAAACTTGGGCATGGAGGTAGATATAAAAGAACTCAAGATCGGCACAAATCTGGAGAATAATGTCAAACAGCAGTTGATACAAATGTTACACGACTATGTTGAGATCTCTGCCTGGTCATATGAAGACATGCCTGGTTTAGACACTGATATTGTGGTACATCGTCTGCCGACTAAAGAAGATTGTCCTCCGGTTAAGCAAAAGGTCCGTCGTATGTGCCCTGAAATGTCAGAGAAGATCAAAGCAGGGGTTATGAAACATTTCAACTTCGGGTTCCTAACTGTCACCTCCTATCCGCAGGGGGTTGCTAACGTTGTTCCAGTACCTAAGAAGGAAGGTAAGGTACGGATGTGTGTGGACTATAGAGAACTGAATAGGGAAAGCCCCAAGGATGACTTCCCGCTTCCCCACGTCGATGTTCTGGTTGACAACACCGCACAACACAAGATCTTTTCCTTCATGGACGGTTTCTCTGGGTACAATCAGATCAAGATGGCTCCTGAAGACATGGAGAAGACAACCTTAATCACACAGGGGGGCACCTTATGTTACAAGGTGATGCCTTTTAGGTTGAAGAATGCTGGGGAAACTTATCAGTGAGCCATGGTCGCCTTATTTCATGACATGATTCACCATGAGATAGAGGTTTATGTTGATGACATGATAGCCAGATCTCAAACCGAGGAAGAACACCTTGATCATCTACAAAAGATGTTCGACAGGTTAAAGACATACAAGCTGAGGTTGAATCCGAACAAGTGTACCTTCGGGGTAAGGTATGGTAAGGTTCCGGGGTTCATCGTCAGTGACAAAGGTATTCAGGTAGACCCTGCAAAGGTAAAGGCCATACAAGAGATGTCGACTCCCCGTACAGAGAAGGATGTTAGAGGTTTTTTGGGACGCCTAAATTATATCGCCAGGTTCATTTCACATCTGACTGCTACTTGTGAGCCGATCTTCAAACTCTTGAAGAAAGATCAAGTGGTAAAGTGGAACGACGAATGCCAAACCTTTTTCAAAAGAATCAAGGAATACCTTCAAGAACCACCAATTCGGATGCCTCCGATTGAAAGAAGACCTTTGATATTGTACTTAACAGTGCTAGACAATTCAATCGGGTGTGTGCTGGGGCAGTATGACAAGTCTGGTCAAAAAGAGCATGCAATATACTACCTTAGCAAAAAGTTTACCGACTATGAGACAAGATACTCACTGCTCGAGAAAACTTGTCACGCTTTGGCATGGGCTGCTCGCTGACTAAGACATTATATGTTGACCCACACTACGTTGTTGATATCTAAGATGGATCCAATCAAGTACATCTTCGAGAAGCCCGCTCTCTCTGGAAGAATAACAAGATGGAAAATGATCCTAACCGAATATGATATCCAATATACAACCCAGAAAGCAATCAAGGGAAGTGTATTGGCTGATCATTTGGCTCATCAGGTTGTGGATGACTACCAGTCCATGAATTTTGAGTTCCCGGACGAGAATATTATGCTGGTGACTGACTATGAAGAACCTGGACCGGATGAAGGACTTGAAAAAGGATCCCGATGGACTATGGTTTTTGACAGAGCCTCAAACTCACTCGGTAATGGCATTGGTGCTGTAATCATATCTCCTCAAGGCTTCTATCGACCTAAGGATCAAGTTCTTGAACTTTTTCGAGGATTCAGCTTTGGTGATAAGTCAGATCAAAGGAGAGTGGGATACGAAGCATCTGAACCTCATCCCGTACAAAGAGCATGTACTGACGTTGCTCCCGCACTTTGAGGAGGTAACCTTTGAACATTTCCCACGAGAGGAGAATCAGTTAGCGGACGCGCTAGCTACCATGACTTCCATGTTCAAGGTCAGGTGGGACAACAAAGCTCCCCAAATCACCATTGAGAGGTTGGATGAACCAGCGCACTGCTGTGAGATTGATACTGAAGAGGTAGAAGATAAACCTTGGTTTCACGAAATAAGAAGGTATCTCGAGGCTCAAGAGTATCCCGAGGGGGCATCCATCAATGATAAGAAGTTTCAGAGAAGGTTCGCTGTGAAATTGTTTCTCAGTAATGGAATCCTCTACAAGCGCAACCATGACTCTAACTTACTGCAGTGTGTAGACAAGAGCGAAGCAGAGAGGATTATGACAGATTTACATGAAGGTACCTTCAGAACCCATTCAAGTGGACATACCATGGCTAAGAAGATCCTACAGGCAGGATACTACTGGTCCACTATGGAAGCAGATTGTTATCAGCACTCCCGAACTTGTCATAAGTGCCAAATCTATGTTGGTAAAGTGCATGTGCCTCCGGTTCCTTTGAATGTCTTGACGGATCCTTGGCCCTTTGTAATGTGGGGAATTGACATGATCGGAGAAATTATACCTATCGCTTACAATGGGCATCGCTTCATCCTGGTGGCCATCAATTAGTTTATGAAATGGGTTGAGGCTGCCTCCTTTGCTACCGTTACCAAGAATGTTGTGGTGCAGTTTATCAGACATAACCTGATCTGTCGGTATGGTGTGCCAGAGAGAATCATCACTAACAATGGTACCAATCTCAATAACACGATGATCACCAAGGTCTGTAAGAAATTCAAGATACAACATCATAACTCTTCTCCCTACCGGTTGAAGATGAATGGTGTTGTCGAAGCGGCTAACAAGAACATCAAAAAGATCATACAGAAGATGACAGTGACATACAAAGACTGGCATGAGATGTTACCATTTTCTCTTCATGGGTACCGTACCTCAGCACAGACATCGACAGGGGCAACACCCTACTCTCTGGTATATGACATGGAGGCAGTCCTACCAATTGAGGTCCAGATCCCTTCTTTAAGGATCATGAAGGATGCGGGTTTGAGAGAAGACGACTGGATCCAGACTCGATTTGATCAACTGAATCTGATCGATGAAAAGAGACTTACTGTTGTTTGTCATGGTCAAATGTATAAAAAACATATGATCAAGGCATTTAATAAAAAATTCAGACGCCAAGAATATCAAGTCGGGGACCTAGTGATCAAATGCATCATACTGCCGCAAGGTGATCCCAGGGGAAAATGGACTCCCACATACGAAGGGCCATTTGTAATCAAGAACATTTTCTCAGGTGGAGCCATGATTCTGACCACCATGGATGGTGACGACCTCCCTCACCCTGTCAATGTGAACATAGTGAAAAGATACTACGCATGATTAAAGACCCTCTAGGTTGACTGGCCTAGGAAAAAATAAGGGCTTCCCGACGAACCAAAAGGGTTCGGGCAAAAATTAGGGATGAAAACGAAAAAATATGTACACCCGACAAGTCGAAAACCTGAAAAGGCGGCTTGGGAAAAAAAGGGTATCCCGGTGGACTGAAAACCCGAAAGGGCAGTCCAGGAAAAAGTTAGGGATGTAAACTGTATCACTATGTCCCATTGAATCACCTTGCGACCAGACCTCAGTATCAACTGTCAAGCTCGAATGGTATCGATCAATCTAATCAGCTTCGGACAAGTTGCAAAGTGATGAGACGCTCGAAGACATAACGACAATAGCAGAATTGAAACTTAAATGGGATTATTGCACATAGTTGTTTTCTTTTCATTGTACACAATATTGTATAGCTTCCATTTTTATGGAGGAGTTCTCTTACTAGAGCGTCAGCTTCCTTGTACAAAAACGCCTGTTATAGGCCCACTTTGAAAATTAATACAAGTCATTTTCACAAAACCATTTGTTTTTCTTTTTCTGTTTTGTTTCGCAAAAACGTACAATGATTTATTCTTGACATATGCATTTGAATATGATTGTTGTTCATAAATTTTTGTATAGGAAACAGAAAGCAATTGTTTGTAACTTAAGAAACATAGGCAAAAACTAAAAAATGTCAAACCCGACAGTTACTCTATCCAGCAGGTATCGGGGCAGAGACAACTTTGAAACAAAGTCATCAATACATACGACCCCGTGACGTCTATACTCCCCACAAAGTAGACGCAATTAAAGCTTTGACATCGGCTTCCCCAAAACAGGAGGTACTCTCCCTAGCTAGGTTCCTTCAGAAAACTGACATCTATATTCCCCGGAGGAATTTCATAATCGCAAGCGGGTCATAAAGTTGTCTCCCAAACAGAGTTTATTTCTCTGAATATAGAAGCTCAATCCGCGACAAAGTTTATCCCTTCAGCTATGGAAGTTCATCCTCCAACGAAGTTATTTCCCCTTAGAGTTATTCTAAAGCAGAGTCTCTCCCCCGGTAGAATATCCGTAAACAAAGAGCAAATCTCCAGCATAGTCATCTTCGTTCACCATTCCCAGCGGAAGTAGAAGAACCACAGTTTTCTACAACAGTCATGAATGCTATTTCCAATACTCTTCAGCAACAGTCAGGGATTTATTTTCCTAGACTCTGATATGTCACGATAGCATCTCGTGTTCATACATCATGACATGCGCATACATATCGCATACAACATAATCTCATTTATTTTGAGAACATCATCCCACAATGCATTTCAGGCATCGCATATAATTAACCCTGTTATCTTTTCAGGAAAGAAAATTAACGTCAATAATCCCAGCAGTTATACATGTCACATATGCAGACAACTAAAGGAAAATCAGTTCTTGAAACCAAACCGGTCAACCAACCCACATGACTAAATGAAGCAACCTTACCCAGGTTCCTTTCCGGTTCAGATTCAATTTTACCCAAATTCACCTCGAAGTAACCCTACTATCCAGGTTCCTTCTCATAGCCCTACTATCCAGGCTTTCACCTTGAAGTAACCCTACTATCCAGGTTCCTTCCCATAATCCCTACTATCCAGGCTTTCACCTCGAAGTAACCCTACTATCCAGGTTCCTTCCCATAAGCCCTACTATCCAGGCTTTCATCTCGAATTAACCCTACTATCCAGGTTCCTTCTCATAGCCCTACTATCCAGGTTTTCATCTCGAAGTAACCCTACCATCCAGGTTCCTTCTCATAGCCCTACTGTGATCGGTGGATCTGGAACTGACTGTTTAACGCTGGTTCGCGAAATGTCGCGGAAGCAAGAGTCGCCATCGTCTTTTATTTTCTCCAATATGGAAAGGACAAAAGCACAGAAAAATTCCTTATTGAGATTAGTTCTCGGTTCGGGAGGTAGATTTATAGAAAGGGAAGGTGTTAGCACCCTTTCTATCCATGGTTATCCACGGGCTCTTAGATACTTGCTCATTTGTGTTTTCAAAATGTTTGTTTGCTTTTCAAGGTGAGTGGGTTTGAAAAAGTTTCTTTGAAAGTTTCAGATCGACTCTTGTATCAGTCCTCAAGAGTGTTTGAAAAGTTGTTTTTGAAAGCTTTTTGCAAAGTGTCGGTGTGAAAAGAAGTTTTTGATTTGTTTTGAATTAGAGCAAGTATCTACGAGTCATCTACCTACCCTAAGGAATTAGTCTGTGTAAATGTCCTTAAGGTAGTGCCATCCCACCATTGAGAGGTAGGTAGCACCACCGTTGGAGGTGTTCGGGTCAATTCAAGGATTAGGGAGAGTGTGGTCACCAGAGCAATAGGAGGACACCTTAGAAGCTACCCCCATGCCATGTTCATGGACATGAGGACTTACTAAAACGTCCTCTACTCGACGACCACGTTTCGAGGGGCAAGGCAACAGTGAGGCGTACCCTAGGGGTGGTGTGTGAATTGTGTGTCATTTTCAGTTATTATTTGTCTTGATCATGCATTGAGTGAGCTACGCGTTGATTTTATTTGAGCATACATTCTTTCATGTGATTATTAACAGTTAAAAGGTGCGGGAATTAAAATACGGAAAATAAAGGTCCTACGCTATTACAAGGCGCGAGTCTACATCACCAAATTAAACCAAGACCCGATTTGAAAAGAAAAGTGCTGAAAATAAATATCCTAAATATCTATTACAAGGCTTTGGGGCAAGTACATAAATTTCACAAAGAAAAATAAAATAAACACGCGAAGAGAAATTATATTCGAAAGTGCGAGGGCGTTGGACCCTTTAAAGAAATTAAATTTAATTAATTAAATTAAATAAAGGAAAAAGAAGTTATTTTTGGAGTTTTTGTATTTATGAAAAAAAAGAAGATTAAATGAAATTAGAAATTAAAATAAAAACCCTAATTCTAGTTTGTTTTTAATTATTAAAAAATGTTTAAGTTTTAACCTAATTTAACCCTAATTAATTAAATGGCAAGTTTATTTACAAAAATAATTAATTATTAATAATAAGAATAAGATGGAATTATTTTATTGAGAAAAGAATAAAAATCTAAAAAAACCTAATTTCTACCTTTTTTAGTTATAAAAAAAATACATTAAAATTAACCCTAAAATTAGACTAAATTGGTTAACAAAATTTATTTACAAAATAATTAGTGAATTAAATAATAAACATTTTATTTTCGACTTTCTGATTTTTTTTTTTGTATTTTTATATTATTAAAATTAATTGGGTGAATTAAAAGAAAATAGTTAACATAATTAAAATAAATAAAAGAAAGAAAAAAAGAGAGAAAAATGCAAACATGGGGGGGTGGTTGACCCAAATTGGAGGTTTGTTCATAGCAATTTGGCCCAATAAGGGTGAGGCCCTTTTGAATTTTCTGATTGTGTATGAAGCAGTTGACTGGTGTGTACCCTGGAACTCTCATCATGGCCTTTGGATTGGAGTTGTTGGGCGCGTGGCAAGACAGGTGATGAGGCTGTATGGTAGACCCTTGATGAAGTACTGCATAGAAGCATGTTAAAACAAAATATATGAAATAAGTGGGGGACCTGGGAATCGAACCCAGGTCCCAATGTTCACCAAGCGTGTCCTCTACCACCTGTACCAAGCAACACGTTTGTATGTATTATGGAAAACAAATATTATAAAATATAACCCACGCTAGTGATGTTAACACAAAAACGCGCCAGAAAATTTGAACGTCCCAATCATGTTACGCCACGCAAGCTTCATCTTCTTCTTCCTGCAAAAATGTCAAACAAGTAGCGGGGGTTTTAAACCCCCACTAAATAGTACAGTGAATAATAGCGATTAAGCACTTAGTAATGATAAATTAGGCGCGAGGTGTGGTTTTGAATCGTTAGGAGCTTCTAATTTCAATGGTGTAGGTTAGGATGGCCAATTTTTCCTCATGTATGAAACCCAATTCAAGGTTCCTGAAACCCTAAAAAATGTCCATGGCAACTTTCTGTACATGCAAGCATTCTTCAATTAAATGACACCAAAAGCTTCAGAGAGTTTATATTAGTGTAAATCCATCTTCAAAATGTATAAAAAATGCATGTATATTGAAACACGATTATGAGAAAAGTTTGAGAAAGTTTGACTTTATTCTACCACTTCTTTGTGTATGGAGAAGGGAAAGTGATTGAGGCACGTCCAAAAAGGTCCCAGCAAGCCTTTGGAATGGTTCTTTTGCTTCGAAACACACTCTAGATATGAAATCAGTTTTGAGAATTTTTGGACAAAATGCAAAGTTGGTCTTGTGATTCTGGCGCAACCTTCTTTCTTCTTTTGATTAGGGTTGTGATGTATATGTATATGTCAATGAATTAGGTTTACAAAACAAGTCCAAAATCCATTTAATCAATGCTTTTCAATTTGTGATCTTCCATGATTTTTTCAATCTTTTTTTCATGCCAAATATGCCAAATCATGAATGATTCTTGCCTTTTTTGATGTGCACGAAATCTTGAGTGAATAAGGAGCCTATTAGCTGCATAAAAAGATTTAAAACACATGCTTTGCTATTTTTGTCATATTTTATTTTAATTAAATGAATTAATAATAATAAAAATTCAAATAATTAATAAAAAATGATGAAATAACTCCCCTTTGGGTCAATGGGTCGTGCATAACTTTTGGATGATGATTCTTGGAAGGAATTGTGGCCCATTAGCAATTTTGAGGCATTTGAAGCAAAGTTGACTTTTCAAAATTCCCAAACATTTCCCAACTTCCACAAGGCATATCTTGCTCAATTTTTAAGCTTTGATCATGTTCTTGGACATTTTGGAAAGGTATTGAAGTCCTCTAACCAATGTCTTTGGTCCCATGTCATTTGTATTTACCAATCTCAAGTTATGGTCTTTGACTTAAAGTGCCTTTTTGTTGACTTTTGAAAATGACCTATAATGTTGAGCTTGATATCTTTTTGTGAGAGCATCTCTTGGACTTGAAGTGTGAAGATGAGTTGTAGGAAATGTCATTCTATTCAAAATGAGCTTTGGATGGAATTTTTCTGATAAACCATGTGGAAGTTATGCCTTGGTCAAGTTACAGTTGACTTTTTCAACTGTCCAAATATATAAACTTTTGCATCTTGAGACTTTTTGAGCCATGCTTTGAGAATCATGATCAAGAATTGATCAAATGATGTTTGTGGCTTCAAAATAAGATGTTGACCAAAAATTTGGACTTTTGACTGTCAAATGACCATTTTGCCCCTGCAGTTGACTGTTGAGCAATTAGGGTTTTTGACTGTGCAATTTTGTGCTGTAAGTCTTGAAACTTGGCATAAGGATGCTTGACAATGTTTGTAGGCATGTGGGACTTGTTTGGACCCTTGGAAACTTCAACTTCTTTACCAGAACCAAAACCTTAGTTTTTGACTGTTAGGAGGCCACTGGACTGTGCAACCCTTGGGAGATTTTGAAGCATGCTCTTTGCAAATTTTGAAGAAAATGGGAGGGCAAATTTTGGGGTGCAACACCTACTATCCAGGCTTTCATTTCGAAGTAACCCTACTATCCAGGTTCTTTCCCATAAGCCCTACTATCCAGGCTTTCATCTCGAAGTAACCCTACTATCCAGGTTCCTTCCCATAAGCCCTACTATCCAGACTTTCATCTCGAAGTAACCCTACTATCCAGGTTCCTTCTCATATCCCTACTATCAAGGCTTTCATTTCGAAGTAACCCTACTATCCAGGTTCCTTCTCATACCCCTACTATCCAAGATTTCATCTCGAAGTAACCCTACCATCCAGGTTCCTTCTCATAGCCCTACTATCCAGGCATTCATTTTGAAGTAACCATACTATCCAAGTTCCTTCCCATAAGCCCTACTATCTAGGCTTTCACCTCAAAGTAACCCTACTATCCAGGTTCCTTCCCATAAGCCCTACTATCCAGGCTTTCATCTCGAAGTAACCCTACTATCCAGGTTCCTTCTCATAGCCCTACTATCCAGGCTTTCATTTCAAAGTAACCCTACTATCCAGGTTCCTTCCCATAGCCCTACTCTCCAGGACTTCATTTCGAGGTAACCCTACTATCCAGGTTCCTTCCCATAAGCCCTACTGTCCAGGATTTCACCTCGAAGTAACCCTACTACCCAGGTTCCTTCTCACAGCCCTACTACCCAGGCTTTCATTTCGAAGCAACCCTACTATCCAGGTTCTTTCTCACAGCCCTACTACCCAGGCTTTCATTTTGAAGCAACCGTACTATCCAGGTTCCTTCTCTCTTATCTCCAGAAAACAGTTTACAACACTGTAAGACTTGGACCCGACCAGACACGGACGGTTTCATATTTCCCCAGTAAGTCGCTGTACAGCCTGGACCCTGACCAGATATGCAGCTCACTTTTGTATCATCAATTAAGAGTTAATTCCCCAGTAGAATAATGGACAACCGAAGCTCCTATACTCTCTTTCCTAGGACATAAATCAACATTCCCCGGCGAAGTCCTCCTCAACGGTAGGTACATGAATTCTCGCAAAGGAATCTCTTATGCAACCGATATCTTTTCTGGATGGCATCTTTAAGCCCATCTCCGGCGATTCTTTATAGACTTCCAAATGGAATCTCTAAGCCCATTCTCGATATCACCAATCAGTATTACTTCATGCGAGTGCAAATTTATGGGCACTCTAGTGTTCAATCATTTCCCACCTTCAGTTCATGAATGACAGATCAGCCAATCTACATCCTCAGGTTTAAGTAGATTGAACAGGGGTAGCTGTTGTACCCCAAAATTTCCCCTCTCATTTCACTCAGGCATGCCTCTAGAGGTCCTCAACTGCTCAAGTATGACTAAGGGTTGACCAGACAAACTCTCCTAAAGCAATGAATGTCCAATTAGGGTTTCCATTTTCATCAAGATGGGTGAGATCCAAAGGCCTCAAATCTTTTACATGGTCTTAATATGTTCTCAAGACCATCCATGTCAAGTTTCATGCCTTGCACAAGAGGTTTTCTCAATCAACTGCTCAAATGCCTAAAAATCAACTATGCTAGGTCAAAAGTAAACTGTGACCCACATACAATCAAACTTCAAGATTTTTGGTCAACATCAACATTTTGAAGTAACATCCATCATTTGATAAAGGGTTGATCATGATTACTCAAGGAATTCCCCAAATTCATCAAAACAACAAAAACTCTTTCACACAAACACTTTCAAAACAATTTTCAAAAACAACTTCGTCACACTCTTGAGGACAGACACAAGGGTTACCACGAAGTTAAACAAAAAAATTTCAAAAAACACACAAGAAATTTAAAGATGAGCAAGTACCTAAGATCCCATGGAAAACCACTGATATAAAGGGTGCTAATACCTTCCCTTTCTATAATATACCCCCCGTACTCAGAAACATCTCAAAAAAGGTTTTTTCTGTTCTTTTTCCTTTTCCTTTGTTGGATGATATAAAATTCGATGGCGACTCTTGCTTACCACAATATTTGAAAACAAAATATGCAAACCAGTATTAAACAGTCGGTTATGCCACCGTATCACAGGTTCATAGGTTCAACGTCACGAGCATGAGGTCGAATGTATTACCCATAAGGTATGGTCTAAAAGTTATCACCGACCGAACAAGGTTCTAGAGGTTCCTAGAGTTTACATCCTTCCTTCGAATATTACCAACTTCTTGATTAACTCGGTAATTAGCAATATTCTCAAGAAAAAGTCGTCTGAGCGTAGTATTGCGTGACAACTACTTCTAGATTACTTTGTCATAGCTTCTGTGCAACACCTAAAAGGCCAAGATGGGTTAGGTATTCTACGGTCCTCAGTTTCAGCAGGCTCCCAAGTTGAAAGTTGTACGTCTTTCCGATTACTCGGTAAACGACACTACAATCAAAGTGGCTTCCACTGAGTGGGGGATCTCATGTCTCCTTTTTTGGGATTACTCCCTCAAATTTAACATGACTATATCTCTCGTCCTATCTTAAGCTTGCCCAAGTCCGGGTATAGGACTTATGAGAAATTACCGAGCATCCTGAAAACCAGGAAAATCCAGACAACTATATATACAACATATAATATACAACAAACAATTAGCATATATACAAATATAAACAAATATAGGATCAACCCACTTAGGGATGGACCAGCAAGAGGTCAACCTTTCCCCAGTGAAGTCGCCATTTTTTCTGTAGCGGTAGAAATGTTAAGACTAAGCCATTGGATTGACTTGTCTTGTACAAATCAAAATAAAAATCGCCAACACACTTTACTGTTTCCAAAGGAATGGGAAAAGAGAGAATAACCCAAAAGAGAGGGGAAAGATTCTAGGTAAGGGGTTTGGTTATGCAAAGGGAAGGTATTAACACCCTAAACATCTATGGTACTCCGCATGAACCTCTTTGTAAAATCTGTATGTTTTGGCTCTAAAATGTTGTATGAAAATAGATTATGGTGATGAGAAAAGAAGTATATTTTTTATGATTTTTGCACCCGCTGCGGTTGTGAACCTTTAGTGCCTACGTACCACCTTCCGTGTAATAGGGGATCAGAGTACACGTAGTTCCTATTTTAAAAATTTTAAAAACAAAAGTGTGTTGGTTAATTTTAAGAGACGAAACATCATCGTCTTATCCGAGTGAAAAACATACTTACTACCCACAATTATGAGAAAGGAGAATTTGCGTCTTCTCAAAGTGGAGGATATGGCCTAGATTTTAAAATCAAAAATGCCTCACTCAACACCTAGGGGGAAAATATCTCACTTCACTATATATTAAAGAAGTATAGTTGTTTGCATCACTACAAGGATTGATAAGAGTCCAATCTTTTTTAGAAAAGTTTTTAAAGATAAAATCCAAAATGGAAAAATAGTTTGAATGAGATTTATTGACTTTTAGTCTTCTCACATAAATGTCAAGGTATTGTTAAGTTGATTGAAATTTGATTAAGAAAATGATTTTGAAAATGCATGAACCTAAGTCCAAGTTTATTATGAAAGTGGTTCAAATTTTAAAACAAGAAGAGTTTTCAAAAGGAGAGAGAAGATTTTTGAAATTAAAGAAGATGGGAGGGATGAAGAGACTATCCTAAAGCATAAAGGTAAAAGCTAGGGAAAAGGACCATCTAACCAACAAGAAGCCAACATTTGGCATAATGAGTCAATGTAGAATTCCTATCCTTTGGATTTGAAACCAAACAAGCTAAGATGATAAACCTCTTAAGAAAACCAAACTCCAATTGTATTAGGTCTTCACAAAAATTGGGTAGAGTAACAACTATATACAGGTGAATTCTAGATCAAAGACTAAGCATGTAATCATAATAACCTGCACACAAAACAAACAAACAACCCAATGTCTTGGGGTAAGCCCCAAGAACTCCAGAAAAAATAACAGTCAAGGCCACAAAGGCTCGAGGTAGGTCACAACTTCTAATCCTAAGTCCAAGAAGTCCATCACTCCATAATGTCAAGGATAGTAACCAAGTAGTCCAAGTAACATTAAAGCTTTTAGGGTTCAAGTTTATTATTAGGTATCTTCAAAAAGAAATGAAAAGCTCAAGTGAGCAAAATAAAAATGACATGAAGATAAAGGCTCAAATGAGCAAAGATAAAAATAACATGAAATGTAAATGCTAAAGTAAATGGTACATAAAGTGAAAGCATAAAATAAAAGCATAAAAATAAAGTCAATTGTTAGGAATTAGTAGTTAGTTGGATGGCCATCTTGAAACTTGCATTTGGAACTCATTATAGGATTGGTAGAACCAAAGCCTCTCAACAACAAGTTGCATTTGCTTTTTGTCAAGTATATCATCCATTTAAGAATTCTTACAATAATATTTAATGATCAATGATGTTTAAGTGATCCACTTTGACCAAAATTTATGAAGTTCCATTAAAGGATTGGTAGAACCAAAGCCTCCTAACAATGGATCTCAAGGTTGATGGATCAAAGGGTTCAAATTAACATACTTGGGCTTGCAAACATAAGTTTGGGCCATGAATGATCATTTTCTCAAATCGGGACAAAATTTAGCGCTATGTTAAGCAATCGTAAGTGGACTTATATAGAAGTCGCACCTATTTTGAGGCCGGTCAATAGCAATCTATGCACCTCATGTTTTGAGACATGATATGTAAATCATGCTCAAATAACATTTGGTACAATAAGAATGGGATAAGATAAAGAGGGAAGGGGAAATGAATAAACCATATTTAGACCAAAATTTAATCAAACTATTATTAAAATCATTCCTCCATTTTTATGGAATTAGACTCAACACCATGGATCCAATTATGTTAACATAGTTCATGATCAAAATTTTAATCCAAGATCAGCCGGAATATATACAAAAAAAAATTATATTTAAAATAAAAGAAAAAAAGGTTTTTAAAATGATTATAAAATGGAAATAAGGGATAGAAATAGCAACTATATTCAAATTAATTAAGAAAAAATAAGTAAGACCATAGAAAAATCAAGAATAAACTCAAATATTTTTATAAAATTTTTGGTAATTTTTTAAAGTCAGAAACTATTTTTAAAATTAAAAGAAATAGGTGAAATAAACCAAAAATGATAAAAAATAATAAAGTCAGAAATGATAAAAAATGAGGTCACAAATATTTGTCAAAATGTCATTGGATCCTTCCCTATTTTTTTCAGAATTTAAAAATGAAGAAAAATATTTTTTAAACATTTAAAATAACTCAAACAAAGTGAAAAATTGTAAAAAATACCAAAACACAAAATAAAATTGTGAAAAAATAAAAATCAGAAAGATAAAAATCAAAAGTATTTTCAGATTTTTATGAGTTAAAATGAATTTTTCATGAATTTTTGAAGTTTAAAACAATTTAAATATAAAATTCAGAAAATAAAATAAAGTCAAAAAAATGTGGACCAATGGATGAGAGTCAAAACGCGTTAGTAATCAAATCCAAGGGATCTGGCGTGTTGTGCATATCATGGTCATTACTGAATAAAACACTGCATCAAAAATAAATCAGATTTTAAAATATTCCAAATGGCACACCATCATTGGTTAGAAGATGACACGTTGGTCATCTTCAACTTCCAGCCAACGTGAAACACATGTCCCTCAAACTGTAAAAATCAGAAGCCCAGACCTATGCCATTCGCTTTGTCTCATCAAGACAAAGACAATCACACCTTCGCGGAAAATTTATATAAATTGTAGCTCAAACAATTTGGAAGAGAAATTTTGAAAAGGCATTTGAAATTTCGTGGTCAAAACATGCTTCCAGTTAAAAACAAGTGTTGCAACTAGAACCAGGATCATGAGAGCTTCACAATAGTATCAAAGTTTGAGAGAATTGGTGAAGGAATCTACCTATTGAAGTTAAGTTGCATAACTCTGAAACTGGACTTAGCTAGCACGATTCAGGGAGTTTTAGAGCTTAAATATTCTTCTGTTAGCTTCAGTGAGGTTCAAGGAAGGTGAATTGACAAAGAAAAATGATTGAGAAAGGCTGTAAGAGAAAATTTGAAGTTACATAAAATTGAGTTCAAGAGAAAGTTTGGCAGGGTGATTCTGGATTTCCAAGCTTGAGGAAATGAATGAGGGATGACCATCTATTTATAGGGAATCAAATGGGATGATGAAGCGTGTGAAATGATGAAGGTTGGATGGAAATCGTATGAACCTGATACACGAGCAAAGTGTGATCTGTTTTGCATCAAAACTCATCCAATCCTTGAGTTTTGATGCACTAATCACTTCTAGAAGTTCAATAAACATGTTTAGAAGAAAAGATGCGCAACAATTTTGTGATTAGAAGCCAAAACAAGAGTTTAAAATTTCCAACTTTGGTGAAAAATTCAGTTTCAAATTGCTAAATTCAAACCCATGGCATTTTCAACTCAAGGTGTCTTAGGACGTGATTCTTGAAGCTTTAGAAAGAGGAGATCACAAGCTTTAGAATGTGCAAAGAATGGGATCAAAATAATGCGATGAGTCAAATTTGAGAAAAAGAGGTTGACTTTCCATACTTAGAAATTTTTTAAGTTTTTCTTCAAAAATGACTTGTAATGTCTTGCATCCAAACATGACCTTTCACTTGAAATTTGTTCTTGAACAAAAAAGATGGTAAGAATTAGATATCTTTAATGACATTTTGAAACTTGAACCATTCAAAATATCAAAAAATTGAGAGAGTTATGACTTATTGAAGTTGGCAAAAATTCATGAAATGACCTATAATCTTTTGCATCCTCAAGGCATCTTCCATCCATTTTCACACTTTGCACATAAAATAAAGGTTGAAGTTCACATCTTCAAGATCATTATGGAAAAATAATGGGCTCAAGGGGATAAAAATTGATCAAGTTATGTTCATTTGAAGTCACATAAGGGAATTTGAGGGTTCATCTAGAGGACTTGTAATCTTTCTTCATCATCAAGTTTCTTCCATACAAAATTTCTTTGAAACTTTTGAAGTGATTTTATAATAACCCTTTAAAGAGAAGGATTTCTTTGAAATCACTAAAAAATATCAAAAGATGAGAAAGATATACCCCTTTGAAGTTCAAAACCCTAACTCCTAGAGCAAGAAAATGCCTTGGGAAACCATTGCAATTTTGACCAACCTTCTTGCACAAATACCTTTGTCATGTGAATATAAGTTTTTGAGGATGATAAGGAGAAACCAAAGCAACAAAAATCACTTCCAAATATTTAGAATTGAAGAAGATATACACTTGTGATCATTGAAATCAAAGACTTGTCCAATTGAGTAAACTTATTCAATCAACCCTTATACTTTTGAACTAATTTTGACAACTTGAGGCATGATAAATCACAAAAGACTTTGTCATGATATTAATTCAAAACATCTTTAATGATGAGGCTTATCTCAATGAAGCTTTGTTTAGGAAGGTACAGAAATGAACTCATGAATCCCTAGATCAATCTTGATTGAATGTATTATGCTTTCACCTACAACATCAAAAATTGGGGAAAAGACCATTGTATTTATTAGTTAAAGGACAATGAATACGAAACGTAGATGATCATAAAATTCAAGTCAAGGTGCTTGGCGATTCCTCCTAGAGAAAAAGCTAAAGATAGGGAGAAGAACAAAACTCTAATGTGACATTGTTGTGATTTAATTGATATGATATGTTGAAGGGATCTTAGGGGGAAAAATTGGGGTACAATAGTATGAGTCGATACATAATCATATGTGTCGACTCATTTCTTGTTTGTGTTGACACATTCGTGTTTTGTGTCGACTCATATACCTTTTGTCTATTTGTATTGTCTCTGGATAACAATATGCATCGATGCATAAGGCCTTGTATCGAATCATACCCTGTTCTGTAACTAAAATGAGTTGACTCGTGTGAGTATGCATCGACTCACGCTACAGTTTTTTTGCCTTTGGCATTGTTCTATTGTGTGTTCAGGTCAGTTCTCAACATATAATAGACAAAAATTAAAAACAAGCAAATGGTTAGCTTCAAGGGAAATGATTACTACATTATATCTTCACAAGTGAACAAATAATGATGCGTGTATGAAAAATTCAAGGTCAAGAAGACTTACCATAAGACTGTAATATGTGTTTTGAGTTTAAGTTGCTTTCAAAATGCTATGATGATCAAAACAGCTTCAGTGAACTTCAAGGAAGTTGCTCCAACCCTTACTTTATATTGAAAGCTGTTGAATCACTCCAATCCAATCAAATGGTACAATACTATTTATTGTATGTGTTTGGAAGGTAAGGGTAATAGCACTACACAAACTATTCTTATGTTTGAACAATCTCTATGTGATGTGAAGTGTTTGTATAGTTGGTTTATGGGAAAGCTTGGAAGGTGGAACAATGGGTTGAGGTTTTGTTTTTATAAATGAAGATAGAGCTGAATATGAGCAAAGGTTACAAAAAGTTTTGTTAGATTTTTTAGATTTCTTTCTCTTTCTCTTTCAACAAAAACCTCTCTTTTCCTCCACCACCCCTTCCTTTTGTGTTGTGGAACAACTTATTTATAGATGAAATTGGATGAAATTTGGGAGGGAAATAGATAAGTTTTGAACTGTTTGGGCACACTGTTTCATTGCTTTTTAGATGCAACTCTTATGTGCTAACTTTGTGCAAATATGGGACTGATATAGTGCAGGCTTGGACAGGGTTAGAGGCAGCATATCAGGACTGTTTTGTAGCATTTTTGGAATGGAGTGGCATCTTGGTGCATGGTTGGCTTTGTATAGGACATAAGACTATTTTTTAACATGGTTTTAGGCTAGTAGCAGCAGGCTTGAACTTGGCAGCATATCTGTTTTTGGGGCTTTTTTTGGACAACAACATTTGTAGCATGATACAAGTCTGGTTTTATGGACAGATTTATGCAGCTTGTAACAAAGACAAGGCATATTTGTGGATAGCATAGTGGAAAAGTTTGAAAATTGAGTCAAAGGGAAAAGTTCAAACAAGACAAAGTTTAGGATTTGTAACTTGCAATTTTTAACTTAAAAATGAAACCTTGTTGTTTACTTGAAGGCTTGTAACAACTTGAATTATCTTGAATTATGGTGAAAAGATGTCATGAAATAATGAAATTAACACTTCGAAACATTTCTAAGTCTTGCAAAGTTTGATTTTTGATTTTCTTGATTTCTTGATGATCAAATTTCATATTTTGAATGTCTTAATGAAATGTGATATTTGAAACTCAAATTTGATTAAAAAGTCAAAGTTTGACTTTTCAATGTACAGTTGACTTTTCATTGGTTGACCAAATTTCATCTATCAATCCACTGATCTCAGGAGATGAATTGAAATATGTGATTAAGTTAGAATGATGTACTTG
Organism: Vicia faba; assembly: GCA_948472305.1. Lineage (NCBI taxonomy): Eukaryota > Viridiplantae > Streptophyta > Magnoliopsida > Fabales > Fabaceae > Vicia > Vicia faba. The sequence continues at coordinate 1,290,876,999 of OX451735.1, read as the reverse complement.
AACCCTTGAGATCATGTTTCAAACCAATAAGTCATGTACTAGGTCAAAAGTCAAAGATTGGTCATGCTTAGTCAAAACCCTAATTTGAAGTCTCAGTGCTTCGGAGGTGATTTTGTTTGATCAATTCCTTGATAATCCTTGAGCATTGGAGGTCCTTTGTGAGGAATGTCTTAAAAAAGAAAAGGGCAAATTTTGGGGTACAACAGCTGCCCCTGTTCAATCTTCTTAAACCTGAAGAGTTAGATTGGTGGGTCCGTCATTCGTGACTTGAAGGTGTAAGATGATTGAACATTAGAGTGCCCACAAATTTGCACTTGATGATGTGTTATTTGATTGTGTCGGGAATGGGCTTAAAGATACCATTTAGAGAAGTGATAAAGAATTTTTTAGAGATGGGCTTGCAAATGCCATCCAGAGTGACTGTTGGTAGAAGTATCAGAATAAATCTTTGGTCGATTTAATCTCAATGGTATGCTGGAATGGACCCGTGTTAAGCCGTGTCTGGAAATGTATTAGAAGGAATTCGTGTAAGATTGCTTCAGAATGAACCCGTGTGAAACTGTATCTTAAAATTTATGAGAAGGAGCCCGGGTAGGGCTGCTTTGGGTTGAATCCGTGTGAAACTGTATCTAGAAATGTATGAGAAGGAGCCTGTGTAGGGCTGCTTCGGGATGAGTCTGTGTGGAACTGTATTTGGAAATATATGAGAAGGAGTCTGTGTAGGGCTGCTTTAGGATGAGTCAGTGTAAAACTACATTTGGAAATATATGAGAAGGAGCATGTGTAGGGCTGCTTCATGATGAGCCCGTGTGAAGATGTATCTGGATATGTATGAGAAGGAGCCTGTGTAGGGCTGCTTCATGATGAGCCCGTGTGAATGTGCATCTTGAAATTAGAAGGAACCCGTGTAAGATTGCTTCTTGATGAATCAATGTGAAGTTGCATCTGGAAATTAGAAGGAACTTGTGTAAGATTGCTTCATGATGGGCCCGTGTGAAGTTGCATTGGAAATAAGAAGGAACCCGTGTAAGATTGCTTCTTGATGATCCAATGTGAAGTTGTATTTGGAAATTAGAAGGAACCCGTGTAAGATTTCTTCTTGATGAGCCCGTGTGAAGCTGCATTTGGAAATTAGAAGGAACCCGTGTAAGATTGCTTCATGATGAGCCCGTGTGAAACTGCATTTGGAAATTAGAAGAATCCCATGTAAGATTGCTTCATGATGAGCCTGTGTGAAGATGCATCTGGTCGCGTTGATAGTCGCCCTGTCTTGCTTCAGGAACTAATCTTAGACCTGTTGAAAATTGTTGATGATAATTATCTATTGACTGATCTTTCCTGAAAAGGTAAAGAGTTAGCTGTATGCAATGTCATGATGTATGGAATGCATTGTGTAATGATGTTCTAAAAAATGAGGTTGTGTTATATGCGCTTCGTATGCATATGCTATGATGTATGAAATGTGAAATGTTGTCGAAGTGTATCTTTGTCTGGGAAAATAAAATCCTGACTACTGCTGGGGAGTTTTGCTTATTTCTTTGAAGAAACTCCGCTGAGGATGCACTGATTTATGTATGGGGAATTGAGTTCAGGAACTTCGGTTGTCCATTACTCTACCAGGGAATCATAACTTGACTGGGGAGAGTGAAAGTTAGTTGTTATTGGGTCGGGTTCCAGGCTTCGTAGCAACTTTTGACTTGCTGAGGATAATAAAGTTAACTGTTATCTGGTCGTATTCCAAGCTTCACAACAACTTACTGGGGAAGATGAAGTTAACTGTTGTCTGGTCGGGTTCCAAGCTTTGCAGAAAATTGAAGTTAAATTATTATCTAGTCGGATTCCACGCTTTGCAGTAACTTACTTGGAAGGATGAAGTTAACTGTTATCTGGTTGGATTCTAGGATTCACAGTAACTTTCTTGGGATTATGAAGTTAACTGTTATCTGGTCAGTTTCCAGGCTTTGCAGTAACTTAGATGAAATTAAACTGTTATCTGGTCGGATTCCAGGTTTTACAACAACTTATGAAGTTAAACTGTTATCTGGTCAGATTCCAGGCTTCATAGCGACTTAGATGAAGTTAAACAGTTATCTGATCGGATTCCAGGCTTCACAACAACTTACTGAAGTTAACTGTTAACTGGTCGGATTCCAGGCTTCGCAGCAACTTTCTGAGGTTAACTGTTAACTGGTCGGATTCTAGGCTTTGTAGCAACTTAGATGAAATTAATTGTTATCTGGTTAGATTCCAGGCTATGCAGAAAATTACTTGGAAGAATGAAGTTTAACTGTTATCTGGTCAGATTCCAAGTTTCGCAGTAACTTGCTCGGGAGTATGAAGTTAACTATTATCTAGTCGGATTCCAGGCTTTGCAGTAACTTTCTGAGATATATGAAGTTAATTGGCATCTGGTTGGATTCTAGGCTTCACAATAACTTGTTTGAAAGGATAAAGTTAACTGTTATCTAGTGGGATTCTAGGTTTTACATTAATTTGCTTGAAAGGATGAATTTGATTGTTATCTAGTCAGATTCCAAGCTTCACAGTAACTTGCTTGAATAGTAACTATTCCATTGGGGATTACAATGACTCTACCTGGGATTAAAGGGTTTTTTCTATTGATTTGTGATAGTCTGACGGGCCAACTCAAGCTGGGGAATTTGCAGTTTGTTGGGGAAATAAACCCTGTTGGAGAGATTATTTTGACGACCTACTGGGGAAGTGACTTCTTTAGGTAGAACTACGGAAGGTTTCTTTTTTCAGTTAAGACCAACTAAGTTGGGGAATGTCAAAATGAATCCAAGTCTTGATTATATCTGAGGAGATATTGAATGAGTATCAGAATGACATCCATATCTTGATCGTATCTGAACTGTATCTGTAGGAAAGTCTGGAATGAATGTCAGAATAAATCTATATTTAGATTGTATCTGCATTGTATCTAGAAGATGATACACTGATAGTGATTTCCATCTGTTTTGGAACCGGTATAATGTGTGCGTTCATTGGGAGAAGATCGAACCCCTCTATCCGCTGGTGAGTTTGATTATGTCATCGGCTGGAGGATGCCCTATTTTTGTTTGAAGATGCTTCTGCACTTGTCAAGGATAGCCTTGTATAGGATTTTACCCTTATCTGTGAAGATTATTCTATGGGGGTAACCTTATAGAGGTGGCTCTGGAGACTTCATTGGGGATCACTTTATGAAAGGAACTTTGTGGGGATTTGTCACTGGCCATAGTAGTAAGTGGTACTTCCAGAACATGTTTGCTCGGTGGTACGTGGCCCTTTACTAGAATTCATGTTCAATGCCCTAAGTGATTCTGATAGAGACCTGCCCCTGGCTATTCAGGACTTTATGAGAGATTTCTTAGAATTTTGACTTAATTGCCACTGATGAGTTGGACAATAACATGTCATGCCCCTTGACTATGGAGTGTTTGTCATTGGAAGTGTCTTCCCATTTGAAGTGATTCTGTTTCTTGAGAGAATTTTCTATTCATTGGATATTCGTCGTGCGAATTTCTCCGTTGTCAAAAAAATTAGCTATATGCAAAAAACGATATTCAAACAATGCAAAGTTTATGTTTGTCTTGAAGTTTTGAAAATGCATTTTTAGCAGATAGAAGAATTTTGTAAGAATATGAATTCAACTTAGGATTTACAGTAAGCCTTACAGGAGTCAGGATACCTTTTGTAACAATATGCTTTCGAACCAACCCATTCTTCAATTAGGACTTTTAAAAGGTTGTAACGTGGCTTGGTTCATGGTTCAAGAAACAAAGGATATGGCACAAAGTTTATTTGTACCCGACCCGTTCTTCATGATGTTTTTCCGCCCTAAACTCAGTTAATTATGCGTTTGAATTCCTATTGAATCTGGAATGATATTTTGGTGATGGCTCGGATAAGTTAAGTTTATTTGAGAAGGTAGTCATTTTTGTGACACTTTTCCATTGTCGAGGATTTGTAGCGACCTCCTTTTGATTTATTATCCCTAATTTTTTCCTGATTATTTTTGTTTTGAGACTACAGTCAGCGGGATGCCCTAGTTTTTTTCTTAAGTCTCCTTCGTAGGTTTTGACTCAGTGGGGTTTTATTTTGAGAGATAATGACTTCCTATTTCACGTGGAACCATCACCGTCATTTGATTCAGAAGGATGTTTGTGTATGAAGTGAAAGCTTGTGACTGAATGCGCATTTGAATTAAATGAGAAACTAATCTGCCCCAGGTTATGATTAAAGGTTTTAATTTGTGCAAAAAAGAAAACTCCTACTTCTTTGGCTCAAAGGGGTTGACTAGAGATTATCTTCCTTATAACTCCACTATTTAGGAATTGAAAGAACGTCTGTACATCGTCAACAAGGTCTGTCCAAAAGCATATTGTATGAGATTATGGTGTTATTTTCGCCATCCTCCCTCTAAAGGCTTACAACTTTTAACGAGAGTTGAATATCACAAAACGGGAATAAAAATCACAGTTTAAAAACGAATAATTTAATTCAAGACAAACATATGCAATGCATTAATGAAAACAAAGTTTGACATAATAGATAAGTGTTCGAACAAACAATAGAAATTATAATTGAAAATTCAAAATGAACTGGACAATCTCAATAATTTGGCATGGGAGAAGTGATCAAGTTGGGAGTCTAAGGAGGACCGAATTCAATCTCCTTGGAGTCAATCATATTTTGAATCTTGTATTTCAGCACCCAACAATCATTAGTATCATGCCCGGGACTGCCGGAATGATAAGCACATATTGCATCGGGATTGTAGTTAGGAGAAGAAGTTTTGGGGTTTGGATGAAGTCTTATCAACGTAATCAGATTCATCCTCAACATGTGTTGCAATGCTTGAGACAGTGGTATGTTGGTTTAGGTAAACTGTCTCTTGGGCTCGTCTTACCTTCGCTGATTTCCTTGTTGTTGTTGTTGTTGTTGTACTGATGCAGGATTAGAAATCAGGACTGCCCCCACGGATTGGTCGTGGTTACTCTTGTTACGAACCTTCTGGCCATACACAGAATTGGACTCTTTCTTCCTATTGTATGGCTTCTTCTGAGTATCGAACAATGCAGCCACTTGGATCTTTCCTCTTCTAATTCCATTTTCAACTTGTTCCCCAATTAGAATCAGCTCGGTGAACCTGGCCGAAGAGCTTCCGATTAGGTGATTGAAGAAAGGTCCTGTCAAAGTTCCCATAAAGATATCAACCAGCTCCCTATCATCTAGGGGTGGCTACACCCTTCCAGCCAGGTCTCTCCATTTTTGGGCATATTCTTTGAAGCCCTCATTGGAACCCATGGTCGTTCCTTGTAACTGCACTCTAGTTGGCTCTAGATCAACATTGTATTGATATTGACCGTAGAAGGAAGTGGCCAAGTCCTCCAAAGTATGAATGTTGGAACCTTCTAAATTGTAAAACCACTCTAATTGAGTCCCATACAGACTCTCTTGAAAGAAGTGCACCAAAAACTTCTTATTAGTGGTATGCGGTTGAATTTTAAGGATGTAAGATCTCAAGTGAAGCTTTGGGCATAAAACGCCATCGTAATTGGAAAAAACTGGAATCTTGAATTTATGGAGAATTTCCACCCCAGGAACCAAACCCAAATCACCAAAATCCAGGCCAGGTGCAGCTTGAATTTCCACAGCCTTCAATCTATCTTCCAGTTGCTTATACTTGTCTTCGGCGGGTGGATATTGCTCGTTCAAATAGTCCTCATCCTCAGAGATTAGATTATTATCACCCCTAACATGGGTGCTCCTTGGATCTTCATCCTGATTCTCATCCTCCTCGGAGGAATCTTCTTCCACTTGAACTTTTCAGACGAGGCCCTTGAATCTCTTTCCCGTGTTGATCACAGTCTTCTTCTTGGTCTTTTTTTTCATAACCAGAAATGCCATCAGTTCTTGCCGTCCCTTTGCTAAGTTAAGCAAAGTTCTTGAAACTGAGATTTTTTGTGTCTACAAATCCTTCACGATCTGCTCCAGATCCATCTTACTGAAATAAACAGTAGAAAAATGAGGGCACCTATGTTGGAAAACCCACTTATGTTATGATGCATGTAATGTGAGTGCAAATGTTTTCATGGATCTCGCGGGGTAAACACGAGAAGATGTTAGAAGTTGAACTTTGATCACAACTTTGAGTGAAGAACTTTGTATCATTGAATGTATTTCCACGAGAATAAAGCTCACCATTTCAAGTGGGTCATAGCCCTTGACTCGAGTTATCGTGCTTTGGTTTTTTGATAGCATTTGGCTAGAGGAAAATAAATCCTCTTACCCCTTGATAGACGTCTGGTACAATATAACCCTGCATCACAAACTCTTGAGATCCTTGAAATGGTTATTGAAAATACTATGGTATGATGTCATGATGTTATGTGCAAATAACATATATGTAATACAGTGGGAGAACTGACTTTTACTGATTTTTTCATTTTATCATAATGTTGCGGTTAGTAAGAGTCGCCACCGACTTTTCTTTTATCCAACAAAGAAAAGGGTGAAAATAATAGGAAATACATTTCGAGATTTTTTCTGAGTAAGGGGGGTAGGTTATGGAAAGGGCATGTGTTAGCACCCTTTCCATCTGTAGTTATCTACGGGCTCTTAGTTTCTAGCTAACTTTAAAATGCTTTTTTTTTGTGTAAGTGTATTTGAAAATATTTTTAAAAAGATGCCTAAGTGCGGAAAACTTTGTTATGTTTCTCGTTTCGGCGAGAACGTATACAAAGTGTTTTATCTTTGAAAATATTTTAGATAAGAGTTTGTGTATGTGTGAAAAATTGTTTTGTTTGTTTTTATGAGCAAGCAACTAGGAGCTATCTACCTACTCGAAACATTTGTTCTTTTCCTCTTTTCCTTTAGATAATTCTATCCTACTATTAGTCAGTAGGTAGCCCTATCATTGGATGTTTTGAGGGACATGCGAGGGTCATCGTACAGTCACGAAAGAAACTCATAAGATAATTTAGTAACTACCCTAAGGTTTTAAGAACATATACCGAGGCAACATCGAAAGGGTCATCGAGGGACTTATGATCTTTAAACCAAAGGGTCTCCACTAAAATTTCTTACGTTCGAGAGTTGTGACTGTATTATTCCGAAGGAAACAAGTGGAGGTACCTTAGAGGTGCGCGTGTGCGAGTGAGTTATGTTTCAACTATAATTATCTTTGTATGTTAGGTTTTCTAACGTTTTCTTTTAGTATTTTCATACAAGCCTTTTAGCATTCATCTAACAGTTAATTGGATAAGTACAGAAAATAAAGTGCGGGAGTTTTGAATATACGCTATTACAAGGCTTCGGGATTGGGGAATTACAAACCAAAACGGGGAAAGAAATGTAAAGGGTACTAAGTTAAACTATTACAATCTATATGCAATTACATAATATTGGTGAAAAATAATGCGGATAAATAAATGAACGCGCGTGAGGAGAAAGAAATAAAAATGAAAGGATGAAGAAAAACCCAAAGAAAATTTCTAAGTGATAAAAGAAATATTTGTTTTTTTCAAATTTTTGTTTAGAAAAATGATTAAATTATGAGAACCTAATTCTAATTAGTTAATTAATTAAAAAAATGTGATTAAATGATTGATCAAAATTAATTTAATTAATAAAAACTTAAATCTACTATTTTTTGTGATTTTGTGATTTTTTTTATGTTCGTAAAAAGAAAAGAAAAAAGGTTTAAAGAAAATTAAATAAATAAAAAACAAAAAAAAGAAAAAAAGAAATGGGCCAGGCACTGCAAAAAGTAGTTAGAGGGTGTGAAATAGCAAAAAGTTCCCAGGCCCATTAGCAATAGAGCCGAGGCGCCTAGAGATCCAATGAGGGACGCTTCTTGGGGTTCATCATGGGGACACGCCTTTGAGGCTTTGGATCTAGCCTGATGAAATATGGTGGTCAGGAACTGGAGGTGCATGATGCGCACATTTGGTCTCACTCATACATGATCTATAGATTCATATAAACTCAAACAAATGTTAGCATACCATGAAATATGATTAAAATCATAAATTCAAAATTTTAACCTTTACCAAACCAGTGTTATCAAATGGGGGCGTTCTAAGCTTGTGATGGACTGATCTTGGGCCTTGTAAAAAACTTTCGGGGACTTCAAGAGGATGGCTCGAGGCTTGGTTGCAATCAACAGAGGCTGGAATTTTGAGATATGACTTTGTTGAGCTTTTTTGGAGAGCTTTTAGAGAGCTTTTGTTTGTAGAATTTCTTTCCCTTTATCGCTTGCAATGTTAAGTATTTATAGAGTTAGGAGAAAAGAAAGTATGGCAAGAAACAAAGCTTTCAAGGCAATGAGACAAAAATCCAACATATTAAAAGTTTGCCATATTTGGATGATTCTTGCCATTCTTGATGTTGCATGAACCTGGACAGTTTTTTGTTTGTCTTTGCACAAAATATTGGGCTCCATGATGGGTCAAGTTAAGCCCAAATGCGCTAGCCCATTATTTCTTGTATTTTTATCTAATTTATTTGATTTAATTCATATTTAAAAGAATAAAAATTCAAATAAATAAAAATAAAAATCAGAATAGCGCATGGTTAGGTTTAGAGGTCATTGGGTATGTCATAAACATGTTTGAACCCTAAAAGTTAGGTTCATTAACCTAAAAATGAAATTTTGCTAAAAGTTGACTTCATACATTTCTTGAAAATTGCCCAATTTGTGCACCTCATAACTTGCTTAATTTTCGTCTTTTGAAGTTTATCTTGGACTTTTTTGAAAGCCCAAGATGTCACCTTCGATCTCTATGTTGATCATTTTTGCTTTTGAAGATATCATCTTGATGTAAGTTTCTTTGACAAAAAGTGTCGTTTGTTGACTTTTGAAGATGACCTATAATGTATGAGATCATATCTTCTAAATGAAGCATTTTTTGGACTTGAGAACAATAACAAAGTTGTAGAGAATTGAATTTTATTAAAAATGGGCTTTGTTTGGGGAAAATTTGATTAAGCATCTGGAAGTTATGCCTGGTCAAAGTTCAGTTGACTTCTCCTAAGGAAACCCTAATTTGACAAATCTTTACTTTTGATGATCTGAGAACTTTCCTTGGGGAATCATGATCAAAACTTGATCAAATGATGAATATCACTTCAAAATGTTGATGTTGACCAAAAATCTTGAAGTTTGACTGTATGTTGACTGTGATCGGTGGGAATGAGAACTGACTGTTTTGGGAATGCTGGTTCGCATTTGCGCTGGTTTTTGCAAAGTGTCGCGGTAAGCAAGAGTCGCCACCGTCTTTTATTTTATCCAACAAGGAAAGGACAAAAGCACAGAAAAATTCCTTTTCGAGATTTTTCTCGGGTTAGGGAGGTAGATTATAGAAAGGGAAGGTGTTAGCACCCTTTCTATCCGTGGTTATCCACGGGCTCTTAGGTACTTGCTCACTATGTTTTCAAAAGTTTGCTTTTCTTTGTGTTTGTGGGTTTTTGAAAAGAGTTTTGTTTTTGAAGAGAGTGTAAGTGCGAAAAGTTTTGTTTTGTTTTTAAAAGGAGCAAGTACTTAAGAACCTCTACCTACTAAAAAAGGAATTAAATTGTGCAAATGTCCTTTAGACAGTGCTATCCCACTATCGAGGAGTAGGTAGCATCGTCGTTGGAGTTTTTGGGTCAATTCGATTTAAGTGGACGTGTGGTCACTAAAGCAATGTTAGGATGCCTTAGCGGTAACCCTAATGTCTTAGATCATTTTTATCGAGGAAACCATTTCGAGGCAACTTTTTATCTTTGGACAAGAGGGCTACCTCTAAGACTTCCTATACTCAATGACCACGTTCGAGGCAACCAAGTGAGGTGTACCCTAAGAGTGGCATGTGCATGTGTGTCAATTTTCAGTTTATATTATCTTTGTACATGTTATGGTGAGCTACTGTTGATTTTAAGTTAAGAGTTAATCTTGTCATGCAATCCTAGTTAGCATACATCTAAGCAGTTAATATATGTACAGGAATTTAAAGAGCAGAAATTGTAAATCCTACGCTATTACAAGGCTTCGGGGAGGGGGATTATTTACATGTCCAAAATTTGGGGAATAAAGCAGTAAAGTAAAAGTCTTAGTTAAGCTATTACAAACCAATAAGCAGTTACAATAAAATAAACGCGCGCAAATCTGAAAATAACCTCTAAAAATTCTAAGAATAAAATCTTTTTGTTGTTTTATTTTATTTTGGGAAAGTGATCTAAATCTACTTAATTTTAGTTTTTTTTGAGAAAATGTTAAGATAATTAAAAGATTAATTGACAAAGTTAATTTAATAGAAAAAAAACTAGCCTAATGTTTTTGTGGTTTTCTTATTTTAATGTTAATTAAAAAGATAAAAAGATGTCAATGAAAACAAAAATAAAATACAAGGGGGATCCTTCGATCCAGGGAAAAAAAAGGAGTTTCGACCCAGGGAGGGAATGGAAGCTTCGATCCAGAGAGGGTCATGGTCCTTTCGATTGGGCCAGACAGTAAGACGTGAGTAGCCTTCGATCCAGGGAAGAGGATTGTCTTTCGATCATGGAGGTCATGGCTTTCGATCCAGGAATGAGATGCCTCCTTCGATCCAGCATGCTAATGGGTTCGATCCAGAGAAGGTGTCTCCTTCAATCTGGGATGTTATACCTGCAAAAGTATGTTAGTGAAATGCAGGGGCTGGGTATTGAAACCCAGGCCCTTCGATCCTGCGCTTGCTGGGTCTCTTCAGGCTATGTCTGCAGTAAATGTTAGTAAACGAAAAACATGACCTGGGTGCCAAACCCAGGCCTTTTGATCCAGTCTAGGATGGCAAATCAAAGGTAGCAACAAGTAATAATGTGTTATGCAAATGTAAAGTTGGACAATTTACCCTTTCTTACCTGCAGATTGAGTCTTCGATTTGGGAACTTGCTGGAGGTGAACAGTTTCGATCTGGGGTTTCTGGGCGTGGATGCTTTTGTTGAAGGACTTCTTTGGCTTGGAAAGTTCTGGGCAGCGTCTCTCCAATGTTTTTTTGTTCTCCTGTTGTGTGTTTTTTCGTGTGTGTTTCGTTGTATAATTTTCGTGTAGTTTTTGTGTCCTGGATATGTATGCTGGCCTCTGTATTAATAGGGGTGTGAGGGTGTAGTAATGGCAAGAGACAGCCATTAAACAGGCCATTAAATGCCATGAGACAAGAAACAGACACATTAAAAGTTTTCCTTTTTTGAAACATTTGTGTCTCTTGAATGAACCTGGACGCTTTTGTCTTGAGTGCCCTCTTGATGACCTCCTTCGAATGGCCCTTGTCCAAAGATCAATCGAAGGGTACTAATTAAAATTCCAATCGAAAGGCTTTGTTAACAGGCCAATCGAAAGGTGTTGTTCATGCTAATCGAAGTGCTCCTTCAAAATATCAATCGAAGGGCCTTTCAGAATGCCAATCGAAGTGCTCCTTCAGAATACCAATCGAAGGGTCTTTCAGAATGCTAATCGAAGTTTTCCTTCAGAATACCAATTGAAGGGTCTTTCAGAATTCCAATTGAAGTTATAGAACCTTATCTGAAATTCAACCGATGATAATTCAATTGAGATATAAGAACTGGTCAGATCTTCGACTAAGCTGAGAACCTAACTACATTTTTCCTGAAAGGTAAAGGTCAGTCATATGCAATGCATGATATGGATCAGGCAATGATGCTCTCAAAATAAATGAGATTGTATCCATATGATGTGTACATGCATGTATTATGATGTATGGAAGTGTGATGTTTTAGCTGGGAAAATAAATCCCGGAGCTGCTGGTGAATGGAGTTGAGTCTGGATGATTGTCAGAGTTGCGTCTGCATCTGGAGCGTATCTGAAATGTATTTGAATGAGTGACAGAATGACATCCGAATCTGGATCGTATCTGGACTGTAATTTGAATGAGTGACAGAATGACATCCGAATCTGGATTGTATCTGGACTGTAATTTGAATGAGTGACAAAATGACATCCGAATCTGGATCGTATCTGGACTGTAATTTGAATGAGTGACAGAATGACATCCGTATCTGGATCGTATCTGGACTGTAATTTGAATGAGTGACAGAATGACATCTGAATCTGGATCGTATCTGGACTATAATTTGAATGAGTGACAGAATGACATCCGAATCTGGATCGTATCTGGACTGTAATTTGAATGAGTGACAGAATGACATACGAATCTGGATCGTATCTGGACTGTATTTTGAAGGAGTCTGGAATAAGTATCAGAATGTCAGCCATATCTGGATCGCATCTGAACTGTCTCTAGAAGGGGTCTGGAATAAGTATCAGAATGTCATCCATATCTGGGTCACATCTGAACTATCTCTAGAAGGAGCCTGGAATAAGTATCAGAATGTCAGCCATATCTGGGTCGCATCTGAACTATCTCAAGAAGGAGTCTGGAATAAGTATCAGAATTTCAGCCATATCTGGGCCGTATCTGAACTATCTCTAGAAGGAGTCTGGAATAAGTATCAGAATGTCAGCCATATCAGGGTCGCATCTGAACTATCTCTAGAAGGAGTCTGGAATAAGTATCAGAATGTCAGCCATATCTGGGTCGCATCTGAACTATCTCTAGAAGGAGTTTAGAATAAGTATCAGAATGTCAGCCATATTTGGGTCACATCTGAACTATCTCTAGAAGGAGTCTGGAATAAGTATCAAAATGTCAGCCATATCTGGATCGCATCTGAACTATCTCTAGAAGGAGTCTGGAATAAGTATCAGAATGTCAGCCATATCTGAGTCGCATCTGAACTATCTCTAGAAGGAATCCGGAATAAGTATCAGAATGTCAGCCATATTTGGGTCTCAACTGAACTATCTCTAGAAGGAGTCTGGAATAAGTATCAGAATGTCAGCCATATCTGGGTCGCATATGAACTATCTCTAGAAGGAGTCTGGAATAAGTATCAGAATGTCAGCCATATCTGGGTCGCATCTGAACTATCTCTAGAAGGAGTCTGGAATAAGTATCAGAATGTCAGCCATATCCGGGTCGCATCTGAACTATCTCTAGAAGGAGTCTAGAATAAGTATCAGAATGTCAGCCATATCTGGGTCGCATCTGAACTATCTCTAGAAGGAGTTTGGAATAAGTATCAGAATGTCAGCTATATCTGGGTCGCATCTGAACTATCTCTAGAAGGAGTCTGGAATAAGTATCAGAATGTCAGCCATATTCGGGTCGCATCTGAACTATCTCTAGAAGGAGTATGGAATAAGTATCAGAATGTCATCCATATCTGGGTCACATCTGAACTATCTCTAGAAGGAGTCTGGAATAAGTATCAGAATATCAGCCATATCTGGGTCGCATCTGAACTATCTCTAGAAGGTGATGATCTTTGCCTGTTGATTGATCTTTCCTGAAAAGGTAAAGAGTTAGTTGTATGCAATGTCATGATGTATGCATTGTCATGATGTATGCATTGTGTAATGATGTTGTTGAAGTGTAATTTTGTCTTGGACTTTGCTCAAAATGTTTCCACCAGGGATCCCTGCTTTGTTGTTTGAGGAGAACTCCGCTGGGGGATATTGAAAACTCTATGGAGGAGAGATGTTCTGCTGAGGATTTTAACGATAAACTCCGGTGGGGATTCCGTTGATAAGCTCTGTTGGGGATTTTGATGATAAAATCCGCTGGGGATGGATTACCGTTGCTAGTGATATTGAATCTGTTGAGGATAGAAGTCATGCTTGGGGAAAGAAAGAACTTCGCTAGGGATGATCTTTTAGTTGTAACTTGCTGAGGATAACCTTCTGAAATTGGCTGGGGAGACTTATTTTTGCTTCACATGGGATAAGCTTCCAGAATCTACTGGGGAAGGTGATTGAACTCCATTGGGGAAACTTTTTTTTTTAGACTGCGCTGGGGAAATGGCTCCACTGGGGGTATCTTGTATTCTGCCGGGGAACATTCTTATATTCCATTGAGGAATATTAAGACTGCCAGGGATACTCTTACGCTTGCTGGAGAATATCCTTATACTCCGCTGGGGAATATTAAGACCTTCTGGGGATACCAAACCTTTTCGGGGTTGACGGTAGACTAACTCTGCTTGGGGGAGAGTATGGTTGATTCATTCATAGTAGCAAGCCTCAGCTGGGAGAGCTATCATTACTGCTTTACTATGCGGGGAGTGAAGATATCTTGGTCATATTCTTCAGCTGAACCTACCTTGGTACCTGGTGGACAGAGCAACTGCACAGTTCAGACAATTCTTATTGCCCCTGTTTATGCGGGACAAGGTGCCTGCGGAGGCCCTGTGGATCGAGTATTATCCCAACCTATGAGGTGCTTGGTCTCTTTAGATTTAAATGACAAGTCTTCTTCTGGTAGGTGAGTGACGAGATGACGGGACATAGTCGTACGCTTTGATCCCTAATTTTTGCTTGGACCGCCCTTTTGGGTTTTCAGTCCATCGGGATACCCTTTTTTTCCCAAGCCGCCTTTTCAGGTTTTCGACTTGTCGGGTGTACAAATTTTTTCACTTTCATCCCTTATTTTTTTCCCGAACCCTTTTGGTTCGCCGGGAAGCCCTTATTTTTTCCTAGGCCTATCAACCTAGCGGGTCTTTGTTCATGCACGATATTTTGACTATGTCCATTCCCTCAGGATGTAGAGAGGTGTCACTGTCGGTAGTGTTGTGTTGCCATACTACCAGAAGATCTTCGTTTGATCATGCAAGATTCGTTGCTGGAATTCATGTCCAATGCCCCAAGTGACGGAGATGGAGACTTGCCCCTGGTTACTCTGCACTTCTTCAGGGATTTCTTGAAATCTTGACTGGACTGCCCTAGGTGCGCTGGATAGTGACATGTCAAGTCCCCTTGTTGATAGGAGATTTGTCAATGGAAGTGTTATCCTTTTTGAAGTGATTTTGTTCACTGAGAGGGCTTTCGTTCATCGAATATTCGTTGTGTGAATTTCTCCGCTGTCAAACAAATAGCCAAATGCAAACAGTGATATTCAAATAATGCAAAGTTTATGCTTGTCTCGAAGTTTTGAAAAATGCGTTTTTTAGCAAAAAACTCTTTATAAGACAAATTCAACACAAGATTTAGGGCAAAGCCTTACAGGAGTCAGGATACCTTTTGTAACAGTATGCTTTCGAACTAACCCATGCTTCAGTTAGGACTTTTGAAGGGTTGTAACGTGGCTTGGTTCACGGTTTAAGAAACAAAGGATAAAGGCTCAAAGTATATTTGTACCCACCCACTCTTCGTGATGTTCTTCAATCCTAAACTCAGTTAATTATGCATTTGAACTCCAAATGAGTCTGGAACGACGTTTTTGGTGATGGTTCACACAAGTTGAATTTGTTGGAAGGCAGTCATTTTTGCAACATTTTTCATGTTGTTGAGGGTTTTTAGCGACCTCGTTCTTTTGATTTGTTATCCCTAACTTTTGCCTGACTGTTCCTGTTTTCGAGATTACAGTCAGCGGGATGCCCCAACTTTCTTAAGCCTCCTTTATAGGTTTTGGCTCAGTGGGCTTTTCTCTTTTGAGATATTGACTGCCTATGAGATAAGGAACCACCATTGTCTTTTGATTCCAGAGGAATTCTTTTGATGTCGTTCGTTGTATTATGAACTGAGAGTTTTTCGACATAAAGCACATCTTTTGAATTAACTGAGAGACTACCCTGCCCCAGGTTTTGATTAAAGGTTTCAATTTGTGTTTAAAACAGAAAACTCCTACTTCTTTGGCTCAAAGGGGTTGACTAGGGATTATCTTCCTTATAACTCCAGTGTTTAGGATTTGAAAGAAATGCCTGTACATCGTCAGCAAGGTCTGTCCAAAAGCATACTGTATGAGATTATGGCATTGTTTCGTCATCCTCCCTCTAAAGGCTTGTAACTTTTAGCAAGAGTTGAATGTCATAAAGTGAGTAAAAAGCATAGTTTAAATGTAATTAAAATGATTGTATCAAATCAAGACAGACATATGCAATGCATTAATGAAACAAAGTTTGACATTAGTAGATAATTGTTTGAATAACAAAGAGATTACAACTTGAAAATTCAAATGAAACAAAGGCATTCTCAATGATTTGGCATAGGAGCAGTGATTATGTTTGGAGTCTCCGTAGGATCAAACTTGATCTCCCTGGCATCAATCATGTCTTGGATCTTGTTCTTCAAAGCCCAATAGTTGTTTGTGTCATGTCCCGGACTGTCAGAGTGGTATGCACACCTTTCATTGGGGTTGTACCTTGTGGAGGCTATGTTGGGATTCTTAGGAGGGTCCCTTAACATCACCAGATTCAACCTCAATAGGTGTTGTAAAGCTTGAGACAACGACACATTGAGCTTGATAAATTGCCTTCTGGGCTTACTCTGATCAACCTGTTGTTTTTGGTGAGGTTGTTGTTGGACCCTTGAGGTAGTAGCAACTTGGAGAGGTCCATTCTACACCATACCAAACTCTTGTCTTCTTGGAGGCTGATTAATGATTTGATCCCCAGCCTTGACCGTTTGCTTCATGTTGTTGTATCTGTCTTGATGAAGCTGATGGATCATGGTTCTCAACTCTTCTTGTTCCCGAGCTAAGCCTTGGATAAGAGCCATCTGCCCCAGCATCTGGGTTCTCATTGCATCTACCTCATCTTGCAGATGTTTCAGCCGTTCGTCCTTATTGTCTTCAAGACTTTTCTTGACCAAATTCCCCATGAGGAGTGTTCTCAACTCTTCCTTCCCCTGGGATAGGTTTAGGAAGATTTCCCTGAACTGAGTCTCTTGAGTATGAAGATCCTGGTTGTCTTGCTGGAAAGCCATTGCTGAAATAAACAGCGAGAACATGAGAGACCCGTATTGGGAGACCTGTTATGCAATGATATGTATGATATATGTATGCAATGTTTTCAAGAATCTCGCGGGGTAAACAAGAAACTTTTAGAATTTGAATCTTGTAGCTTTGATTGAAGGAACTTCATGTTGCTGAGATTCCTTCTTCAAGAGTCAAGCTCACCATATCGAGTGGGTCATAGCCCCTGACTCAAGTTATCGTGTTTTGATTTCTAAACAACCTTGGCTAGAGGAAAATAAATCCCCTTTGCCCCTTGCTAGACTTTTGATTTACCATAACCTGCATCACAAACCCTTGAGATCCTTGAAATGGTTAAGGAAATGCTAAGATATGATGTTATGATGTGTATGCTATGCGTTTAAGAAAAAGCATGAGGTGATGTAAGTAAGCCCTGCAATAAATCCAGATTATTGGATAAGGACTGTAAACAAAACCTGCAAGGAACTCATGTTGTCAGATAATAAGAATGTGCAAGTAGTTTCAAGTTTGAAGGCACACAAGTCACACAAAAGAGCCCTTAGATTTCAGGCTTGCATGAGGTTTCATAGGTAAGTACCCTCTTGAGTTTAGTTGGCTCAAAACCTGTCCTATAAATAGTAACCGGGTTCTAAGGAGCTCAATATCATTGGATTGTTTTCTATGTTCATTGTTTTGGTTTAGCCACTTAACTGGCGACCAAAATATTCCAAGAAAACAACCCTCAATGAGTGTAGTATCGAGTATCTACCAACTTCGGACTGCACCAAAGTCGGTCATCTCACTACCCCTAAAAAAGGCCAAGATGGTCAAGTAAGGTTCTAAGGTCAATTGATGCTTCACGACACCACGCGGCGGCCCCATACTCTCCTTGACTTAACTCAAGGGTTACCGGTACCAACCAAAGTGCCACATCAACGTAGCTACTGTTTCAACCATGTCGGTATACCCCGCACAGTTCCCTCACAGTTTATTGCTACTTACCTAAAAGGTGTCCCCAGATCCGGGTTAGGATCTATAGAACTCCAATACAAGCCCACAAAATTTAAAGCATACAAAGCATACAATTGAAAACACAAGTGATCTAATCCTAAGGTACACCTCACTTATAATAATCCCTAGCAGAGTCGCCAGTTCTGTGATCGGTGGGAATGAGAACTGACTGTTTTGGGAATGCTGGTTCGCGTTTGCGTTTGTTTTCGCAAAATGTCGCGGTAAGCAAGAGTCGCCACCGTCTTTTATTTTATCCAACAAGGAAAGGACAAAAGCACAAAAAAATTCCTTTTCGAGATTTTTCTGGGGTTAGGGAGGTAGATTATAGAAAGGGAAGGTGTTAGCACCCTTTCTATCAGTGGTTATCCACGGGCTCTTAGGTACTTGCTCACTATGTTTTCAAAAGTTTGCTTTTCTTTGTGTTTGTGGGTTTTTGAAAAGAGTTTTGTTTTTGAAGAGAGTGTAAGTGCGAAAAGTTTTGTTTTATTTTTAAAAGGAGCAAGTACTTAAGAACCTCTACTTACTCAAAAAGGAATTAAATTGTGCAAATGTCCTTTAGACAGTGTTATCCCACTATTGAGGAGTAGGTAGCACCGTCGTTGGAGTTTTCAGGTCAATTCGATTTAAGGGGACGTGTGGTCACTAAAGCAATGTTAGGATGCCTTAGCGGTAACCCTAATGTCTTAGATCATTTTTATCGAGGCAACCATTTCGAGGAAACTTTTGATCTTTGGATAGGAGGGCGACCTCTAAGACTTCCTATACTCAATGACCACGTTTGAGGCAACCAAGTGAGGTGTACACTAAGAGTGGCATGTGCATGTGTGTCAATTTTCAGTTTATATTATCTTTGTACATGTTATGATGAGCTACTGTTGATTTTAAGTTAAGAGTTAATCTTGTCATGCAATCCTAGTTAGCATACATCTAAGCAGTTAATATATGTACAGGAATTTAAAGAGCAGAAATTGTAAATCCTATGCTATTACAAGGCTTCGGGGAGGGGGATTATTTACATGTCCAAAATTTGGGGAATAAAGCAGTAAAGTAAAAGTCTTAGTTAAGCTATTACAAACCAATAAGCAGTTACAATAAAATAAACGCGCGCAAATATGAAAATAACCTCTAAAAATTCTAAGAATAAAATCTTTTTGTTGTTTTATTTTATTTTGGGAAAGTGATCTAAATCTACTTAATTTTAGTTTGTTTTTGAGAAAATGTTAAGATAATTAAAAGATTAATTGACAAAGTTAATTTAATAGAAAAAAAACTAGCCAAATGTTTTTGTGGTTTTCTTATTTTAATGTTAATTAAAAAGATAAAAAGATGTCAATGAAAACAAAAATAAAATACAAGGGGGATCCTTCGATCCAGGGAAAAAAAAGGAGTTTCGACCCAGGGAGGGAATGGAAGCTTCGATCGAGAGAGGGTCATGGTCCTTTCGATTGGGCCAGACAGTAAGGAGTGAGTAGCCTTATATCCAGGGAAAAGGATTGTCTTTCGATCATGGAGGTCATGGCTTTCGATCCAGGAATGAGATGCCTCCTTCGATCCAGCATGATAATGGGTTCGATCCAGAGAAGGTGTCTCCTTCAATCTGGGATGTTATACCTGCAAAAGTATGTTAGCGAAATGCAGGGCCTGGGTATTGAAACCCAGGCCCTTCGATCCTGCGCTTGCTGGGTCTCTTCAGGCTATGTCTGCAGTAAATGTTAGCAAACGAAAAACATGACCTGGGTGCCAAACCCAGGCCTTTCGATCCTGTCTAGGATGGCAAATCAAAGGTAGCAACAAGTAATAATGTGTTATGCAAATGTAAAGTTGGACAATTTACCCTTTCTTACCTGCAGATTGAGTCTTCGATTTGGGCACTTGCTGGAGGTGAACAGTTTTGATCTGGGGTTTCTGGGCGTGGATGCTTTTGTTGAAGGACTGCTTTGGCTTGGAAAGTTCTGGGCAGCGTCTCTCCAATGTTTTTTTGTTCTCCTGTTGTGTGTATTTTCGTGTGTGTTTCGTTGTATAATTTTCGTGTAGTTTTTGTGTCCTGGATATGTATGTTGGCCTCTGTATTTATAGGGGTGTGAGGGTGCAAAAATGGCAAGAGACAGCCATTAAATAGGCCATTAAATGCCATGAGACAAGAAACTGACACATTAAAAGTTTTCCTTTTTTGAAACATTTGTGTCTCTTGAATGAACCTGGAAGCTTTTAACTTGAGTGCCCTCTTGATGACCTCCTTCAAATGGCCCTTGTCAAAAGATCAATCGAAGGTTACTAATTAAAATTCCAATCGAAAGGCTTTGTTAACAGGCCAATCGAAAGGTGTTGTTCATGCTAATCGAAGTGCTCCTTCAGAATACCAATCGAGGGCCTTTCAGAATTCCAATCGAAGTGCTCCTTCAGAATACCAATCGAAGGGCCTTTTAGAATGCCAATCGAAGTTTTCCTTCAGAATACCAATCGAAGGGTCTTTCAGAATGCCAATCGAAGTGCTCCTTTAGAATACCAATCGAAGGGTCTTTCAGAATGCCAATCAAAGTGCTTGTCCATAATGCCAATCGAAAGGCTTCTTCAGAATACCAATCGAAGGGTCTTTCAGAATGCCAATCGAAGGCCTTGACACAATACCAATCGAAGTGCTTGTCCATAATTCCAATCGAAAGGCTCCTTCAGAATACCAATCGAAGGGTCTTTCAGAATGCCAATCGAAAGGTCTTTCAGAATGCCAATAGAAAGGTACTTAAAGCACCACTAAAAAATTTTCTTTTTCCTTATGCAAGGGTTTCTGGTCAACCATGTAGGGGGAAGACTTTGGAAAACATGAGAGGGCAAATTTTGGGGTGCAACATTGACCATAATTAACTTTTTTATCAATACAATTGATTTTCAAGCATCTGAGCCATTGACTGAGCAAACTTATGTAGGGCTTGAAACTTGACGTGAGCCTTGTTGAGGAGCTATGAAGAAACATGGGAGCCACTTGAGACTTTTGCAGACCAAATTTCCTTGAGAAACTCCAAACCCTAGTTGTAGGCTTTTGGTCTAGGAGGTCCATCTTGACTAGTCCACCCTTGGGTGCCTTTACCATTTGAAGAGCCTTGAAAGAATGCTTGAAAGAAAAATGGGAGGGAAATTTTGGGGTACAAAAACTTCCCATTTTTAATCTTCTTAAACATGAATAGTTAGATTGGTATGTCTGTCATTCGTGACTTGAAGGTAGAAGATGATGGAACACTTAAGTTCCCAGAAATTTGCACTCGCCTGTGCAAGATGGTAACGTTGTTGGCTGATTGTATCGGGAATGGGATTATAAGATTCCATTTGGAGAGATGACTGAGAGTCATTGAATATGGGCTTATAAATGCCATCCAAAGTAAATGTTTACTTTTAACTGGAAGAAGTATCAGAATAAACCTACGGTTGGTTTAATCTGAGCCAGAAAATGTTCCTTTTGTCTTTAACTGGAAGAAGTATCAGAATAAATCATTGGTTGATTTAATCTGAGCCAGAAAAAGGTCTACTGGAAGAAGTATTAGAATAAATCATTGGTCGATTTATTTTGAGCCTGAAAAAGGCCTACTGGAAGAAGTATTAGAATAAATCATTGGGTCGATTTAATTTGAGCCAGCCACTATCTATGCTTATTTTTATATGGAAGAAGTATCAGAATAAATCTTTGGTTGATTTAATTTGAGCCAGAAAATGTCTTCAACTGGGAGAATTATCAGAATAGATCTACACCTGATCTAAGTTGAGCCAGAAGTATGTCTATTGGAAGAAGTATCAGAATGAACCTTTGGTTGATTTATTTCGAGCCAGCGACTATCTACGACCGTCTTCAACTGGAAGAAGTATCAGAATAAATCTTTGGTTGATTTAATCTGAGTCAGAAGAGGTTTTGTTGTCTCTAACTGGAAGAAGTATCAAAATAAACCTAAAATTGGTTTAATCTGAGACATAAAAAGGTCTACTAGAAGAAGTATCAGAATAAATCATTGGTCGATTTAATCTAAGCTAGAAGATATTTATACTCATTTTATCTGGAAGAAGTATTAGAATAAATCATTAGTCGATTTAATCTGAGCCAGAAAAAGGTCTACTGGAAGAAGTATAAGAATAAAACATTAGTCGATTTAATATGAGCCAGAAGATATTTATGTTCATTTTATCTGGAAGAAGTATCAGAATAAATCACTGGTCGATTTAATCTGAGCCAGAAAAAGGTCTGCTGGAAACACTATCAAAATAAACCATTAGTCGATTTAATCTGAGCCAGCGACTATCTACGACCTTCTTCAACTGGTAGAAGTATCAGAATAAATATTTGGTTGATTTAATCTGAGCAAAAAGAGGTCTTTGTGTCTTTAACTGGAAGAAGTATTAGAATAAATCATTGGTCGATTTAATCTGAGCCCGAAAAAGGTCTACTGGAAGAAGTATCAGAATAAATCTTTGGGTCGATTTAATCTGAGCCAGCTGCTATCTATGCTTATTTTAATCTAGAAGAACTATCAGAATAAATCTTTTGTTGATTTAATCTGAGTCAGAAAATGTCTTCAACTAGGAGAAGTATCAGAATAGATCTACACCTGATCTAAGCTGAGCCAGAAGAATGTCTATTGGAAGAACTATCAGAATGAACCTTTTTTTGATTTATTCTGAGCCAACGGCTATCTACGACCGTCTTCAACTGGTAGAAGTATGATAATAAAAATTTGGTTGATTTAATCTGATCCAGAAGAGGTTTTGTTGTCTTTAACTGGAAGAAGTATTAGAATAAACCTATAGTTGGTTTAATCTGAGCCAGAAAAAGGTCTATTGGAAAAAGTATCAGAATAAATCATTGGTCGATTTAATTTGAGCCCGAAAAAGGTCTACTGGAAGAAGTATCAGAATAAATCATTGGGTCGATTTAATCTGAGCCAGCCATTATCTATGCTTATTTTTATCTGGAAGAAGTATCAGAATAAATCTTTGGTTGATTTAATTTGAGCCAGAAAATGTCTTTAACTGGGAGAAGTATCAGAATAGATCTACACCTGATTTAAGTTGAGCCAGAAGTATGTCTACTGGAAGAAGTATCAGAATGAACCTTTGGTTGATTTATTCCGAGCCAGCGACTATCTACGACCGTCTACAACTGGAAGAAGTATCAGAATAAATCTTTGGTTGATTTAATCTGAGCCAGAAGAGGTCTATGTTGTCTCTAACTAGAAGAAGTATCAGAATAAACCTACAATTGGTTTAATCTGAGACAGAAAAAGGTCTACTAGAGGAAGTATCAGAATAAATCATTGGGTCAATTTAATCTGAGCCAGCCACTATCTATGCTTATTTTTATCTGGAAGAAGTATCCGAATAAATCTTTGGTTGATTTAATTTGAGCCAGAAAATGTCTTCAACTGGGAGAAGTATCAGAATAGATCTACACCTGATCTAAGTTGAGCCAGAAGTATGTATACTGGAAGAAGTATCAGAATGAACCTTTAGTTGATTTATTTCGAGCCAGCGACTATCCACGACCGTCTTCAACTGGAAAAAGTATCAGAATAAATCTTTGGTTGATTTAATCTGAGCCAGAAGAGGTATTTGTTGTCTCTAACTGGAAGAAGTATCAGAATAAACCTACAATTGGTTTAATCTGATACATAAAAAGGTCTACTAGAAGAAGTATCAGAATAAATCATTGGTCGATTTAATCTTAGCTAGAAGATATTTAAACTCATTTTATCTGGAAGAAGTATTAGAATAAATCATTAGTCGATTTAATCTGAGCCAGAAAAAGGTCTACTGGAAGAAGTATAAGAATAAAAAATTAGTCGATTTAATATGAGCCAGAAGATATTTATGTTCATTTTATCTGGAAGAAGTATCATAATGAATCATTGGTCGATTTAATCTGAGGCAGAAAAAAAGTCTGTTGGAAGCAGTATCAGAATAAACCATTAGTAGATTTAATCTGAGCCAGCGACTATCTACGACCGTCTTCAACTGGAAGAAGTGTCATAATAAATATCTGGTTAATTTAATCTGTGCCAGAAGAGGTCTCTGTGTCTTTAACTGGAAGAAGTATCAGAATAAATCATTGGTCGATATAATCTGAGCCCGAAAAAGGTCTACTGGAAGAAGTATAAGAATAAATATTTGGGTCGATTTAATCTGAGCCAGCCACTATCTATGCTTATTTTTATCCGGAAGAAGTATCAAAATAAATATTTGGTTGATTTAATCCGAGTCAGAAAATGTCTTCAACTAGGAGAAGTATCATAATAGATCTACACCTGATCTAAGATGAGCCAGAAGAATGTCTACTGGAAGAACTATCAGAATGAACCTTTTGTTGATTTATTCCGAGAAAACGACTATCTACGACCGTCTTCAACTGGAAGAAGTATGATAATAAATATTTAGTTGATTTAAACTGAGCCAGAAGAGGTCTTTGTTGTTTTTAACTAAAAGAAGTATCAGAATAAACCTATAGTTGGTTTAATCTGACCCAGAAAAAGGTCTACTGGAAGAAGTGTCAAAATAAATAATTGGTCAATTTAATCTGAGCCATAAGATACTTATACTCTATTTATCTGTAAGAAGTATAAGAAAAAATCATTAGTCGTATTAATCTGAGCCAAAAAAAGGTCTACTAGAAGAAGTATCAGTATAAAACATTAGTCGTTTTAATCTGAGCCAGAAGATATTTATGTTCATTTTATCTGGAAGAATTATTAGAATAAATCATTGGTAGATTTAATTTGAGCTAGAAAAAGGTATGTTGGAAGCAGTATCAAAATAAACCATTAGTCGATTTAATCTGAGCCAGCGACTATCTACGACGCTCTTCAACTGGAAGAAGTATCAGTATAATCTCTGGTTGATTTAATCTGAGCTAGAAGAGGTCTCTGTTTCTTTAACCGGAAGAAGTATCAGAATAAATCATTGGTCGATTTAATTTGAGCCCGGAAAAGGTCTACTGGAAGAAGTATCAGAATAAATCATTGGGTCGATTTAATCTGAGCCAGCCACTATCTATGCTTATTTATATCTGGAAGAAGTATCATAATAAATCTTTGGTTGATTTAATTTAAGCCAGAAAATGTCTTCAACTGGGAAAAGTATCAGAATAGATCTACCACTAATCTAAGTTGAGCCAGAAGTATGTCTACTGGAAGAAGTATCAGAATGATCCTTTGGTTGATTTATTTCGAGCCAGCGACTATCTACGATCGTCTTCAACTGGAAGAAGTATCAGAATAAATCTTTGGTTGATTTAATCTGAGCCAGAAGAGGTCTTTGTTGTCTCTATCTGGAAGAAGTATCAGAGTATACCAACAATTGGTTTAATTTGAGACAGAAAAAGGTCTACCAGAAGAAGTATCAGAATAAATCATTGGTCGATTTAATCTAAGCCAGAAGATATTTATACTCATTTTATCTGGAAGAAGTATTAGAATAAATCATTAGTCGATTTAATCTGAGCCAGAAAAAGGTCTACTGGAAGAAGTATCAGAATAAAACATTAGTCGATTTAATATGAGCCAGAAGATATTTATGTTCATTTTATCTAGAAGAATTATCAGAATAAATCATTGGTCGGTTTAATCTGAGCCAGAAAAAGGTTTGCTGAAAGCACTATCAGAATAAACCATTAATCGATTTAATCTGAGCCAGCGACTATCTACGACCTTCTTCAACTGGAAGAAGTATCAGAATAAATATTTGGTTGATTTAATCTGAGCCAGAAGAGCTCTCTGTGTCTTTAACTAGAAGAAGTATCAGAATAAATCATTGGTCGATTTAATCTGAGCCCGAAAAAGGTCTACTCGAAGAAGTATCAGAATAAATATTTCGGTTGATTTAATCTAATCCAACCACTATCTATGCTTATTTTTATCTAGAAGAAGTAAAAGAATAAATCTTTTGCTGATTTAATTTGAGTCAGAAAATGTCTTCAACTAGGAGATGTATCAGAATAGATCTACACATGATCTAAGTTGAGCCAGAAGAATGCCTACTGGTAGAACTATCAGAATGAACCTTTTTTTGATTTATTCCGGGCCAACGACTATCTACCACCGTCTTCAACTGGAAGAATTATGATAATAAATATTTGGTTATTTAATATGAGCCAGAAGAGGTCTTTGTTGTCTTTAACTGGAAGAAGTATCAGAATAAACCTATAATTGGTTTAATCTGAGCCAGGAAAAGGTCTACTGGAAGAAGTATCAGAATAAATCATTGGTCGATTTAATTTGAGCTCGAAAAAGGTCTACTGGAAGAAGTATCAGAATAAATCACTGGGTTGATTTAATCTGAGCCAACCATTATCTATCCTTATTTTTATCTGGAAGAAGTATCAGAATAAATCTTTGGTTGATTTAATTTGAGCCAGAAAATGTCTTCAACTGGGAGAAGTATCAGAATAAATCTACACCTATCTAATTTGAGCCAAAAGTATGTCTACTGGAAGAAGTATCAGAATGAACCTTTGGTTGATTTATTCCGAGCCAGCGACTCTCTAAGACCGTCTTCAACTAGAAGAAGTATCAGAATAAATCTTTGGTTGTTTTAATCAGAGCTAGAAGAGGTCTATGTTGTCTCTAACTGGAAGAAGTATCAGAATAAACCTACAATTGGTTTAATCTGAGACAGAAAAAGTTCTACTAGAAGAAGTATCAGAATAAATCATTGGTCGATTTAATCTAAGCCAGAAGATATTTATACTCATTTTATCTGGAAGAAGTATTAGAATAAATTATTAGTCGATTTAATCTGAGCCAGAAAAAGTTCTACTGGAAGAAGTATCAGAATAAAACATTAATCGATTTAATATGAGCTAGAAGATATTTATGTTCATTTTATCTGGAAGAAGTATCAGAATAAATCATTGGTCGATTTAATCTGAGCCAGAAAAAAGTCTGCTGGAAGCAGTACCAGAATAAACCATTTGTCGACTTAATCTGAGCCAGCGACTATCTATGACCGTCTTCAACTAGAAGAAGTATCAGAATAAAAATTTAGTTGATTTAATTTGAGCCAGAATAGGTATCTGTGTCTTTAACTGGAAGAAGTATCAGAATAAATCATTGGTCGATTTAATCTGAGCCAACCACTATCTATGCTTTTTTTCCTGGAAGAAGGATCAGAATAAATCTTTGGTTGATTTATTATGAGTCAGAAAATGTCTTCAACTAGGAGAAGTATCAGAATAGATCTACACCTGATCTAAGATGAGCCAGAAGAATGTCTACTGGAAGAACTATCAGAATGAACCTTTTGTTGATTTATTCCATGCCAACGACTATCTACGACCGTATTCAACTAGAAGAAGTATGATAATAAATATTTAGTTGGTTTAATCTGAGCCAGAAGAAGTATTTGTTGTCTTTAACTGGAAGAAGTATCAGAATAAACCTATAGTTGGTTTAATCTGAGCCAGAAAAAGGTCTACTGGAAGAAGTGTTAGAATAAATAATTGGTCGATTTATTATGAGCCAAAAGATATTTATACTCAATTTATCTGGAAGAAGTATAAGAAAAAATCATTAGTCGATTTAATCTGAGCCAAAAAAGGTCTACTAGAAGAAGCATCGGTATAAAACATTAGTCGATTTAATCTGAGCCAGAAGATGTTTATGTTCATTTTATCTGGAATAATTATTAGAATAAATCATTGGTAGATTTAATTTGAGCTAGAAAAAAGTCTACTGGAAGCAGTATCAGAATAAACCATTAGTCGATTTAATATGAGCCAGCGACTATCTACGATCGTCTTCAACTGGAAGAAGTATTAGAATAATCTCTGGTTGATTTAATCTGAGCTAGAAGAGGTCTCTGTGTCTTTAACCGGAAAAATTATAAGAATAAATCATTGGTTGATTTAATCTGAATCAGAAAAAGGTCTATTGGAAGAAGTATCAGAATAAATCTTTGGTCAATTTAATTTGAGCCAGCAAATATTTATGCTTGTTTTTATCTGGAAGAAGTATCAGAATAAATCTTTGGATGATTTAATCTGAGTCAGAAAATGTCTTCAACTGGAAGAAGTATCAGAATAGATCTACACCTGAACTAAGCTGAGCCAGAAGAATGTCTACGGGAAGAAGTATTAGAATTAACCTTTAGTTGATTTATTCCGAGCCCGCAACTATCTACGACCGTCTTCAACTGGAAGAAGTATCAGAATAAATCTTTGGTTGATTTAATCTGAGCCAGAAGATATTTATACTCATTTTATCTGGTAGAAGTATCAGAATAAATCATTAGTCGATTTAATCTGAGCAAGAAAAAGGTCTACTAGAAGAAGTATCGGTATAAATCATTAGTAGATTTAATCTGAGCCAGAAAAAGGTCTTCTGGAAGCAATATTAGAATAAACCATTAGTCGATTTAATCTGAGCAAGCGACTATCTACGACCATCTTAAACTGGATGAACTATTAGGATAAATATTTGGTTAATTTAATCTGAGCCAGAAGATCTCTCTGTGTCTTTAACCGGAAGAAGTATCAGAATAAATCATTGGTCGATTTAATCTGAGCCAGAAAAAGGTCTATTGGAAGAAGTATCAAAATAAATCATTGGTCGATTTAATCTGAGCCAGCAAATATTTATGCTTGTTTTTATCTGGAAGAAGTATGAGAATAAATCTTTGGTTGATTTAATTTGAGCCAGAAAACGTCTTCAATTGGAAGAAGTATCAGAATAGATCTACACGTAATCTAAGTTGAGCCAGAAGAATGTCTACGGGAAGAAGTATCAGAATGAACCTTGCGTTGATTTATTCCAAGCCAGTGACTATCTAAGACCGCCTTCAACTGGAAGAAGTATCAGGATAAGTTTTTGGTTGATTTAATCTGAGCCAAAAGAGGTCTTTGTTGTCTTTAACTGGAAGAAGTATCAGAATAAATCTACAGATGGTTTAATCTGAGCCTGAGAAAGTTCTTGTGAAAGATGTATCAGAATAAATAATTGGTCTATTTAATCTGAGCCAGAAGATATTTATACATATTTTATCCGGAAGAATTATAAGAATAAATCATTATTCGATTTAATTTGAGCCAGAAAAAGGTCTACTAGAAGAAGTACCAGTATAAAACATTAGTAGATTTAATCTGAGCCAGAAGATATTTATGTTCATTTTATCTGGAAGAAGTATTAGAATAAATCATTGGTAGATTTAATTTAAGCTAGAAAAGGTCTCCTGGAAGAAGTATCAGAATAAACCATTAGTCGATTTAATCTGAGCCAACGATTATCTACGGCCGTCTTCAACTGGAAAAAGTATCAGAATAAATCTTTGGTTGATTTAATCTGAGCCAGAAGAGGTCTCTGTGTCTTTAACTGGAAGAAGTATAAGAATAAATCATTGGTCGATTTAATCTGAGTCAGAAAAAGGTCTACTGGAAGAAGTATCAGAATAAATCTTTGGTCGATTTAATCTGAGCCAGTAAATATTTATGCTTGTTTTTATCTGGAAGAATTATCAGAATAAATCTTTGGTTGATTTAATCTGAGCCAGAAAATGTCTTTAACTAGAAGAAGTATCAGAATAGATCTACACCTAATCTAAGTTAAGCCAGAAGAATGTCTACGGGAAGAAGTATTAGAATGAACCTTTGGTTTATTTATTCCGAGCCAGCGACTATCTACGACCGTCTTTAACTGGAAGAAGTATCAGAATAAATCTTTGGTTGATTTAATCTGAGCCAAAAGAGGTCTTTTTTGTCTTTAACTGGAATAAGTATCAGAATAAACCTACAGTTGGTTTAATCTGTGCTAAAAAAAGGTCTACTGGAAGAAGTATTAGAATAAATCATTGGTCGATTTAATCTGAGCCAGAAGATATTTATACTCATTTTATCTGGTAGAAGTATCAGAATAAATCATTAGTCAATTTAATCTGAGCAAGAAAAAGGTCTACTAGAAGAAGTATCAGAATAAAAAATTAGCCGGTTTAATCCGAGTCAGAAGATATTTATGTTCATTTTAACCGGTAGAAGTATCAGAATAAATCATTAGTCGATTTAATCTGAGCAAGAAAAAGGTCTACTAGAAGAAGTATCAGAATAAAACATAGTCGATTTAATCTGAGCCAGAAGATATTTATGTTCATTTTATCTGGAAGAAGTATCAGAATAAATCATTAGTAGATTTAATCTGAGCCAGAAAAAGGTCTTCTGGAAGCAGTATCAGAATAAACCATTAGTCGATTTAATCTGAGCCAGCGACTATCTACGACCATCTTCAACTGGATGAAGTATCAGGATAAATATTTGGTTGATTTAATCTGAGCCAGAAGATATCTCTGTGTCTTTAACCGGAAGAAGTATCAGAATAAATCTTTGGTCGATTTAATCTGAGCCAGAAAAAGGTCTATTGAAAGAAGTATCAAAATAAATCTTTGGTCGATTTAATCTGAGCCAGCAAATATTTATGCTTGTTTTTATCTGGAAGAAGTATCAGAATAAATCTTTGGTTGATTTAATAGCCAGAAAACGTCTTCAACTGGAAGAAGTATCAAAATAGATCTACACGTAATCTAAGTTGAGCCAGAAGAATGTCTACGGGAAGAAGTATCAGAATGAACCTTGCGTTGATTTGTTCCGAGCCAGTGACTATCTAAGACCGCCTTCAACTGGAAGAAGTATCAGGATAAGTTTTTGGTTGATTTAATCTGAGCCAAAAGAGGTCTTTGTTGTCTTTAACTGGAAGAATTATCAGAATAAACCTACAGATGGTTTAATCTGAGCCTGAGAAAGTTCTTGTGAAAGATGTATCAGAATAAATAATTGGTCGATTTAATCTGAGCCAGAAGATATTTATAAATATTTTATCTAGAAGAATTATAAGAATAAATCATTAGTCGATTTAATTTGAGCCAGAAAAAGGTCTACTAGAAGAAGTACCAGTATAAAACATTAGTCAATTTAATCTGAGCCAGAAGATATTTATGTTCATTTTATCCGGAAGAAGTATTAGAATAAATCATTGGTAGATTTAATTTAAGCTAGAAAAGGTCTCCTGGAAGAAGTATCAGAATAAACCATTAGTCGATTTAATCTGAGCCAACGACTATCTACGACCGTCTTCAACTGGAAAAAGTATCAGAATAAATCTTTGGTTGATTTAATCTGAGCCAAAAGAGGTCTTTGTTTCTTTAACTGGAATGAGTATAAGAATAAATCATTGGTCGATTTAATCTGAGTCAGAAAAAGGTCTACTGGAAGAAGTATCAGAATAAATCTTTGGTCGACTTAATCTGAGCTTGTAAATATTTATGCTTGTTTTTATCTGGAAGAATTATCAGATTAAATCTTTGGTTGATTTAATCTGAGCGGAAAATGTCTTTAACTGGAAGAAGTATCAGAATAGATCTACACCTAATCTAAGTTAAGCCAGAAGAATGTCTACGGGAAGAAGTATTAGAATGAACCTTTGGTTTATTTATTCCGAGCCCGCGACTATCTACGACCGTCTTTAACTGGAAGAAGTATCAGAATAAATATTTGGTTGATTTAATCTGAGCCAGAAGAGGTCTTTGTTGTCTTTAACTGGAATAAGTATCAGAATAAACCTACAGTTGGTTTAATTTATGCTAAAAAAAGGTCTACTGGAAGAAGTATTAGAATAAATCATTGGTCGATTTAATCTGAGCCAGAAGATATTTATACTCATTTTATCTGGTAGAAGTATCAGAATAAATCATTAGTCAATTTAATCTGAGAAAGAAAAAGGTCTACTAGAAGAAGTATCAGAATAAAACATTAGCCGGTTTAATCTGAGTCAGAAGATATTTATGTTCATTTTAACCGGAAGAAGTATCAGAATAAATCATTTATAGATTTAATCTAATCCAGAAAGAGGTCTTATGGAAGCATTATCAGAATAAACCATTAGTCGATTTAATCTGAGCCAGACGCCTATCTACGACCATCTTCAACTGGAAGAAGTATCAGAATAAATATTTGGTTGATTTAATCTGAGCTAGAAGAGGTCTTTGTGTCTTTAACCGGAAGAACTATCAGAATAAATCATTGGTCAATTTAATCTGAGCCAGGAAAAGGTCTACTGGAAGAACTATCAGAATAAATATTTGGTCGATTTAATCTGAGCCAGCAAATATTTGTGCTTTTTTTATGTGGAAGAAGTATCAGAATAAATCTTTGGTTGATTTAATCTGAGCCAGAAAATGTCTTTAACTAGAAGAAGTATCAAAATATATCTACACCTGATCTAAGCTGAGCCAGAAGAATGTCTATGGGAAGAACTATTAGAATGAACCTTAAGTTGATTTATTTCTAGCCCGCGACTATCTACGACCATCTTCAACTGGAAGAAGTATCATAATAAATCTTTGGTTGATTTAATATGAGCCAGAAGAGGTATTTGTTGTCTTTAACTAGAAGAAGTATCAGAATAAACCTACAGTTGGTTTAATATGTGCCAAAAAAAGGTCTACTGGAAGAAGTATCAGAATAAATCATTGGTCGATTTAATCTGAGCCAGAAGATATTTATACTCATTTTATCAGGTAGAAGTATCAGAATAAATCATTAGTCGATTTAATCTGATCAAGAAAAAGGTCTACTAGAAGAAGTATCAGAATAAAACTTTAGTCGATTTAATCTGAGCAAGAAGATATTTATTTCATTTTATCCGGAAGAAGTATCAGAATAAATCATTCGTAGATTTAATTTGAGCCAAAAAAAGGTCTTCTAGAAGCAGTATCAGAATAAACCATTAGTCGATTTAATTTGAGCCAACGACTATCTACGACCATCTTCAACTGGAAGAAGTATCAGAATAATCTTTGGTTAATATAATCTGAGCCAGAAGAGGTCTATGTGTCTTTAACCGGAAGAAGTATCAGAATAAATCATTGGTCGATTTAATCTGAGCCAGAAAAAGGTCTACTGGAAGAAGTATCAGAATAAATCTTTGGTCGATTTAATCTGAGCCAGCAAATATTTATGCTTGTTTTTATCTGGAAGAAGTATCAGAATAAATCTTTGGTTGATTTAATCTGAGCCAGAAAATGTCTTCAACTGGAAGAAGTATCAGAATAGATCTACACCTGAGCTAAGCTGAGCCAGAAGAATGTCTACGGGAAGAAGTATCAGAATGAACCTTTGGTGTATTTATTCCGATCCCGCGACTATCTATAACCGTCTTCAACTGGAAGAAGTATCAGAATAAATCTTTAGTTGATATAATCTGACGAGAAGAGGTCTTTGTTGTCTTAAACTGGAAGAAGTATCAGAATAAACCTACAGTTGGTTTAATCTGAGCCAAAAAAAGGTCTACTGGAAGAAGTATAAGAATAAATCATTGGTAGATTTAATCTGAGCTAGAAGATATTTATACTCATTTCATCTGGAAGAAGTATCAGAATAAATCATTAGTCGAGTTAATCTTAGCATGAAAAAGGTCTAATAGAAGAAGTATCAGAATAAAACATTAGTCGATTTAATCTTAGCCAGAAGATATTTGGGTTCATTTTATCTGGAAGAAGTATCAGAATAAATCATTTGTAGATTTAATCTGACCCAGAATAAAGGTATGCTTTAAGTAGTATCAGAATAAACCATTAGTCGATTTAATCTGAGCCATCGACTATCTACAACCATCTTCAACTGGAAGAAGTATCAGAGTATATATTTGGTTGATTTAATCTGAGCCAGAAGAGGTCTTTGTGTCTTTAACCAGAATAAGTATCAGAATAAATCATTTGTCAATTTAATCTGAGCCGGAAAAAGGTCTACTGGAAGAAGTATCAGAATAAATCTTTGGTCGATTTAATCTTAGCCAACAAATATTTATGCTTGTTTTTATCTGGAAGAAGTATCAGAATAAATCTTTGGTCAATTTAATCTAGGCCAGAAAATGTCTTCAACTGGAAGAAGTATCAGAATAGATATACACCTGATCTAAGATGAGCCCGAAGAATGTCTACTGGAAGAATTATCAGAATGAACCTTCGGTTGATTTATTCCGAGCCAAAGACTATCTACAACCGTCTTCAACTGGAAGAAGTATCAGAATAAATTTTTGGTTGATTTAATCTGAGCCAGAAGATGTCTTTGTTGTCCTTAACTAGAAGAAGTATCAGAATACACCTAAAGTTTGTCTAATTTGAGTCAGAAAAAGGTCTATTGGAAGAAGTATCAGAATAAATCATTTGTCGATTTAATCTGAGCCAGAAGATATTTATACTCATTTTATCTGGAAGAAGTATCATAATAAATCATTAGTTGATTTAATCTGAGCCAGATAAAGGTCTACTAGAAGAAGTATCAGAATAAAACATTAGTCAAATTAATCTGAGCTAGAAGATATTTATGTTCATTTTATCTAGAAGAAGTATCAGAATAAATCATTGGTAGATTTAATCTGAGCCAAAAAAAGGTCTGCTGGAAGCAGTATCAGAATAAACCATTAGTTTATTTAATCTGAGCCAGCGACTATCTACGACCGTGTTCAACTGTAAGAAGTATCAGAATAAATATTTGGTTTATTTAATATGAGCCAGAAGAGGTCTATGTGTCTTTAACGGGAATAAGTATCAGAATAAATCATTGGTAGGTTTAATCTGAGCCAGAAAAAGTTCTATTGGAAGATGTATCAGAATAAATCTTTGGTCGATTTAATCTAAGCCAACAAATATTTATGCTTCTTTTAATCTGGAAGAAGTATCAGAATAAATCTTTGTTTGATTTAATCTGAGCTAGAAAATGTCTTCAACTTGAAGAAGTATCAGAATAGATCTACACCCGATTTAAGCTGAGCCAGAAGAATGTCCACTGGAAGGAGTATCAGAATAAATCATTGGTCGATTTAATTTGAGCCAGCGACTATCTACGATCATCTTTATTTGGAAAGAGTATTAGAATAAATCTTTGGTTAATTTAATTTGAGACAGAAAAGGTCTTGGTGTCTTTAACTGGAAGAAGTATCAAAATAAATCATTGGTCGATTTAATCTGAGCCAGAAAAAGGTCTACTAGAATAAGTATCAGAGTAAATCTTTGGTCGATTTAATCTGAGCCAAAAGATGCTTTATGCCCGATTTCGACTGGAAGAAGTATCAGAATAAATCTTTGGTTGAATTAATCTGAGCCAGAAGAGGTCTCTTTGTCTTTAACTGGAAGAAGTATCAGAATCAATATTTGGTTTATTTAATTTGAGCCAGAAAAAGGTCCGTTGGAAGAAGTATCAGAATAAATCTTTGGTCAATTTAATCTGAGCCAAAGGATATTTATGTCCGACTTCGACTGGAAGAAGTATCAGAATAAGTCTTTGGTTAATTTAATCTGAGCCATAAGAGTTCTCTTTGTCTTTAACTGGAATAAGTATCAGAATAAATCTTTGGTCGATTAAATCTGAGCCAGAAAAAGGTACGCTGGAAGAAGTATCAGAATAAATAATTGGTCGATTTGATCTAAGCCAGAGGATGTTGTCTTTGAGAAGTTGGTCTGGTCATACCGGTTGTTGATGATTCTGGTATGTTGATTGATCTTTTCCTAAAACGGTAAAGAGTTAGATGTATGCAATGCCATGATGTATGAAATGCACTGCGGAACAATGTTCTCAAAATAAATGATATTGTGTTGCATGTGCTTTGTATGCATATGCTATGACGTTTGTAAATGATATATGAATGTAATATGTGAGTGCATTAGTTGCTTTTTATAGTGTCGTAGAATTGGGGGAAATAAATCCCTGATTTCCTGTTGGAGATGAAGAATGTAATTGCTCACTATTTGTTGAAGTTAAATTCGTCGGGGATTCTCGTTTTCAGTTCGAGGGTATTCCTCTAGAGATTTTGATTTTTGCTTGAGGATAGAAGCTTTTTAGGAGACTTGATAACCTTTCATGGTTTTTGAAACATATTGATTACATGTACTCTGACTGGGGATGGAAGAACGAATAATCCTGTGATACGAGTAACTACTCTTCTGGAGGATGTTATCTTGATTAATCCTGTTGGAGAGAAGAGTTCTGTTGGAAGATTTTACCAATTTGGAGAAATAAACTCCTGCTGGGGGATGAACTTCTGTAGCTAGAGAAATAAACTCTACTGGGGATGAGGCTTTATAAACTGCTTGATATTTTATGAAACTCTGTCGGGGAACATTGATTTCTTCTCTCTGAGGGAACTTTATTGGAGAGTGTTTACTCCTGCTTGGGGATGAAGAGGTCAAAATTTTGGTTGTTTTTTTCCCTACTGGGGAGTTATAATTCCTTGTATACCCTGATTGGGGATAACATCGATGGATAACTTTCTGGGTCGTCTGAGGAGGATAAAGTTGATTGATATTTGATCCAATTTTAGATTAAAATAAAAATTATTTGGGGATAGTGATGACTTCACTAGGGAAGGGAAGTTTTGCCGGTGACTCATTGTCATATGAGTAATAAACTCAAGCTGGGGAGATTGGTCTTCACTAGGGAGATAAATCATGTGGGCGAAATAAACCCTATTGATGGAGGTATATCCTGCTGAGGGAAGATCTTTGTCAAGGAGAATGCACTCTGTTGGAGAGAAGTCATTTGCATGGGCTTTTATAGTTTTGAAAACTTAGCTAGGGAGAAGATTTCCCATAGACTGTAATGTTTGGGATCCTGTACATAGGAAATATTACTGGGAGGAAGCCTGCACTCCTTTATCTACAAGAGTGATTTGTTGGTAAGATTGCGGGAATGTATGAATTTGCGAAGATTACCATGTAGGGATAATCTCATGCAAGTTTCTATGTGGGGATTCATGGAGACTTGAACACACCTCAACTTCTAGAGCCTTTGGTGAATGCTGATCAGGGTGATAAGTCTTCTACTGATAAACAAGTGACGAGATGATGGGACACAGTCGTACGCTTTAATCCCTAACTTTTTCCTAGACTGTCCTTTTAGATTTTCAGTCCACCGGAATACCCTTTTTTGCCCAAGCCACCTTTCCAGTTTTTCGACTTGCCGGGTGTACAGTTTTATTTATATATCCCTAATTTTCCCCGAACTCTTTTGGTTCGCCGGGATGCCTTTATTTTTCCTAGGCCAATCAACCCAGCGAGTCTTTTTTATATGCATAGTATTTTTCGACTATGTTCGCGTTCACAGGGTGCGGAGAATTGCCACTATCCATAGTAATAAGTGTTGCAACACTTCCAGAAAATGTTTGCTTGATCGTACGTGGCCCTTTGCTGGAACTCATGTTCAATTCCCCAAGTGATTTAGATGGAGGTCTGCCCCTAGCTATTCGGCACTTTTTAAGAAATTCCTTGAATCTTGAATCGACCGCCCCCAGATCAGTTGGACACCATGCCATTCCCCTTGACTATGAAAGGCCTGTTATTGGAAATTTATTTCCATCTGAGGTGATTCTGTTCATGGGGAGTATTTCCGTTCATTGAATACTCGTTGTGCAAATTTCTCTACTGTCGAACAATTAGTCATATGCAAACCATGGTATTTAAAAAATGCAAAGCTTATGTCTGTCTTGAATTTTTGCAAATTCATTTTTAGTAAATAAATAAAATTTTGTAAGAATATGAATTCAACTCACGTTTTATAGTAAACCTCACAAGAGTCAGGATACCTTTTTGTAACAGTATGCTTTCAAACTAACCCATGTTTCAGCTAGGACTTTTAAGAGTTGTAGTGTGGTCTGGTTCATAGTTCAAGAAACAAAGGATAACAGCTCAAACTTTATTTGTACCTAACCCATTCTTTGTGATGTTCTTTAGTCCTATACTCAGTTAATTGTGTGTTTAGATCCCAATTGAGTCTGGAATCTTTGCCCTGATATTCTGGTGATGGTTCAGATACTGAAAGTTTATTTGAGAAGACATTCATCATTTTTTTTGTAATATTTATTGTTGAGGATTCGTAGCGACCTCTTTTTTTATTTTATTATCCCAGCCTTTTGCCTGAACTGTTTCTTTTGTGATTACAGTCAGCGGGATGCCCCAGTTTTTCCTTATGTCTCCTTCATAGGTTTTGACTTAGCAGGCTTTTCTTTTGAAAAATAATGATTGCCTATTTTAGTGATTACGGGGAACCATCACTGTATTTAGAAGAGCATCTTTGACACTATTTGTCGTGTATGAAGGTAGAGCTTGCGACTGAATGAACATTTGAATTAACTCAGAAACTACCCTGCCCCAGGTCATGATAAAGGTTTCAATTTATGTGAAAAAGAAAACTCCTACTTCTTCGGCTCAAAGGGGTTGACTAGGGATTATCTTCCTTATAACTCCACTATTTAGGATTTGAAACAACGCTTGTACATCATCAGCCAGGTCTATTTAAAAGCATACTATAGAGATTGTTGTATCTTTTTCATCATCCACCCTCTAAAGGCTTACAACTTTTAATCGATAGTTGAATATCATAAAAAGGAAGTAAAAGCATAGTTTCAGTATAGTGACGATGAATGGATTAATTCAAGACAACCATATGCAATGCATTAATGGAATATCAAAGTTTGATATGAAATCAGTGTTCGAACAATCAAAAGAAATTACAATTTGAAAATTCTAATGAACAAAAATCCTCTCTGTCTGAACTTGTCACTTCAGTTGGTGTGCCTTGGATGACAAAAGAATTCAGTCTGGACATCTTGTGTGAAATCCAACACTCCTTCGTCAATCAAGTCTTGAATCTTATTTTTCAAAGCCCAACAGCTATTAGTGTCATACCCTGGACTATTGAAATGATAAGTGCATCTCATATTAGGGTTGTACCGAGAAAAAGGGGTTGCTGGGATTCTGAGAAGGATCCTTCACTATTATCAACTCCATCTTCAACATGTGTTGCAATACTTGATCCGAGGAAATGTTGATTTTAGTGAATTTCCTTTTGGGCGCATCTTGCTTACGCTGATTGCCTTGTCGTTCTTATTTCACCGGTGCTAGATTAGAGACTCGCACTACCCCCACAGATTGGTTGAGATTTCTCTTATTGCGACCCTTTTGATTGTACATGGTACTGGACTCTTTCTTTCCATTGTATGGTATCTTCTGAATACTTGAAGATGCATTCCCCTAGGTTTCACCGCTCCTGGGTTTATTTTCAACATGTTCCCGCGTGAACATGTCATTCAATTCCCTGTCTGCCAAGAGAGGTTGATCATTGATTAGGCCCCAAATTCTAGCAGTTTTCCCTAGACGATCGTATCTGTCTTGATGAAGCTTGCTAATGAGAATCCTCAACTCTTCTTGTCCCCAAGCTAAATTTTGGATAAGAGCCATTTGACTACTCATCTGGATTCTCATCCTTTCCATCTCAGCTTGCAGTTGTTCCAACTAGTCATCCTTGTTGTCTTCAGGATTTTTCTTGGTCATGTTCCTAGCGAGGAGTGTTTTCAATTCTTATTTCCCCTTGGATAGATTCAGGAATAATTCCTTGAACTGAGCATCTTGAGTTTGAAGATCTATGTCATTCTGTTCGAGAGCCATCTTCCTACTACTGAAATAAACAGTGAGAAAATGAGAAACTTGTCTTAAGAATACCTGTTATGTAATGACATGCATGCAATGTTTTCAAGGATCTCGTGGGATAAACACAAGAAGATGTTTGAATTTGACTGCAACTTTGATTGAAGAACTTTGTATCGTTAAATGTCCTTCTACGAGAATCAAGCTCACCATGTCGAGTGGGTCATATCCTCAAACTCAAGTTATCGTGCTTTGGTATTTTGACAACATTGGCTATAGGAAACTAAATCCCCTTGCCCCTTGTTAGACGTCTGGTTTATCATAACCTGCATCACATGCCCTTGAGATCCTTGAAATGGTTAAGGAAATGTTATGGCATGATGTTATGATGTGTATGCTATTCACCAAGGAAAAGTGTAAGGTGATGAAGACACGTGATTCTTGCAAAAAGTCCAGGTTATTGGATAATGACTACAAACAAGTCCTGCAAGGAACTCACGTCGTTAGATAATGAGTACAAACAAAACCCTGGAAGGAGTTCAAGTTGTTAGATAATAAAAGCAAACAAGTCACACAAGTAGCCTTAGGTTCAGGCTTGTATGGAATTTTTAGGTAAGTACCTCTTTAAGTTTAGTTGGTTCAACCTATCCTAGAAAAGTAACCAGGTTCTAAGGAGTCTCAATATCACTGATCTTTCTTTATCGGGCATTGTTTCAACTTAGGCAATCTTTTCTCGCGGCCGAAATATCCCAAAAGTCCGATATCAATGAGTGTAGTATCGAGTATCCACCAATCCTCAGCTTTATACCGAAGCCGGCTATCTCACTACTTTTCTAATGGCCAAGTTTGTTCCACTAAGGTACTAAGGTCAGTTAGTGCTTTCTGACACCACACAGCGGCCCTGTATTCTCCTCGATTTAACACAAGGGATACCAGTACCAACAAATGTGTCACACTAATGAAGCCATCTCTTAAACCATATCTGTCTATGTCATACAGTCTCCATAATCTATTTCTGTTTACCTAAAAGTGCCCTAAATTCGGGTATAGTATCTTTACAAGAATACCCAAACATAAACCCGAAATGTAAAGCAAGCAAGTCAGACAGGTAAAGCATTAAAATGTGAACTATCTCTAAGGTAACCCCACTTTTTTTATTCATCACTAACCCCACAAAGTCTCTAGTTCTGTAATATGGTGGGAGAACTGACTTTTACTGGTTTTGCATTTATTGAAATGTTGCAGTTAGCAAGATTCACCGCCGACTTTTCTTTTATCCAAAAAAGGAAAGGGTGAAAAGAACAGGAAAGACCTTTCGAGATTTTTTCTAAGTAAGGGGGGTAGGTTATGGAAAGGAAAGATGTTAGCACCCTTTCCATTTGTAGTTATCTACGGGCTCTTAGTTGCTAGCTGACTTTAAAAATGATTTTTTTTGTGTAAGCGTATTTGAAAATATTTTGAAAAATATTCCTAAGTGCGGTGAACTTTGTAATGTTTCTCGTTTCGGAAAGAACGTATACAAAGTGTTTTATCTTTGAAAATATTTTAGATAAGAGTTTGTGTATGTGAAAAAAAAATGTTTTTTTTTTGTTTTTATGAGCAAGCAACAAGGAGCTATCTACCTACTCGAAATATTTGTTCTTTTCCTCTTTTCCTTTAGATAGTGCTATCCTACTATTAGTCAGTAGGTAGCCCTATCGTTGGATGTTTTGAGGGACATGCGAGGGTCATCGTACAATCATGAAAACAACTCATAAGATACTTTAGTAATTACCCTAAGGTTTTAAGATCATATATCGAGGCAACATCGAAAGGTTCATTGAGGGACTTATGATCTTTAAACCAAAGGGTCGCCCCTAAAATTTCTTACGTTCGAGAGTCATGACTGTTTTATTCCAAAGGAAACAAGTGGAGGTACCTCAGAGGTGCGTCTGTGCGACTGTGTTGTGTTTCAGTTATGTTTATCTTTGAATGTTAGGTTGTCTAACATTTGCTTTCATTATTTTCATATAAGCTTATTAGCATTCATCTAACAGTTAATTGAATAAGTACAGAAAATAAAGTGCGGGAATTTTGAATCTACGCTATTACAAGGCTTCGTGATGGGGGAATTACAAACCAAAACGGGAAAAAGAAATGTAAAGGGTCTTAAGTTAAACTATTACAATACATATGAAATTACATAATATTGGTGAAAAATAATGCGGATAAATAAATGAACGCGTGGAGGAGAATGAAATAAAAATGAAAGGATGAAGAAAAACCCTAAGAAAAATTTCTAAGTGATAAAGGAAATATTTGTTTTTGTTTTTAATTTTTGTTTAAAAAAATAATTAAATTATGAGAACCTAATTCTAATTAGTTAATTAATTAAAAAAAGGTGATTAAATGATTGATCAAAACTTAAATCTACTATTTTTTGTGATTTTCTAATTTTTTATGTCCGTAAAAAGAAAAAAAAGGTTTAAAGAAAATTAAATAAATAAACAAAAAAAAAAGAAATGGGCCAGGCACTGCGAAAGTTGTTAGAGGGTGTGAAATAGCAAAAATTTCCCAGGCCCATTAGCAATAGGGCTCAGGCGCCTAGAGATCCAGTGAGGGACGCTTCTTGGGGTTTATCATTGGGATGCGCCTTTGAGGCTTTGGATCTAGCCTGATGAAATATGGTGGTCAGGAACTGGAGGTGCATGATGCGCACATTTGGTCCCACTCATACCGGATCTATAGATTCATATAAACTCAAACAAATGTTAGCATGCCATGAAATATGATTAAAATCAGAGATTCGAAATTTTAAACTTTACCAAACCAGTGTTATCAAATGGGGGAGTTCTAAGCTTGTGATGGACTGATCTTGGGCCTTGTAAAAAAACTCCTGGGAACTTCAAGAGGATGGCTCGAGGCTTGGTTTCAATCGAGAGAGGCTGGAACTTTGAGATATGACTTGCACCAATTCTTTGATTTTTTTGGAGAGTTTTGGGAGAGTTTTGGAGAGATTTTTTGGAGATCTTTTGCATGTAGACATTTTTGCCATTTATTGATTTCAATGTTATGTATTTATAGAGTTAGAAGAAAAGCAATTATGGCAAGAAACAAAGCTTTCAAGGCCATGAGACAAAAATCCAACATATTGAAAGTTTGCCATATTTGGATGATTCTTGCCATTCTTGATGCTGCATGAACCTGGATAGTTTTTTTGGTCTTTGTACGAAATATTGGGCTCCATGATGGGTCAAGTAAAGCCCAAATGCGCTAGCCCATTATTTCTTGTATTTTTATCTAATTTATTTGATTTAATTCATATTTAAATGAATAAAAATTCAAATAAATAAAACTAAAAATCATAATAGTTCAAGGTTAGGTTAGAGGTCCTTGGGTATGTCATAAACATGTTTTAACCCTAAAAGTTAGGTTCATTAACCTAAAAATGCAATTTTGTTCAAAGTTGACTTCATGCATTTCTTGAAAATTGCCCAACTTGTGCACCTCATTACTTACTCAATTTTCATATTTTGAAGTTTATATTTGAATTTTTGGAAATCCCAATATGTCCCTTTCAATCTCTATGTTTATCATTTTTTATTTTGAAGACATCATCTTGATGTAAGTTTCCTTGACAAAAAGTGTCTTTTATTGACTTTTGAAGATGACCTATAATGTATGAGATCATATCTTCTAAATGAAGCATTTTTTGGACTTGAGAACAATAGAAAAGTTGTAGAGAATTGAATTTTATTCAAAATGGGCTTTGGTTGGGGAAAAGTTGATTAAGCATGTGAAAGTTATGCCTGGTCAAAGTTCAGTTGACTTCTCCTAAGCAAACCCTAATTTGACAAATCTTTACTTTTGATGATCTGAGGACTTTCCTTGGGGAATCATGATTAAAACTTGATCAAATGATGAATATTACTTCAAAATGTTGATGTTGGCCAAAAATCTTGAAGTTTGACTGTATGTTGACCATAGTTGACTTTTTGATCAATACAGTTGATTTTCAAGCATCTGAGCCATTGACTGAACAAACTTGTGATGTAGGGCTTGAAACATGACATGAGCCTTGTTGAAGACCTATA
Organism: Vicia faba; assembly: GCA_948472305.1. Classification (NCBI taxonomy): domain Eukaryota; kingdom Viridiplantae; phylum Streptophyta; class Magnoliopsida; order Fabales; family Fabaceae; genus Vicia; species Vicia faba. The sequence continues at coordinate 1,290,833,699 of OX451735.1, read as the reverse complement.
AAGAAAAATTGTAGCCACTTGAGACTTTTTCATACCAAATTTCCTTGAGAAACTCCAAACCCTAGTTGTAGGCTTTTGGTCTAGGAGGTGCATCTTGACTAGTCAACCCTTGGGTGCCTTGACCATTTGAAGAGCCTTGAAAGAATGCTTTAAAGAAAAATGGGAGGGAAAATTTTTGGGTACAACAATATACAAGCAAATAAAATAAGTCCTTAGGTTTAGGCTTGCGTGGAGTTTATAGGTAAGTACCCTCTTGAAGTTTAGTTAGTTCAACCTATCCTAGAAAGTAATCGGGTTCTAAGGAATCTCAATATCACCGATCTTTCTTCATCGGGCATTGTTTCAGTGCAAGCCTCTTTATTGCAGACCGAAATATCCTGAATTTCCAATCTCAATGAGCGTAGTATCGAGTATCAACTAACTTCGGACTGCACCAAATCTGGATACCTCACTACTTCCTAATGGCTAAGTTGTTCAATTAAAGGTTCTACGGTTAGTTAGTCCTTTATGAAACCGCACAACGGCCCTGTATTTTCCTTGACTGGACTCAAGGGATAGAGGTACCAACAAATGTGTCACACTAACGTAGCCATTGCTTCAACCATGTTAGTATACCCTACACAGTCCCCATGATTTATTGCTACTTACCTAATAATATTCCCCGATCGGGGTGGAGGATCAATAAAAACCCAAACAAGGACCCATAAATGTAAAGAAAACAAATCAAATAATGAAAGCATTTAACTGTGATCTTGCTCTAAGGTAACCCCGCTTTTAAGTTAATATTATCCCCATCAGAGTCGCTAGTTCTGTAATACGGTGGTAGAACTGACTTGGGTGTTTTGCATTTTATCATAATTGTTTGGATAGTAAGAGTCGCCACCGAATTTTCTTTTATCCAATAGAGGAAAGGGTGAAAAGAACAGGAAAGACCTTTGAGGATTTTTCTTGAGTTCGGGGGGTAGGTTATGAAAAGGGAAGGTGTTAGCACCCTTTTCATCTGTAGTTATCTACGGGCTCTTAGTTTCTAGCTCACTTTGAAAATACCCTGTTTGAAATGTGTTTGTGTTTGTTTGAAAGTATTTTTGAAAGCGCCTTTGTTTGGGAGAACTTTGTAATGATTATCGTCTCTATAAGAATGTATACAAAGTGTTGACTTTTGAAAATATTTTGTTTTGAAAGTGTTGGTGTGTTTTGAAAGATGTTGTTTTGAAAATGTTGTGAGAAATCAACTATGAATGTTCTACCTACTAAAAAGGGTCTTAGTTATTTTCCTCCTCCTTTAGATATTTCTATCTTACCATTGATTGATAAGAAGCCCTATCATTGGATGTGAAGGGACGGGCATGGGTCGTCATATAGTCATAGAAGGAAACTTATGAGACGCTTTAGAAATTGTCGTAAGGGACTAAGATTGTTTTACCGAAAGCACCTTCTAAGGGTTATCGAGGGACTACGATCTTTTTTATTGAGGGTCTTTGCTAAAGCGTCCCATATTCGAGGGACATGACTATTTATTCGTAGGCAACAAGTGAGATTACCCTAGAGGTGCTTGTGTGAAAAGTGTTTGATTGCATGAATTTATGTCTTTGAGATTAGGGTTTTCTAACGGTTGATTTTATCTTTCCATACACACTCTAATTACTAACAATTATATTAAAGCGATAAATTGTGGAAATTAAAATCCTACGCTATTACATCACTTGGGGGATGGGGGCACAATTTACAAATGGGGATGAAGTACAAGTCTAATTAAATTATTACAACCATATTGAATAAATGAATAACAATAAAAAATATAAAAAGGAAAATAGTGTACAAAGAAAGAAAGACAAACTTTATGTATTGACACATATCTTTATGCATCGATACATGCCACTGCTTGTTTCTAAAAAAACAAAATCAAATCAGTATGAGTCGATACATAATGGTATGTGTCGACTCATTTCTTATTTTTGTCGACACATTCGTGTTTTGTGTCAACTCATACACCTTTTGTTTCTCTATATTGTCTCTGGATAACAATATTCGTCGATGCATAAGGCCTTGTATCGAATCATATCATGTTCTGTGACTAAAATGAGTCGACTCATGTGAGTATGCATCGACTCATGCTACAGTTTTTTGCCTTTAGCATTGTTCTATTGTGTGTTCAGGTCAGTTCTCACCATATAATGAACAAAATTGAAAAACAAGAAAATGGTTAGCTTCAAGGGCAATGATTACTACATTCTATCTTCACAAGTGAACCAATAATGATGCGTGTGTGAAAAATTCAAGGTCAAGAAGACTTACCTTGAGACTGCAATTTTTGTTTTGAGTTTGAGTTGCTTTCAAGATGCTATAATGATAAGAATGGCTTCAGTGAACCTTAAGGAAGTTTCTCCAGCCCTGACTTTGTATTGAAAGCTGTTGAATCACTCCAATCCAGTCAAAGGGTACAATACTATTTTTTGCTTGTGTTTGGAAGGTGAGGGTAATGGCACTACAAAAACTATTCTTGTGTTTGAACAATCTCTATGTGATGTGAAGTGTTTGGATAGTCGGTTTATGGGAAAGCTTGCAAGGTGGAACAATGGGTTGAGGTTTTGTTTTTATGAATGAAGATAGAGTTGAATATGAGCAGAGGTTACAAAAAGTTCTGTTGGATTTTTCAGATTTCTTTCTCTTTCTCTTTCAACAAAAAACATCTCTTTTCCTCTACCCTCCCCCTCCCCCCCCCCCCTTTGTATGTTGTGAAAGAACATATTTATAGATGAAATTGGTTGAAATTTGGGAGGGAAATAGATAAGTTTTGAACTATTTGGGCACATTGTTTCATTACTTTTCAGATGCAGCTCTTATGTGCTAATTTTGTGCAAATATGTGACTGATATAGTGCAAGCTTGGATAGGGTTAGAGGCATCATAGAAGGACTATTTTGTAGCAGTTTTGGAGTCGAGTGACGGCTTGGTGCAGGGCTGGCTTTGTACAGGACATCAGACTGATTTTTAACATGGTTTTGGGCTAGTAGCAGCAGGCTTGGACTTGGTAGCATATCTATTTTTGGAGATTTTTTTTTACAGCAACATTTATAGCATGATACAAATCTGGTTTTGTGGACAGATTTATGCAAGCTTGTAACAAAGACAATGAATATTTGTAGATAGCATAGTGGCAAAGTTTGAAAATTAAGTCAAAGGGAAAAGTTCAAACAAGACAAAGTTTAGGATTTATAACTTGCAATTTTTAACTTAAAAATGCAGCTTTTTTGTTTACTCGAAGGCTTGTAACAACTTGAATTATCTTGAATTGTGGTGAAAAGATGTCATGAAATAATGAAATTAACACTTAGAAAAATTTCTAAGTCTTGCAAAGTTTGATTTTTGATTTTCTTGATTTCTTGATGATCAAATTTCATATTTGAATATCTTGATAAAATGTGATCTTTGAAACTCAAATTTGATCAAAAAGTCAAAGTTTGACTTTTTAGTGTACAATTGACTTTTCATCGGTTGACCAAATTTCATCTATCAATCCACTGATCTCGGGAGATTTATTGAAATATGCGATTAAGTCAAAATGATGTACTTGAACCCTTGAGATCATGTTTTGAAACAATAAGTCATGTACTAGGTCAAAAGTCAAAGATTGGTCATGCTTAGTCAAAACCCTAATTTGTAGTCTTAGTGCTTCGCATGTGATTTTGTCTGATCAATTCTTTGAGCATTGGAGATCCTTTGTGAGGAATGTCTTAAAAAAGAAAAGGGAAAATTTTGTGGTACAATAGAAGGACATGACATCCTCAATGAAGGACATGACTTATACGCGTGCGCTCTGCCACTAGGGTGGCTGTTACATCCGGTAGTAATGCAACTTCTGCTAAAATTAAAAAAAAAACTTGTTTTTGAACACACTTCATCTTCTTCCTCACGCCAGCATCTTCAATACCATTTTTGAATTTCTGATCTTGCTCATTTCTCAACCATTTTCAAAAATGTAAACATGAAAGTTGTTCAATTTTTCACCACGAATTCAACCATATAAATAACTAAAGTTGTATATCAAAGATGAACATGAATTTTATTTGGTACCAAATAAAACCTAATTTTTTCCAGAATGTTGAACTTCAAAATTAGCATCACTCAGGCAACATAAATGAAAACTAAAGGCATGGTTAGCTTCAGGGAAATGATGTCTACATTTTTTATTCACAAAATAACCATTAGTGATGCTTGTATAAGGAGTTCAAAGTTGAGAAAACTTACCTCAAAACTGGAAATAGTGTTTGGAGTTTGAGCACTCCTAGAAATGTTGTGAATATCTAGATAGCTTCACTGAACTCCTAAGAAGCTACTTCAATGCTTACTTTGTGTTGAAAGTGCCTGAATCTTTCTGGAAAAGTCAAGTTGCAAGTTTGAGTTTTTGGAAATGGAGGATGGTGCAAATGGTGTTAGAGTTGTGAAACAAGGGTGAGGATGAGTTCTATATGATGTGTACACGATGTTTGAATGATTTAGAATGGGAACGCATTAGGGGATTGTGTGTTTGAAATTCAAGGTCAGAAATGACAAGTAATGGAGATTTTGATGCAAGTTCTGGTTTCAGGGAGTTTGAGGGGGTTAGAGGGCTCTTGAACTCGTGTTTGGCTTGCCAAATAGTGTCTCTATTTATAGGTAAAGGTTGGAGGGAAGGTGTACATCAGGTTTGTAAGTTACAAAGTTATGGCTAGGTGACTTAGTTTTGAAGCAACATTGAGATAACCTTGTTCCAATGCATAGTACAAGTATGATTTGAAATGGCTAGAGGTTTAGATGTGACACCCCAAATAATCCGATTATTAAATAATTAGAATTTTTAATTATTAATTTAATTGGAAATTTAATTATTGGTATTTTTGGATTATTGGAATTAATTTAATTAATTAAAAGAAAGAAGTATTGGTGGTGTGAAGAGTGATTAGAGGGTGTGAGGGGTAAAATACTCTACTCTTACTAATTACTAATTTAATTATTTTATTGGAATAATAAAAGGAGTATTAAAAGGAAAAAAAAGAGAAAGAGAGTTATTTTGGAATATTCATCATACGTGCAATTGAGAAGAGGAAAAAGAAGGAGAAAACCGGAAGCGTCAGAATTCGAAGAACCCACAAGGTAAGGGGTGATTTCGATTAGTTAATTTGTATTATCGGTTTAGATATTCAATAGTATGGATCATAGTATGTTAGGGAATCCCGGTTTGGAATTCTAGGGTTCCGTAGAATTGTCCTTATTTCGTCGAATTGTAGGTTGAAAACCATTAGGGTGTCAGATGATAAAAAGGAATGATGAAATAATGTTGTTTGATGTTATAATGGTGCAAAATGGATGTGTTTTGGTGTTTCTCATGTTGAAATTCGTATGGGTATGTTTGGAATTGGTTTAGAATGAATAAATGCTGTCAAAAGTGCAGAATTTGACTCTGCAGGTCGTGGGAACCGGTTCCCAGTGGGGAGTTACCGGGTTCCACTGTGTGAATTTATAAAAACTGGCAAAAATGCCTGTAGGAACCGGTTCCTGTATAGGTAGGAACTGGGTTCCCATACATTTTTCCAGAAGCGTGATTTTTGAACTTCACAGGAACCGGTTCCTGCATATGTAGGAACCGGGTTCTGCTGTAACTTTTTGAAAAATATTAAACTTTGAAAATTCATAACTTTCAAACCGTAAGTCCATTTTGAGTGCCATTTTGGACGTTATTTCTTAAATTTAATGCTCTATTTTATAAAATGAAAAGATTTCCTAAAACCTGAAATTATTTTGAAAATGATTCAAATCCCAGAATAAGTGATTATTGGCTAACGCACATGGGTGTGTATGTAGCAGTGAACCTGTGATGGATGGATGTATTATTATTGTGTGAATGAAAGGCATGTTTATGTTGCTAATGATGGTGTGCATGATTGTTGAGATATCATGTTTTTGGTTTTGGTTCAGTTATGATAAATTGATGTATTTCATAGACTGATTTGATGTTGCATGCTAGTGATGTGCGTGCATATACATTGTTTTGGTGAAGTTAATTCCCATGGTGTGGAATTTGACTTGTATTGCCGTTAACCGATACTCGGGTGATGATGGGTGGTTAGGCTGGATTCGTGTCCGGGTGTTTATGGACGAATCGATGGTTGCTGTATCCGGTTGATGATGGATCAGTGTTGGGTGACTTGGTCACGTGTTGGTACCACATGCATTGTGTCTGCATTTGTGTTTGCATGGAATTGTAACATGTTAGGATGTCTTCCAGTGTTACAATTCTTTGGTTGATTATTGATTTGTGCATAATGACTTGTATGATTGGAACTGCGTGTTGAATCTGAATTTATGCTAAAATGGGTGAAATAATATGCTTGTGATATAATGTTGATTGAGAAGCTTATAATGCATGTTAATTATGAGAAATCTCACCCTTACTTTAATAATTTCAGATTAAAGTTAACAGCTCAAGAGTTGGTGAGGATGGCTCTAGAGCTATGTTACTTTAAGTCCGCGTGTCAGTGTCGTGCTCTGATAGGTTGTAACACTGGGGAACGTTTAGTTGAGGAATTAGTTATTATTCAATTGTTTCTTTGAATTTCATTGGGAATAATTATGTTTTGGTTTATTCCGTTTTGGTTATGGTATTTTTCCGCTGTGTAAGACATGGTCTTAAGTTGATTGATTTATTTGAATAATGACCCTTATTGTAGCATGACTACTGTTTTATTGGAAGTTTTATTTATTTCATAATTGTGACATCCCTTGTTCCGTGTTAACTCTGATGGAATATGTCTTTAATCATTGATATAATTAATATTATTCGGGGTATTTTAGAAGGGGTATTACAATAGTGGTATCAGAGCATAGTCGGTCTTGTCTTGTGTCATTATCCCTTTTGTATGCGACTAGTGTAAGATGACACTGTCGATACTTGTGTGCTGATGAGGTTGTTTTGTAATGTTACAAGAACAATGGCCGGAAGAGGTAACGGAAGAAACGACGATGCTATTGCTGAAGCATTAGGAATGTTGGCTGGAGTACTCGGAGGGAACCAGCAGGGAGCTGTGATTGGTGTTGACCGACAATTGGGGAATTTTCAGAGGAATAATCCTCCGTTGTTCAAGGGTGCACATGATCCCGAAGGTGCTCAGAAGTGGTTGAAGGAGATCGAGAGGATCTTCAGAGTGATTGACTGTGCTGAAGGGCTGAAGGTGAGATACGGAACTCACATGTTAGCAGAGGAAGCTGATGACTGGTGGGTTGCTACCAGAACTGAAATGGAAGAAGATGGTATTGCATTGACTTGGGCTGTGTTCAGGAGGGCTTTTCTGAGGAGGTACTTTCCTGAGGACATCAGAGGAAAGAAGGAGATTGAGTTTCTGGAACTCAAGCAGGGTAACAAGACTGTCAGTGAGTATGCTTCGAAGTTTACTGAGTTAGCGAAATATTATGCTCATTATACTAACGATGCAGATGGAGAATTTTCCAAATGTATCAAGTTTGAGAATGGTCTTCGTGATGAGATTAAGCAGGGTATTCGGTATCAGCGTATCCGAAGATTTCCTGATCTGGTTAACTGTAGTAGGATTTTAGAGGAGGATCTTGCTAGCACTAAGTCGAATGCTCGAGGGTATGTTGATAGGAAGGGTAAGCAACAGATGGATCGTGGTAAGCCTTATGATAGAAGTAATCAGAGACCCAGTGGTTGGAAGAAGTTTGGTGGAGGAGATTCTAGTTCTTCCATTAAGTTATACAAGTGTGGTGAGACAGTACATCGTATGGTGGATTGCAAAAGTAATGATAAGAAGTGTTTCAAGTGTGGGAAACTCGGCCATGTGGCCAATGATTGCAGAGTAACAGTGGTGACTTGTTACAACTATGGTGAAGAAGGTCATACTCGTTCTCAGTGTACAAAACCCAAGAAGGAGCAAGCTGGTGGTAAAGTGTTTGCATTGTCTGGGTCAGAGACTAAGCCAGATGATCGGCTGATTAAAGGTACATGTTTTATTAATGACATACCTTTGATTGCGATTATTGATACTGGAGCTACGCATTCTTTTATTGCTTTAGATTATGCTAAAAGATTGAATTTGGAAATTTCTAATATGGATGGAAGTATGGTTATTGATACTCCTACGTCGGGTTCAGTGACTACTTCGTATGTTTGTAGGAATTGTCCTATTGTGATTTTTGGTATGGGTTTCGGTATGGATTTAGTGTGCCTACCGTTAGAACAACTTGATATCATCCTTGGAATGAACTGGTTGGAATTCAACCAGGTTCATATCAACTGTTTTGCGAAGACGGTTATTTTTCCCGAAGAGGTTGGTGTCGAAGATGTGACTATGTCGGTTAAACAGATGAACCTAGCTGTGAAAGATGGTGTTGTGGTATTTATGTTGTATTCTGCAATAGAAGCGGAGGGAAAAGCAAAGAGTGATGGATTTCCAGTGGTGAATGAATTTCCAGAGGTGTTTGCAGAAGACGTTAGTGAATTGCCACCTGAGAGGGAGGTGGAATTTACTATAGATTTGATTCCTGGAACTAGTCCGGTGTCGATGGCGCCTTACCGTATGTCGGCATCTGAATTAGCGAAGTTAAAGAAACAGTTGGAGGAGTTACTTAAGAAGAAGTTTATTCCTCCGAGTGTTTCGCCGTGGGGTGCTCCGATGTTGTTGGTTAAGAAGAAAGAAGGTTCAATGAGATTATGTGTTGATTACAGACAGCTGAATAAAGTTACAATCAAGAATCAGTATCCTTTGTCGAGGATCGATGATTTGATGGATCAACTAGTTGGAGCTTGTGTATTTAGTAAGATTGATCTGAGATCTGGATATCATCAGATTCGTGTGAAGTCGGAAGATATTCAGAAAACTGCATTTAGAACGAGGTATGGACATTACGAGTATTCTGTTATGCCGTTTGGAGTTACTAATGCACCTGGTGTTTTCATGGAGTATATGAACAAGATATTTCATCCGTATCTTGATAAGTTTGTGGTGGTGTTAATTGATGATATTCTAATTTATTCAAAGAGCGATGAAGAGCATGCAGAACATCTCAGAGTTGTGTTGGAATTGTTGAAAGAGAAGAAGCTTTATGCGAAGTTGCCCAAGTGTGAATTCTGGTTAAGTGAAGTAAGTTTTCTTGGCCATGTAAGTTCCAAGAATGGAATTGTTGTGGATCCTACGAAGGTAGAAGCAGTATCTCAGTGGGAAGCGCCGAAGAATGCTTCTGAGATCCGTAGTTTTTTGGGTCTTGCAGGTTATTACAGGAAGTTTATAGAAGGATTTTCCAAATTAGCGTTACCGTTGACTAAGTTGACCAGGAAGGGTCAGATGTTTGTTTGGGATGTTGAATGTGAGAAAGGATTTCAAGAGCTGAAGAGGAGGTTGACAAGTGCTCCGATCTTGATTTTGCCAAATCCGACTAAGTCTTTTGTTGTGTATTGTGACGTATCATTAATGGGATTAGGTGGTGTGTTGATGCAAGATAAGCAGGTGGTGGCTTATGCTTCGAGACAATTGAAAGTACATGAAAGGAATTATCCGACTTATGATTTGGATTTGGCAGCTGTTGTGTTTGTTTTGAAGTTGTGGAGGCATTATTTATATGGTTCTCGGTTTGAGGTGTTCAGTGATCACAAAAGTCTGAGGTATCTCTTTGATCAGAAAGAGTTGAATATGAGGCAGAGGAGATGGTTAGAATTTCTAAAGGATTATGATTTCGGTTTGAATTACCATCCTGGTAAGGCAAACGTTATTGCGGATGCCTTGAGTAGGAAGTCCTTGCATATGTCGATGTTAATGGTCCGTGAGTTAGATTTGGTTGAGCAGTTCAGAGATTTAAGTTTTGTATGTGAAACTACTCCGAATAGTGTGAAATTGGGTATGTTGAAACTGACTAGTGGTATTCTAGAAGAAATTCGGAATGGACAGAAGTCTGATGTTGGGTTAGTTGATAAATTGACATTGATCAACCAAGGTCAAGGAGGCGAGTTCCGGATTGATGAGAATGGTGTTATGAGATTTGGTAATAGGGTGTGTGTTCCGGATGTTGCCGAGATTAGGAAGAGTATTTTGGAAGAAGGACATCGTAGTGGATTGAGTATTCATCCTGGTGCTACTAAAATGTACCATGATTTGAAGAAGTTGTTTTGGTGGCCGGGAATGAAAAAGGAAATTGCTGAGTTTGTGTATGCTTGTTTGGTTTGTCAGAAGTCGAAGATTGAGCATCAGAAACCGTCAGGATTGATGGAACCGTTGTTTGTTCCGGAATGGAAATGGGATGGAATCTCTATGGATTTTGTGTCTGGTTTGCCAAGGACATCGAAGAATTGTGATTCTATCTGGGTTATTGTTGATCGGTTGACGAAATCTGCTCACTTTATTCCGATAAGAATGGATTATCCGATGGAAAGGTTGGCAGAATTGTATGTTGAGAAGATTGTGAGTTTGCACGGTATTCCTTCTAGTATTGTGTCGGATCGAGATCCGAGGTTTACATCTAAATTCTGGACGGGATTGCAAGAAGCTTTGGGTACTAAGTTGCGTTTGAGTTCCGCTTATCATCCACAGACAAATGGTCAGACGGAGAGAACGATTCAGTCGTTGGAAGATTTGTTAAGAGCTTGTGTGTTGGAGAAAGGTGGAGCTTGGGATAGTTATCTACCATTGATTGAGTTTACCTACAATAATAGTTTTCATTCGAGCATTGGTATGGCTCCGTTTGAGGCATTGTATGGTAGGAGGTGTCGGACACCGTTGTGTTGGTATGAATCTGGAGAGAGTGCTGTGATTGGACCGTAAATTGTCCAACAGACTTCGGAAAAGATTAAGATGATTCAGGAGAAGATGAGGACTTCTCAGAGTCGTCAGAAAAGTTATCACGATAAGAGGAGGAAAGATCTTGAGTTTAGCGAAGGAGAACATGTTTTTATGCGAGTTACTCTGATGACTGGTATTGGTCGAGCTTTGAAGTCAAAGAAGTTGACTCCACGTTTTATTGGTCCATTTCAGATTACCAAGAGAGTTGGGAAAGTTGCTTATCAGATTGCTTTGCCGCCGTCACTTGAAAATTTGCATGATGTTTTTCATGTATCTCAGCTAAGGAAGTACATTGCTGATCCGTCTCATGAGATTCGGGTAGACGATATACAGGTACGAGAGAATTTGATTATGGAAGCGGTACCTGCGAGAATTGAGGATCGGAAGTTGAAACAGTTGCGAGGCAAGGAGATCGTGTTGGTAAGAGTGGCTTGGGGAGGACCAACAGATGGAAATGTCACTTGGGAGCTGGAGAGTCAGATGAAGGACTCGTATCCCGAACTGTTCGTCTAAGGTATGTTTTCGAGGACGAAAACTCTTTTAGTTGGGGAGAGTTGTGACACCCCAAATAATCCGATTATTAAATAATTAGAAGTTTTAATTATTAATTTAATTGGAAATTTAATTATTGGTATTTTTGGATTATTGGAATTAATTTAATTAATTAAAGGAAAGAAGTATTGGTGGTGTGAAGAGTGATTAGAGGGTGTGAGGGGTAAAATACTCTACTCTTACTAATTACTAATTTAATTATTTTATTGGAATAATAAAAGGAGTATTAAAAGGAAAAAGAAGAGAAAGAGAGTTATTTTGGAATATTCATCATACGTGCAATTGAGAAGAGGAAAAAGAAGGAGAAAACCGGAAGCGTCAGAATTCAAAGAACCCACAAGGTAAGGGGTGGTTTCGATTAGTTAATTCATATTATCGGTTTAGATATTCAATAGTATGGATCATAGTATGTTAGGGAATCCCGGTTTGGAATTCTAGGGTTCCGTAGAATTGTCCCTATTTCGTCGAATTGTAGGTTGAAAACCATTAGGGTGTCAGATGATAAAAAGGAATGATGAAATAATGTTGTTTGATGTTATAATGGTGCAAAATGGATGTGTTTTGGTGTTTCTCATGTTGCAATTCGTATGGGTATGTTTGGAATTGGTTTAGAATGAATAAATGCTGTCAAAAGTGCAGAATTTGACTCTGCAAGTCGTGGGAACCGGTTCCCAGTGGGGAGGAACCGGGTTCCACTGTGTGAATTTATAAAAACTGGCAAAAATGCACGTAGGAACCGGTTCCTGTATAGGTAGGAACCGGGTTCCCATACATTTTTCCAGAAGCATGATTTTTGAACTTCGCAGGAACAGGTTCCTGCATATGTAGGAACCGGGTTCTGTTGTAACTTTTTGAAAAATATTAAACTTTGAAAATTCATAACTTTCAAACCGTAAGTCCATTTTGAGTGCCGTTTTGGACGTTATTTCTTAAATTTAATGCTCTATTTTATAAAATGAAAAGATTTCCTAAAACCTGAAATTATTTTGAAAATGAGTCAAATCCCGGAATAAGTGATTATTGGCTAACGCACATGGGTGTGTATGTAGCAGTGAACCTGTGATGGATGGATGTATTAGTATTGTGTGAATGAAAGGCATGTTTGTGTTGCTAATGATGGTGTGCATGATCGTTGAGATATCATGTTTTTGGTTTTGGTTCAGTTATGATAAATTGATGTATTTCATAGACTGATTTGATGTTGCATGCTAGTGATGTGCGTGCATATGCATTGTTTTGGTGAAGTTAATTCCCATGGTGTGGAATTTGACTTGTATTGCCGTTAACCGATACCCGGTGATGATGGGTGGTTAGGTTGGATTCGTGTCCGGGTGTTTATGGACGAATCGATGGTTGCTGTATCCGGTTGATGATGGATCAATGTTGGGTGACTTGGTCACGTGTTGGTACCACATGCATTTGTGTTTGCATTTGTGTTTGCATGGAATTGTAACATGTTAGGATGTCTTCCAGTGTTACAATTCTTTGGTTAATTATTGATTTGTGCATAATGACTTGTATGATTGGAACTGCGTGTTGAATCTGAATTTATGCTAAAATGGGTGAAATAATATGTTTGTGATATAATGTTGATTGAGAAGCTTATAATGCATGTTAATTATGAGAAATCTCACCCTTACTTTAACAATTTCATATTAAAGTTAACAGCTCAGGAGTTGGTGAGGATGGCTCTAGAGCTATGTTACTTTAAGTCCACGTGTCAGTGTCGTGCTCTGATAGGTTGTAACACTGGGGAACGTTTAGTTGAGGAATTAGTTATTATTCAATTGTTTCTTTGAATTTCATTGGGAATAATTATGTTTTGGTTTATTCTGTTTTGGTTATGGTATTTTTCCGCTGTGTAAGACATGGCCTTAAGTTGATTGAATTATTTGAATAATGACCCTCAGTGTAGCATGACTACTGTTTTATTAGAAGTTTTATTTATTTCATAATTGTGATATTCCTTGTTCCGTGTTAACTCTGATGGAATATGTCTTTAATTATTGATATAATTAATATTATTCGGGGTATTTTAGAAGGGGTGTTACATTAGACATGTTTCTTCTGGCTTTGAGATTGTGTATGCTCAGAAGAAACAAGTGCAAGGCTCAAGATAGAGTTGACTTTGTGATTAAAGCCATTTTTACAAAATAGAAGTTTTGGCTTTCTTCCCTAAATGGAAAATCAACATGGACAAAGCTTGGATCACTTGGACAATGGCTCAAACTATTGTGTAAACATTTAATTATTGAGTTATTTGCAAGTTTGAAGGCATGCAAAGCAAGATTATGCAGTATGCTTGAAGATTGGATCATAAGGTTCATCACAAAATGACCTAAAATTCAAGTTTGTGATGCCATCTTCATCTCTTCGAAACTTCTAGCTCAAGCATGATCTCTTCAAGTTCTTGGACATTTTGGAAAGCTTGAAACATTGTTTACAACCTTTATGTTGACCACTTTGGAGAGAGAGAGAGGGAGAAAGGGGGAGAGAGAGAGACATAGAGAGAGAGACACACATACACACATAATGATTTGTTTAAGCAGATCACCAATCTTCCTTGCTATGGCTATGTCTACCCCTAATTCCATTTGAAATTGAGATAAGAATTCTTACTATGCAAAAAATCGTTTATAAAATAAATATAGCAACCCAACTCTACAAACCCTATGTTTGATGTTGATCATAAAAATTTCTCTTCCCTTGATCTGAGTTTTATCAAGTTACCCAACAATGCCAATTTTATCCACCGTCTCGCGCTACTCCTTAGCAAGAAGCTACCGTTCTTCATAGTTCTTCACTCAGTCGAATCCAAATTACGAATTATTATTACCCAAGATTTCTGAATGATTCACCATCTCACGCAACTCCTTTGCAAGAACCTCCCGTTTTTCAAAGTATTTCACTCGATCTAATTCAATAGTTGTAAAACCTAGTAAAAGCCCTTCAATTCACGTTTTGATCTTGAGGTGAAAAGTCTCACCGTTTTTCCGATGAAACTCCCTATTATTCTCAACTCAACCTTATATTACAATCAACCTAAATTGAACGTTATCAATCAAGTCTAAATGGCACCCAAACAATAAATGATTATATGTGGTAATCTAGTTTTTTAAAACTATTTTAAAAAAAAAATGCTTATTTAGTAATTAAAATTTTGAAATTAAGTAATAAAAAATAAATAAAATACCGTTGATATATTTGATGGGACTATAAAAATTAAGCTAATATATACATTTACATGTTAATTTTAAGTACATTAATTATATTTTTAGTATAATTAATAAAAGTCATACTAACGAGTATTTTAGAAACATTTTTAAGAATTTTAAATAAAGAAAATATGTTTTAAAAAAATTAATTATTTTAATTTTCAATACATTAAATATGCACGTATCTAAGAAAAACTTGCATTTTTAAGTTCTTAAAGAGTGTCAGAGTGCCTCGGAGATACTCTTAAGCATTTCTCAATTAATAATTATAAATTAAGTAGTTATATTTAAATATACAATTACATTTATAAACTTTCATATATACAATTATTTGAATATTGTTCTGTTGAGGAACCTGAAATGGTGATGATTGCGGAAACTATGGCAGAACATAGTTTTCGATACACTATGTTAATGCGAAACTCTAGATCGAATATTGCAATCACAATACTTCTTGACCCAGCGGTAACGAAATTATTGCAAAGTCGTCAATTAGTGTTCGTTATCTCCAATACGATGGACTTAGGGGGTACCAACATGGAGTGTCAATTTAGAGTTCAAAATTGAAGGTAGTGAAAATGGGGATTATGAATTGTGCACCTTATAACTCTTTGATCGGTGAGGAGTAATAAATCTAAGCCTTTGGTCGGCACAGATCAATGGATCTCGAATCTTAGTCGATACAAATCGATAGGCCTCGAGTCTTTGGCCGACATGAAACAAATGTCATTGAGGTAAAAATCAATGTCTTTCGATTACAACATTTAAGATTATAATTTTAGTGCCGTTTAATAAATTATTAAATTATTTCATATTTATTTAAAAATTTACAAAATCTTTATGCATAATAAAATTGTAATATATATATATATATATATATATATATATATATATATATATATATATATATATATATATATATATATATATATATATATATATATATATATATATATATATATATATATATATATATATATATATATATATATATATATATATATATATATATATATATATATATATATATATATATATATATATTTAATTTTTTAAGGATATAATAAAGTATTTTTATTCTCTATTTTTTTTTACTTCTTTCTAATATCATTAATAAAAGATAATTTTATAAATACTCTATTTATCTTAAATTATAAATTGTTTCGAGTATTTTACATAAATTAATAAGTATGATCAATTTTGTATAAGAAAGGATGTTCTTACTCCAAGAGATTTTCCATTATTAAGTAATAATTTTCTCTCTCCATATTTAATTACTTACAATTGGATTAAGAAGAATTAATGGTCAAGATATGGAGTAAGTCTTAATAACTTATTTTTGAAGTAAGAATATACATTCTTATATATATATATATATATATATATATATATATATATATATATATATATATATATATATATATATATATATATATATATATATATAGTTTTGGACTGAGCCTATTGCTAATCCACCGTCGAGCACAACCCAACCCAGTTCTATGTCGAGGACGATCCAAAGTGTTGGCATAATCCATTGGATCAGTGGAGAACATGTTCCCCACGTGCTCTTCACCCGAGGACATGTCACCAACCGAACACACAGACACCTTGTGTGACTATCAGAAGCGTTTTTCCCTTTGTAATAGGTAAACTCATTCACTACTCGTAAGGTGCAGAGCTGTTGACCCAGGACGATGAACACGAACTGCTCATCCTTACTTTCACGTGGGAATCCTAGAAATCATCTGTTATGGGCCTGAACACTCATCCCATAATGGAGACCATTGGCCAGGCGTCGGGGGCTCACTATAAAAACCATCCTCTGCCGGAGGGTCAGATATTATATTCTCTTAGCCTTTCTTACTTACCTCTTCACCCGAACTGACTTAAGTATCAGAGTGCCTATATTTACAACCCCTATGTTGATCATTCAAGACTACGGATAGATTGCTGGATGTAAAACGGTGGGAGAACTGACTTGGGATGTTTTGTGTTTGATTGCAATTGTTGCAGATAGCAAGAGTCGCCACCGACTTTTCTTTTATCCAATAAGGAAAGTCTGAAAAGAACAGGAAAGACCTTTGAGATTATTTTCTTGAGTTCGGGGAGTAGAAAATGAAAAGGGAAGGTATTAGCACCCTTTTCATCCGTAGTTATCTACGGGCTCTTAGTTGCTTGCTAGATCACTTGCTTTTGTTTGAAAGTGTACTTTGTGGTGTGGTTTTGAAATTATTTTGAAAACGTGTCTTTGTAATGATTCTCGTTTCTATAAGAACGCGTACAAACTTTTGTTTGGAAAATAGTTCAAAGAAGTGTTTGTGTAATGTGTTTTTGAAAGTGATTTTGAAAAGGGTGTCTTTGTAATGGTTCTCGTCTCTATAAGAACACATACAAAGCGTTGTCTTTTGAAAATGTTTCAAAATGAAAGTGTTTGGTGTATGAAATGTTTTTGTTGTGAGCAAGCAAGCAACTTGGAGAAATCTACCTACTCAAAAGGTCTTAAATGTTATTTTCCTCCTTCTTTAGATGTTGCTATCTTACCATTAATTTGGTAAGAAGCCCCATCGTTGGATGTGAAGGGATGGACGTGGGTCATCGTATAGTCATGATAGCAATATTGTGAGATATCTTAGAATTTCTCTTAAGGGACTAAGATCATTTGTAAGGCAACATTCGAAGCGTCATCGATGGACTATGATCTTGTATTTTTATTGTTTTTGCTAAGACGTCTCACATGCATAACACGACCATTTTTCATAAGGCAACAAGTGGAGTTAACCCTAGAGGTGCATGCGTGCAAAGTGTGTTTGATTGCATGCATTTTTGTCTTTTGATCAGGGTGGTCTACTTTTTGATTTTATCTTGCCATAAACCGTAATTACTAACATTTTGTATAAAGTCAAAAGTGCAGAAAGATTAAATGCTACACTGTTACAACCATGTTGAATTACATGAAAATATAAAGGCAAAAATAAGGTAAAAGCAAGAAAAATGGATATTTTAATTTAGGGCAGCAAACCCTTCGATTCTACACTTTCTGGCTCTCTTCGATCTGGCTTGAAAAGGGGTGAAGGCATGACTTTCGATTGGGGCCTGAAGGC
Organism: Vicia faba; assembly: GCA_948472305.1. NCBI lineage: Eukaryota > Viridiplantae > Streptophyta > Magnoliopsida > Fabales > Fabaceae > Vicia > Vicia faba. Next base: position 1,290,816,006 of record OX451735.1, on the reverse strand, counting down.
CAGCATGTCGTGTCTTTCGACTGGGGCCTGGAGGCCAGCATGTTGTGCCTTTCGTTTGGGGCTTGGAGGCCAGTATGAAAGCCAAAGGCTTCATTTCCAACTTCCTGTTTCTTGTTTCTTTCGTTTGAGTTTGAATAGCAACATGGCCTAAGGCCATGCCAACATCACCTTATGGCCAAATTAGTCTTTAAAGCATGTTTAAATATACAAAGAGCAAAAACTAAGAAGGTTGTTAACCATGAAACATATTAAAAGGATGGAAACGAAAAGAAGAGAATTAATATGTACATGTTTGAAACGAAAAGGAATTGTATCTACATGTTATGCAAGAAACGAAGAGTTCAAGGTTTAGAACAAGTTACCTTGTTGTAGGCTGGAGCGCGTGATGGACCTTCAAGTGGTTGAACTAGATGCTCCTGGATTCGAAGGAAAAAACAGGTGTGATATTCCTTTGACTGGTCTTGAAGGTCAGGAGGTGTGAGGGTGGTGTTTGTTATTTCTAGATTCGAAGGAGAAGAACACGTGTAGTATTCTTTCTACTAGATTCGAAAGAAAAACAAAGTGTGCGGATTGTTTCAAATTCGAAAGAGAAAAAGAAACAAGTGTTGTGTTTCTTTAGATTCTGGGTTTGAGAGTGTATTTATTGTTTTGGAATCTTGAGAGTTTGAGAGTTTTTTGAAGGTTCTTCCCACACAGCCAAAATCTACCAGCGTTTTCTCTTGTTGCCTCCCCCCTTAGCGCCCCCAGCCCCTTTTGATGTGCAAATGAACTCTCTATTTATAGAGAAAAAATTTGGAATGAGAAGCTTTGTGAAAGAATAAAATATAGTTTCTTTGAAAGGCCAACATCCACTTGTTTCAAATTTTTATAATCCCAAGATAAAAGTACCAAAATCAATGGTTTAGATGGATGGCTCGTAGTTTATAGGGGGAAAATGTGCAGAGGAGACAGACACAAGGCTCAAAAACTATCTAAAAAGGTAGTGATGTCATCAAGAGCAAGTTGGCCTGAAGAACAATTTAATATAGAGTGAGGCACATGTTGGAGGCCTATGTAGCCTGACCTATAAACAACTTGACCCTTTGAATCAAATCCTTAATTTTTCCATAACCTTCGACCAGACTCAACAAAACATCATTCGTTTCCACCAGTTGTGTGTCCTTTGAAAGGACCAAATGTGTGTTCTTCGAATGTCCCTCTTTATCTGAATATACCATTTTGAGTCCTCTTGCTTTTGATCACTTAGGCCCAAACCTTCGACCAGACTCCAAAGTAAGCAAAAACAATTATTCCCCAACTATGACAAGTCCTTCGAATGGGCCACCAAGTAGTGTGTCATAATGCAGAACTATGGCGTATTGAAGGGTTTGCAGATGGATTCAAAGGTGATATGAAGGAACATTCGAAGCAAACATGAAGATGAAATCGAAATTCACAGGAAGGTAACCATTCATCCAATCGAAAACTTGTGAATCCAAGGAAAACAAGTGAGCGGTCAATGGTGCAATCCAAGGAAACTTTTCAGAAGGTTATTACCTTCTGAATCGAAGGAAGCTTTCAGAAGATTATTGACTTTCTTAATCGAAGAAAACCAAAATGAGGCCTTTACTTCCTGAATCGAAGGACACTATTTCAAAGGGAAACAAAACTCAGTTGAAGCTTGTATGAAGATCATTTCCTTCTGAATCGAAGGAAGCTTTAAGGAAGTCCTAGTCCAATTGAAGCAGTCTTGAAAGAGACTAAAGTCCAAATGAAACAAGGGAAATCGAAGAAGGCCTGAACGAGACCAAAGTCCAATCGAAGCAAGGGAAATTGAAGAAAACTTATTTTTCTCCAATTTTGTTGAAAATATTATTTTTATCTGTTTTGCCCTTTTTAACAGTTTCCTCCAATTGTACTTGTGCAAGTTTGGACATTGAGAATCCTAGTGAGAAATGCCTTGATAAATAAGAGGTAAAATTTTGGTGTACAACAGCTGCCCCTATTCAATCTTCTTAAACCTGAAGAGTTAGATTGGTGAGCCCATCATTCGTGACTTAAAGGTGGAAATTGATTGAACACTAGAGTGCCCAGAAATTTGCACTCGATGACGTGGTTATTGATTGTGTGGGAAATGGGCTTAAAGATGCCATTTGGAGAGGTCATGGAGTGTTGTCAGATATGGGATTATAGATGCCACTCAAAAGTGATTGTTGACAAATATTAGACTAAGTCTAAGCTTGACTTCAACTGGAAAAGAATCAGAATAAATCTTTGGTCAATTTAATCTGAGCCACAAAAAGGTATATTGAGAGAATTATTAGAATAAATCTTTGGTCGATTGAATCTGATCCAGCAGAGGTCTGAAGGAAGTGTTTGTCATGTAGATAGTCACCCTATCCTGTTTCGGGAATTGATCTACAATCAATTTGTTCACAGACAAATTTCTTGTTTCAGGTATTAATCTGTAAGTATGAAGCTTGATTGTGATGTATGATGAAGGAATTCTGGAGGATTACTACTACAAAAGCATGATGAAGGAATCTGAGACGATTACTACTCCAAAAGGACGATGAAGGAATCTGAGACGATTACTACTCCAAAAGGATGATGAAGGAATCTGAGACGATTGCTACTCCAACAGATGATGAAGGAATCTGAGATGGTTACTACTCCAACAGGATGATGGAGGAATCTTGGACGATTACTACCTCAGCAGGATGATGATAGAATCTGGGAAGATTTCTACTCCAACAGGATGATGAAGGAATCTTAGACGATTACTACCTCAGTAGGATGATGAAGGAATATTGGACGATTGCTACTCCAATAGGATGATGAAGGAATCTTGGATGATTACTACCTCAGCAGGATGATGAAGGAATCTGGGACGATTTCTACTCCAACAGAATGATGAAGGAATCTGAGACGATTGCTACTCAAACAAGATAATGAAGAAATCTGAGACGATTACTACCTCAACGGATGATGAAGGAATATGAGATGATTACTACTCCAACAGGATGATGAAGGAATCTTGGACGATTACTACCTCAGCAGGATGATGAAGGAATCTTGATTGGACTGCCCCAGATGTGTTGGACAGTGGTATGTCATGCTCCTTTTCTTATAGGAGATTTGTCATTGGAAGTTTCATCCCATTTGAAGTGATTTAGTTCACTGAAAGAGCTTTCGTTCCCTTGATATTCGTCGTGTGAATTTCTCTGCTGTCAAACAATTAGCCATATGCAAACAATGATATTCAAATAATGCAAAGTTTATGCTTGTCTTGAAGTTTTGAAAATGCGTTCTAGTAGATAAAGGAAATTTGTAAGAATGTGAATTCAACTCGGGATTTTTTAGTAAGCCTTACAGGAGTCAGGATACCTTTTGTAACAATATGCTTCCGGACTAACCTATGCTTCAATTAGGACTTTGAAGGGTTGTAGTGTGGCTTGGTTCACGGTTTAAGAAACAAAGGATAAGTCTCAAAGTGTATTTGTACCCACCCATTCTTCGTGATGTTCTTCAGTCCTAAACTTAGTTAATTGTGCGTTTGAACTTCTATTGAGCCTGGAATGATGTTTTGGTGATGGTTCAGACAGGTTAATTTTGTCGGAAGGCAGCCATTTTTGAGAAGTTTTCCGTGTTGTTGAGGATTTGTAGTGACCTCTTTTTTTTATTTATTATCCCTGATTTTGCCTGACTGTTCTTGTTTTTGAGATTATAGTCAACGGGATGCCCCAGTTTTTCTTAAGTCTCCTTCGGAGGTTTTAACTTAGTGGGCTTTACTTTTGAGAGATAATGACTTCCTATTTTATGGGGAACCATCACCATATTTTGGTTCAGAAGGAATGTTTTTGATGTCATTTGTTGTATTACGAAGTGAAATTTTGCGATTGAACGCACATTTGAATTAACTGAGAGACTACCTTGCCCCGGGTTTTGATTAAAGGTTTCAATTTATGTGAAAAAGAAAACTTCTACTTATTTGTCTCAAAGGGTTTGACTAGAGATTATCTTCCTTATAACTCTAGTGTTTAGGATTTGAAAGAACGCATGTACATCATCAGCAAGGTCTATCCAAAAGCATATTGTATGAGATTAAGGCATGGTTTTCGTCATCCTCCTTCTAAAGGCTTATAACTTTTATCAAGAGTTAAATATCCTAAAGAGATTAAAAAACATAGTTTAAATATAGTGAAAACGAATGGATGAATTCAAGACAAACATATGCAATGCATTAATGAAACAAATTTTAACATTAATAGATAAGTGTTTGGACAACAAAAGAGATTACAATTGAAAATTCAAAATGAACATGACGCTCTTAATGATTTGGCATAGGAGCAGTGATCACATTATGAGTCTCTGGAGGGTCGAACTCAATCTCCTTGGAGTCAATTAAGTCTTGAATCTTGTTCTTCAAAGTCCAACAATTGTCGGTGTCGTGTCAAGGACTATCAGAATGATAGGCACATCTTACGCTTGGATTGTACTTAGAAGAGGAGGTATCGGGGTTTTAAGGAGGATCCTTTAGTGTGATCAGTTTCTCCTTCAGCAAATGTTGTAACGCTTGAGACAAAGGCATGTTGATGTTAGTGTACTGCCTTTCTGGGTTCTTATCCTACACTTATTGCTCTGTCTTTGTTGATCAGGTGTAGGATTAGAGATCTGGATTTCCCCTACGTGTTGATCGTGGTTGCTCTTGTTATGGACCTTTTGGTCGTACGCAGCATATGAGTCTTTCTTCCCATTGTATGGATTTTTCTGAGCATCAGAGGTTGTAGCTCCTTGGATATTTCTACTTTTGATGCCAGCTTCGACCCTTTCTCCAGTCAATATTATCTCGGTGAACCCGGCCGATGAGCTTTCAATTAGGTGATTAAAGAAAGGTCCCGTCAAAGTTCCCATAAAAATGTCAATCAGCTCTCTGTCAGTTAAGGGTGGTTGTACCCTACCAGCCAAGTCTCTCCACTTTTGGGCGTATTCTTTGAAGCCCTCGTTGGAACGCATGGCCATATTCTACAATTGCACATGAGTTGGTGCAAGATCAGCATTGTATTGGTACTTCTTGTAAAAAGAAGCAGCTAGATCTTCCCAAGTGTGAATGTGGGAACTCTCCAATTGATAGGACCTCTCAAGTTGCGTCCCAGCTAAACTCTCTTGGAAGAAGTGGATCCAAAGCTTCTGATCAGTTGTGTATGGTTGAATCTTGCGGACATAAGACTTTAGGTGCATCTTATGGAAAAAGACTCCATCGTATGGGGAAAAGGTAGGGATTTTGAATTTTGGTGGGATGACCACCCCAGAAACCAAACCCATTTCTATTAAGTTCAAGCCAGGTATAACTTGGATCTCCACAGCTTTTAGTTTATCTTCAAGTTGTTTGTATTTTTCACCCTCTGGTGGATACTGCTCCTCAGAAGAGTCTTCGTTACCAGTATCTATGTTAGCTCTAATGCTTCCAGCTTCCTCTTCTTGACTGTCTTTAGAAGAAGCATCTTCTTTTTGAGCTAGCTGGGCATGCCCCTTGGACCTTCTTCCCACGTTCAGGATGACAACCCTTTTCTTAGTGTTCTTCTTGCTCTCTTTGGTAAGGAGTGTTTTCAGATCTTCCTTCCCCTTAGCCAGAGTCAGGAACATTTGTTGGAATTGAGTGTTTTGTGCTTGGAGATCCTTTACCGTCTGTTCTATATCCATCTTACTAAAATAAATAGTAGGAAGATAAGGAGACATGTATGGTAGAAACCTTTCATGATATGATGCATGGTATGTGGATGCATGTTTTCAAGGATCTCGCGGGGTAAACACAAGAAAATGTTAGAAGTTTGAATTTTGATCGACAACTTTGATTGGAGAACTTTGTATCGATTGATGTCCTTCCACGAGAATCAAGCTCACCATGTCAAGTGGGTCATAGCCCTTGATTCAAGTTACCGTGCTTTGGTCTTGACGGCATTTGGTTAGGGGAAAATAAATCCTCTTGCCCCTTGATAGACGTCTGGTTCAACGTGACCCTACATCATAGGCCCCTTGAGATCCTTGAAATGGTTATTGAAAATGCTATGGTATTGATGTTATGATATTATGTAAAAATATGCAAAGCACGCAAACTGTTATGTACAAATAAACATATACACACAAAGCAGACAAGTCCTCAGGTTTAGGCTTGCATGGAATCTTATAGGTAAGTACCCTCTTGAAGTTTAGTTGGCTTAACCTGTCCTAGAGAGTGATCGGGTTCTAGGGGATCTCAATATCACTGATCTTTCTTCATCGGGCATTGTTTCAGTGCAAGCCTCTTTAATGGATACCAAAATATCCCGAGAAGTCCGATCTCAATGAGTGTAGTATAGAGTATCAACCAACTTCGAACTGCACCAAAGCCGACTACCTCACTACTTCCTAATGGCCAAGTTGGTCAAATAAAGGTTCTAAATTCAGTTCGTGCTTCACGACACCACACAGCAGACCCGTATTCTCCTTGACTATTCAAGGGCTACCGGTACCAACAAATGTGTCACACTAACATAGCTATTTCTTAGACCATGTCGGTATACCCCGCACAATTTCCACAACTTTTTTCTACTTACCTAAAAGGTGTCCCAGATCCGGGTAGAAGATCAAAACAAGCCCAAACAAAGAACCCTAATATAAAGTAAACAAGTCAAACAAAGAAAAGCAAGTAAATGTGATCTAGCCCTAAGGTAACCCCACTTTTAAGTAATTCCCCAGCAGAGTCGCAAGTTATGTAACTTGGTGGGATAACTGACTTGGTATGTTTTGCGTTTGATCGCAATTGTTGCAAATGGAAAGAGTCTCCACCGAATTTTCTTTTATCCAATAAGGAAAGGATGAAAAGAACGGGAAAGACCTTTGAGATTATTTTCTTAAGTTCGGGGGGTAGATTATGAAAAGGGAAGGTATTAGCACCCTTTTCATCCGTAGTTATCTACGGGCTCTTAGTTACTTGCTATATCACTTGCTTTTGTTAGAAAGTGTGCTTTGTGGTGTGGTTTTGAAAGTATTTTGAAAATGTGCCTTTGTAATGATTCTCGTTTCTATAAGAACGCATACAAAGTGTTGTTTGGAAAATAGTTCAAAGAAGTGTTTGTGTAATGTGTTTTTGAAATTGATTTTGACAAGGGTGTCTTTGTAATGGTTCTCGTCTCTATAAGAACGCATACAAAGCATTGTTTTTTGAAAATGTTTCAAAATGAAAGTGTTTGGTGTATGAAATGTTTTTGTTGTGAGCAAGGAAGCAACTAGGAGCAATCTACCTACTCAAAAGGTCTTAAACGTTCTTTTCCTCCTTCTTTAGATGTTGTTATCTTGCCATTAATTTGGTAAGAATCCCCATCGTTGGATGTGAAGGGACGGACGCGGGTCATCATATAGTCATGATAGCAATTTTGTGAGATATCTTAGCATTTCTCTTGAGGGACTAATATCATTTGTAAGGCAGCATTCGAAGCATCATCGAGGGACTATGATCTTGTATTTTTATTATTTTTTCTAAGACGTCTCACATGCATAACATGACCATTTTTCATAATGCAACAAGTGGAGTTAACCCTAGAGGTGCATGTGTGTAAAATGTGTTTGATTGCATGAATTTTTGTCTTTTGATCAGGGTGGTCTGCTTGTTGATTTTATCTTGCCATACACCCTAATTACTAATATTTTGTATAAAGTCAAAAGTGCAGAAAGATAAAATCCTACACTATTACAATCATATTGAATTACATGAAAATATAAAGGCAAAAATAAGGTAAAAGCAAGAAAAATGGATCTTTCGATTTAGGGTAGCAAACCCTTCAATTCTGCACTTTTTGTCTCTCTTCGATCTGGCCTGAAAAGGGGTGAAGACATGACTTTCGATTGGGGCCTAGAGACCAGCATGTCGTGTCTTTCGATTGGGGCCTGGTGGCCAGCATGTTGTGCCTTTTGTTTGGGGCCTGGAGGCCAGTATGGAAGCCAAAGGCTTTGTTTCCAACTTTATGTTTCTTGTTTCTTTTGTTTGAGTTTGAATAGCAACATGGCCTAAGGCCATGCCAACATCACCTTATGGCCAAATTAGTCTTTAAAGCATGTTTAAATATACAAAGAGCAAAAACTAAGAAGGTTGTTAACCATGAAACATATTAAAAGGATGGAAACGAAAAGAAGAGCAATAATATGTACATGTTTGAAACGAAAAGGAAATGTATCTACATGTTATGCAAGAAAGAAAGAGTTCAAGGTTTAGAACAACTTACCTTGTTGTAGGTTGGAGCATGGGATGGACCTTCAAGTGGTGGAACTAAATGCTTTTGGATTCGAAGGAAAGAAACAGGTGTGGTGTTCCTTTGACTGGATTCGAAGGTCAGGAGGTGTGAGGGTGGTGTTTGTTATTTCTCGATTCGAAGGAGAAGAACAGGTGCAGTGTTCTTTCTACTTGAATCGAAAGAAAAAAAGTGTGGGGATTGTTTCATATTCGAAAGAGAAAAAGAAACAAGTGTTGTGTTTCTTTAGATTCTGGATTTGAGAGTGTATTTAGTGTTTTGGAATCTTAAGATTTTGAGAGTTTTTTGAAGTTTCTTCCCACACAGCCAAAATCTGCCAGCGTTTTCTCTTGTTGCCTCCCCCCTTAGCGTCTCCATCCCCTTCTGACGTGCAAATGAACTCTCTATTTATAGAGAGAGAAATTGGAATAAGCAGCTTTGTGAAAGAATAAAGTATAGTTTCTTTGAAAGGTCAACATCCACTTGTGTCAACTTTTTATAATACCAAGATAAAAGTACCAAAATCAATGGTTTAGATGGGTGGCTCCTAGTTTATAGAGGGAAAATGTGCAGAAGTGACAGGCACAAGGCTCAAAAACTTTCTAAAAAGGTAGTGATGTCATCAAGTGCAAGTTGGCTTGAAGAAAAATTTAATATAGAGTGAGGCACAAGTTGGAGGCCTATGTAGCCTAACCTATGAACAACTTGACCCTTTGAATCAAATCCTTCATTTTTCCATAACCTTCAATCAGACTCAACAAAACAACATTTGTTTCCACCAGTTGTGTGTCCTTTGAATGGACCAACTGTGTGTTCTTCGAATGTCCCTCTTCAGTTGAATATGCCATTTTGAGTCCTCTTGCTTTTGATCACTTAGGCCCAAACCATCGACCAGACTCCAAAGTAAGCAAAAAAATTTATTCCCTAACTATGGAAAGTCCTTTGAATGGGCCACCAAGTTGTGTGTCATAATGCAGCACTATGGCATATTGAAGCGTTTGCAGATGGATTCAAAGGTGATATGAAGGCGCATTCGAAGCAAACATGAAGATGGAATCGAAAGTCACAGGAAGGTAACCATTCATCCAATTAAAAACTTGTGAATCCAAGGCAAACAGGTGAGGGGTCAATGGTGCAATCGAAGGACACTTTTCAGAAGGTTATTTCCTTCTGAATCGGAGGAATCTTTCAGAAGATTATTGACTTTCTGAATCGAAGAAAACAAAAAGGAGGCCTTTACTTCCTGATTCGAAGGACGTTGTTTCAAAGGGAAACAAAACTCATTCGAAACTTGTATGAAGATCATTTCCTTCTGAATTGAAGGAAGCTTTAAGGAAGTCCTAGTCCAATCGAAGTAGTCTTGAAAGAGACTAAAGTCCAAACGAAACAAGGGAAATTGAAGAAGGCCTGAAGGAGACCAAAGTCCAATCTAAGCAAGGGAAATTGAAGAAAACTTATTTTTCTCCAATTTTGTTGAAAAGATTATTTTTATCTGTTTTTCCCTTTTTAATAGTTTCCTCCAATTGTACTTGTGCAAGTTTGAACATTGAGAATCCTTGTGAGAAATGTATTGAGAAATAAGTGGGACAATTTTGGGGCACTGTAGCCGTAGAAATGTTTAAGACTAAGCCATTGGGTTGACTAGACTTTATACAAATCAAAATAAAAATCGCCACGGCGCTTTATTGTTTCCAAAGGAATGGGAAAAGAGTGAATAACCCAAAAAGAAGGGGAAAAATGAAGATGGATGGGAGAGAATATACAAACCACTTTTGAAATAAATTTAATCAAACTATTATTAAAATCATTCATCCATTTTTGTGGAGTTAAACTCAACACCATGGATCCAATGATATTAATAAAGTTCGTGATCTAAAATTTAACCAAAGATCAGCCAAACAATAGTCACAAAATAATATTACATTTTAATATATACAAAAGGGTTTAAAATTAATGTTTAAAAATAGAAAATAAAGAGAAAAATATCAACTATGTTCAAATTAATCAAGAAATAAAAAGTAAGACCATAGAAAAATCAGAAAAAAGGCTCAAATAATTTTACAATTTTTTTGGTAATTTTTTAAAGTCAGAAACTATTTTTAAAATTAAAAGAAATGGGAAAAATAAACTAAAAATGATAAAATATAGTAAAGTCAGAAACAAAAATAAAATAAGGTCACCAATAGTTGTCACAATATTATTGGATCACTCCATAATTTTTTCATAATTTAAAAATATATAAAGTATTTTTAAACATTTAATACAATTCAAATAAAGTGTAAATTTATAAAAAATACCAAAACACAAAATTAAATTGTGAAAAAATAAAAATCAGAAAGAGAATAATCAAAATATTTTTTCGTATTTTTTCTGATTTTTTGGACTTAAAATGAATGTTCTATGATTTTTTGAAATTTAAAACAATTAAAATATAACAATCAGAAAAGAAAATAAAAGTAAAAATATGTGGACCATTGGATGAGAGTCAAAACGCGTTAGTAATCAAATCCAAGGGATCTAGCGCACTGTGCATATCATGGTCATTTGTGAATAAAGTACAGAATCAAATATAAATCAGATTTTCAAAAATAACAAGTGGCGTGCCATCATTGGTTGGAAGATGACACGTAGGTTATCTTCAACCTCCAGCCAACGTGATTTGTAGGTCTCTCAAACTGTAAAATCAGAAGCTCAGACCTATGTCGTTCGCTTCGTCTCTTCAAGACGAAGACAACCACGCCCTCGCGCCAAATGTATATAAACTGTAGCTCAAGCAATCTGGAAGGAAAGTTTTGAAAAGGGATTTGAAATTTCATGGTCAAAACATATTTCCAGTAAAAGGTAAGTGTTGCCACTAGAACCAGGGCAATGAGAGCAACACAATGATATCAAAGTTTTGAAGAATTAGTGAAGGAATCTACCTATTGAAGTTGAGTTGCAGAGCTCTGAAACTAGACTTCTATGGAGCAGTATAGGGGACGATTCTTGAATGTAATTATGTGGTTAGCTTCAGGGAAGATCAAGGAAGGTGAATTGATGGAAAATTGGATTGGAAAAGGCTTGAGAATGGATTTTGAAGTTACTGAAGTCTGATTGGTGGAACAAGTTTGGTAGGGTGATTCTGGCTATCCAAGTTTGAGAAAATGAATGGGGAATGACCCTCTATTTATAGGGAATCAAATGGAATGTTAAAGCGTGTGAAATGATGAAGTTTGGAGGGAAATCGTGTGAAGTTGCAAACAAGAAAAGTGAGACTTCAAACTTGATCAAAACTCATCCAAAACGCGCGTTTTGTTGTGCTAATCCATTCTGGAAGTTTACTAAACATGTTTAGAGGCAAAAACATGTGGAAACATGTGATTATAAGTCAAAACAAAGATTTCAAAATATTACTTGTGAGGAAACTTCAGTTCCAGGTTGCCAATTTCAAAATCATGGCATTCTCAACTCAAGGGGTCTTAGGACATGATCCTTGATGCTTTAGAAAGATGAGGTTACAAGATTTGCAATGGAAAAAGAATGGAATCAAGTGGATGCTTGAGCTGAAAGTTGTGTTGAGTCAAAGTTGGAGAAAAAGAGTTGACTTTCCATACTTAGAAATATTTCAAGTTCTTCTTCAAAAATGACCTATAATGTCTTGCATCCAAACATGGCCTTCCACTTGGAATTTGCTATTGACCAAAGAATATGGCATGAAGTATATATATTGAATGAAATTTTGAAACTTGAACCATTCAAAATCTCCAAAAATTAAGATAGTTATGAATTGTTGAAGTTGGCAAGAAATCATGAAATGACCTATAATGTCTTGTATCCTTAAGGCAACTTCCATCCATTTTCTCACTTTTCCCATAAAAGAAGGCATAAAGTTCACACCTTAAAGATCATTATGGAAAAATAATGGGCTCAAGGTGATAAAAATTGACCAAGTTATGATCATTTGAAGTCACACATGGAAAATTGGGGATTCATATGGAGGACTTGTAATCTTTCTTCCTCATTAAGTCTCTTCCTCATGACAACTCCTTGAAACTTTTGAAGTGATTTGTTGATAACCCTTTAAAGATAAAGACGTCTTTGGAATCACTCAAAAATACCAAGATATGAGCAAGATATATTCCTTTGAAGTTCAAAACCCTAGCTCCATAGATCAAGAGAATGCTTTGAGGAACTTTGACAATTTTGAACAAAATTCTTGTACCAACACACATGATTTGTAAATAGAATTTGTTAAGTATGATAATGAGAACTCATATCCACCAAAACCACTTTCATATCTTTAATATTGAGAGAAATATGCACTTGTGACCAAATGGAATAAAATCTTGTCCAACCATGACAACTTCTCCAATCAATCCCTTGTGATTTTCAACCAAATTTGATAACCTTGAAATGTGGTGAACCAAAACAACCTTGCCATGCCAATTCTTCCAAAACCAATCCAATGGTGAGTTTTGAATATCTCAAGCTTTATTGACTAGGACATGGAAATAAACTTATGAACCCATAGGGTAACTTGTTAAATCCCATTGCCTTTACCTACATGGATAACAAGCAAGACAAACCAACATTGCTTTTTATTTAGTTAAAAGAAGAAATCAAGACAAAAACAATATTCATGATCACAAAAGAACATAAGTCAAGGTGCTTGGTGATTCCTCAAAAGGGCAAAGCTAAGTATAGGGAGGGGAACCAAGAATCTTAGTGTGATCTTGTTGTGAATGAATCAACATGGTATGATGAAGGGAACTTAGGGGCAAAAGTTGGGGTACAATAGCTGCCCTTATTTAGGTATCTTCTATCCGGAGATATGAAGGTTAAAAATATTCGTGTCGACGCGATCAAAGATACTTAAATATAAAATAAACCCTATTTTTGGCCCTAAGATACCATGAAATTTTTTATGATCACGAATGCACATGGACAATTTAAAAGGGACGCAAATCACCACTGGGATGTAACAAAATAAAGAAACAATGGAGCAACCCCACCAGGAAAATAAATCACTGGTGGATCAAAAGACCTGAATCAAAGAGGATGGTAGAATAGTCAAAGGATACACCAACTTCTACCAAAGGCGAAGCTACCGACGTTTACTGAAGGCAGAGAGAAAGATAACAAACATCGACGTTCAATGCCGATGTCCTACCGACTTTCACTGAAGGTAGAGAGAAAAGAAACATCATAGCATCGTCGTTCAATGACGATGAACTACCAACATTCACTGAGGGTAGAGAGAAAAGAAATATCATAGCACCGTCGTTCACTGACGATGAACTACCAACATTCATTGAGGGTAGCAAAAAGATAACAAACATCATCGTTCACTTTCGATGTCCTACCAACTTTCACTGAAGGTAGAAAGATAATATATCATAGCACCGCCGTTCACTGGCGATGAATTACCAATGTTCACTGAGGGTAGCAAAAAGATAACAAATACCAACTTTCACTGATGGTGATCTACCAACTTTCACTGAAGGTAGAAAGAGAATATATCATAGCATCGCCATTCACTGACGATAAACTACCAACGTTCACGGAGGGTAGCAAAAAGATAACAAACACCAACTTTCACTGATGGTGATCTACCAACTTTCATTAAAGGTATAAAGAGAATATATCATAGCACCGCTATTCACTGACGATGAACTACAAATGTTCACTGAGTCATTAATAAGTCATTTCTGGAAAACAAATCTTCGTCTGAAGAGAAATACTCATCTATAGAGGCATACTCTTCATCTGACTCTTCTTCAGTCAAACAAACCTCAACCATATCAACTTCATGGTAATCATCCCTCTGACTTGTGACCTTGATAGTTCCATTGTCTAACAACAACTGAACACCCTTCTTCACGATTGAAAATCCTCGGGGGTCTCGACAACAAACTCGGCAAGATCCATATTGGTGTTCCACCTGACTAGCCATATGGCAGAAGGTCGCATGCAACTGCACGAGGTCCTCATTCATATACTCTACATCAAAAATTCTGAATTCTCCAGGACATCCAGAAACCATATTCACTTCCTCTTCATACTCTGCCCTAGGCCTGATTATATGGATTAAGCCCTCATCCATCATCTCCTGTAAATCAGCCTTTATCTTATCGCAACCTTGTATGTTTATACTGCAAATAGCACAACCGACATGGTCATGCGTATAATATCTAAATTCAGAAGTCTGCATGCATTTTCACCAAATCTCCTCTGACTAGATTAATATCAAAAATCTGGAAGTCGCCTGGACAATCGGCTACCATATTCACAGCATTTACTCCCTCATGCTTGGGTAGAGGATTGTGTTTCATATTAGTTCCCACGTCCTTGAAAGATAGAAAACCAGAGTTCACCAATTTATGTACCTCAATCTTCAAAGGATAAAAATTCTCAACATTATGCCCTGGTGCTCCCTGATGAAAAGCACATGTTTGGTCTGCCTTGTAATACCAAGGCAATGGTGATGGTACGGCGGGAGGTGGTCGGGTATGAACCAACTTCTTCTAAATCAATGCCGGTAGTAACTCTGTATGGCTCATGGGAATATGGTCATAACTCTCCCTTCTTTGATTATACCCTTGATTCCCCTATTGGGACGGTCTATGATAAGCAACGGTAGTTGGAGCAACATTCATAACGGGAGTAACTGAGGCGACTTGCTGATGACGCTGATAATTCCTTCTAGGAGTGTTTACCCTCCTCTCTTGTATAACATCATTTGCATCTCCTTCTTTCTTCTTGGTAAACCCATAAGATGGCTTCTTCGCACCTCCAGATCATTCACTCTTCATTAAACGACCTTCTCTTACAGCCTCTTCTAAGCAGATACCCATTCCTACCATTTCAGTAAAGTCACTTGGCGCACTTGCTACCATCCTCTCGTAGTAGAAAGCACCCAGCGTCTTCAAGAAAATCTTAGTCATCTCCTTCTCTTCCATGGGAGGAATCACCTGGGCGGCTACCTCACGCCATCTCTGTGCATATTCTTTGAATGATTCCCTGTCTTTCTGAACCATGGCCCTGAGTTGATCACGGTCAAGCGCCATGTCCATGTTGTACTTGTATTTTTTGATGAATTCTTCTCCCAAATCATTAAAATTATGGATATTGGCACTGTCCAAACTCATATACCACTTCAGCGCAACATCGGTCAAACTATCCTGAAAAAAGTGAATCAGCGGACGCTGATCATCAGTATGGGTAGACATTCTCCTTACGTACATCACCAGATAAGCACGAGGGCAATTGTTGCCTTTATAATTCTCAAACTCAGGGACTTTAAACTTAGCAGGTATCTTAACATTCGGGACCAAGCATAACTCATTCACATTCTGCCCAAATAGATCTTTTCCCCTGAGGGCCTTCATCTCTATTTGCATCTTGTCAAACTGCTCTTAAAAATCATCCACTATGTCATAAAGACCCAAGTCTTCACTCGGTGAAGTGAAAGGACGACACACATCATCATTAACAAATGGAACCATATTCACCAAAGGAGGTGCCGTAGGAACATGTACCACAGGAGGTGCAGGAGTAACAATAGTCTGAACAACTAGAGTATCTTGAGGAATAAGATTGAAACCTTCAGGTGAAAAATTCTTCGGCATTCCCCATGGATAACCTTGGGGCATGCGATTTTGAACAACAGCTGGAGTAGCAGATACGGGAATAGTCATAGCTTCAGTAGTTGCCCTTGTTGGTTGAGGTTGAACACTCAATGGCTGATTCTGAGCACCCAAATACGCTGCAATCAGAGTAGTCATATTGGCCATACCGACCTTCAAAGCAGAAACTTCATCGCGCAACTCATGATTCTCTTGTTCTAAGTTGTCCATCTTCTTTCTGAAATTAGCCTGAGTGTTGTAGTGATGAGTCAGCTTGCTGAAAGAAGTAAAGAAGCTTGGTAAGACACCTGAATATGCATAACAAATGCAAGAAAAATGTGCAATATGATGCACGATATTTAATGCACATGATTATTTTTACTTTGTTATTTAATATTTCAAGGGATTTATAGATTTATAGACACATTGCAAAGATCAGAGTAATAACACGCTTGAAATACTGAATATTTTATTATAATATCTTCAAAATGGATTACAAGTTTCAATGATCCCAAGTACAAGATGAAAATAAAATCTGAAACCCTGAGAAATAAAATTGATGGAGATCACCCTATACGCTGGTGCTTCCCCGTGAGCCTGGCAATCTGAGCCTTCAACCTCTTGTTTTCTTCCGCATGTCTGATGGCAACCTCCTTCCAATCATATGAATCAGGAATTGAGTAATCAACACCTGATTGAGGCTTAGGAGAAAATAAATCCCCTTGCCTCTCCATAGAATCCACCACTCGACTCTCAAGGATCTCAATCAAGTCGTCTTTCTCCTTCAAGTCTGCTTTATAGGAACTCCCTAAAGTTTGGAACTTGTTCTTCTAAGCATCCTTTTCATGTTGCATCCTAACCAAAGCAAGTTGCAGCTCTTCTAGATCATCTAATAAGGGAGGAGTGGTATTCATAAATAGATCAGGCATGGGTGTCTCCCGGGTATACGACATCTTTAACTGAATAGCTCTGGATCTAACCCACTGAAGATATGGCTCCAAAGAAACATCACTCCTAGGTCCCAAATCCTTCCTGCTCTTCTTATGAATTTGACGCAGGCCTTCACAATCTACTCCCTAGCTTCCCTATGGTATTCTCCTTCCTTCAGAAAGAAACTACTCAAATGAATACTATTCGGTTTATCCCTCATCGGATAACCAAGTTATCGTTGTGCAAGAACAAGGTTATAGTTAATTCCTCCCTTTGTACCAAGAAGAGGTACATTGGGGAAACTACCACAACTGTCAATAATCCCTATATCCTGGTAAGCTCGATGATACTAATCAATATCTGAGTGAGTGAGTGCCATGATCTTAGGAGCCCAACAGGGTTCCTTCTTGACATCCCAAAAAGCATCAGACTGAGGCATATGAGAGATAAACCACCGGTACAAAACAGGCGTGCAACAGATAATCATCCCCCGTGATAAGAATTCCTAAGATGAATAGAGTAATAAGCATCACCCAACAATGTAGGAACTAGGTTTCCAATCATGAAGATCCTGATAGCATTAATGTCAACAAACTTGTCCACATTAGGAAATAAAAACAACCCGTAAGCAAGTAGAGCAAAGATAGCCTCAAAAGCAATTGTACTCTTTATTCTAGCAAAGTAACGAGCTTTCTCCAAAAAGAACTGAGCTGGTAATCTTCTAATTCCTCCTTTAGTAGTCATATGGGCTTCCACCTCATATTTCCCCAGATGAATCAAAGCAACAATCTCATGTGGTTTTGGCTCACCCTCTAAACCAGTAAAAGGAACACGATTGGTAATAGGTAAATCCAATAGATAAGAATACTCCTCCAGTGTGGGCATCAACTGATAGTCGGGAAAAGTAAAGCATTGATACATCAAACCATAAAACTAGACCAAGTTCGAGAGGATACCCTCCTTCATATTTAGCTTCATGAGAGGAATAATGGATCCATACTTCTTCTGAAAGTCTGCAGAACACCTGATCTCGGGAATTAGACTGATCAACTCATCTTTCTTGGGATCCTTGAAACTGTATTTCCCGGTCTTTCTCTTTCCAGAATCCATGGTTAGAAAGTACCTGAGATATTCACAAATGGTCAACCTTTAAATCCCTTGAAATATGGTTTCTTCAAAAGATGCTTATGAGTGCATGGATGCATGATGCAACAATCACACATAAGATCACACATATAGGGTTCATAGGTTCAACATCACAAGCATGAGGTCGAAGGTACTACCCATAATGTGTCGGTCTAAAAGTTATCACCTGCCGAACAAGGTTCTAGAGGTTCCCAGAGGCTACATCCTTCCTTCGAATATTACCAACTTCCCGATTAACTCGGTAATTAGTAATATTCTCAAGAAAGACTCGTCCTAGCGTAGTATCGCGTGACAACTATTTCTAGATTACTCCGTCATAGCTTCCGCACTACACCTAAAAGGCCAAGATGGGTTTAGTATTCTACGGTCCTCAGTTTCAACAGGCTCCCAGGTCGAAAGCAGTACGTCTTCCTGATTACTCGGTAAACGACACTACAAACAAAGGGGCCTCCACTGAGTGGGGGATCTCATGCCTCCTTTTTTGGGATTACTCCCTCAAAGTTAACATGACTTACCGCCCGTCCTATCTTAAATTTTGTCCAAGTCCGGGTATAGGACTTATGAGTAATCACCAAGCACCCTGAAAACCAGGAAAATCCAGACAAACATATATACAACATATAACACAAAAAAAAGTAATAACGCATATACAGATATAAATAAAGATAGGCTTAACCCACTTAGGGATGGACCAGCAAGAGGTCAATCTGTCCCCAGTGAATTCTCCATTTTCCTGTAGCGGTAGAAATGTTTAAGACTAAGCCATTGGGTTGACTAGACTTTATACAAATCAAAATAAAAATTGCCACCGCACTTTATTGTTTCCAAAGGAATGGGAAAAGAGAAAATAACCCAAAAAGAAGGGGAAAGATGAAGAGGGATGGGAGAGAATATACAAACCACTTTTGAATTAAATTTAATCAAACTATTATTAAAACATTCATCCATTTTTGTGGAGTTAAACTCAACACCATGGATCCAATGATGTTATAAAGTTCATGATCCAAAATTTAACCCAAGATCAGCCAAAAAATAGTCACAAAATAATATTACATTTTAATATATACAAAAGGGTTTAAAAATAATGTTTAAAAATAGAAAATAAAGAGAAAAATATCAACTATGTTCAAATTAATCAAGAAATAAAAAGTAAGACCATAGAAAAATCAGAAAAAGGCTCAAGTAATTTTACAATTTTTTTGGTAATTTTTTAAAGTCAGAAACTATTTTTAAAATTAAAAGAAATGGGTAAAATAAACCAAAAATGATAAAAAAAAATAGTAAAGTCATAAACAAAAATAAAATAAGGTCACCAATATTTGTCACAATATTATTGGATCACTCCATAATTTTTTCAGAATTTAAAAATGTATAAAAGTATTTTTAATCATTTAATACAAATCAAATAAAGTGTAAATTTATAAAAAATACCAAAACACAAAATTAAATTGTGAAAAAATAAAAATCAGAAAGAGAATAATCAAAATATTTTTTCATAATTTTTTCAGATTTTTTGGACTTAAAATGAATTTTCTATGATTTTTTTAAAATTTAAAACAATTAAAATATAACAATCAGAAAAGAAAATAAAAGTAAAAATATGTGGACCATTGGATGAGAGTCAAAACACGTTAGTAATCAAATCCAAGGGATCTGGCGCGCTGTGCATATCATGGTCATTAGCGAATAAAGTACAGAATCAAATATAGATCAGATTTTCAAAAATAACAAGTGGCGTGCCATCATTGGTTGAAAGATGGAACATAGGTCATCTTCAACCTCCAGCCAACATGATTTGCACGTCTCTCAAACTGTAAAATCAGAAGCTCTGACCTATGATGTTCGCTTCGTCTCTTCAAGACAAAGACAACCACACCCTCACACCAAATTTATATAAATTGTAGCTCAAGCAATTTGGAAGGAAAGTTTTGAAAAGGGATTTGAAATTTCATGGTCAAAACGTGTTTCCAGTAAAAGGTAAGTGTTGCGACTAGAACCAGGGAAATAAGAGAAACACAGTGATATCAGAGTTTTGAAGAATTGATGAAGGAATCTACTTATTGAAATTGAGTTGCAGAGCTCTGAAACTGGACTTCTATGGAGCAGTATAGGGCACGATTCTTGAATGTAATTACGTGGTTAGCTTCAGGGAAGATCCAGGAAGGTGAATTGATGGAAAAATTGGATTGAAAAAGGCTTGAGAATGGATTTTGAAGTTACTGAACTCTGAGTTGTGGAACAAGTTTGGCAGGGTGATTCTGGGTATCCAAGCTTGAGAAAATGAATGGGGAATAACCCTCTATTTATAGGGAATCAAATGGAATGTTCAAGTGTGTGAAATGATGAAGTTTGGAGGGAAATTGTGTGAAGTTGCAAACAAGAAAAGTGTGACTTCAAACTTTATCAAAACTCATCCAAAATGTGTGTTTTCTTGTGCTAATCCATTCTGGAAGTTCACTAAACATGTTTAGAGGAAAAAACGCGTGGAAAACTTGTGATTAGAAGCCAAAACAAAGATTTCAAAATTTGACCTGTGAGGAAACTTCAGTTCCAAGTTGCCAATTTCAAAATCATGGCATTCTCAACTGGGGTCTTAGGGCATGATTCTTGATGCTTTAGAAAGATGAGGTTATAAGCTTTGCAATGGAAAAAGAATGGAATCAAGTGGATGCTTGAGCTGAAAGTTGTGTTGAGTCAAAGTTGGAGAAAAAGAGTTGACTTTCCATACTTAGAAATATTTCAAGTTCTTCTTCAAAAATGACCTATAATGTCTTGCATCCAAACATGGCCTTCCACTTGGAATTTTCTCTTGACCAAATAAGATGGAATGAAGTAGATCTCTTTAATGAAATTTTGAAACTTGAACCATTCAAAATATCCAAAAATTAAGAGAGTTATGAATTGTTGAAGTTGGCAAAAAAAGCATGAAATGACCTATAATGTCTTGCATCCTTAAGGAAACTTCCATCCATTTTCTCACTTTTCACATAAAATAAGGCATTAAGTTAACACCTTCAAGATCATTATGGAAAAATAATGTGCTCAAGGTGATAAAAATTGACCAAGTTATGATCATTTGAAGTCACACTTGGAAAATTGGGAATTCATCTGGAGGACTTGTAATCTTTCTTCCTCATTAAGTCTCTTCCTCATGACAACTCCTTAAAACTTTTGAAGTGATTTGTTGATAACCCTTTGAAGATAAATATGTATTTGGAATCACTCAAAAATACCAAGAGATGAGCAAGATGTATTCCTTTGAAGTTCAAAATCCTAGCTCCTTAGATCAACAAAATGCTTTGAGGAACTTTGACAATTTTGAACAAACTTCTTGTACCAACACTCATGATTTGTAAATAGAAGTTGTTGAGGATTATAATGAGAACTCATAGCCACCAAAACCACTTCCATATCTTGAATATTGAGAGAAATATACACTTGTGACCAAATGGAATAAAATCTTGTCCAACCATGACAACTTCTCCAATCAATCCCTTGTGCTTTTCAACCAAATTTGATAACCTTGAAATGTGATGAACCAAAACAAACTTGCCATGCCAATTTTACAAAACCAATCTAATGGTGAGGTTTGAACTTCTCAAGCTTTATTGACTAGGGTATGGAAATAAACTCATGAACCCATGGGGTAACTTGTTAAATCCCATTGCCTTTACCTACATGGATAACAAGCAAGACAACCCAACATTGCATTTTTATTTAGGGGCAAAAATTGGGGTACAACAGCTACCCTTATTTAAGTTTCTTCTATCCGGAGATACGTAGGTTAAAAATCTTTGTGTCGAAGCGATCGAAGATACTTAAATATAAAACAAACCCTATTTTTGTCCCTAAGATGCCATGCAAATGTTTATGATCATGAATGCACATGGACAATTCCAAAGGGACGCAAATCACCACTGGGGATGTAACAAAATAAAGAAACAAGGGAGCAACCCCACGAGGAAAATAAATCATTGGTGGATCAAAAGACCTGAATCAAAGAGGAAGGTAGAATGGT
Source organism: Vicia faba (assembly GCA_948472305.1). Taxonomy (NCBI): domain Eukaryota; kingdom Viridiplantae; phylum Streptophyta; class Magnoliopsida; order Fabales; family Fabaceae; genus Vicia; species Vicia faba. Next base: position 1,290,794,062 of record OX451735.1, on the reverse strand, counting down.
CAAAGGATACACCAACTTCTACCGAAGGCAAAGCTACCGACGTTTACTGAAGGCAGAGTGAAAGATAACAAACATCGATGTTCACTGCCGATGTCCTACCGACTTTCACTGAAGGTAGAGAGAAAAGAAACATCATAGCACCACCGTTCACTTACGATGAACTGCCAACATTCAGTGAGGGTAGAGAGAAAAGAAATATCATAGAACCGTAGTTCACTGACGATGAACTACCAATGTTAACTGAGGGTAGAAAAAAGATAACAAACATTGACGTTTACTGCCGATGTCCTACCAACTTACACTGAAGGTAGAAAGAGAATATACCATAGCACCTCCGTTCACTGACGATGAACTACTAACGTTCACTGAGGGTAACAAAAAGATAATAAACACCAACTTTCACTGATGGTGATCTACCAACTTTCACTGAAGGTAGAAAGATAATATATCATAGCACCTCCGTTCACTAACGATGAATTGCCAACATTCACTGAGGGTAGAAAAAAGATAATAAACACCAACTTTCACTGATGGTGATCTACCAACTTTCACTGAAGGTAGAAAGAGAATATATCATAACACCGCTGTTCACTGATGATGAACTACCAACGTTCATTGAGGGTAGCAAAAAGATAACAAACACCAACTTTCACTGATGGTGATCTACCAACTTTCACTAAAGGTAGAAAGAGAATATATCATAGCACCTCCGTTCACTGACGATGAACTACCAACATTCACTGAGGGTAGAAAAAAGATAACAAACACTAACTTTCACTGATGGTGATCTACCAACTTTCACTGAAGGTAGAAAGAGAATATATATCATTGCTTCACCATTCACTGGCGATGAACTACCAACATTCATTGAAGGTAGCAAAAAGATAACAAACATCGACGTTCACTGCTGATGTCCTACCAACTTTCACTGAAGGTAGAAAGAGAACAAGTTTCCCCAAGATTCTGGAATTTCACCTAGAACGAGTCTCAACTTCTTATTTAACCAAGGCACTCCGCCTGGAAAGGATAATATATAAGCTGTCTCAAATAAAGAGACTTCCACTTGCAAAGATTTCACAACGAACTGTTTGTGATATTGAAAGTCTTACCATCGGTTGGCGTAATCTGACGACAAACTGCGAACTATTCACTCATAGAGGAGATAGCAAAAAAAAATTATGTCGACTTTTACAGGGAAGTACAAGTTACTCAAATAAAGAGACCTGCTACTTGTTGTCATGGAAGATTGTAAAAAGAAATGACTTTCTGGGGAGAGAAATATGACTTCCTGGAGAAAGAAATATGACTTCCTGGGGGAATAAATATGACTTCCTAGAGAGATGCCATGATATTCATGCTGAGGAGATAAAGTCTTATCGTGCAAAATAAATGCACCAAATAAAACTTGAAGTTTTCTGAAATCCAAAGTAAATAATATTGTTGTGGAACCACAAATTCAAACCAGAAATAAACTGGAACGAAACGGTCAATCAGAATACATCCTTTGAGAAATAAACTCAAGAGGGAAAACCAAATCCATCCAAACCAGGAGCTGTACAGGAAGGCTAAAGCAAAAATCTTCCACTAGGGACAACTCAGTGGGGAAATTGAAAGAATATATGCTTTCTACTTAAGTCCAACACTCTATTAAAGAGAGGACAACATAACTCTGCAAAACAGGATGATATATCAACAAAAATATTAACAAATGTCAATGAATAATGATTTGCCAATTTTAGCTATGCATGATGTATGTATGAATGTATGAGTGTTATCGTGCGTATGCTGACAAAACAGATATACAACATTGGGAATAACTAGGCAAAACCACCTCGGGCACTAACAACACTCGGCTAAACATCATCCAAGATGATCATTCCAAGAAAAAGTAAATGCCAACTGAAGAAACAAAACCTACTGGTTGCTTTAGCTTTACTGGGGAGCGACATAATCCGGAAGTAAGCAAAACGAAGTGACAGAATAATACAGATACAGGGATAGAACATCCTTCTTCAGGCTTCACCGGGGAAACAAGTGTTTTTAAAAGTAACATTCATACTGGAGATTGAAAAACTAGTCTCAAGTAAAGCAGACTGACACCAAAACATCAAAACATTCACTAGGGGAATTCAGACCTACTTCATTGGGGAGGTTCACACCACACCCACAAATGGAAAACCACTATACGTCCTTCACTTAGAGAAACCAGGGACCTGCGTTCTTCAAGAGTGGTTATGATACCAACTTCTCTGGAAAAAAGAACTTCTATTAGGCCAAACGAAAACTTCACTGGAGAAAATGCGGATTGAAACTTCACATCATGAAAACATAGAAAAGAGGATAAATGAATCCAAACTTGACCGAGGATACCGGAATCATAAACCCAATACGCAGAAAACATCCCTAGTAAACCTTCCCGAGGGGAACAAAAACTTCTCAAAACAACTGGAGTTTGTCCATTCCTGGGATCACCATTTTTGTTGTTATTGTTTCATCACAAATCTCAAAGTAAAAGCAGATTGTAAAATCTTTTTTTGAAAAATCAATTTTGTTATTTAATCTTTTTTTCTTTGAAAGTTATTATCAATAATAAATGGATTTTTGCAAGCTAAATAAAATATGAAATACAAAGAATTGGGTAAAAGCTCAAATTTCATTAATAGAATGGTAGTCTGCGAATGGCGAGACTCCATAGATGATTACAAATTTTGAAAAATGGTAATATATAATGGAAAAGATACATTGAGATACAATGACCATTATCCCCTCTAAAAACTTTTGAAATCCTGAGCAGCAGCTTCTATTGAAGTATGGTGAGGATCCGAGAAGATTGTTGCTTCAACGATCAAGTCTTGTCTGATGTAGTTACTTGCCAAGAAAGTCCCTAACTTTTTCCTAAGCTTCCCTTGCGGGTTTTCAACTTGGCGGGAAATTTATTCTGTTAGGTCTCTAATTTTTTCCTAGACCGCCCTTTCGGGCATTCGGCCTACCGAGACGCTCCTTTTTTTCCTAAGCTGCCCTTTCGGGTTTTCAACTTATCGAGCTGTTCTTTTATTTCTTTAGGCGGAGTATTTCTTGACTGCATCAGCATTCATGGGACGTGGGAACTCCTCACCATCCATATTATCAAGAATTAATGCACCGCCAGAGAAGGCTTTCTTGACAACATATGGGCCTTCAAAATTGGGAGTCCACTTGCCCCTGCAATCATCGTTGAAATACATGATCTTCCTGAGCACGAGGCCGCCTTCTCTGAATTCACGAGGTTTGACCTTTTCATCAAAAGCTTTCTTCATTCTTTTCTGATATAAATATTTTGATAAAAAGGTCACTTCGTTTATCTTACTTTCGGGTTATGTCGCTCCCCAGTACAACTAAAGCAGCCAGTAGGTTTTGTTTCCTCAGTTGGCATTTACTTTTTCTTGGAATTATCATCTTGGATGAAGTTTAGCCGAGTGTTGTTAGTGCCCAAAGTGGTTTTGCCTGGTTATTCCTAATGTTGTATATCTGTTTTGTCAACATACGCACGATAACAGTTATACATTCATATATACATCATGCATATCTAAAATAGGCAAATCATTGTTCATTGACATTTGTTAATATTTTTGTTAATATATCATCCTGTTTTGCAGAGTTAAGTTGTCCTCTCTTTAATAGAGTGTTGGCCTTAAGCAGAAAGCGTATATTCTTTCAATTTCCCCACTGAGTTGTCCCTAGTGGAAGATTTTTGCTTTAGCCTTCCTGTACAACTCCTGGTTTTGATGGATTTAGTTTTCCCTCTTGAGTTTATTTCTCAAAGGATGTATTCTGGTTGACCGTTTTGTTCCAGTTTATTTCTGGTTTGAATCTGTGGTTCTACAACATTATTATTTACTTTGGATTTCTGAAAACTTCAAGTTTTGGTTGGTGCATTTATTTTGCACGATAAGACTTTATCTCCTCAGCAGGATTATCATGGCATCTCTCCAGGAAGTCATATTTCTTCCCCCAGGAAGTCATATTTCTTTCTCCAGGAAGTCATATTTCTCTCCCTAGAAAGTCATTTCTTTTTACAATCCTCCATGACAACAAGTAGCAGGTCTCTTGAAATTGAGAGTTTTATACCTGAAGGTCCTTCACTGTTTTCTCTAGATGCATCTTGCTGAAATAAAGAGCAGAAAGATAAGGAAACCTGTTATGTGAAAACCTGTCATGTTATGATGCATGGAAGATGTATATGAAAACGATTTCAAGGATTCATGAAATTTAAATTTGTATAGACAAAAGAATTAACAAAAGTCAATTTTCATTAATTAGTTCAAAATGATTACAACATGCCTCTTGGGCTTACAAAATAACTCTCTAAGATAAAAAGACTGAGCGCATCCTCTTCGGCGCAAGGTAGGCGTTCACACTTTTCTCTTCTTGTAGATGCTTCGTAAGCTCCAAGACCCTCTTCTCAGTAGCATAGAATTGAGCTTCGAAAGTATCTTGTTCTTCCTTTAGCTGAATCCAACCTTTTTGCAAGTCTTCCAGAGAGGTAGGCATATTGGGATGGAGGACAGTGTATGGGACATCTTCTTCAACCAAAGGTTCCATGATGATTGGTAAGATGGAGGGATAAGGCATCACAAGTTTCTGAGCACGAGCTCGTACCCACTTAAGGTAAGGCTCGAGGGGAATGGAATTCTTGTGTCCCAACTTCTTACTATCCATTTTGCTTACCATCCTACAAGCTCGTATAAACCTCTGGCGGTAACCTTGATTGTCTCTCTCGTAGTCGAATACCACTCCTTGGATGAGCATCTCATGAGGACCATCCCTTCGGGCATAACCAAACTGTCGTAAGGCTAAGAAAGGGTTGTAAGTGATACCTACTCTAATGCCAAGCAAAGGAACATTAGGGAATTCCTCACAACGGTCGATGATAGTAACATTCTCCAAAGATCAAGAACACCAATGAACATCTGAATGTCTGAGCGTCATCAGCCTACGGGACCACCTCAAACCTTGCTCATTCTTCAACATAGATCGGGGAAGAAGCGAAATAAACCATCTTGCTAAGAGATGAGTGCAACACATGAGGATCCCTCTCTTCCTCATAGTGAGAGAATGAAAAGAATGTAGGATATCTCTAAACAAAGTAGGCACTGGATTGCGAGACATGAAGATTTTGATAGCATTTACATCCATGAGTTGATCAGGGTTTGGAAACAAAACCATCCCATAGATGAGAAGGGCCAAGATTTATTCAAAAGCTTGTAAGTCCAAGGAGTTCCAACAATCTTGAGCTTTCTCAAACCAGAACTTGGCTAAGAAACCTTTGACACCACTCCTTGTTTCCCAATTAGTTATGACATCAGATTGTTGCAAGTGTAGTGCTTGGTAAATATCTTCTGGTTTTGGATCTCTTTATGTATTGTTGAAGGGTAGTTGATTGAGAATAGGAATCCTCAAAAGTTGTGAGAATTCTTCTAGAGTTGGTACAAGCTGATAATCGGGAAAAGTGAAGCAATGGTGTAGAGGATCAAAGAATTGGAAAATCATTTTCATCATATCTTCATCAGCGTTGAAGGTAACCAAGTTTAGGAGGCGACCATGTCTTTCGGTGAATGAAGAATTCTTAGGGACCCTTGATGCTAACTCTTTGAGTTGAGGAGGAAATCTTACGATATTGACTTGGATAATATTCCTGCGGATAGAAGCCATGTCCTACAAAACAGAACAAAAATAAATCCCAAAAATCCTTGAAATGGTTACTGAGAATGAGTATGATGTTATGATGTTTATGATGTTATGTACAAATAAGTATATACAAACAAGTAAAACAAGTCTGTAGGTTTAGTATTGCATGGAGTATCATAGGTAAGTATCCTCTTGAAGTTTAGTTGGCTCAAACCTGTCCTAGAAATAGTAACTAGGTTCTAAGGGATCTCAATATCACTGATCTGTCTTATCGGGCATTGTTTCAGCGCAAGCCTCTTTTAAGGCGACTGAAATATCCCGAGAAGTCAAGTCTCAATGAGTGTAGTATCGAGTATCAACCAAATTTAGACTTCACCAAAGCCAGTTATCTCACTACGTCCTAATGGCCAAGTTGGTCAAGTAAAGGTTCTAAAAGTCATTTAGTGCTTCATGACACCACACAACGGCCCCGTATTCTCCTTGACTACTCAAGGGCTACCGGTATCCATAAATGTGTCACACTAATGTAGCTATTGCTTAGACCATGTCGCTATACCCTGCACAGTTTCCACAATGTATTTCTACTTACCTATAAGGTATCCCAAATCCAGGTAGAGGATTAGAACAAGCCCAAACAAGGAACCAAAATGTAAAGCAAACAAGTCAAACAATGAAATCAAATAAAGGTGATCTAGCCCTAAGGTAACCCCACTTTTAAGTATTTCCCCAGCAGAGTCGCCAGTTTTGTGATACGGTGGGAAAACTGACTTGGGATGTTTTACGTTTTATCACAAATGTTACGGTTAGCAAGAGACGCCACCGACTTTTATTTTATCCAAAAGGAAAGGCTAAAAAGAACAGGAAAGACCTTTGAGATTATTTCTTGAGTTCAGGGGGTAGATTACGAAAAGGGCAGGTGTTAGCACCATTTTCATCCATAGTTATCTATGGGCTCTTAGTTGCTTGGTAGATCACTTGCTTTTGTTTGAAAGTGTGCTTTGTGTAGTTTTTGAAAGTATTTTGAAAAGGCGCCTTCGTTTAGGAAAACTTTGTAATAGTTCTCGTTCGTAAGAACGTATACAAAGTGTTGGGCTTTTGAAAATATTTCATGTTTGGAAAATGTTTTGAATGTGTTTTTTTTGAAAGTGTTGGTGTTTGTTTTGAAAATAAGCAAGGATTTTTTATTTGAAAATGAGCAAGCAACTAGGAACAATCTACCTACTCAAAAGTCTTTGTTCAGTTCTTCCTTCCTTTGATATTTCTATCTTACCATTGATTGGTAAGAAGCCTTATCTTTGGATGTAAAGGGACGGGCATGGGTCATCGTATGGTCATGATAGCAATGTTGTGAGATATCTTAATATTTCTCTTTGAGGGACTAAGATCATTTTGAAAGGCAACATTTTTTAGCGTCATCGAGGGACCATGAACTTGTATTTTTGATTGCTTTTTGCTAAGATATCCCACATGCATAACATGGCCATTTTTATAAGGCAGCAAAGTGGAATTACCCTAAGGGTGTAAGTGTGCAAGTGTGTTTGATTTACATGCATTGTTTATCTTGAATTTGGGTTTGCTATTTGTTGATTTTTTAGTCTTGCCATACAAACCCTAATTACTAGCATTTATATAAAACGATAAATTGCAGAAACTAAAATTACTAAGCTATTACATCATTAGGGGATGGGGTATACAAATTGACAAAATTGGGATTTTGCAAGATATTTAAACCTAATTATCTATTACAACCATATTTAATAATATACAAGAATTGAATAAATAATGTACAAGGATATAAATGGAAAAAACAAAATGATTTTTATTTGGTATTTAATGAAAGGGTTTTAACCTAATTAATGAAAATGATTGATTAAAATTAAACAAAAATTAAACTTAAACTAATTAAGAAAGAATTTAAGTTTGAAATATTTTTAGGGTTTCTTAAGAAAAAGGTTTTAACTTAATGAAAAATATATGAAAATTAATAAATAAAAGAAACATAAATTCTAAGTTAATTTTAATTTAAAAATAAAATAAAATAATAATTAAACCAAAATCTAAATATTAATTACTTAAGAAAAAGTAATTAATTTGTTTAATAAAATGTTTTTAGTCTTTTTACTTCATAAAGAAAATAATCATAAATGAACACTTTTAAATATGTAAATAAACAAATAAAAATATTTTTTGGATTTTTTATTAATAAAAATAAAAATAATATTAATAATAATAATAAAAAAATAATAATAAGAAAACTGAAATAAAATAAAAATAAGAAAAAGAAAATAAATAAAAATGAAAACATAAGAAAAGGTTGGGCCAGCATGCAAAAGTAAACATGGGGTTAGAAGTCAGCAAAAAAAAACAAAAGCCCAAAGGGGGAGGCCCAGCGCGCTGGTTGGAACAAAAAAGGAGGAAAAATATGAGAAAAATGCACAAAAGGTAGCGCTGGGACTTGAACCCCTGACCTCTCACATACACGCGCGCTACCTTTTCCACTGGGGTGGCTGTACATCTGGTAACATTGATGAAATAATAAATACATAACATAATCCATGTCCTGAATGTAACTTCATCTTTAACCTCTAGCTTGAACATCTATAACTTCACCATTTCTCAACAAAAATGAAATATGCAAACATGAAAGTTGCTCCATTTTTCCATACGAATCCAACCATATAAATATCATAAGCTATAAATCAAAGATGAATGAGAATTTCTATAAGTACCAAATTCTGACCTAATTATTTTTAGAGATTCAAACCTAAAATTCTCTAAACTTATCAATATAAATGAAATCTATGGACACGTACAGTTTCAGGGCAATGATGTTTATATTTTATCTTCATAAATGGAAGTCTAACAATGCCTAAATGAGAAGATAAAAGTTCAGAAAATGTACCTCAAAACTGGAAATCGTGAAATGAGTTTGAGCTGCTTTCAAGGAGTTGTGATGATCAGGTTAGCTTCCTCAAGTTCCCAAGAAGCTAATGCAATGCTTACTTGACGCTGGGAGTGTTTTAATCATGCTAGAGAAGTCAAGGTGCAAGCTTTGTTTTTTGGTTATGGAAGTTGATGAAGGTGATGTTATAGTCGTGTAACAGGATGTGGGATGGTTTGTAGATGATGTGTTAGGAACTCTTGGAAGTAAAAATCCAAGAAATGCACGAGTTGATTCTAATTATGGAGTTTTTGGTTAGAATGTGCAACAATGATGGGTTGTTATACAATTCTGAGTTTGGGAGAGTTTGAGAGCTTGTGTATACGTGTATCCTCTTGCAATAGACTTGTATAATTATAAGAAAAAGGTTAGAGCACTTGAGGTGGACAAATCTGTGAGATCTAGAGTTATGGCTATGTTACTTGATTTTGAAGAAAAGTGGAAAACATGGTTTCAAGACATAGTACAAGCATGGCCTAAGTTTATGGGAGGCTCTATACATGTTGTTTTTGTCTTTGACATTGCTTGTACTCAGATGAAACAAGTTGGGAACTTTATGCATTGACTTTTGCAATAAAGCTTGCTTTCCCAAAATAGAAGTGTTACCTTTGTTCCCATAATGGAATAAAAATTTGGACAATGCCTCAAATGCTTGGATAAAATCTCTAACAGTTGTGTAAACATTTAATTATAGAGTGAAAGGCAAGTTAGAAGCCTGCAAAGTGAAATTTTTACAATATGCTTGAAGATTGGATCAAGTTTTCTTCCCAAATTTGCCTTAAAAAACATGATCTCAATGAGTTCTTTGACATTTTGGAAAGCTTGTCACATCCCCTACAACCTCTATGTTGGACATTTTTGAAGATTCACCTTGGAACTATGTGAAAAATTTCCATGAAGTTAGGTCAAAATCCTGCCTAAACTAGGGCAAAATTTCACTAAGTTTCCAAGTTTCATGAACATGTCTTCTTAAAAATATAACTTGAAATCCATGAATTTATAGAAATAGTTGTGTTCTATAATGTTTTATATCTCATTGAGATCTACAACTTTCATGTTGGAAGTTTCCTTTGAATCATCTTGCACCATGGTGTAAATTTGGCTCAAAGTTGTGAAAAAAAGTGAATTTCCAACACTTAGAAAAATTTCTAAGTTTAGAAATTTTGACTTTTCAAAATGAAACATTTAATTTTTTATTTCTTGATGAACAAGTTTCATATTTTGACATGTCTGGATGAATTGTGATCTTTGATACTTGATTTTGACCAAAAAGTCAAAGTTTGACTTTTCAGTGTACAATTGACTGAAATTCATCTGTCAATCAATTGATCTTGAGAGATGTTTTGAGTCATTCCATTAGGTCCAAATGAAGCATTTGAATCCTTGAGATCATGTCTCAAACCAATAAGTCATTTTCTAGGTCAAAAATAAAAAATTGCACCTTCTCAGTCAAAACCCTAATTTTGACCATTTTGCCCTTTTGATAATCTGATCAAATTTCTTGAGGAATTATGATCCAAACTTGATCAAATGACATATATGAGTTCATAATGTTGATATGGATAAAAAATTATGAAGTTTGACTGTAAATTGACCACAGTCGACTTTTTCCCCAATATAGTTGTTTTTTAGGTCAACTGATCAATTGATTGAGCAAAAATGTGATCCAAGACTTGAAACTTGACATGGGCAATCTTGAGGGTCCAAAATGATCCATGAAAGTCATATGGGTCATTAAAAGTCCATTTGTCCTTGTGCAAACTCAAACCCTAATTTTCAGTCATTAGTGCTTGAGGAGGTGTCTTGAGTTGATCAACTCTTGTGCAATCTTGAATCATGGGAGATCTTGTGAGAGATTACTTGATAAATGAGATGGAAAATTTTGGCGTACAACAGCTAGCAACTAAGAGCCCGTAGATAACTATGGATGGAAAGGGTGCTAACACCTTCCCTTTCCATAACCTACCCCCTTACTCAGAAAATAATCTCGAAAGGTCATTCCTGTTCTTTTCACCCGTTCCTTCTTTAGATAAAAGAAAAGTAGGTGGAAAATCTTGCTAACCGCAACATTTGCGAATAAAAATGCAAAACCAATAAAACTCAATTCTCTGACCGTATCACAGAACTGGCGACTCTGGTGGGGAAAATTGCTAAAAAAAGTGGGATTACCTTAGAGATAGTTCACATTTAAATGCTTTACCTGTTTGACTTGCTTTCTCTACATTTTGAGTTTATGTTTGGGTATTCTTGTAAAGATCTTATACCCATATCTAGGGAACTTTTAGGTAAGCAACAATAGACCGTGGAGACTGTACGGCATAGACCGATATGCTTGAAGTCATGGTTGTGTTAGTGTGACACATTTGTTGGTACCAGTATTCCTTGTGTTAAATCAAGGAGAATACGAGGCAGTTGTTGGTGTCATAAAGCACTAACTAACCTTAGAACCTTATTTGAACAAACATCTTCACTAGAAAAGTAGTGAGATAGCCGACTTCGGTATAAAACTGAGGATTAGTTAATACTCGATACTACACTCATTGAGATCGAGCTTTCGAGATATTTCGGCTGCAAGAAAAGATCGCCTGAGCTGAAACAATGTCCGATAAAGAAAGATCAGTGATATTGAGACTCCTTAGAACCCGGTTACTTTTCTAGGCTAGGTTGAACCAACTAAACTTCAAGAGGGTACTTACCTATAAACCCCATGCAAGCTTAAACCTAAGGTCTTGTTTGTTTTGCTTGTGTGTGATTAAATTGTTCAAACATAACATCATGCATCATAACATCCATATTCATTTCACTAACCATTTCAAGGACCAAGGGAATTTATCTTTGTTTTGTTTTACAGATCATGGCTTCCATTTGTAGAAATATTGTGCGAATCAGCTTTGGGAAAATACCTCTCCAATTTAAAGATCTAGTATCAAGGGTTCTCGAGACTTTATTGTTCACCAAGAAATATGGTCGACTTCTCAACCTGGTTACCTCAAAATTTTATGAGAAGATGATGGGTTTACTCTTTCAGTTCTTTGACCCCAAACACCATTGCTTCATATTTCCTGATTATCAGTTGGTACCCATCATGGAAAAGCTCTCTCAATTATCGGGGGTGCCTATTCTTGATCAGATGCCTTTCACCAGTTTAGAGGAGGCTCCAAAGCCAGAGGTTATTACAGCAGCCTTGCACCTGAAACGGTCCGACATTATATCCAACTAGGAAACAAGAAGTGGAGTCAAGGGTTTCCTAGTTAAGTTCCTATTAGAAAAGGCTCAATTATTTTGGGATGATTTGGACTTACTCATAGATGTGAATGTTGTCAAGGTTTTACTCTCATGTAACCCAGTGCCTACTTTTCTTGGAGATATCTTGCATTCCCTTCACACTCGTACCATGAAGAGAATAGGGGTTCTTATGTGTTGCATACCGTTGCTTTCTAGGTGGTTTATTTTGCACCTTCCTCAATCAGTATTGAAGAACGAACAAGGTTTGGGTTGGTCGCAAAGGATAATGTCACTTTCTCACTAGGATATTCTTTGTTACTCCCGGTCTATGGGAGACGTCTCTATCATTGATCACTGTGGGGAATTCCCTAATGTCCCACTCCTTGGAATTAGGGGAGGTATCACTTATAATCCTTCTCTGGCTCTACGACAATTCGGTTATGCTCGAAGGGATGATCCCAATGATATGTGTAATACGGTGGGAGAACTGACTTGAGTGTTTTGCGTTTTATCGCAATTGTTGCGGATATCAAGATTCATCACCGACTTTTCTTTTATCCAATAAATGAAAGGATGAAAAGAACCGGAAAGACCTTTTGAGATATTTTCTTGAGTTCGGGGGGTAGGTTATGAAAAGGAAAGATGTTAGCACCCTTTTCATCCATAGTTATCTATGGGCTCTTAGTTGCTTGATCACTTTGAAATGCTTTGTTTGAAATGTGTTTGTCATTGTTTTTTAAAGTATTTTTTAAAAGTGCCTTAGTTTAGGGGAACTTTGTAAAGATTCTCGTCTCTATAAGAATGTATACAAAGTGTTGACTTTTGAAAATATTTCATGGAAAGTGTTGGTGTGTTTTGAGAGATGTTTTGAAAATGGTTGTGAGCAAGCAACTACGAGCGTTCTACCTACTCAAAAAGTATTTGTTCATTTCCTCCTTCTTTAGATATTGCTATCTTACCATTGATTGGTAGGAAGCCTTATCATTGAATGTGAAGGGACGGGCGTGGGTCATCATATAGTCATAGAAGGGAACTTATGAGACGCTTTAGCAATTATTGTAAGGGACTAAGATTGTTTTACCGAGGGAAACATCGAAGATTCATCGAGGGACTACGATCTTTTTTTTATCTAGGGTCTTTGCTATAGCGTCACATATTTGAGGGTTATGACTGTTTATATCTGAGGCAACAAACTTGGGTTACCCTAGAGGTGCGAGTGTGTAAAGTATTTTGTTTTCATGCATTTGTCTTGAATTAGGGTTCTCTAGTTGTTCATTTTAATTCTTGCCATACAAACCCTAATTACTAGCAATTATATTGAAAGTGATAAATTGCAGAAATTTAAAGTCCTACACTATTACATCATTTAGGGGATGGGGGTACAAATTTACAAATGGGGAATGAAAGCAAATAGATCCTAATTACTATTACAACCATATTGAATAATGAATAACAATAAAAATATGTAAAGATAATGTAAAAAAAAAGGAAAATTGTTTTAAATTTTTTTTAAGTATTGACACATGAGCTTATGCATTGATACAAAATTTTTATGCATTGGAAAATATCTGCTTCGTATTGGCTCATATCTGTTTTGTATTGGCTCATATATGTTTCGTATTGGCTCATATCTGTTTCGTATTGGCTCATATTTGTTTTGAAATTCGGGTACAACAGACTTAGATGTCCTATAAGGATGTCAAGACATCTGATTTGACATAACACAGGCAAGATAAAATAGTGCTGAAAAGATAAAGAACACACCAGAATTGTTTACCCAGTTCAGTGTACAACAACACCTACTCTGGGGGCTACCAAGCCAGGAATGAAGTCCACTATTAGTAGTATCAATTTGCAGAACCTACAGCCAACACACCCATTGACGATCTACGCACTTAATCACTACCCAATGACCCTTCTACCTAGGTCCTCCCTAGATATGGAATATATCCATCCCACTTCCAATCATCACAATGATGTCTAGAAGTCAACACCTCAGTCACAGCGTAGACAGCCCTTCACCAAGATTCTGATCACACAGATAAACAGTTTGGAAGACATACTTCCATGACAACGTAGCTAAGTCTCTAAGCTAAACTCCACTATTTGTTAGCTTTTCTCGTAACACATCCTAGAGTTGCTTCAAAGCTTCCTCCAAGAACAATGCATCTCTTACCTACAGGCTTCGAGATAAACATGGTAACCTTTCCACAACCCGGGAGGTTTACCTTGACAAAACCCTTAGAATTCTACATCTTAAGCCATGTCTTTTCTGGGTTACAAACTCTTCTATTTATAACCTGTTATCCAACTAGTTTTGGGCCTTCAATCACCACAAATCAGATGTAACAAACTGCAAAAATTTCTTCCCCAAGAAAGGTCTTCAATATTTACTTTCCTAAATAATCTCCTTATTTATAAAGTCGTCATTCTCCTTGATTTCTGATTGAATTTTCTGGACCTTTAAATATGCGCCACATAGGATGCATAATATTCTCCTGAATATTCTGCTTATTTTAAGAACAAACTTAATCTCATTAATCCAGCTCAGCAGGCACGATGTCAAGACATCTTCTTCGACATGTTTTTCCAGTTGTTGAAAAAGTTCAACCCAACATGTTCTGACATTGTAATAGGACTTCTTGTTGTACCTGTTCTTCTTAGCAAGTTTATACATTCTATTCTACATTACATTATTGCTTATATTATTTGTTTTACAAAAATTAAGCCAATCCTAAAACAAGAGAATTAACAATCTCCCCCTTTGGCAAATTTTGGCTAAAACAAATAATCTAAAAACAATTGCAATCTAGGAGATTACAACAATACATAAATAGAACCCCCAGCAGTAGTGTTCAGAATATACTGCATACAACAATAGATCTTCAGTTGAAAATAATGTCTCAACATCTTATTAGACATCTTCTTTGCAACACTCTGAAGAACTCAATTGCATCAGCACCAATGAACATCAGTTTCAGGATAAAAGGAAGGAAAGTCCTGAAGTTTGGTTAATGCACAAAAGAAAGAAGATAGCAAATGACAACTTGTACTCCCCCTCAATGCAGGAACATCTTCTAAACATAGAAGACCAATGGTGGAATAAGAGAACTCTTAATAACTCCTTAAGACCAGATCAACCACCGCCCCTGATAACTAAGAACACATGTCACAATTGTGTTCATAACTCAGATCACAAGTCACAAACATATGTCACAGAAATGGGATCGAACATCTTACTTTAAACTTTTTGACCATTAATGATAACCACCACCACTTGTGGAATCTGAAATAATTCACCTTTCATCTCCCCCTTTTTAGCTAAAACTTGGCAAAGGAGACCTTCATAATACCAGGCCCAAGCACAGCTTACCCAAATCCGAATAAAAGCCATAACCATTATGGACTCAAGGAGCTCACGGGGTTACAGAGAAATGGAGAACTATCTATAAATAACTGGGATTTTTACTTGGAAAATAACAATCCTAGATTATAACACCAATCTTGGTCAAAAGGAAACGATATTTGAGGAGAAAACTTCAAGTATCAATGTGCACCTTCCATAATGGATTTGAATGTTGTAGTATACACATGCATAGTCAGACAAAATTTTCTCCTCCTGTTTACAGCCACGTGTTTGAATACATAGGCCACTCCACCCTATGTTGACCATGCAGGAACATGTCTTGTATAATGTCTTGACACTTAGTCAAACATTGTCTTCTTATTTCAGTGATCAACACATCTTCTCCCACCAATCAGGGATGCTTCACCAGATTATCCACCTGTTCATACTGGATTCTAAGTGTTCTTATTTGACTTAGACTTAGTGACATATACTAAGATAACAAAATATCACATTTGTGACACCTCTTCATAATATAGACCCTAAAGGAGTCTTTTTGAAATCTATAGAGAAAAATAAATTCTCCCAGACTTCCCAATAAACTTTTAAGAGATATGTGATCTTCTGATCTTCACCGGGCTTTTCATAATTAGAAACCACCATGTCTTGTTAAGTTTAACCATAACTTCACATTGTCACAACATGTTGTTTCGACATCATTTCATCATAGAACCTTTGAAAAAGTGAACAATATTCTGGCTTGATAATACTTGTATCATTGAAGACACAATTTACATATATCCACATGACTCCCTTTGTTAGGAGTAACTAATGCTACAACTGAAGATGAAGACTAGATGAGAAACTTCAGCACTTCCTGCATATGCTGAACCTTGACTCCCTCAGTAGAGTCAAACCAGAGTCAGATATTCTCACTCCTTGAGAATACTTCTAGAACCCTGACTTATTCACAACACAAGGATACATTTGATCATTGTCTTATCATAATCACACTCTGTATCATGACCTTTTGAATAGGAAAGATGTCATGTATACTAGGTGTGAAGTCACTCATAAACTCCAAAAACTCTTAGTTTTTTTAAAAACTTTACTAATATTCAGATCACCAGACCTTTTATGGAGTGAATTGTAGAAAAAAAATACCACTTCAAGATGCTCTGCTCAGACCTCAGTATCTGTCAGCAGCCTTCTGCCTTTATATCCACTAGTAGTTGTTGATACTAGTGGAGTCTTCAACAAGGTAGTAATGCATTCATCAAGCATGCTGCTGTAGACAAGATTAGACTCTCCATATATAATCTATATAGTCAGAAATGATACTTCTCACAATAATGCTTAAGCTTCCAACTTCACATGAATAATTCCAAGTATTAGACAAAACAACCATCAACAATCATGGTGTTAAGACATCATGTGGTACATCAACTCCATAATAGAGAACCTAATCAAACTGGTTCTTGATCAATCATTTAAAGGACTCATTGTATGTAGAAATCCTTTAAGAAGCTCCCATTAGAACACACAGCTGGTGCACAGGTTCCTGCATGCTTTACAGTCTGGTTTGCAGTAATGGCTTTGCACACCAGATTATCAGTCACTTCCAACTCAAAGTAATCATCTTCAGAACTTCTTAGATGATTCAACACAAACACCTTCCTATATTCCTTACTTCTGTGATCAACACAAGTCAGCAAAAGAAATTAGCTCCATAATCTCTTTGCTCTCCAGTGCACCTGCTCCCAATTCTCTTTCAAGGGAAATTCTTCTTTGAAACACATATTTCCACTTTTCAGCATTGCCAATAGAATGGAAGGAAATGTTGTCAAGTGGAGCATCAGGCACCCTGACAGAAAGCTTCTTGCTTGCAGACTTCTTCAAAGGAGAGATGTCTTGGACATCATCCTCATCATCATCTGAGGAGCTATCAGGTCTAACTTTTCTTTTGTTGGAGAGAGGAACTTCTTTACTCCAGGGCTTTGGGGGACCATATATAGTGTTCTTATTGGTACTCTTGGTAGAGGATGTGACATATCCTAATAATCAGCAGGATAGTCTTCTTTATCCCATTCACTGCTGCAGAGAAAACTAAATTCTCGCAGAACCAACACATCCCCTTGGAGAAGGATGGTATACTCTAGCAACATTTTGCTAGAGTCTTCATACACTCATAAGGATATAAACAACTATATCTTGTAGCAACATGTCTCAGCATGTTATCCAACACCATCTTCATTGTAGAGAAATAACTCTATATGCTTGAACATAACGATACTCAGGAGCATCAAACACTGTGGTTGGATCACAATACTCCTCTTCAAACATAATCTTTTCTACTGTCACGAACATGATTCCATGAATCTGGTTCCTTTGATAAGAAGGATCTTTCAAATACGAGCTCATCTCATATACATAAAGGGTCTTGTGGAGATTCCTTTATGAGTTCTTCTCAAGAGCGTGAAGCTCAACCTCTATACTCCTATAAGCCTGACACATGGAGTAGATAAATTGTTGATCGTGTCCTAATCAACCTCCACAAACCAGATGCCTTCTCTTCCAGATCAGGAGTAGGTTCCAAACAAAAAGTATTCTTAATATTTTTGTTCAGCACCTAAACCATATGTTCTTCAACTGGTAGTTGCATACCTGCTGAAGTAATGTTCTAACATCCCATAGAACATCAGTTCCTTCTTCTTGGAACACACCATCCTTGACAGTCTTCAAGATATGCAGATGTATATGACCATCATTGATCAATTGATTCTCATCAACCTAATTAATAAATGTCTTTATGAGTGTACTTGAGGAAAATCTCAAGTATCTTTGACACTTTTAATACGGATGAAAGAGTCAGCATATATTATGTTGAGGGTAACAACCCTAGTATCCTTCTCATACTTTCAGGGTTATATGCAGCGGAATATAATGAACTCCTCAACAATATTCAGACACACCACTATCCAAGTGCAAGCATGGCAACCTAAGAAAAAAACTCTACAAACAACAGCTTCCCACTAAGTTGCAGTCCTGATGGCAACACCCAGGAACACTACCTGTCATATATAACCAATGATCCTTGCCAAGGGATTCATCCATACAATAGTATGAATTGTCCAAGTTCATACCTATTTTTAGTAAATAATTTCTTCCTTGCCCATGACCAGAAAGTATCTTCCCAGGATCTCACCCAGAACAAAACAGGATGTCTGCTCTGATACCATTTGAAATTTTGGTACAGCTGACTCAGATGTTCTATAAGGATGTCAAGACATCTGATATGACATAACACACAGGAAAGATAAAATTATGCTGAAAAGATAAAGAACACACCCGAATTGTTTACCCAGTTCAGTGTACAATAACACCTACTCTAGGGGCTACCAAGCCAGGAATAAAGTCCACTATTAGTAGTATCAGTTTTCAGACCCTACAGCCAACACACCCATTGACGGTCTACACACTTAATCACTACCCAATGACCATTATACCTAGGTCCTACCTATATATGGAATATCTCCATCCCAGTTTCGATCATCACTCTGATGTCTAGCAGTCAACACCTCAGTCACTGTGTAGACGACTCTTCACCAAGATTCTGATCACACAGATAAACAGTTTAGAAGACATACTTCCATGACAACCTAGATAAGTCTTTAATCCAAACTCCACTGTTTGTTAGATTTTCTCTTAACACATCCTAGAGTTGCTTCAAAGCTTCCTCCAAGAACAATGCATCTCTTACCTACAGGCTTCGAGATGAACATGGTAACCTTTCCACAACCCGGGAGGTTTACCTTGACAAAACCCTTAGAATTCTACATCTTAAGACATGTCTTTTCTGGGTTATAAACTATTCTATGTATAACCTGTTACCCAACTGGTTTTGGACCTTCAATCACAGCAAATCAGTTGTAACAAACTGCAGAAACTTCTTCCCCAAGAAAGGTCTTCAATCTTTACTTTCCTAAATAATCACCTTATTTAGAAAGTCTTCATTCTCCTTGATTTCTGATTGAATTTTCTGGACCTTTAAATGTTCCCCACATAGGATGTATAATATTCTCCTGAATATTCTGCTTATGTTAAGAACAAATTGAATCTCATTAATCTAGCTCAGTAGGTGCGATGTCAAGACATCTTCTTCAACATGTTGTTCTAGTTGTTGAAAAAATTTAACACAACATGTTCTGACATTGTAATAGGACTTCTTGTTGTACCTGTTCTTCTTATCAAGTTTATACATTCTATTCTACATTACATTATTTCTAGTACTACTTGTTTTAAAAAAATTAAGCCAATCCTAAAACAAGAGAACTAACATGTTTCGTATCGACACATACACTTATGCATCGACACATATCATTTCTTTCTCCTTGAAAATGAAAATTAACTCAGTGTGAGTTGATGCATTCGTATTTCGTATTGACTCATACAACAGTTCGTATCAACACATAATGGTTTGCATCGGCTCATAACCTGTTTTGGACATAAGATGTGTCGACTCATAGTGTTTCATATCGACTCATACTGCTGTTTTTTGCCTCTAACATTGTTCTGCTGCATATATGAGTAAGTTCTCAACACATGGTCAGTGAAAATGAAAAGAAAGCATATGGTTAGCTTCAAGGGCAATAATACTTACATTTTATCTTCATAAATGGACCACTAATGATGCTTGTATGAAGATTCAAAAGTTAAAAAGACTTACCTTGAAACTGAAATTTGTGCTTTGAGTTTGAGTTGTTGTATTGCCTTGGAGAAGTCAAGTTGGAGGTATCTATTTTTGAGTTTGGAAAATAGTGATGTTACAGAAGTTGTTCTTGAGTTTTAAAAACTTCTATATGATGTATTTGGAGTGTTTGGATGGTTTGTTTGGACAGAACTTGCAAGGTGTGAGAGGTTCAAAGACTTGGACTTCAAAGCTCAAGAGTGGAGGTTTTATGGAAAGTTATGGATTTTTGAGAGTATGAGATTTTGAGGGCTTGTCTACACAATAAAAACTTTTGGCCCTTGGTTTGCAAATGGCCTCTCTATTTATAGAGGAGGTTTGAGATAATGAGAGAGTTTGTTTTACAAGTTGTCAAAATTCTGGTTTAGTTGAGATGAAACAACCAAGTTATTATGAAAATTAGTGTTCCAATGCATGGTACAAGCATGGTATGAAGTTTCTATAGGCTTTTAGGCATGTTGCTTCTTTCTTTGACATTGTGTGTGCAAAAAAAAAAATTGTTGAGAGGCTCAAGAAGAGCTGACTTTTTATAAAGCATGCTTTATGTGAATGGCAATGGTGCCTTTGTGCTAAAAATGGAATGATGCAATGGACAATACTTGAATCACTTGGATAATGGTTTAATAAATTGTATAAACGTATGATTATGGTTATATTTTCAAGTCATAAGGCCTGCATAGTAACATTATGCAGCAAATCATGCAAATTGGATTATTTGTTCTTCAACAAAATCACATGAAATTCAATAATGGATGCCCAACTTCAGGCCCTTGAATCTCCTAGCTCATGTATGATAAATTCATGATCTTGGATGTTTTGGAAAGCTTGAAACATCATCTACAACTTTCATTTTGGCCATTTTGATAAAATAATCTTGGAACTTGATGAAAATTGGCCAAGAAGTTGGGACAAAAACCTGACCAAACCTACTGAAAATTTCTCTAAGTGTTTATACAAAAAAATGCTCCGACTTCATGAATTTATAACTAAAAATACAAGCACTTCTAGGACTTGGTCAGCAAAGCAAAGTTGTAGATATCATCAAAGTATACAACTTTCATGTTGAAAGTTTTCTTTGAATTATCTTACATCTTAGTGAAAGAATGACATGAAGTAATGGAATTATCATGTATAAAAAAGACTTAGAAAAATTTCTAAGTCTTGAAAAGTTTGAATTTTCATATTGACTTTTGAATTTCTTGACTTCTTGATTATCAAGCTTGATATTCTTGAATCACTTGATGAATTTTGATCTTTGAGACTTAAATTTGATCAAAAAGTCAAAGTTTGACTTTTTAGTGTATAATTGACTTTTTCATCAGTTGACCTAATTTCATTTATCAATCCAATGATCTTGAGAAATTTTTTGAGCCATGAAATTAGGTCAACATGTTGTATTTAAATCCTTTAGATTTTAATTTAATCCATTAGATCATGTATTAGGTCAAAAAGTCAATGATCAGTCGTTCTTAGTCAAAACCCTAATTTGTGGTCTCAGTGTTTCGGAGGTGATTTTGTCTGATCAATTCTTGAGAATTCTTGAGCATTGGAGATACTTTCTGAAATGTCTTTGAGAAAAGAGAGGGAAAATTTTGGGATACAACAGCTGGCCCTATTCAATCTTCTTAAACCTGAAGAGTTAGATTGGCGGATTTTTCGTTCGTGCTTTAAGGTGGAACATGATTGAACACTAGAGTGCCCATAAATTTGCACTCAACTATGTGTTAGTTGACCGTGTCAGGAATGGGCTTAAAGATGCCATTAGGAGATGTGATGAAGAGTTGTCGGAGATGGGCTTGTAGATTCCATCCAAAGTAACTGTTCATAAAGATTGGAAAAAGTTCTAGAATAAATCTTTGGTTGATTTAATCGGAACGATATGTTGGAGTTGACCCGTGTTAAGCCGTGTCTAGAAATGTATTAGAAGGAACCTGTATAAGATTGCTTCAGGATAAACCCTTTGTGAAACTTCATCTGGAAACTTATGAGAAGGAGTCTGGGTAAGGCTGCTTCGGGAGGAGTCTGTGTAAAACTGCATCTGGAAATTCATGAGAAGGAGCCTGGGTAGGGCTGCTTCGGAATGAGTTCGTGTGAAACTTCATCTGGAAATATATGAGAAGGAGCCTGGGTAGGGCTGCTTTAGGATGAGTTCGTGTAAAACAGCATCTGGAAATTCATGAGAAGGAGCCTGGGTAGGGCTGCTTCGGGATGAGTCCGTGGGAAACTTCATCTGGAAATATATGAGAAGCAGCCTGGGTAGGGCTGCTTCGGGATGAGTCCATGTGAAACTGCATCTGGAAATTCATGAGAAGGAGATTGGGTAGAGCTGATTCGGGATGAGTCCGTGTGAAACTTCATTTGGAAATATAAGAGGAGGATCCTGGGTAGGGCTGCTTCGGGATAAGTCTGTCAGAAACATCATTTGGAAATATATGAGAAGGAGCCTGGGTAGGGCTGCTTCGGGATTATTCAGTGTGAAAATTTATCTGGAAATATATGAGAGGGAGTTAGGGTAGGGCTGCTTCGGGATGAGTCCGTGTGAAACTGCATTTGGAAATTAGAAGGAACCCGTGTAAGATTGCTTCATGATGAGCCCGTGTGAAGCTGCATCTGGAAATTGGAAGGAACCTGTGTAAGATTGCTTCAACTGGTCGTGTAGATAGTTGCTCTTTCTTGTTTCAGGAACTAATCTTGGACCTATTAATAATTGTTGATGATAATTATCTGTTGATTGATCTTTCCTAAAAAGGTAAAGAGTTAGCTGTATGAAATGCATTGCATAGTGATGTTCTAAAAATAAAGAAGATTGTGTTATATGCGTTTCGTATGCACATGCTATGATGTATGAACGTGAAATGTTATTGAAGTGCATCTTTGTCAAGGAAAATAAATCCCTGACTACTGTTGGGGAGTTTTAGGGAGCTAAATCTCAGACTATTGCTGGAGAAATTTTTCCTTGAATACTTCTGATAAGGATTCTTGTTTGTTTTAAGAAAACTCTGTATGGGGATGTTAATTTCTGCTTGGGGAATATAGTTCAGGAACCTTTGGTTGTCTATTACTCTACTGGAGAATTTAATTCTTATTTACCCTGACTGGGGATAAAAGAGATGGTTAAAATATCTTCTTGGAGAGGATAGTTGATTAGTATCTGGTCGAAATCCAGGCTTTGCAGCAACTTTATGAGATGGATGAAGTTAATTATTATCTGGTCTTTTTATAGGCTTCACAGCAACTTACTGAAGTTAACTGTTATCTGGTCGGATTCCAGGCTTCGCAACAACTTTTTAAGGTTAACTGTTATCTGGTCAGATTCCAGGCTTCTCAGCAACTTATTGAATTTAACTGTTATCTGGTCAGATTCCAGGCTTCACAGAAAATTGAAGTTAACCGTTAACTGGTCGGATTACAGGCTTCGTAACAACTTAGATAAAATTAACTGTTATCTGGTCGGATTCGAGGCTTCACAGAAAATTGAAGTTAACTGTTATCTGGTCGGATTCTAGGCTTCGCAACAACTTAGATGAAATTAATTGTTATCTGGTCGGATCCCAGGCTTCGCAGAAAATTGAATTTAAACTGTTATCTGGCCGGATTCCAGGCTTCGCAACAACTTAGATGAAATTAATTGTTATCTGGTCAGGTTCCAGGCTTCGCAGAAAATTGAAGGTAAAGGGTTATCTAGTGGGATTCCAGGCTTCACAGCAACTTAGATGAAATTAACTGTTATCTGGTTGGATTCCAGGATTTGCAGAAAATTGAAGTTAACTGTTATCTGGTCGGATTCTAGGCTTTGGAGCAACTTAAATGAAATTAATTGTTATCTAGCCGGATTCTAGGCTTCGCAACAACTTACTGGGGATAGTATCAACTCTGCTAGGGATAAGGGGTTTTGTCTGTTGATTTGTAATAGTCTGAGAAAAGACTCGTGTTGGGGAATCTGTAGTTTGTTGGGGAAATAAACCCTATTGAGGAGAATATTTTGAAGACCTTATCGGGGAGATGAATTCTTTCATGTAAGGTTCATTTTTCAGTTAAGGCCACACTCAACTGGGGAGAGGATTTTCAGGAGATTGGAACTTCAGATGGAGACTGTATGAATTCAACTCTGGGGATAATCTTTTTAAAGTGATTCTATGAGGATATCCATGAACTTGGCCTTGTGGGGGATTGTACCCTTATCCGTGAAGAATATTCTGTGGGGATAACCTTATAAAGGTGGCTCTGGCGACTTCACCGGGGATCAACTTATGAAAGGGACTTTGTGGGGATTTGTCAATGTCCATAATAGTAAGTAGTACTGCCAGAAATTTTTTGCTTGGTTGTACGTGACCCTTTACTAGAATTCATGTTTACTTCCCTAAGTGTTTCCGATGGAGACCCGCCCCTGGCTATTCAGGAATTTACGAGAGATTTCTTGGAATCTTGACTTGACTTCCACATATGAGTTTAGACAATAACATGTCATTCCCCCTTTCTTATGGGAGATTTGTCATTAGAAGTGTTTTCCATTTGAAGTGATTATATTTCTTGAGAGAATTTTCGTTCATTGGATATTCATCGTGCAAATTTCTCCATTATCAAACAATCAACTATATGAAAACAACGGTATTCAAACAATGCAAAGTTTATGTTTGTCTTGAAGTTTTTGAAAATGCATTTTTAGAAAATTAAAGAAATTTGTAAGAATATGAATTCAAATCTGGATTTACAGTAAGCCTTACAGGAGTCCGGATACCTTTTGTAACAGTATGCTTTCAAACTAACCTAGGCTTCAATTAGGACTTTTAAAGGGTTGTAACATGGTCTGGTTCACGGTTTAAGAAACAAAGGATAAGGCTCAAAGTTTATTTGTACACAACACGTTCTTCATGATGTTCTTCAACCCTATACTCAGTTAATTGCGTGTTTGGATTCCAATTGAGTCTGAAATGTTTTTTAGGTGATGGTTCAGATACTTGAAGTTTATTTGAGAAGGTAGTTGTTGTACCCCAAAATTTTCCCTCCCATTTTTCATTCAAGATGTTATCCTAGGGTTTCTCAAATACTTAAAATGGCTCTGGGTTTGATCAGACAGATTCTCTTCCTAGGCATTGAGTCAACAACTAGGGTTTGTTATTTCTCACGAAAAATTGAGTTTCCAAGGTTTCAAATGGTCTTCATAGTTCTTCATGTATTCTCAAGGATGTTCGTACCAAGTTTCAAGCCTTGCATCGCAAGTTTGCTCAGTCATTGGTTTAAATGACTGAAAATTAACCGCGTTGACCCAAAAGTCGACCTTTTTAAGATCAAGTTCAAACAATTGTAACCTCTCCATTATTAGATTTTTTGAGCGGTTCTTTTTGCATATGACCCTCCTTGACATCATCTCCAACTTCTCTTTACAAATCAAGAGCATCAGCTGTTGCACCTCAGTTAGAGTTCTATGGGCCTTGAGGTTTCGTCATCAGATAAAGGAGTTTTTCATCTGGATCCCGAGAAATGAACTATGCAGAATTAGGGTTTTTAAGTTTGGTTATCATGGATATCTTTATCATCAAGTTACAAGGCAATTTCTCATTCAAATCCATCAGATCTTGGATTAGGGTTTACTTCCTTATTATTTGTCAAGGGACTAGGTTTTGGATCCATGGTTGTTGTGAAATTCTTCTTTCATTGGTTTCAAAAACTTCTCAAGAAAAAGATTTTAGGGTTGCAACTTGCTGATGTTAGGATTCTCTCCTTATTTTCAACTGAGTAGACTACAAATAGGGTTTTGTGGATTCTTAACATCTCAAGTAACCTTCTTCATTCAATAGATGAATTTGAGTTTGTTGATACCAGAGTTTCCATAATCCCTTCAGGAGAGAACCTTGTGAGCGAGGTTTCATCCTTGTGTTCTCAAATCATCTTCATTTCAAGGGACTTGTGTGTGTTAATTTCATCAATTATAAATGGCTTTGTCTCAATGAAAAATGCATCAAGTTTTCTTTCAAGAATTTATTGATTCAGAGTTTTCTTTTTGGTTCGTGTCACGTTTTGGTGGTTAAGGAAAAGATGTTGTATCAAGGTATTATGGTTGAATTGAGTTTAGAACACAACATGAAAATCTATTGAATGCACTTTTATGAATAACAAATATTGATTCAAGGTCTTAAGGTCATGATTTGTTAATATTTGATTTGAGGCTAGAATAAGAAGGTTTATTATTCCAAGTGATTATTCTTAAACATTTGATTCAAGCAAAGTTGAAAGATTCATGGCGTACTTGGAAGACAAGATACAAATGTTAAAGTTCAAAGAAAATTCAATTTGAAATAAATAGGTTGAAACTTCATTGATTTCATTCAAGGCATGGATTCAAAATTCATACAAGTTCAAGATTAACCACTTTCCATAATTATCATCAAAATAAGTTCATTACAAAATGCATTCAAGATTTACAAGTCATTACAACTTCCAAAAAAAAAGGGTCATTACACAAGACAAATTCCATCAAACCACTTCCATATTTTCATTCAAATTCACCCACAATTCTTTCCAAATATCATTCACAAAACTCAAGATTCATTCAAACTTTCAAATTACAAGAGATCGAAACCAAGGAGGAAAGATTCAACTTGAAGATCATTATAAAATTATATTCATCATTTTTACAAAGTTACAAGAAAATCCTAAACCAATCTGGAACCAATCATCTATAAGTCTGCTACAAACCTACATAAGGCCATCAGCCTATACTACTATCCTACAATGCTGCTACCACAAGCCAAACAAGATAGTCTAAAAACTTTGTTGTCCAAACCTGCCCCTGCGGCAAGATGCTAATTTCAGTCCTGCTGCCCTGCACCAAAATAGTCCAAAATCTGTCAAAAGCCTTGCTGCAAATTGCCCTGCAAAACTGTACCAAGTCAACCCCTATACCAGTCCAAAACCTGCACAAATATTGCACGAAATCATCAGGGCAAAATACTGCATTAAAAAGCATTGAAAAAGTTAGCTAAAAATGTTCAAAATTATCAAATTGCCCCCCCCCCCCCCCCAAAAAAAACCCACTGTTATTTGATATAACAGGGAAACCCTGTATACAAAAAGGCAAGAGGTAAAAACACCACAAAAACAAATTTTAAATTCTGCAGAAGATTATGCATTCGGTTTCCTCAAAATACCCTCACTCAAATACTTCAATCTAAACCACTATTTCATTAACCACACACTCACCTCACAAACCTTCCTTCAATAACCTACCACATCCACATCGTAACACTATAACCGAATCATAACACATGATCTTCTGTAATTTCTCCATGGTTCTTTAAAAACATTAGAAGCTTTCAAATAAAAAACCTCCCTCACAAACATGCAGGTAAGCAATGTTGTCACTATAATTGGCAAGCAACAACAACAACAATGCTCAAACATCGATATTGATGCATCGACAATTTCGCAACATCGAATTCAACACAGACGTTTACAAAAACACACATAAATCAAAAGGATAAACAAGCAAAAATCATAGAAAAGATCGAATTTAGAAGCTTACTCAGACTTCCACTGGTATGATTTCCTATTGATTTCGCTATTTTTTTTCTTGAATCTCTATTTTCTCATGATGCAGTTTATAAATCCTGTCGATTTTTTTCTCTTTTACATCGAGTTTCTGGGTTTTGTTCACTATTGTGAGTTTCATTTCATGGATTAAGAAGTGTGAGATCGAGGGGAGGGACCAAGGGTGTACGTTCAAGTGTGTTGCTGTTGTGTTATGGAGGACGAAAATATAGAGGAAGCATATGTTGAATCGGAACAGAGGGAGTGCGGCTTCGGCAATAAGAAGAAAAGGGAGACGAGGGAAAGGAAGATGATGATTATGAATTGAGGAACAAATATTAAGATGGCAGAAACATGAAGAGAGATAGGCGTTGTTTCAATTTTCATTCAATGTTTTGAATTTTATCCTGAATAGAAAACTACAGTCGC
Organism: Vicia faba; assembly: GCA_948472305.1. Classification (NCBI taxonomy): domain Eukaryota; kingdom Viridiplantae; phylum Streptophyta; class Magnoliopsida; order Fabales; family Fabaceae; genus Vicia; species Vicia faba. Next base: position 1,290,766,180 of record OX451735.1, on the reverse strand, counting down.
TGCCTCATATTATCCCTAGATTTTCATCCAACTTCAGTCTCATTTGGGCCAATCATTAGAAACCCGACCCGTTCTTTTTATTTTCATTATACTAAATTTCATTTTTTTCTGGGCCTTTAATCATTCAAAGCCCATCTGCAAATTTCCAGATCACCCCAAAATTCTGCTTCAAACGCTCTTTATTTTTTTAATAATTTTCTTAGATTAATTAGTTTATTAATTAAGTAATGTAGTTTTTCTTATTGAAATAATTTTTTTAATTAGCTTAGTTCTAAATTTAATTTAGAAATTTTTTTGAATAATTTTATTAATTAACATTTTATCATTTAATTAACTTTCTTTTTAAATTATTTAGGTTCTAAATGATTAAAATTCAAAAAAGAATATAGAATAGATCTTTATTTTCTCTTCGGATTTTCTCACGAACAAAATACCAAATATATATATATATATATATATATATATATATATATATATATATATATATATATATATATATATATATATATATATATATATATATATATATATATATATATATATATATATATATATATATATATATATATATATATATATATATATATATATATATATATATATATATATATATATATATATATATATATATATATATATATATATATATATATATATATATATATATATATATATATATATATATATATATATATATATATATATATATATATATATATATATATATATATATATATATATAATTTAATAAATTATTTTATTTTCATTAATAAAATAGGTCTTATTTTCTGTTTCTTTCAAAATTTCGCATAAACACAAAAAATACCAAATATTTTATTTCCATATTTTTACTTTGCTAAATTAATTTTATTTCGTAGATTATTGTAGTTTTAATTAATTGTTCAATTCGATTGGGTTGTATTGATTTTTTATTTATATTTTTAATCGCATCATCGATTCGATCCATCCCCATTTGTAATATTGTACCCCCATTCCCAAAAGCTCTATAATAGCGAAGAATTTTAATTTCTGCAATTTACTGCTTTTCTTTATATTGTATAGTAATTAGCCGTGTATGATAAGATTTAAAATCAACCGCTAGATAATCCTAACTTAAAGATAATTTAATTGAAAACAAATCACTTTTCACACGCGCACCTCTAGGGTAACCTCGTTTGTTGCCTCGGAAAAACAGTCATGTCCTTCGAATGTGGGACTCTTTAGCAAAGACCCTTCGATAAAAAAGATCTTAGTCCCTCGATGTTTCCTTCGGTAAAACGATCTTAGTCCCTTATGAAAATTGCTAAAGCATTTCCCAAGTTGCTTTCTATGAATGTACGATTGACCCACGCATGTCCCTTCACATCCAATGATGGGGCTTCTTACCAATCAATGGTAAGATATCAATATCTAAAGGGGGAGGAAAATAACAAATACCTTTTGAGTAGGTAGGACGCTTGTAGTTGCTTGCTCACAGACTAAAACCATATCCACACTTACACTTTTAAAACATCTTCAAAAACAAACATCTCTTTGAACTATTTTCAAAACCAACACTTTGTATACATTCTTATAGACACGAGAATCATTATAAAGTTTTCCGAAACAAAGGCGTTTTCAAAATATTTTCAAACATGCACCAAACACAAACACATTTCAAACAAAGCATTTTCAAAGTGATCAAGCAACTAAGAGCCCGTAGATAACTATAGATGAAAAGGGTTCTAACACCTTCCCTTTTCATAACCTACCCCCAGAACTCAAGAAAATATCTCAAAAGGTATTTCTTGTTCTTTTCACCCTTTCCTTTATTGGATAAAAGAAAAGTTGGTGGCGACTCTTGCTATCCGCAAGAATTGCGATAAAATGCAAAACACCCAAGTCAGTTATCCACCGTATTACAGCAGTCACTTTTGTAACATTTTTCATGTTGTCGAGGATTTGTAACGAACTCTTTTTTGACATATTATCCCTAATTTTTGCCTGACTATTTTTTTTTGAGACTACAGACAGCAGGATGCCCTAGTTTTTCTTAAGTCTCCTCCGTAGGTTTTGAATCAGTGGGCTTTTTCTTTGGAGAGATAACGACTACCAATTTTACAAGGATCCATCTCCGTCTTTTGATTCAGAAGGATGTTTTGATGTCATTCATTGTGTACGAAGTGAAAGCTTGTGAATGAACATGAATTTGAATTAACTGAGAAACTACCATGCCCTAGGTTATTATTAAATGTTTCAATTTATGCGGAAAATAAAACTCCTACTTCTTTGGCTCAAAGGGGTTGACTAGGGATTATCTTCCTTATAACTCCACTATTTAGGAATTGAAAGAATGCATGTACATCGTTAGCAAGGTCTGTCCGAAAGCATACTATATGAGATTATGGTATTGTTTTCGTCATCCTCCCTCTAAAGGCTTACAAATTTTAACGAGAGTTGAATATCACAAAAAGGGAATAAAAAGCACAGTTTAAATATAGTGAAAACAAATGGATTAATTCAAGACAAACATATGCAATGCATTAATGAAACAAAGTTTGACATAATAGATAAGTGTTCAAATAAACAAAATAAATTACAATTGAAAATTAAAAATGAACTGGACGCTCTCAATGATTTGACGTGGGAGCAGTGATCACATTGGGAGTCTCAGGAGGACCGAATTCAATATCCTTGGTGTCAATCATATTTTTAATCTTATATTTCAGCGCCTAACAATCGTTAGTACCATGCTCTGGACTGCCGAAATGATATGCACATCTTGCACCAGGATTGTAGTTAGGAGAAGAAGTTTTAGGGTTTGGATGAGGTTCTATCAACGTAATCAGATTCATCCTCAACATGTGTTGCAATTCCTGAGACAATGGTATGTTGATTTTGGTAAATAGTCTCTTGGTCTCATCTTTCCTTCACTGATTTCCCCGTTGTTGTTGTCGCACCGATGCAGGATTAGAGATCAGAACTACCCTCAGAGATTGGTCGTGGTTACTCTTGTTACGACCCTTTTGGTTGTACACAACACTGGAATCTTTCTTCACATTATATGACTTCTTCTGAGTATCGTAAAATGAAGCCTCTTGGATTTTTCCGCTTCTAATTCCATTTTCAACTTGTTCCCCATTTAGAATCAGCTCGGTGAACCCGGCTGAAGAGCTTCTGATTAGGTGATTGAAGAAAGGTCATGTCAAATTTCCCATAAAGATATCAACTAGCTCCCTATCAGACAAAGAGGGTTGAACCCTTCCAGCTAGGTCCCTCCATTTTTAGCGTTTTCTTTGAAGCCTTCATTGGAACCAATAGTCATTCCTTGCGACTACACCCTAGTTGGCGCCATATTGGCGTTATATTGATATTGACAGTAGAAGGCGGTGGCCAAGTCCTCCCAGGTATGGATGTTGGAACCTTGTAATTGGTAAAACCACTCCAATTGAGTCCCAAACAAACTTTCTTGAAAAAAATTCACCCACAGCTTCTTATCAGTGGTATGCGGTTGAATTTTAGGGCGTAAGATCTCAAGTGAAGCTTAGGGCACGAGACACCATCGTACTTGGCGAAGATTGGAATCTTGAATTTTTGGGGAATAACTACCTCAGGCACCAAACCCAAATAACCCAAATCCAAGCCAGGCACAACTTGAATTTCCACAGCCTTCAATCTATCTTCTAGTTGCTTATACTTGTCCTTAGTGGGTGGATATTGTTCGTCAAAATAGTCCTCATCCTCAGAGGTTGGATTATTTCCACCCCCATAACGGGTACTTCTGGCATCCTCATCTTGGTTCTCATCCTCCTCAGAGGAATCTTCTACCATTTGAACTTGTCGGACGGGGCCCTTGAATCTCTTCCCCATGTTGATCATGACTTTCTTCTTTGTATTTTTATTCATAACCAGAAATGCCATCAGTTCTTGCTGCCCCTTTTCTAAGTTAATCAAAGTTTCTTGAAATTGAGAATTTTGTGTCTGCAAGTCTTTCACAGTCTTCTCGAGATCCATCTTAATGAAATAAACAATAGAAAGATGAGGAAACCTGTGTCAGAAAACCTGCTTATGTTATGATGCATCTAATGTGGATGCAATGTTTTAAAGGATCTTGCGGAGTAAACACAAGAAAATGTTAGAAGTTGAATTTTGACTACATCTTTGATTGAAGAACTTCGTATTGTTGAATGTCCTTCTACAAGAATCAAGCTCACCATGTCAAGTGGGTCATAGCCCATGACTTATGTTACCGTGCTTTGGTCTTTGACAACATTTAGTTAGAGGAAAATAAATCCTCTTGCCCCTTAATAGATGTTTGGTTCAATATAACCTTGTATAAAAAATCCTTGAGATCCTTGAAATGGTTATTGAAAATGTTATGGTATGATGTCATGATGTTATGTACAAATAATCATATACAAGCAAAGCAAACAAATCCTTAGGTTTAGGCTTGCATGGGGTTTATAGGTAAGTGCCCTCTTGAAGTTTAGTTGGTTCAACCTGTCCTAATAAGAATAATCAGGTTCTAGGGAATCTCAATATCACCGATATTTCTTCATCGGGAATTGTTTCAGTGCAAGACAATTTATTGGTGACCGAAATATCCCAAAAGTCCGATCTGAATTAGCGTAGCATTGAGTATCAACCACTCTTCAGATTTACACCAAAGCCAGCTATTTAACTACTTCTTAATGGCCAAGTTGTTCAATTAAAGGTTCTAAGGTCATTTAGTGATTCATGACACCACATAGCGGCCTCGTATTCTCCTCGATTCTCCACAAGGGATACCGATACCAACAAATGTGTCACACTAACATAGCCATCGCTTCAACCATGTCGGTATACCCCGCACATTCCCCATGATCTATTGCTACTTACCTAATAATGTTCCCTGATCCGGGTAGAGGATCAATATAAAACCCAAACAAGGACCCAAAATGTAAAGCAAACAAATCAAACAATAAAAGCATTTAAATGTGATCTAGTCTTTAAGGTAACCCCACTTTTAAGTATGTTCCCCAGCAGAGTCGCCAGTCCTATAATACGGTGGGAGAACTGAATTTGGTGTTTTGCATTTTATCGTAATTGTTATAGATAGCAAGAGTCGCCACCGACTTTTATTTTATCCAATAAAGGATGGGGTGAAAAGAACAGGAAAAACATTTTGAGATATTTTCTTGAGTTCGGAGGGTAGGTTATGAAAAGGGAAGTAGTTAGCACCCTTTTCATCCGTAGTTATCTACAGGCTCTTAGTTGCTTGATCACTTTGAAATGCTTTGTTTGAAATGTGTTTGTGATTGTTTTTGAAAGTATTTTTGAAAAGTGCCTTCATTTAGGCGAACTTTGTAATGATTCTTGTCTCTATAAGAATGTATACAAAGTGTTGTCTTTTGAAAATATTTCATTGAAAGTGTTGGTGTGTTTTGAGATATGTTTTGAAAATGGTTGTGAGCAAGCAACTACAAGCATTGTACCTACTAAAAAATTATTTTTCCATTTCCTCCTTCTTTAGATATTGCTATCTTACAATTGATTGGTAGGAAGCCTTAGCATTGGATGTGAAGGGACGGGCGTGGGTCATCGTATAGTCATAGAAGGAAACTTATAAGACGCTTTAGCAATTTTCGTAAGGGAATAAGATCATTTTACCGAGGTCAACATTGAAGAGTCATCGAGGGACTATGATCTTTTTTTATCGAGGGTCTTTGCTATAACATCCCATATTCGAGGGACATGATTGTTTATATCCGAGGAAACAAGCGTGGGTTACCCTAGAGGTGCAAGTGTGCAAAGTGTTTTGTTTTCATGCATTTTTGTCTTGAATTATGGTTATCTAGTTGTTGATTTTAAGTCTTGCCATACAAACCCTAATTACTAGCAATTATATTGAAAGCGATAAACTGCAGAAATTTAAAGTCCTACGCTATTACATCATTTAGGGGAAGGAGGTACAAACTTACAAATGGGGAATGAAAGCAAATAGATCCTAATTACTATTACAACCATATTTAATAATGAATAAAAATACAAATATGTAAAGATAATGTAAAAAAAAAAAGGAAAGTTATTTTAATTTTTTTTTATGTATTGGCACATGAGCTTATGCATTGATACGAAAAAATTTAAGCATTGGCTCATATCTGTTTCGTATTGGCTCATATCTGTTTTGTATTGGCTCATATTTGTTTCGTATTGGCTCATATCTGTTTCGTATCGGCTCATATCTATTTCGTATCGACACATACACTTATGCGTCGACACATATCATTTCTTTCTCTTGAAAATGAAAATTAACTCAGTATGAGTCGATGCATTCGCATTTCGTATCGAATCATACAGTAGTCTGTATCGACAAATAATGGTTTACATCGGCTCATAACCTATTTTGGACATAATATGTGTCAACTCATAGTATTTTGTATCGACTCATACTGCTGTTTTTTGCCTCTACTGTATATATGAGTCAGTTCTCGACACATGGTCAGTGAAAATGAAAAGCAAGCATATGTTAGCTTCAAGGGAAATAATATTTACATTTTATCTTCACAAATGGACCACTAATTATGCTTGTATGAAGAGTCCAAAGTTATGAAAACTTACCTTGAAACTGAAATTTGTGCTTTGAGTTTGAGTTGTTGTATTGCCTTGGAGAAGTCAAGTTGGAAGTGGCTGCTTTTGAGTTTAGAAAATAGTGATGTTACAGAAGTTGTTCTTGAGTTTGAACAACTTCTATATGATGTATTTGAAGTGTCTGGATGGTTTGTTTGGACAGAACTTGCAAGGTGTGAGAGGTTCAAAGACTTGGACTTCAAAGCTCAAGAGTGGAGGTTTTGTGAACAGTTATGGATTTTTGAGAGTATGAGATTTTGAAAGCTTGTCTACACAAAAAAAACTTCTAGCCCATGGTTTGCAAATGGCCTCTCTATTTATAGAGGAGGTTTGATAGAATGAGAGAGTTTGTTTTACAAGTTGTCAAAATTCTGGTTTAGTTGAGATGAAACAACCAAGTTATTATGAAAATTGGTGTTCTAATGCATCGTACAAGCATGGTCTGAAGTTGATAGAGGCTTTTAGGCATGTTTATTCTTGCTTTGACATTGTGTGTGCAGAAAAAACAGTTGAGAGGCTCAAGGAGAGCCGACTTTGTATAAAGCAAGCTTTATGTGAATGGCAATGGTGCCTTTATGCCAAAAATGGAATGATGCAATGGTCAATACTTGAATCACTTGGATAATGGTTCAATCAACTGTCTAAACATCCGATTATGGATAGATTTTCAAGTCATAAGACTTGAAAAGTAATATTGTGCAGCACATCATGCAAATTGGATTATTTGTTCTTCAACAAAATGACTTGCAATTCAAGAATGGATGCCAAACTTCAGGCCCTTGAATCTCCTAGCTCAAGTATGATAAATTCATGATCTTGGATTTTTGGAAAGCTTGAAACAACCTCTATAACTTTCGTGTTGTCCATTTATACAAAATCCTCTTGGAATTTGATGAAAAATGGCCAAGAAGTTGGGACCGAAACCTGACCAAACCTACTGAAAATTTCTCTAAGTGTTTATACAAAAAATGCCCTGACTTCATGAATTTATAACTCAAAATCCAAGCACTTCTAGGACTTGATAAGCAAAGCATAAGAATTCCATTCCTATGGATCCTTATCTCAAATGGGTACGAGCTCGCTCCCAAAACCTTATGATGCTATATATAACCATCTTTCCAGTGATTGTCAAGCCTATCGCCGAAGGAGATATTCCTTATACAGTTCTCCATCCTGACATGCCCATTGATCTTGAAGAGTTGCATAGGTCCTGGATTCAGCAGAAGGAAGAACGGAATACCTTTAGAGATCAATTCTAAACTAGTGAGAAGAAAGTGTTGGAGCTCACAAAGCAACTTCGCGAAGGAAAATGTCTTAATGTCTACCTCGGCACGAAGAGGAAGCGCCAACGGGAGACTTGATTCTTAGATTTTAAGTGTTTTTAATTTTCAATTGTAATCCTAAAGGGCAGTTGTAATTTGAATTTTACTAATAAAATATTTGTTTCATTTTGGTTCACAAATTTAAATTTCCCGAAGTCCTTAAAAACACCGCATAAACATGTCATGCATATCATTACATAAGCAGGTATTTCAAGATATGTTTCTTATTTTGTTGTTGTTTATTTCAGCAAAAAGAAATGGCTCTTGAACAAAACATTAAATATCTTTAAGCACAGAACACTCAATTCCAACAGATGGTTCATGGCTCTGCCTAAGCGACAAGAAGATCTGAAAGCTCTCATCACTAAAGAGAAGGAAAAAAGGCAAGGAAACTGGATGGCATCCTGAATATGGGAAGAAGATTTAGAGTACCAGCCAAGCGAGCTCTAGAACTTGCAACTCCATCAAATGAGGGGGATAGTCAGGAAGAGGATAACAAGAAGACAAAATAAGAAGATAACAACCCGGGGACTGATGAAGAGGAAGCCGACTATGCTGATGAACAATATCCTCCTGCTAATGACAAGTATAAATAGCTGGAGGATCGTCTCAATACTATAGAGATTCAGAGGGTACCTGGCTTGGACTTTGAAGAGCTAGGGTTAGTCTCAAGAGTGGTCATCCCACAAAAATTCAAAGTTCCCATTTTGGAAAAATATGACGGTATTTCATGTCCCAAGCTCCATCTGAGGTCTTACGTCAAGAAGATCCAACCCCATACAGTTGATAGGAAATTATGAGTTCACTTCTTTCAAGAGATTTTGTCGGGGACGCAATTATAGTGGTTCTATTAATTGGAAGGGGCCAACATCCATAATTGGGAAGATTTGGTTGCTGCTTTTTACAAGCAGTATCAATACAATGCTGACCTTGCTCCAACCCATACACAACTCCGAAGCATGTATATGGGTTCTAGTGAGGGTTTCAAAGATTATGCCCAAAAGTGGTGGGATCTCGCCGGTAGAGTCCAGCCTCCCTGTCTGATAGGGAGTTGGTGGACATGTTCTTGGGTACTCTGACAGGCCCATTTTTCAACCATTTGATTGGAATCTCTTCAGTCGAATTCACCGAGCTGATACTGAGAGGAGAACAAGTTGAAGCTAGTATCAAGAGTGGTAAAATCCAAGGGGCTGCTTCTTCAAGTACTACAAGGAAGCCGTTCAATGGAAAGAAGGAAGTTAGTGTTGTCTATGGTCAAAGAAATCATGATAAAGTTGAACACTGTCCAACGGTAGGAGCTGTAATGATCTCTAACCCTGCACCAACTCAACGACAAAATAATCAGCGCAGGCAAGATGTGCCTAAAAGACAATTCACCAGAATTAACATGCCTTTGTTTCAGGCATTGCAACATTTGTTGAAGGTTGACCTGGTCACTCTGAAGGATCCTCCCCAAAACCCAAACACTTCCTCTCCCCGTTACAATCCGAATGCATGGTGTGTTAACCACTCCAACAGTTCGGGGCACGATATGAATGATTGTTGGGCTCTAAAGAATAAATTTCAAGACCTTATTGATGAAAAGGAGATTGAATTTGACCCTCCTGAGACTCCCAATGTAATAACTGTGTTGATGCCCAAACATGACAAAGGTATCAATGTTGTTAATGGTGTCCTTTTTGTTTCTTCCATGAATGATTTGACTACTCCTCTCCCAATTTTTAAGAAGAACCTCCTACGATCCGGTTTATTTCTAGGCTATAATGATGATTGTCACCTTTGTGCATCCCTGTCCAATGGTTGTATATTGCTGAAGATAGGTGTCCAACGACTAATGAACGACAGGGAAATCCTGTTTGAAAAGACTCCCTCTATAAAAAGCCTATATGAAGATGTAAGATGTGAATATGTGTCAATTATCACCATCTCTAGTAATCCTACAAGGGTCTCCTCCAAAGGGCCTATAAGGATTACTGCCAACCCTAAAATTGCTCCCCTGATCATTACCTCTCCAGGGCCCATACCATATTCCTCCGACAAAGCCGTTCCTTGGAATTATGGAGCTGACGTTTATTATCATGGCGTCAAGAAAGACCTATTGGGCATAAAGAATGAAGTTACTAAAGATACTAATCCTTACATTGACAAAATTGTTGGGACCAGTAAATTTACCAGAAGCAGAAGGATTTTCTCTCCTGAAATCTCTCTAAATACTGTTGCCACTACTTTTGTTACCCCTACTAATACTCCTATTGTTACTCCTGTTGTTATGCCCTACATGTCTCTATTGAATGCATTGGCACTACTCTAGCTCATGTATTGGTGGACACTGGTTCATCTCTGAATGTTCTACCCAAAGGTGCATTAGACAAATTGAAATGAGAAGGACTTACATTGAAACCCAACAATATTATGGTGAGGGTTTTTGATGGTTCCAAAAGGATGGTACATGGGGAGGTAGACATCCCGATCAAAGTGAGTTCCCATACTTTTATCTCCACTTTCTACGTGATGGAAATTCGCCCGTCTTACTCCTGCTTACTGGGACCCCATTGGATTCATGGGACCGACGCTGTCACTTCCACCTTGCATCAAATGTGAAAATATCCGGTTAATAGAAAGGTTGTTATATTTTGTGGAAAATAAGAGTACATGGTAAGACACCTGAATCCTTTCAGATATGTCGAGATGGACATCGAGTTCATTGAAACCCCCTGTTAGAATTTCGAAGAGGTTCCTCAGACGATCGTTGTTACCAAAACTACTACTGTTGTTCCGAAGATTATCAGACCTCCATTTAAGATGGCTTCTCTGAAGGAAGCCAAAGTTGTGATTAAAGAATGTGGGTGTACTATTTGGGGCCAAATCCCTGATATCCTCTATAAGTATGAAAAATTTGGTTTGGCTTTCACTTCAGGAGCTAAAAAAGTTGTCTGTCATGCTCGTGCCTGAGGACCACCACTACGCATCAGCAACCATGGAGTCAATGTTGTGGAAGACGCCGACAGTGACTGTAACCTGTACATTTGGATCTTCCCTATTATCAACGGTGGACTCAATAATTGGACGGATAGAGACTTTGTGCCTATCTCTTTTATCCAGGAGTAATTGTTTTTCTGCTTTTGAGGATATGAAATTTTTGAACAAGTTAAACTCTAAAGCCTTGTGTCTTACCCGAGGCATAACGATCTATTTGTGAGGGTTGTCACCCTTCATTTTCATATGTCATTAATAAATCATTGGACTTTTTTCATTCAAATTTTACGCTCTCTGTCTTTCTTTTTATTTTCTTTTGACAAAATAGCTATGCGCTCTTACACACACCCACATATCAAATTGTAGATCTACATCCACCCTGGATCCCATTGATATCAATTCTTCTATTTCCAGTTATGACTTTGAAAATACGATATACCAAGTCGAGGACGAAGGTGAGTAAGATTGTGAAGTACCATGAGAACTTACTAGACTATTACAACAAGAAGAAAGAGCAATACAACTTCATGAAGAGCCGATCGAGACAGTAAACTTGGGTACTGAGGAGAATAAAAAGGAAGTCAAGATAGGTACCAACTTTGAAAATGGTGTTAAAGAATGGTTAATTCAGCTGTTATGTGACTATGTTGAGATCTTTGCATGATCATACGAAGACGTGTCGGGGCTGGATACTAGTATCGTGGTTCATCGTCTGCCAATGAAAGAATACTGCCCTCCATTGAAGCAAAAGGTTCGTCGTATGTGTTCTGAGATGTCAGAAAAGATCAAGGCTGAAGTCATGAAACAATTCAATGTCGGATTCTTAGTTGTTACTTCCTATCCACAATGGGTCGCAAACGTGGTACCGGTACCTAAAAAGGACGGTAAAGTGCATATGTGTGTGGATTACAGAGATTTAAATATAGAGAGCCCCAAGGATGACTTCCCGATTCCCCATATTGATGTTCTGGTTGACAATAATGCACAACATAAAATATTCTCCTTCATGGACGGTTTTACTGGTTATAATCAGATCAAAATGGAACCTTAAGACATGGAGAAAACGACTTTCGTCACATAGTGGGGCACCTTCTGTTACAAAGTTATGCCATTTGGATTGAAGAACATCGGTGCAACCTATCAGCGTGCTATGGTAGCTTTGTTTCACGATATGATCCATCACGAGATAGAGGTATATGTGGACGACATGATAACCCAGTCTGAAACTGAAGAAGAGAACCTGAACCATTTGCAAAAACTGTTTGAAAGGCTGAAGAAGTACAAGCTAAGACTAAACCCGAACAAATGCACCTTTGGGGTAAGAACTGGTAAACTCCTAGGTTTCATTGTTAGTGGCAAAGGTATTGAGGTAGACCCTGCAAAGGTTAAAGCTATTCAAGAAATGCCAGCCCCCTGCATCGAGAAGGAGGTTAGAGGTTTCTTGGGACGTCTAAACTACATTTCCAGATTCATTTCTCACATAACCGCTACTTGTGAACCAATCTTCAAATTACTGAAGAAAGATCAAGTAGTAAAGTGGGATGATGATTGCCAGACAACCTTTGACAGAATCAAAGAGTATCTTCAAGAACCTCCAATTTTGATTCCGGCAGTTGAAGGAAGACCTATAATCATTTACTTAAAAGTATTAGATAATTAAATGGTGTGTATGCTGGGGGTAGCATGACGAGTCTGGTCGAAAAGAGCATGCAACATACTACCTTAGCAAAAAGTTTACTGACTGTGAAATAAGATACTCACTGCTCGAGAAAACTTGTTGCACTTTGGCATTGGCTGATCATCGACTAAGACAGCATATGTTGACTCACACTACCTTATTGCTATCTAAAATGGATCCTATCAAATACATATTTGAAAAGCCCACTCTCTGTGGAAGAATAGCAATATGGAAAATGGTCCTGACCAAATATGACATTCAATGCACTACCCAAAAGCAATCAAAGGAAGTGTACTAGCTGATCATTTGGCTCACCAGGCTGTAGACGACTACCAGTCAATGAATTTCGAGTTCCTGGAAGAGAAAATTATGCTAGTAATTGACTGTGAAGAACCTGGACCAAATAAAGGACCTAAAAAAGGATCCCTATGGACTATGGTATTTAACAGAGCTTCCAACGCACTGGGAAATGATATTGGTGTTGTAATTATTTCCCCCAAAGGCTTCCATACACCTTTCACTTCCAGACTATGTTTTAACTGCACCAACAATATGGTCGAGTATGAAGCATGCATTATGGGTATCAAGGCTGCTATTGACATCAGGATCAAGTTCTTACTGGTATACAGAGATTCAGCCTTGATGATCAGCCAAGTCAAAGGATAATGGAACACGAAGCGTCCTAATCTCATCCCTTACTGAAAGCATGTGATGACTTTGATTCCATATTTTGAAGAGATTACATTTGAACATGTTTCATGAGAAGAAAATCAGTTAGAGGACGCGCTATCTACCATGTCATCCATGTTTAAAGTCAAATGGGTTAACAAAGCCCCTCGGACCACTATTGAATGATTAGAAAAACCGAACCACTGTTATGAGATTGATGATGAGGGAGTAGAAGAAAAGCCTTGGTTCCATGAGGTGAAAAGGTTTCTTGAAGCTCAAGAGTACCCTAAGGGAGCATTCATAAATGACAAAAAGTTCTTCAGAAGATTCTCTGTCGAGTTCTTCGTGAGTAACAAAATTCTCTACAAGCGCAACCATGATTCCACTTTACTGTGGTGTGTGGACAAGATAGAAGCGAAGAATAATATGGAAGATATGCACGAAGGTATCTTTAGAACTCATTCTAGAGGGCACACAATGGCTAAAAATATTCTACGAGCAAGTTACTACTGGTCCACCATGGAAACAGATTTTCATCGTCACTCCTGAACTTGTCACAAATGCCAAATCTATGCCGACAAAGTACATATGCCTCCGGTTCCATTAAATGTATTTACTACTCCTTGGTTGTTCACAATGTGGGGAATTGATATGATTGGGGAGATTAGACCTACCTCTTCCAATTGGCATCACTTCATCCTTGTCTCTATTGATTACTTCACGAAGTGGGTAGAGGCAGCCTCATTTGCTTCTGTTACCAAGAACGTCATGGCTCGGTTCATCAGACACAATCTTATCTGTCGATATGGTATCCCAGAAAGAATTATCACAGATAATGGTATCAACTTCATTGATACTATGATCACCAAGCTTTGTCCACAATTTAAGATCCAACATCATAACTCTTCGCCCTACCGTCTGAAGATGAATGGATTTGCGAAAGCCTCCAATAAGAATATAAAGAAGATCATACATAAAATGACGGTAACATATAAAGACTGGCACGAGTTGCTACCCTTTTCTCTTCATGGCTACCGTACCTCAGTGCACACGTCAACAGAGGAAACCCCTTTTCTCTTGTATACGATATGGGCGTTGTTTTACCCGTCGAAGTTTAGATCCCTTCCTTGAGAATCATGAAGGATGCAAGTTTAAACAATGACAAATGGATACATACTCGACTTGACCAATTGAACCTGATTGACAAGAAGAGGCTCGCGGCTATTTGTCATGGTCAGATGTACCAAAAACGTATGATTAAAGCTTTTAACAAGAAGGTCAAACTTCAGGTATATCAGGTTAGTGACCTAGTAATCAAGCGCATCATCTTGCCACAAGGTGATCCCAGGGGCAAGTGGACTCCTACATATGAAGGACAATTTGTGATCAAGAGTATATTTTCAATGGAGCTATGATATTAACCACCATGGACGGTGACGACCTTCCACACCCTGTAAATGCGAACATAGTTAAAAGATACTACGCACAAAAATAGACCCGCTAGGTTGACTGGACTAGGTAAAAATAAGGGTGTCCCGGTGAACTAAAAGGGTTCGGAAAAAATTAGGGATATATATATATATATATATATATATATATATATATATATATATATATATATATATATATATATAAAATCTGTACACTTGGCAAGTCGAAAACCTGAAAAGGCGTCTTAGGCAAAAAGGTATCCTAGTGGGCTGAAAACTCTAAAGGGTGGTCCAGGAAAAAATCAGGGATTAAAATCATATGACTATATCCCATTGGATCACCTTACGTCCAAACCTTGTAATAAAGTGTCAAGTTAAAATGGTACGAATCAATCCAATCAACTTCTACCAAGCAGCAAAGTGATGAGACGCTCAAAGATATAAAGGCAATAATAGAATTGAAACCAAATGGGATTATTTCACATAGCTTTTTCCCCTTTGTGTACCACGTTGTATATTTCTCATTTTTTACGACGACATTCCTCTTATTAGGATGTCCATTTCCTTGTACAAAGACGCTTATTATAGGCATACTTTCTCAAATTAATACAAGATCACCTCTTTCAAAGTTCAAAATTATTTGTTTTTATTTTTGTATTTTGTTTGCGAAAACGTCCATTGATTATGTTAAATGAACATATGCATTTGAATATGATTATTGTGTACAAATATATATATATATAAATAGAAATACAGTTACTAAGGGCTTTAAGAGTTAGGTCAACATCAAAAAGTCATCTGTAAATCCCCACAGAGCAATCACCCCTAAAGGACTATCTTCATAAAATTCATCATCAGCAAAGATACATTCCTCGAAAAAAAGGATTAATCATTTCTCTAGCATCTAGGAGACTTCCCCATCATGGTCCATGGACCTCTTGGATTCCCCAACTGATTTTCATAAAATCCCTAAGCAGTTTATGAAATTTCTTTCCCCAATAGAGTTTATTTATCTTGTTACGGAAGTCCATCCCCCAGCGGAGTTTATTTCTCCGAATTGTAAAAATCTTATAGAAATAATATTTTTGATCAAGATAACTACCTCGAGAGGAGTTTCTACTCACATCAGAGGGTTATTCATTCTTCCATCCCCAGTCAGAGTGCAGGTAACCCATGATAGGCTATCAACTTCCCTTGAAGATTTCTATCCTCAAGAAGAAATCAAAATCTCCCATGGAATATCTTCAAGCAGAAGGCAGGAATCCCCGACCATTTAACCTCAAAAATAGTGAGGAATATCATTCTTCATCTCCGACAGTAGTCAGGGATTTATTTTCCCCAGTTCAATGACACTACAAAGAACAACTGGTACACTCACATTCATGCATCATTTACAAACTTCATAGCATATACATATAACACAATCTCATTTATTTTGAGAACATCATTTCGTAATGCATTTCATACATCATGAAATTACATACAACTAACCCTTTACCTTTTCAAGAAAAGATATATCAATATACCAATATCATCAATTACTAGTAGGACCAAGCAATCTTATCAGAAACAATATTTGTTGGCTCAGATTAAATCGACCAATGATTTATTCTGATACATCTTCCAGTAAATCTTTTTCTGGCTTAGTTTAAATCGACCAATGATTTATTCTGATAATTCTTCCATTTAAAGATACAGAGACCTCTTATGGCTCAGATTAAATCAACCAAAGATTTATTCTAATACTTCTTCCAGTTGAAGACGGTCGCAGATAGTTGTTGGCTCAAATTAAATCGATCAATGATTTATTCGGATACTTCCTCCAATAGACCTCTTCTAGTTAGATTAAAGGCAAAATACTCATTTTGGTCCCTTAATTATACCCTTGGGTTCATATTGGTCCCTTAACTTTTTTTTGTGTCATTTTGGTCCCTTAACTTTCAAAAAGTTTCATTTTAGTCCTTTTTGTCTAAATTCGTAGCTAATTAGACGAAAAAACTTTGAAATCAGCCGCTAAATTTGTAGCTAATTAGACAAAAAGGACTAAAATGAAACATTTTGAAAGTGAAGGGACCAAAATGATACGAAAAAAAGTTAAGGGACCAATGTGAACCCAAGGGTATAGTTAAGGGACCAAAATGAGTATTTTGCCTAGATTAAATCAACCAAAGATTTATTCTGATACTTCTTCCAATTGAAGACGGTCACAGATAATTACTGGCTCAGATTAAATCGATCAATGATTTATTATGATACTTCTTCCAGTAGAACTTTTTTCTGGCTCAGATTAAATCAACCAATGCTTTATTATGATACTTCCTCTAGTAAAAAACAACAGAGACCTCTTCTGGCTCAGATTAAATCGACCAATGATTTATTCTGATACATCTTCCAATAGATCTTTTTATAGCTTAGTTTAAATCGACCAATGATTTATTATGATACTTCCTCCAGTTAAAAACAACAGAGACCTCTTTTGGCTCCGATTAAATCGACCAATGATTTATTCTGATACTTCTTCCAGTTGAAGTTGAACATAAATATCTTCTGGCTCAGGGTAAATCGACCAATGATTTATTTTGATACTTCTTCTAGTAGATCATCTTCTAGCTCAGATTAAATCGACCAATGATTTATTATGATACTTCTTCCAGTCGTGGACATTTTTTGGCTCAGATAAATCAACTAAAGATTTATTCTGATACTCCTTCCAGATAAAAACAAGCATAAATATCTATTGGCTCTGATAAAATAGACCAATGATTTATTCTGATACTTCTTCCAGTTTGAAGTCAATAATTTATTTTGGATGGCATCTATAAGCCCATCTCCGATGAATCTCAATCATCTCTCTGAACGGCATCTTCTAAGCCCATTCAAGCATACTATCAGCTGACAATGTTACTTCGTACACCGGCGAGCGTAAATTTCTGGGCACTCTAGTGTTCAAACATCTTCTACCTTCAGATCGCGAAAGGAAGATGGGCCAATCTAAATCCTCAGGTTTAAAACGATTGAATAGGGGAAGTTGTTGAACCCCAAAATTTTCCTTCTCATTTTATTCAAAACACACTCCTAGAGGTCCTTAAATGCTCAAGGTTGACCAAGAATTGAACAGACAAATTCTCTTCCTAAGCAATGGAATTCCAACTAGGGTTTCATTTTTCATAAAGAAGTTTGGGTTTAAAAGACCTCAAATGATTTCCATGGTCCTTAAATTGTCCTCAAGAATTTCCATGCCAAGTTTCAGGCCTTGCATTACAAGTTTGCTCAGTTAATTACTCAGATGACTAGAAATTAACTATATTAGGTCAAAAGTCAACTATGGTCAATATACAGTCAAACTTCAAGATTTTTGGTCAAAATCAACATTTTGAAGTGATATCCATCATTTGATCAAGGGTTGATCACGATTCCTCAAGGAATGCTCTCAAATCATCAAGAATCAAAACTTGCTAAATTAGGGTTTCCTAGAGAAAGTCAACCAAACTCTGACCAGGCATAACTTTCACATGCTTCATCCATTTTGCCACAACCAAAGCTAATTGTGAAGAAAATTCAATCCCATACCACTTTCCTTTTTTCCTTAAGTTCAAACGATGCATCATAGGAAAGATATGAGCCAATACATTACAGGTCTTTTTGAAAGTCAACAAAAAGGCATTTTTTGTTAAGGAAAGTTACATCAAGATAAATTCTCCAAATGCAAAAATGGTCAACATAGATATTGTAGGGCACGTCTTGATCTTTCTAAAAAGTCTAAGATCATCTTCAAAAGATGAAAATCGAGCAAGTTATGACCAGTGCCAATTGGGAAAATTGGTGAAAATGCAAAAAGATAACTTTGAGCAAAAATACATTTTTTAAGTTTATAGACCTATTTTTTAGGATTCAAATATGTTTATAACTTACTCAAGGACTCGTAAATTCACTCTCACCTTGCTTTGCGTTTTCCTATATTATATTCATATTTATTTTTGTTTTTATTCAAATAAATACAAAATAAAATGCATAAAATAATAGATAAATGGTTTGGACACATGGGCTGATGTTTTGTATCAACATTGGGCCTAAGATTTCGTGCAAAAGAGGCCAGGTTCATTGCATTTCACGAAGGGCAAGTTTTTCACAATTTTGGAAAGATTTCATATTATTCCAAAACAAATATATTTATGATGAATGCTTGAGATTTTTTCTATCTTGGCTGACCTAAATTGATTCACTATACATACACATGCCTTACATCTCAAAAGGGCATGCGCAGCTAGCCTACAAGGAACCCTAGAGAATTTTCAAAATTGGAAGGAATATTGCAAATCCATATTGCGTGATCCACCCGTTTGTAGACAAAACCAAGAGTCCCATTCATCTCCTGAAGGTCCCAGGAAGCCATAACAACCTCCATTCACGATTGACGCATCCTGGAACTGACCAACCGAGTCACCTCCTTTTTTTAAATTTTTTGCGTTTTGATCTCTTAATACACGCGGTTTAAATGGATTTAAAGCATACATTCATGTTCATTTGATCATTTTGAATCATTCTAATATGCTACATGAAAACCTAGAAGCTTAGAATGCAGGTTGCCATTTTTAGGATTTCTAAATGGCCAACCTTCGAGCAGGATGATACAGGCAGTTTTAGGTCAAGCCAGTTCCATGATTGAACTCGTAGCATGCGAAATAGGGGGTAGCCTAAATTTGGGGCTTCGATTCTGCGTATTTTTGCACATCTCATTTTCATATGGCCGGAGAAGACGACCGGAGATCTGCTCTGTCTTCTTTGACTGGTGTTGACTCCGGTGGGAGTCTGCATGGCAGAATCACGCGTTTTAATTAGTTCGCTTAAATGTTACATGTTGCGTGTTTTGTTGACTAGGATTTCTTGTAGGATTCCATTATATTTTTATTGATCTATTATATTAACAATTGAGTTCATTGGTCCAGCGGTGAAGGCAATAGGTGTTAAGGCGTTACAAAGGGCAAGGGCAGGGGTTCGATCCCTGCCTCTTGTCCTATTATTTTTCAATTTTCTGATTTCAGATCCAGTGTACTAGAGATCTAGCATGCGCATGTATGTCCCATTGTTATCACCATTGGATCCATCATAAGCGCCAGATCAACGATCCAGATCTAGACACCCAAGGTAGACCTCACAAGGGCCAGCAACGTTGAATCAGGCGCAGTACCCTGGGCTAGCTTTATTTGGGCCTAATGAATTTTTAGTGCACCCTCCCTCTCTCCAGCTTCACATCAGGCCCACTTTTTTTTCATTATTTTATTTATCTTAATTTTATTTAATTAATTGTCTTATATTTATTTTTTAAACCATTTTTTATATGATAAAATCAGAAAAAGTCACAAAAAAATAGATCTAGGTCTTTTTCAATTAAATTTAGTTTTTATAAATTAATTAAATTATTTTGATTTATTTTGATTAATTTAAAACCAATTAGAACTAGGTTTAATTCATTTCACATCTTTTTCTCAATAAAAAATACAAAAAAATATTAAAATTAGTTTCTTTTATCGCTTAGAATTAATTTCAATTAATAATTACCTTTTTTATTAATATTAATTTTAGTTAATTTAAGTATTTTCATAAAACCAATAAAAACAACAAAAATTATTCTAAGTGTTTAAGAGTTTTTTATGTTTTTTTTACCTCGCTTCCATCTTCGTGTGTTTGTTTTAAATTCGCATTTTTATTTCCAAATATTATGTATCTGCATATGGGTTGTAATAGTTTAAACTTAAGACTTTTGCTTCCCCATTTTGGATTTGTAACTCCCCCTCCTAGAGGCCATGTAAAAGCGTAGATTCAGTTTCTGCATTTTTATTTTCCGTACATATATGAACTGTAGATGTATGTTAATAGGATTGCATGATAAGACTAAAAGTAAACGTTAGCAAACCTAACATCCAAGACAAATAATTGAAACACAACACACTCGCACACACGCACCTCTAAAGTTTCCCCACTTGTTTCCTTCGGAATAAACGATCATGATTCTAGTATGTAAGAGATTTTAGTGGCTACCCTTTGGTTTAAAAGATCATAAGTCCCTCGTTGACCCTTTCAAAGTTTCCTCGGTAAAATGATCTTAAAACCCTAGGGTAATTACTAAGATATCTTACTAGTTTCCTTTGTGACCGTACGATGACCCTCGCTAGTCCCTCAAAACATCTGACGATAGGGCTACCTACTCACTAATTATAGGATAACACTGTCTAAAGGACAAGAGAAAAATAACAAAACTTTTGAGTAAGTAGATAGCTCCTAGTTGCTTGCTCAAACAAAACAATTTTCCCCACATACACAAACTATTTTCTAAAGACAAAAAACACTTTGTATACGTTCTCTCCGAAACGAGAAACATTACAAAGTTCGCTGTAGTAAGGTGTCTTTTCAAAATATCTTCAAAACACACTTACATAAAAAAGAATTTTCAAAGTGAGCTAGAAACTAAGAGCCTGTAGATAACTACAGATGGAAAGGGTGCTAACACCTTCCCTTTCCATAAACTACCCCCTACTCAGAAAATAATCTCGAAAGGTCTTTCCTGTTCTTTTCACTCGTTCCTTTGTTGGATAAAAGAAAATTCGATGACGACTCTTGCTAACCGCAAAATTTGCGAATAAAAATGCAAAACCAGTAAAAGTCAGTTCTCCCACCGTATCACAGAACTGGCGACTCTGCTGGGGAAAATTGCTAAAAATTGTGGGGTTACCTTTGAGATAGTTCACATTTAAATGCTTTACTTGTTTGACTTGCTTGCTTTACATTTCGAGTTTATGTTTGGGTATTCTTGTAAAGATCCTATACCCAGATCTGGGGCACTTTTAGGTAAGCATCAATAGATCATGGAGAGTGTACGGTGTAGACCGATATGGTTGAAGCGATGGCTGCATTAGTGTGACACATTTGCTTGTACCGGTACCCCTTGTGTTAAATCGAGGAGAATACGGGGCCACTGTGTGGTGTCATAAAGCGCTAACTGACCTTAGAACCTTAGTTAAACAAACTTGGCCATTATAAAAGTAGTGAGATAGCCGGCTTTGGTATAAAGCTGTGGATTGGTTGATACTCGATACTACACTCATTGAGATCAGAGTTTCAGGATATTTCGGACGCAAGAAAAGATCGCCTGAGCTGAAACAATACTCGATAAAGAAAGATCAGTGATATTGAGACTCCTTAGAACCCAATTACTTTTCTAGGACAGGTTGAACCAACTAAACTTCAAGAGGGTACTTACCTATAAACCCCATGCAAGCCTAAACCTAAGGTCTTGTGTGTTTTGCTTGTGTGTGATTAAATTTTTCAAACATAACATCATGCAACATAACATCCATATTCATTTCACTAACCATTTCAAGGACCAAGGTAATTTATCTTTGTTCTATTTTACAGATCATGGCTCCCGTTCGTAGAAATACCGTCTGAATCAGCTTTGTGAAAATACCTCTCCAACTTAAAGAGCTAGTATGAAGGGTTCCTGAGACTTCCTCGTTCACCAAGAAATATGGTCGACTTATCAACCTGGTTACCTCAAGCTTTGATGGGAAGATGATGGGTGTACTCTTTCAGTTATTTGACCCTAAACACCATTGCTTCACATTTCTCGATTATCAGTTGGTACCCACTATGGAAGAGTTCTCTCAATTATTGGGTGTACCTATTCTTAATCAGATGCCTTTCACCGGTTTATAGGAGGCTCTAAAGCCAGAGGTCATTGCAGCAGCCTTGCATCTGAAACGGTCTGACATTATATCCAACTGGGAAACAAGAAGTGGAGTCAAGGGTTTCCTAGTTAAGTTCCTATTAGAAAAGGCTCAATTGTTTTGGGATGATTTGGACTTCCAAGCTTTCGAAGAAGTCCTTGCTATTCTAATTTATGGGTTAGTACTGTTCCATAATCTGGACTTACTCATAGATGTGAATGTTGTCAAGGTTTTCCTCTCCCGTAACCATGTGCCTACTTTGCTCGGAGATATCTTGAATTCCCTTCACACTCGTACCTTGAAGATGAGAGGGGTTCTTATGTGTTGCATACCATTGCTATCTAGGTGGTTTATTTTGCACCTTCCTCAATCAGTATTGAAGAACGAACAAGGTTTAGTTTGGTTGCAAAGGATAATGTCACTTTCTCGCTCAGATATTCTTTGGTACTCCCGGTCTATGGGATATGTCTCTATCATCGGCCGTTGTGGGGAATTCCCTAATGTCCCACTCCTTGGCTTTAGGAGAGGTATCACTTATAATCCTTCTCTGGCTCTATGACAATTCGGTTATGCTCGAAGGGATGGTCCCCATGATATGATTATCCAAGGCATTATGTTCAACTACGAGGATGATGTTCAAGGGTATCGTCAAAGATTCGTACGATCTTGGGGCATGGTAAACAAGGTTGATAGCAAGACTTTGGGGCATAAGAATTCCATTCCTATGGAGCCTTGTCTCAAATGGGTACGAGCTCGCGCCCAAAACCTTATGATGCCATATACAAACATCTTGTCAGTAATTGTGGAGCCTATCACCGAAGGAGGTTTTCCTTTTACAATTCTCCATCCTGACATGCCCATAGATCTTGAAGAGTTCCAGAGGTCGTGGATTCAGCTGAAGGAAGAATGGGATACCTTTAGAGATCAATTCTACACGTGTGAGAAAAAAGTTTTGGAGCTCACGAAGCAACTTCACGAAGGAAAAAGTCTTAATGTCTACCTCGACACGAAGAGGAAGCGCCCACAGGAGACTTGATTCTTAGATTTTAAGAGTTTTTAATTTTCAATTGTAATCCTAAAAGGCAGTTGTAATTTAAATTTTACTAATAAAATATTTGTTGCATTTTGGTTCACAAATTTAAATTTCCCGAAGTCCTTGAAAACATCACATAAACATGTCATGCATATCATTACATAAGCAGGTAATTCAAGATAGTTTTCTTATCTTTTCACTGTTTATTTCAGCAAAAAGAAATGTCTCTTAAACAAAACATTAAAGATCTTCAAGTACAGAACGCTCAATTCCAATAGATGTTCCTGGCTCTGGCTAAGGGGCAAGAAGATCTGAAAGCTCTCATCACTAAAGAGAAGAAAAAGAAGGCAAAGAAACCGGTTGGCATCCTAAATACTGGAAGAAGATTTAGTGGACCATCCAAGCGAGCTCTAGAATTCGCAACTCCATCAAATGAGGGGGATAATCAATAAGAGGATGACAAGAAGACAAAAGAAGAAGATAATAGTCGGGGGACTGATGAAGAGGAAGCATACTATGCAGAAGAACAATATCCTCCCATTGATGACAAGTATAAATAGCTGGAGGATCGTCTCAATACTATGGAGATTTAGAGGGTACCTGGTTTGTACTTTGAAGAGCTACGGTTGGTCTCAGGAGTGGTCATCCCACAAAAATTCAAAGTTCCCATTTTTGCAAAATATGACGGTATTTCATGTCCTAAGCTCTATCTTGTTAGAACAATGTTTGAATCTACTACCCTATATTTAAGTTTTGATGATAACAAAGTGAAAAGATATAGTATTTATAAGTTTCATGAATGAACTATATGCTGCCTAAAATTATTATGTTCTGACTTGCAGATACTCTGATTGATGTAAGCAAGATCACGTCTATTCAGCATCAGAATTTTATTTCATACACCAGCATCAGAAGTTGCCACATCAGAACGTCAAAATCAGATGATCAACTCACGTACATGCTGAAGCTTGATGAACAAGACTGCGCTCAAACACTCTGATACAGAAACAATAGTTCATCAGCAGCGAAGCAGAATCAGAATGAGCCAAGCCAGAACTTGCGTTAAAGAAGCAACGGTACTGTGCATTGAAAGCTAATTAATTCCAACGGCCTCATTCCAGACAAGATCTGCTCAATAAGGAAAGCTTGTTATTAGCATTGAATCAAGAATATTGCATTCAACGTTCATCTTCTCAAGTGCTATATAAACAAGGCTTTGAAGATTATAATGGCTAATGCTCTCCAAATCTCTACACGCACAAAGCTGATCCATAATCTTCATTCTACCAGTTTTGCTAAACCACATACTCTGATACTCCACTATTGTTTAGCAATCTAGTTTCTAAGTTTCATTTTGTGTATACATCACAGTTGTGATAAAGTTTTGTAGAAAACATCCACACACATTGTTTTATACCTTTGTAAGAAAGTGTTACCTTGACAAACCGGGTTGTGGTTTGAATCAAGAAGGCTTTAGCAGTTGTTAAAGCAGTCTGTAATATTCAGTTGAATATAGTGAATTAAGACCTCGTTGGAGAGAGGCGAAATCACCTTGACGGGTGGACTGGAGTAGTTTGAGATCAAACGAACCAGGATAAAAATATCTTGTCAATTGCTTTAAGATTTCAGTTTTACAATTCAACCCCCCCTTCTTGTGTTTTTCACCCCTTCATATCTGAGGTCTTACGTCAGGAAGGTCCAACCCCATACAACTTGTTGTACCCCAAAATTTTCCATCCCATATTTCTTAACACATGGCAAGTGAGGTCCCAAAATTGCTCAAGGAAATTCTAGAGTTGACCAGACAAACTCTCTCCTTAGGCAACATACTTCAAATTAGGGTTTCTATTTTCATAAAGATGTGTGAACCACAAAGGACTCAAATTCTCACCATTTTCCTAATATGTTCTCAAGATCATCCATGTCAAATTTCAAGCCTTGCAGAAGAATTTTGCTCAGTCAATTGCTCAAATGCCTGAAAATCAATTGTGCTAGGTCAAAAGTCAACTGTGACCCACATACAATCAAACTTCAAGATTTTTGGTCAACATCCTCATTTTTAAGTATTATTTATCATTTGATCAAGGGTTGATCATGATTTCCCAAGGATTGCTCACAATTCATCAAAACCCAAAAGTTTTTAAATTAGGGTTTTGTAGGAAAAGTCAACTCAACTTTGACCAAGCATAACTTCTTCATACTTTATCATAAATGACCCATCCAAAGCTCATTTTAAATAGGATGCAATTTCCTACAATTCATATTCATATCCCAAGTTCAGAATATGCACTCACAAAAAGATATTAATTTTGACATTATAGGTCCTTTTGAAAGGTCAACAAAACCACTTTTTGGGTCAAAGCTTTATACATGAACATGGAGGTCTCAATTGAGATGATACAAAAAGTGTTGCTTAGAGGACATCCTAAGCTTTCTAAAAAGTCCAAGAACACTTCTCTAGGGTAAAAATTGAGAGAGTTATGCATTGGCCAAGTTGACCATTTTTGCAAAATTACCAAAAGTCAAATGTACTCAAATTTGCATTTTTTTGCTAAATGGGCCTAACTTTTTATGCTTGAACCTCAAATATAATATGGTCCACGACACAAATATTCACTCACATGTTATTTTCTTCATTATTTATTTTATTTTGATTTTTTATTTATTTAAAATTGAATTAAGTCAAATAATTGGTAAATAATAGCAAAGATTTGTTTTGATTGGATTTTTGGACAGAATCACAAGCTCATTATGCTGGCATATCATAATCAAATCATATCAATGACAATTGGTGCAAGAAAGGCATGATTGGCATGATTGGCATGATTATGGAAAGATATCATATGGCTTAAAAATCAAATATTCCATTCATGAATTCTCAAGATTGAATCCAAAATTGTTAACCTAATTGGATTCAATACATATACTGAAGTTTGTGGAACCCTAAAGACAAGAATTTTCGTGCACAACCTACCCCCAAGAACCAGAACAAAACCTGAAAATTTCCAAGAAAAGGGTAAGATGAATCTCCTTCCACAGGCCAATTCAAGGTGTTTTGAGGTACCCAATAACTTGCTAGACATCTCAGGAAGCTTCTCCAATCGATTGCACGCCTCTACATGTTCAGTATCACTCCCTATCACTCTCACGGTTTGCACCATTATCCAAATTTGATTACTGCGATTCTTGCATCTTTAGCATGTTTAAGTTATATATTTGCATTCATCATTATGTTTACAATGTTTCTGGATAGTTTGATTTAACTTACAGTGCAGGAGTAAGCTTTTGCCATTGTTAGGGTTTCGTGCTCCAATTCGGGGTTTTATGGTTTAAGCAAAATTAGGCCTGATGATGGGTACCATGACACTCGTGAGACCAAGGCGAGTTGATTGGTACCATCATAATTGATTTATCTTGTTTGTATAGATGTTTTGAATGACACAGGCTTTCAGCAACAGACTTGCGTTTGTAGGTAAAGGTTTAGAGCCTAAAACGACGATTCCAGGGAAGAAGATAACAATGTGTCACAACCTGACTGGATGGTTTAAATTTTGGCGCGTTATTCTGGCCACTAATTTGTTTTCCAATATATTATTTGTTTTTTATTATATTAACAAGTTAACATCCAGCGCAGTTGGTCAGAGGAAGGAAGTCAGAAGCTTATGTCCTGGGTTCGATCCCAGGCGTGAGCTTTTGGCATTTTCTCCATTGTTTTCACCAGATCCAGCACATACACCTTTTGAGGGTCATCATCTTCTGGATCCATCATCCAGAACCAGATCCAGTGCACCTCACTTTCTGAGGGTTATCATCTTCTAGATCCATCAGCCAGAACCAGATCCAGTACACCTCACTTTCTGAGGGTCATCATCTTTTGGATCCATTATCCAAAACCAGATCTAGTGCACCTCACCTTCTGAGGATCATCATCTTCTGGATCCATCAACCAGAACCAGATCCAGAGCACATACACCTTCTGAGGGTCATCATCTTCTGGATCCATCTCCAGCCAGATCTGCTGACAACAGGCCCATTTGGTTATTTCTACTATTTTTATTTAATTCCTTTTCTTTAATTATCTTGCTTTTATCAACACAAAATTTATTTTAAATAAACCAATCAAAAATATAAAAAAAACATTTATTTTCTTAATAAATGTTTTTTTAGTTAATTAGTTTAATTAATTTAGGGAAACTTTAATTTCTTTCACAATTAAAATTCAATTATAAAATTAGGTTAACTCTTGATTTAATTTTTCTTTCTTTCTCAAATAAATGAAAAAATATAATAAAAAAATAGTTTTTTTTAGAATGAATTAATCTATTTTTCTTAATTTAAAATTTAACTTAGGATTTTCTTTGTTTAATTCAATTATTTCATTGTTTTCTCAAATAACAAAACATGACAAAAACATCTTTTTTAATCAATCGCAAATAGGATTAGTCAAAGGGTCAAAACCTGGTTTTATTTACTGTTTAAAATCCCGGTTTTTTTTTGGCTATGTAATTAATCCCCCTCCCTGAAGCCTTGTAATAGCGTAGATTTATTTTCTCGCATTTTTAATTCCTGCAAATATTTAACTGTTTAGATGTATGCTAATAGGATTGTATGGCAAGAATGCATGACAAATTAATACAATTAGAAAACCCTAATGTGCAAAGATAAATAATTGAAAACAAATCACTCGCACATATCACTCTTAGGGTATACTCTCACTTCGGTTTCCTTTGGTAAACGATCATTAAGTATAGGGTGTCTTAGTGGTTGCCTTCCTGTCTAAAAAGATCAAATGTTGCCTCGAAAATGTTGCCTCAAAAATGTTGCCTCGAATATGATCTTAAGACTCTAGGGTTATTACTAAGGTGTCCTAATATTGCTTTAGTGATCGTACATCCCTTTCGAATTGACCCTTACAAATTCCAACGAAGGTGCTACCAATTTCTCAATAGTAGGATAGTGCTGTCTAAAGGAAACAAGAATAGAAACGATCTTTTTTTGAGTAGGTAGATGCTAGTAGGTACTTTCTCAAATCAAAACTTTTCACACTTACACTTTTTAAACAAACTTTTAAAACAACTTTGTCACACCTTTGAGGACTGATACAAGGGTTATCACGAAGTCAAACTTTACAAAAACAAAGCACACACACTAGCAATTTAAAAATGAGCAAGTACCTAAGAGCCCATGGAAAACCATGGATAGAAAAGGTGCTAACACCTTCCTTTTCTATAATCTACCCCCCGTACTCATAATATCTCGAAAAAGGATTTTTTTTCTGTACTTTTTTCCTTTCTGATTGGATGAAATAAAAGTCAGTGGCGACTCTTGCTTACCGCGACATTTTGCAAACAAAAACGCAAAACATAAACCAGTATTAAATAATCGGTTCTGCCACCGTATCATAGAACTGGCGACTCTGCTGGGGAATATAAGTGGGGTATACCTTAGGATCTAGGTCATCATAATTTCTTCTCTTGATTGCTTTGTTTGCTTTACTTTTGAGGGTTTTGTTTGGGGTTACTATAGATCCTACACCCGAATCTGGGGAATACCTTTCAGGTAAGTAGCAATAGACTGTGAGGGAACTGTACGGCGTAGACCAATACGGTTGAAGAAGTAGCTACGTTGGTGTGGCACTTTGGTTGGTACCGGTATCCCTTGTGGAGAAACGAGGAGAATACGGGCCCGCTGAATGGTGTCGTTAAGCATCAACTGACCTTAGAACCTTTAATTTCCCAACTTGGCCATTAGAAAGTAGCGAGATAGCCGGCCTCGGTGTAGAGCTGAGAACTGGTTGATACTCGATACTACACTCATTGAGATCAGACTTTCGGAATATTTTGGCCGCAAGAAAAGATTGCATGAGCTGAAACCATGACCGATAAAGGATGGTCAGTCATGTTGAGATCCTCTAGAACCCGGTTACTTTTTTAGGACAGGTTTGAACCAACTAAAACTTCAAGAGGGTACTACCTTAAAACTCATGCAAGCCTAAACCTAAGGTTGTTTGTGTGACTTGTGTGCTTTTAACTTGAACTACTTGCACAGTTTTATTATCTAACAACATGAGTTCCTTGCAGGTTTTGTTTACAGTCCTTATCCAATAACTTGGATTTCTTGTCGGGTTTACTTGCTTACATCACCTCGCACTTTTGCTTAAACGCATAGCATACACATCATAACGTCATGCCTTAACATTTCCTTAACCATTTCAAGGATCTCAAGGGTTTGTGATGCAGGTTATGGTAAATCAGACGTCTAGAAAGGGGTAAGGGGATTTATTTTCCTCTAGCCAATGTCGTCTAGAGATCAAAACACGATAACTTGGGTCAGTGGCTATGACCCACTCGATATGGTGAGCTTGACTCTTGAAGAAGGACTCTCAATGACACGAAGTTTCTTCAATCAAAGCTGCAAAATTCAACTTCTGACATTTTCTTGTTTACCCCGCGAGATCCTTGAAAACATAGCATACATATATCTTACATATCATTGCATAACAGGTCTTCCAGTACAGGTCTCCCATGTTCTCGCTGTTTATTTCAGCAATGGCTCTCAAACAAAACAACAGAGATCTTCAAACTCAAGAAGCTCAGATCAGGGAAATATTCCTAAACCTATCGAAGGGGCAGGAAGAGTTGAAAACACTCCTCGTTGGGAACTTGGTCAAGAAAATTCGAAGACAATAAGGACGAACGTCTAGAACAACTGCAAGCTGAGGTAGGTGCAATGAGAACCCATATGCTGGGGAAGATGGCTCTTATCCAAGGCCTAGCCCGAAGGAAAGAAGAGCTGAAAGCCATCATCAACCAACTTCATTAAGACGAATACAACAGTATGAAGCAAACAGTCGAGGCCGAGGACCAAGTCATGGATCAACCTCCAAGAAGACAAGAGTTTGGTTTGGTGAAGATTGGACCTTTCCAAATTTCTACTACCTCACGGGTCCAACAACAACCTCTCCAAAAACAATGGGTTAATCAGAGTAAGCCAGATACACCCAAGAGGCAGTTTACCAAACTCAACATGCCGCTGTCTCAAGCTTTACAACACATGTTGAGGATGAATTTGGTTACATTGATAGGACCTCATTCGAATCCCAAGACTTCTTCGCCTAACTACAATCCTGATGCAAGGTGTGCTTATCACTCCAACAGTCCGGGGCATGATACTGACGATTGTTGGAGGTTGAAATACAAAATTCAAGACCTGATTGATGAAGGAGCATTAGAATTCACAAAAGATGGTCAACTAGAATGTTTCTGTCAATCCTCTAAGGCCCACCATTTGAAGTGACAAGTTCTAACAAGAGAGCTTTTCGTTCATTAGAATTTTTAATTTGTAATTTTCTTTTGATTGTTCGAATATTTATTGATGTCAAAATTTGTTACTTTATCAATGCATTGCATATGTCTGTTCTGAATCAATTCATTCGTATCCACTATATTTAAACTCCGTTCCTTTTTGTGATATTCAACTCTCGACTAAAAAGTTGTAAGTCTTTAGAGGGAGGATGACGAAAATGATACCACAATATCTACAGTAGGCTTTTGAATAGACCCCGCTGACGATGTACAGGCGTTGTTTCAAATCCCAAATAATGGAGTTATAAGGAAGATAATCCCTAGTCAACCCCTTTGAGCCAAATAAGTAGGAGTTTTTCTTTCACACAAATTAAAACCCTTAATCACAACCTGGGGCAGGGTAGTTCTCTCAGTTAATCCAGGTGCAAAATGAATGGCATCAAAGACGTCCTTCTGAAACAAAAGACAGTGATGGTTCCCTAAAATCAACAAGACAGGCAGTCATTATCTCTCGAAATAAAAGCCCATTAAGTCAAAACCTATGAAGGAGACTTAAGAAAAAACACTGGGGCATCTCGCTGACTGTAATCACAAAAAAGAAACAGTTCAGGCAAAAGACAGGGATAATAAAATAAAAAAGAAAGAAGTCCTACAAACCCTTAACAAAAAGAAATGACTGCCTATTCAAAATAAACTGTCAATATCTGAACCATCACTGGAAAATCAGAGCAAAGAATCAAACGGGATCTAAATGCATAATTAGCTGAGTTTAGGATCGAAGAACATCACGAGGAACAGATGGGTACAAATAAAATTTGAGCCTTTATCCTTTGTTTCTTAAACGGCGAACCAGGCCACGTTATAACCCTTAAAAGTCCTAGCTGAAGCATGGGTTAGTTCGAAAGCATATTGTTACAAAAGGTATCCTGACTCCTGAAGGTCCGTTACAAATCCTGAGTTGATATCACATCTTAGGAAAATTCTATTTTTTTCTTAAAAAAACAAAAAAAACTGCATTTTCAAAACTTCAAGACAGACACAAGCTTTGCATTCTTAAAATAACATTGTTTGCATATGACTATTTGTTCAACAGCAGAGAAATTCGCATGACGAATATCTAGTGAACAAAAACCTTCTCAATAAAAAGGATCACCTCAAGTGGAAAAACACTTCCAACCAAGGGGCACGGCATGATCATTGTCCATTATCTGGGGCAGTCAAGTCAAGATTCAAGGAATATCTCAAAGATGCCAAATATCCAGGGGCAAATCTCCATCTAAATCCCTTGGGACATTGGGCATGAATTCCAACAACGAATCCTGTACGATCAAACAAACATCTTCTGATAGTGTGGCAACACAACACTATCGACAATGACAACTCCCTACACCCTGAGAGCATGGACATAGTCAGAAAATACTATGCATGAACAAAGACCCTCTAGGTTGACTGGCCTAGGAAAAAATAAGGGCATCCCGGCGAACCAAAAGGGTTCGGGCAAAAATTAGGGATAAAAAAAAAGAGCTGTACACCCGGCAAGTCGAAAACCTAAAAAGGAGGCTTGGGCAAAAAAGGGTATCCCGGTGGATTGAAAATCAGAAAAGACAGTCCAGGAAAAAGTTAGGGATTAAAGCATACGGCTATGTCCTGTCATCTTGTCACTTTCCTATCAGTAGAAGACTTATCATTTTGATCGGCAGTTACCAAGAACCACATAAGTTGGGATAACATTCAATCCACAAGGCCTCCGCAGGCACTTTCTCCAGCAGGTACAGGGGCAGAAAAGTCTTGATGCAAAGTCATTATCATATCCTCAGCATGCGTCCCAGTAACATCTACACTCCCTACAGAGTAGAGGCAACTAAAGCTTTGACATCGGCTCCCCCAAACAGGAGTAACTTTCCCCAACCAAGCTCCTCCAGAGAGCTAACATCTATATTCCCCAACCGAATTTTGTAATCGCAAGAGGGTCATAAAGTTTTCTCTTGAACATAGTTTATTTCTCTGATTATAGAAGCTCAATCCCCGACAAAGCTTATCCCTTCAGCTATGGAAGCCTCTCTCTCCAACAGAATTATTCCTCTGCAGATTTGTTCTCAAGAAGAGTCTCTCCTCGGCAGAGTACCCGTAAGCAAGGGGCAAATCCCCGGCATTGTCGTCTCTGGTTCACCATCCCCAACAGAAGTAGAGGAACTATGGTTTTTTATAGTAGTCAAGAATACCATTTTTCATAGTCTCCAAACAGTAGTAAGGGATTTATTTTCCCGGACTCAGATTATTACGTCAGCATTTCATGTTCATACATCATGACATGTGCATACATTACACATAAAATGATCTCAGTTATTTTGAGAACCTCATCATAATGCATCTCATGCATGGCACATAACTAACCCTATATTTCTTTCAAAAAAGACACTTATTATCAACAATTTCCAGCAGGTCCATGATCAACACTCAAATTTGAACAGAGTAATCATCAGTGCGACAAATGCAACCTTACGCAAGTTCCTCACAGAAGTCCTACACCGACTCATCACAAAGCAACCTCACCCAGGTTCCCTCTGCAGTTTTACATCGACTCATCACAAAGCAACCTCACCCAGGTTCCCTCTGCAGTTTTACACCGACTTATCACAAAGCAACCTCATCCAGGTTCCCTCTGCAGTTTTACCCAAACTCCTCACAAAGCAACCTTACCCGGGTTCCTTCTCGGTTCAAATGCAGTTTTACCCAAACTCCTCACGAAACAACCTTACCCAGGTCCCTTCTCACAGCCCTACTATCCAGGCTTTCATACCGAAGTAACCCTACTATCCAGGTTCCTTCTCACAGCCCTACTATCCAGGCTTTCATATCGAAGTAACCCTACCATCCAGGTTCTTTCTCAAGCCTTGCTATCCAGGATTTCATCCCGAAGTAACCCTATTATCCAGGTTCCTTCTCACAGCCCTACTATCCAGGCTTTCATATTAAAGTAACCCTACTATCCAGGTTCCTTCTCAAGCCCTGATATCCAGGCTTTCACCCGGAAGTAACCCTACTATCCAGGTTCCTTCTCACAGCCCTACTATTTAGGCTTTCATATTGAAGTGACCCTACCATCCAGGTTCCTTCTCAAGCCCTACTATCCAGCCTTTCATCCCGAAGTAACCCTACCATCCAGGTTCCTTCTCACAGACCTGTTATCCAGGATTTCATCCCGAAGTAACCCTACTATCCAGGTTCCTTCTCAAGCCCTACTATCCAAGCTTTCATACCGAAGTAACCCTACTATCCAGGTTCCTTCTCAAAGCCCTACTATTCAGTCTTTCAACTCGAAGTAACCCTACCATCCAGGTTCCTTCTCACAGCCCTACCATCCAGGCTTTCATACTGAAGTAACCCTACTATCCAGGTTTCTTCTTACAGCCCTACTATCAAGGCTTTCATACCAGGTTCCTTCTCACAGCCCTGCTATCCAGGCTTTCATATCGAAGTAACCTTACTATCTAGGTTTTTTCTCACAACCCTACTATCCAGACTTTCATATCGAGGTAACCCTACCATCCAGGTTCCTTCTCATAGCCCTACTATCCAGGCTTTCATATCGAAGTAACCCTACCATACAGGTTCCTTCTCAAGCCCTGCTATCCAGGATTTCATCCCTAAGTAACCCTACTATCCAGGTTCCTTCTCACAGCCCTACTATCCAAGCTTTCATATCGAAGTTACCCTACTATCCAGGTTCCTTCTCACAGCCCTACTATCCAGTATTTCATATCGAAGTAACCCTACTATCCAGGTTCCTTCTCAAGCCCTACTATCTAGGCTTTCATCTCGAAGTAATCCTACCATCCAGGTTCCTTCTCACAGCCCTTCTATCCAGGCTTTCATCCCGAAGTAACCCTATTATCCAGGTTCCTTCTTAAGCCCTACTATCCAAGCTTTCATACCAAAGTAACCCTACTATCCAGGTTCCTTCTCACATCCCTACTATCCAGTCTTTCATATCGAAGTAACCCTACTATCCAGGTTCCTTCTCAAGCCCTACTATCTAGGATTTCATCCCGAAGTAATCCTACCCTCCAGGTTCCTTCTCACAACCCTTCTATCCAGGCTTTCATCCCGAAGTAACCCTATTATCCAGGTTCCTTCTCAAGCCCTACTATCCAAGCTTTCATACCAAAGTAACCCTACTATCCAGGTTCCTTCTCACAGTCCTACTATCCAGGCTTTCATACCGAAGTAACCCTACTATCCAGGTTCCTTCTCACAACCCTACTATCTAGGCTTTCATACCGAAGTAACCTTACTATTCAGGTTCCTCCTCACAGCCCTGTTATCCAGGCTTTCATATCGAAGTAACCTTACTATCCAGGTTCCTTCTCACAGCCCTATTATCCAGGATTTCATGTCAAAGTAACCCTACTATCTAGGTTCCTTCCCAAAACCTCACTATCCGGGTTCTGCCTCTCTGATCCCCAGACAACAGTCCACAACACTATAAGACCAGGACCCAATCAAACACAATTGATTTCACATTTCCATAGAAATTCGCGGTGCGGCATATACCTCGACCAGACACGCAGTTCACTTCCTCTCTCCAAACCAGAGTTATTCCCCAGTAGAGTAACGGATAACTGAAGGTCCTAAAACTTTATTTCTCTCAAGACAGAGACTAGCATTCCCCAGCAAAGTCCTCCTCAACAACAGGTATATAGGTTCTCGCAAAGGAATCTCTTGTGCGATTGACACTTCTTCGGATGGCATCTTTAAGCCCATCTCAGATAATTCTATAGCAACTACCAAATGGCATCTATAAGCCCATTCCCGATATCACAAATCAAGTATCACTTCATGCGAGTGCAAATTTCTGGGCACTCTATTGTACAATCATCTTCCACCTTCGGATCACGAAAGGCAGACAAGCCAATCTACATCCTCGGGTTTAAGAAGATTGAACAGGGGCAGCTGTTGTACCCCAAGATTTTCCCTCCCATATTTCTCAACACATGGCAAGTGAGATCCCTAAATTGCTCAAGGAAATTCTAGAGTTGACCAGACAAACTCTCTCCTAAGGCAGCATACCTCAAATTAGGGTTTCTATTTTCATCAATATGTGTGAACCACAAAGGACTCAAATTCTCACCATTGTCCTAATATGTTCTCAAGATCATCCATGTCAAATTTCAAGCCTTGTAGAAGAAGTTTGCTCAGTCAATTGCTCAAATGCCTAAAAATCAATTATGCTAGGTCAAAAGTCAATTGTGGCCCACATACAGTCAAACTTCAATATTTTTGGTTAACATCCTCATTTTGAAGTATTATTCATCATTTGAGCAAGGGTTGATCATGATTCCCCAAGGATTGCTCACAATTCATCAAAACTCAAAAGTTGCTAAATTAGAGTTTTATAGGAAAAGTCAACTCAAATTTTACCAAGCATAATGTTGAACCCCAAAATTTTCCCTCTCATATTTCTCAAAACATTGCAAGAAAAATCTCCAAGTTGCTCAAGTTTGCTCAAGAGTGGGTCAGACAAATCATCTCCTAAGGCAGTCAACCCCAAATTAGGGTTTTGTGTTGCATCAATATATTTGAGTCCAAATGACCTCAAGTTATCCCCCAATGTCCTAATATGTTCTCAAGGTCATCCATGTCAAATTTCAAGCCTCGCAGAGGAAGTTTGGTCAATCAATTGCTCAAAGGGTCCAAAAATCGACCGTGCTAGGGCAAAAGTCAACTGTGACCTATAAACAGTCAAACCTCAAGATGTTTTGTCAACATTCTCATTTTGAAGGATATTTCATAATTTGATCAATGGTTGATCATAATTCATCAAGGATTGCTCAAAATTCATCAAGACTCAAAAGTTGCTAATTTAGGATTTTGCAGGAAAAGTAAACTCAACTTTGACCAAGCATAACTTTCTCATACTTTATGATAAATGACCCATCCAAAGCTCATTTTGAATAGGATTCAATTTATTACAATCCATCTTCATACCCCAAGATCAGAAAATGCTCTCACAAGAAGTTATAAATTTGGACATTATAGGTCATTTTTGAAAGTCAACAAAAACACCTTTTTTTCCAAAGCTTATAACTTGAGCATGGAATATAAAAATGAGATGAGACCAAAAGGGTTGGTTATAGGACATCTCAAGCTTTCTAAAAAGTCCAAGAACACCTCCAACAGTTCAAAATTGAAGAAGTTATGCATTGTTGAAGTTGGGCATTTTTGCAAAATTGCCAAAAGTCAACTATCCCCAAAACTTCATATTTTGTCAAATGGGCCCATTCTTTTCCACTTGATTTGAGCTTGCATCATTATCCACGTGTCCTAGCTTCAGCCATGTGTCCATTTATCAGTTGTATTATTGTATTTGATTTTTTTATTGAATTATTCCATTATAAATCAAAGTAAATCAAATTAAATCCCAAACTTTGATTTTATGAGATTTTTTGCTATTGTCACGATTAGATTCTCATCAATATCATCATCAAATTCGTATCATATAAAATCATGTGCAAAAAGATGGTTTTTTGACAAATTTGGCAAGTTTTCAAATGGAAATCAAATAAAATATGCAAGCCATGATGGGAGAAGATTTGGACTATAATTCTTGACCTAATATGTTCCATGATACATATAGAAGGAAAAGGCACGAAATTGAGGGCTAGAGGCTGCAAGAATCAACCAAACAAAACTTGCAAAATTCACAAAAAAGTGCAAAACCAAAATCACACTTAGAGGCAAATTCAGAAGCCAAGAACAATCTCAATAGTTTCCTTAACAATCACTGAAGCAGAACCAACCCCTAGCAAGCCTCTATACACGCGCAAACTCACTGTAAGTGTCACGAAAAACCGCTCTGCATTTGAATTCATGAATCTTTATTCCTGCACCTTTTGTACAAACCATTTGCATATTCATGATCCTCATCAAATTTCCAAGCTTTCTGTATTATCCAATTTCATTCTTATGCTTTGTATCGTAAAACACCATTGTAGGGTTTTCTAGGTTTTTTTTAGGGTTTTTCATTACAGGTAAAATTAGCCCCATTAATGGTCATGGACGTGACCGGGAGAGGAGACGAATGCAACCATAGTATTGGGTGGAGTTTATATGGCCTGAGATGATTTTTTGGAACGACCTAGGAATTTAGCCGCGGATTCAAATCCGCAGGTAATTTCTCTGCAGGCCTGAGGACAGGGACGACAACGTGTCTCCCTCTGATTCGCCCCTTTCAAACACGCACACCTTTTTTATTTTTGTTGGCATATTAATGCGTTTTTCCTTATTATTATTATTTTCCATTATACTAACAATTGAGACACATTAGCCTAGTGGCGAACCAAGCAATGCAAATACCAACAGGACCTGGGTTCGAATACCAAGTCCTCCAAATTCTCTTTGTATTTTTTTCTACAGGTTATCACATGGAGATCCAAGCGCATAGCCTACCATACTCCCTCACTCAATCAAGTGTCAGATGGCCCAAGGCCAGATCTGGTGATCCAGGATGATGGTCCACCATGGGATCCAGTCAACGTGCGCATAGGAGATCTCAAAAAGTCAAGCTAGGCCAATGTAATTGGGCCATGGAATTGTTGATCAACACCTCTAATCAGGCCCAAACCCCCTCTAACTCTTTCTATTTCATTTTTTATTTTATTATTTGTTTAATTATTTTTATTATTTAACCAATCAAGTCTTTTTCTTTATAAAATTAAAACCTAAAAATATTTTCTCTATTAAATCAAAATCAAATTTTAATTTTTATTAACAAATATTAATTTAATTAATTTAGGCCATTAATTAGGAATAACTTTAATATATTTTTTCAATAATTAAAATCAATTAGACTTAATTAGATTTTTACTAACATTGATTAATTTTATTTTCTTTCTTTAAATATAAAAAAAACCCAAAAATATTTATTTTTATTAATTAGTTTAATTAATTTAATTTAATAATTAACCTAGTTTAATTTCTTTCTTAAATTCAAAAATAACCAAAAAAATCCTTTCTTTAATAACAAAGGGTCAAAACCCTAGAACTCGCATTCGATTTAATTTCCTGCACACGATCTATTTATATCATATTGTATTTGTTCCCAGAATGTAATAGATAATTAGGACTATTTTATCACTTTATTTATTTTCCGCATTTAAATTTCAAAGGGTTGCTTTTGGCGATGTAAATACCTGACGCCTTGTAATTTACTTTCCTCAATTTATTTTCCGCAAAATATAATTGTTAGATGTTTGATAATAGGTATGCATGACAAGATAGAATGTTTAACCTAAAATCAACATAGATAACTGTGATACGGTGGGAGAACTGACTAGTATTTTGCGTTCGCACTTGTGCGGTTGAGCAAGAGTCGCCACCGACTTTTTATTTTATCCTAAAGGAAAGGTTAAAAAAGCACAGCAAAAACCTTTTGAGATATTTCGTGGGTTCGGGGGGTAGATTATGAAAAGGGAAGGTATTAGCACCCTTTTCATCCATGGTTATCCATGGGCTCTTAGTTACTTGGTTTTTTAGATCACTTGCCTTGTTTTTCGATTGCTTTGAAAATGGTGCGTGTGTGAGTGCTTTTGAAAATGTTTTTGAAGAAGATGCCTTGTCTTAGGCTAACCTTGTAATAATTCTTTACTCGAATGTTTTACAAAGGCGTATATCTTTTCGAAAAGATGTTTCAAAGGTTTGAAAAGTTGATTTTTGAAAGTGTTGTGGATTGTGGTTTTTGAAAAGAAGGCAAGTGTTCTTGCAAGTTTGATCTCAAGTAACTAAGAGTTTTGTCTACCCTATTGTACTCAAAGGTTTTTGTCATGTTCTAACCCCTTTTACAATTTTGTTCTACCATTGAAATTGGTAGACAATCTTGCGTTTAGGAAGTTTATTCGGGACAGGCGCGGGTTATCGTATGGACCATGAATGCAATGGTGCCAAGTGTCTTTGGCAATTTGCTTTGAAGGGACTATGATCATTCCGTTTAGGCAACTTTCGAAAGCGTCATCGAGGGACTTATGATCATTTGATTTTGTTTTGCCAAAGATACTCGACATGCAAGCATGGCCCATTTTGGAAGGCATCATGTGGGATTACCCTAGAGGGTGCAGGTGTGATTGTGTATTGATTACATGCATTTGTTTTGTATTAGGTTATCTAGCGTTTGATTTTTATGTTCATACAAACCCTAGGTCTAAACATGGTATAATTGGAAAACTGTAAATTGCGGAATGTAAATCTACGCTATTACAAAATAGTATCAGGGAGTGGGGATATAAATGTACAAGGGGATGAGATTTATAGTATTTACAACCAAATCGAATGTCACAATCAAAATGTAAATATCGAATGTACAAATATAAGATACAATGTGTATAGGGCAATATATTGTGTAAGTGTAAATGTGAGATGTACATGTATATGAATTGTGTAATTATGTACAAGTGCGAAATGGAATTGAAGCGTATTAGGGTTTTGACCTAGATATATGTTTTAATCTTGTATTTTTGATTTACATGTTAATTATGTACAAAAGAAAAATGAAGTGTTTCAATTTAAATATTAAGTTTTTAATTAAAAAAGTATTTTAGTCAAATGTTTGTGAATCTCGATATTTAGAAAATAAATGTATTTGAATTGGTATGTACAAATATGTATTTTAATTAAAAGAGTTTCAATTTTAATTATGTGATAAAATGATATGTATTATTTTATATACAAATATATTTTAATGTGTATTAAAAAATATTTTCAAGTTAGTTATGTATAAAAAGAGTATAATATGTATAAATATATATATTTCAAAAAAAAAAGAGATGTTTGAACCATATGATAAAAATGTATGATATTATAAAATTAAATGTC
The DNA here is from genome assembly GCA_948472305.1 of Vicia faba. Lineage (NCBI taxonomy): Eukaryota > Viridiplantae > Streptophyta > Magnoliopsida > Fabales > Fabaceae > Vicia > Vicia faba. Next base: position 1,290,725,589 of record OX451735.1, on the reverse strand, counting down.
TTAAAATGTATATACAAAATATATTTTAAATGAAAGAGTAAAATTAAATAAAAGGAGATAAGTATTTTCAATTTATAAGATAAAAAATATTAAGTTAGGAATAGATATAGTTTAGTAAAAAGAAAAGCAAGAGATTAGTTGTTTGTTAGAAGAAGTTAGTGATACTGTTGGGCTTAGAGGAATTAGGAACGGGTTAAGCCCAAGTCAAACAAAGGCGAAATTAGGGTTAGGCATTGTACTATTCAGAACGAGTGTTAGGGCTTGAGCGGCGCCGTGTTGGGTTCGTCTTCTCCGATTATCAATTTCCTGAGCCATCCATCCCTCCGGCCACCAACATCACTCTCGAACCTTTCTTCCCTCCCTAGCACGGTCTCCACATCTTCTTGAAACAAGGTTGGTTCTTAGTTGTTATGTTTTCCTCTTCTTTTCTGGATTCGCGTGGAATTTATTCTGAGCTCTTTATTTTTTCGTTTTTTTTATGAGGTGAAGGGGAAGATATAGCAAGTTCGTTACCTGATTTTTGGAGATGGAGGAGAGAAGAGGGGTGACGTTGAGGAGGCCGGAGCGGCGTGAGGAACTTTGAGCTTGCTTTGCTTTTGACGCTTCCCTGGTATTTTCGTTCCTTGCTATATTTAGGGCTTTGATGATGATGCTAGATTTGCCTGAAAACCCTTTTTAAAATTCACTCTTTTTATCTTCTTCTTCCGCTATGATGCCTTTGCTTCTGTTTGTCTTGAATATTTTGGAATAGTTGTTGCCTTGAGCCTTGTTGCCTGAGTATGATATGTCTGAGTATTGTTGCCTGAGATGATATTGCTGCCTTGCCTATGATGAAGCTTGCTTCTGAGGCTCTCTTGATGCTTTTGAATTGTCGAATGCTTTCTTGAACGATTTTGAACAGTTATTGCCTTGGACTGGATGCCTTTTTGAGATTTAATGCCCAATGATGCTTGTACTGAGGGCTTATGTGTTTGATTATGCTTGACAGTTTTGGTACTGGTATGACAGGATGTTGGTATGGTTTTTGAATTGAACTGTGTGTTTGATGGCTTTGAACTTCTGTTGAGGGGTTATGCTTTCTTAATGTAGGTAAATGGTTTGGGTTATTGGTAAGGCATTGTTTTTGACTGATGCTTATGCTGGTTCAGTTTGACAGCATAGTGGTTTGTTCATATGTTTTGTTTATGTGTTTGTGAGGTCATGACATGCTTTGTTATGTGAGGTTTGTTGCTTATGTTGGACTGAGTTTTGTATATTTCTCTTCTATCCTAAACTCTCCTTTTTTTTGCCCTGTGTTATTTTGCTTCTGCCTCTCTTCACTTCTGAACTGTCTGCTGCTGAGTTTTGGATTTTGTATAATCTTTTTTGCTATCTGGTGCCTTCTGCCCTGCTGCTGAACTGTCTTGGATTTGTATATCTTTCTTTTGCTATCTTGCTGAACTGTCTTCTGAACTGCTGCTGAACTATGCCTAACCCTACCTATGCTTTATCTCTCTTTTCTCTCTCTTAAAGTACAGTTTAAGAATTTTATAATGTTTATTGTTCTGTACTTATGGTTCTGAAGGGGCTATGATGGGAAGTGATGAAAGAATTTCTTGCATAATACATTACTGCATCTTTATCTCCAGCTTTTGTGCTTTGCTCTGCTTTTTTGCATTTCTTTGATATCTTGGGACTTTGTGATATGTCCCATATCTTTCTTTGACAGCCTGGGATTTTGACTTTGCAGCAATTGTACTTCCTTGATTTTCTTTGGCATTTTGACAGTTAGTGCCTTTGCTTTTGGATAGAAAGTTGAGATTGAACTTTTCAGTTTGGATTTTGGATTTTGAATTTCTATGCAGCTTGAAATTTATAACTTATGCATTTGCATTTCATGAAATAAAAAATCTTCCCTCTCTGTGAACCGGGAGAAATCCCGTGATTTGCAGAGAGGGTCAACTGATCCCAGTCAGTGGCCCCTAATGATGAGCAATATTTTATCTGTCTTTTAATTAACTGCTTTCTGACTTTTCTTGTTTCTTTATGCAGATGAAAAATGGAATACCGGAGCGGAGTGAAGAACGAAGAATATTTAGAAAATAGGATAGTTTTTTCATTCTATGTAATATTTAAATTAAATGTAAATTATTGTCTGTAATTTAGTTTATAAACAACAATTTGTACAAATAATTCAAATATCAATAAAAATCCAAATTATCCAATTGGTTCTAATTTTCTTTATTGCTTATTTATTTATTTAAAATTCTTAGAATTAAAACAATTGAACGATAAATTCAATCATTCAATTTCAGAATAATAAATAACTAAAATGAAACAACCCTGATCAATTAAACCCGTCTTATTCAACATCCAAAGCAAAGCAGCAATTAACCCAAATGGACTAATCAAACGCATAAACACTGTGAATCCAATACTGCACCCTGTATATGACTGGCCCAATCAAAACGTACTGAATTCGAAACCACTGTCTCTTTTGCTGATTAAACCAAGATAAAGCGAATTTTAATCCGAATCTTGAAATAAACCGCAAAGTGCTGTGGAATTTAAATTCTTCTGAGAATATGCCCATAAAACCTTAATTTCTGATTAAATGTTAGATAACGCTCGCCTGATCAAAATTGAGCCAAAAATCATCCCAACCCTAAGCCAACTGTATGAGACAAATCAGAGCTCTGAACATCAGTAAAAAACCATAATTTTGCTTGAATGTCAAGAAAAGTCCGTTTGTCCGATTCTTGCGCCAGTTTGAAAAGTCAGGAAATGTCTGAAGCTGAGATTGTTTGTAGCAAAATGCGAGGGCAAATTTTGGGGTACAACAGTTGCCCCTGTTCAATCTTCTTGGACCTGAAGAGTTAGATTGGCAAGTTTGCCTTTCGCGACTTGAAGGTAAAAGGAGATTGGACACTAGAGTGCCCGAAAATTTGCACTCATCAAAGCACTGGATGCGGGAATGGGCTTAGAGATGCCATTTGGAGATGGGCTTAAAGATGCCACCTGGTGCGAGAGAATTTTGTCGGGGATGGGCTTAGAGATGCCATCTGAGAATGGGCTTACAGATGCCATTCGGTGACTGCTGGTAGGAGGATGGGCTTATAGATGCCATCTGGACATGTTGAACTGTAGGTCAATGGTGAGTGGACAAGTATCAGAAAGGCAACCATGTTCTGGAACATCTCTGAATTGGGGTCCGGGCAAGCAACAGATTGACGTCCATCTCTGGAGAATCTGTAAGCTATCTGAGATTGAATAAGCAACAGAGCAGTATCCGTTGTTGGGACATGTCCGTAAAATATTTCCAAAAATTGTGAAGAGTCTGAATCAGTTGGTAGATTGACATCCGTTGTAGGGAAGAATCCGTAAACTGCTTTCAGAAGTCTTGAAGAAGAATCTGAACAAGTGATAGGTTAATATCCGTTTACTTGGAGAACCCGTGAACTGTTTTCAGAAATCTTGAAGTTGAAGAGGAACCGGTGTAGGGTTTCTTGATGATGCGTCTGAATGAACCTGGAATAAGTATCAGGATGTCGCCGTGCCCGGGTCACATCTGAACTATTTTTGGATGAATCCTGGGAGTTGATCTGTGTCTGTCGACTGATCTTACCTGAAAAGGCAAAGGGTTAGTTGTATGCAATGTTATGATGCATGATGCAATGCATGTGACATTAATGTTTATGATATGAATGTAATGGATGCGCATGTAGGCTGATGAGCTAATCTTGCCGAGGATACACGAATCCGAGATGGCTGAAGATAAAAGCATCTTGACTGCTGCCGGGGAAAATAAATCCTTGGCTGTTGCTGGGGAAGAGAATTCCTGATGACCTCTACTGGGGAGTTCCAACTAGTAGACTCATGCTGGGGAGGTCAGATTTGAGAATCGTCAGCTTGATGGGAAGTAACTCTGGAGACTTCACTGGGGAACTCAAGATTTGTCCTTCCAAAACTCTGTGGGGAGAAGGTTTAAAAGTCTGACTCCGCTGGGGATTGTCCACTTGAAGCTCTTGATCTGCTGGGGATACTGAAGCTTAAACTCTGAGGGGGATTGAATTCCTGAGGATTCCCTGGCTGGGGATTTGCAAAGATAAGTTACTGCTGGGGAATTTTGATGAACTCCGCTGGGGATAGGGAGAATTCTGGCGAATGCGATCTTCCGTGGTTGTTAGCTTGAGAAGAATCTGAACAAGCGAAAGGTTAACATCCGTTTACTTGGAGGACCTGTGAACTATTTTCAGAAATCTTGAAGTTGAATCAGCAATAGAGCAGCATCCGTTGTTGGGAGACGTCTGTAAACTGTCTTCAAAAAGTTGCATCTGAACAAGTTGATAGATTAACATCCGTTACTTGGGAAGAATCCATGAACTGTTTTCAGAAGTCTTGAGAAGAATCTGAACAAGTGATAGGTTAACATCCGTTTACTTGGAGAACCCGTGAACTGTTTTCAGAAATCTTGAAGTTGAATCAGCAATAGAGCAGCATCCGTTGTTGGGAAGCTTCCGTAAACTGAATTCAAAGGTTGCGTCTGAACAAGCTGATAGATTAACATCCGTTACTTGGGAAGAATCCATGAACTGTTTTCAGAAGTCTTGAGAAGAATCTGAACAAGTGATAGGTTAACATCCGTTTACTTGGAGAACCCGTGAACTGTTTTCAGAAATCTTGAAGTTGAATCAGCAATAGAGCAGCATCCGTTGTTGGGAAGCTTCCGTAAACTGAATTCAAAGGTTGCGTCTGAACAAGCTGATAGATTAACATCCGTTACTTGGGAAGAATCCATGAACTGTTTTCAGAAGTCTTGAGAAGAATCTGAACAAGTGATAGGTTAACATCCGTTTACTTGGAGAACCCGTGAACTGTTTTCAGAAATCTTGAAGTTGAATCAGCAATAGAGCAGCATCCGTTGTTGGGAAGCTTCCGTAAATTGAATTCAAAGGTTGCGTCTGAACAAGCTGATAGATTAACATCCGTTACTTGGGAAGAATCCATGAACTGTTTTCAGAAGTCTTGAGAAGAATCTGAACAAGTGATAGGTTAACATCCGTTTACTTGGAGAACCCGTGAACTGTTTTCAGAAATCTTGAAGTTGAATCAGCAATAGAGCAGCATCCGTTGTTGGGAAGCTTCCGTAAACTGAATTCAAAGGTTGCGTCTGAACAAGCTGATAGATTAACATCCGTTACTTGGGAAGAATCCATGAACTGTTTTCAGAAGTCTTGAGAAGAATCTGAACAAGTGATAGGTTAACATCCGTTTACTTGGAGAACCCGTGAACTGTTTTCAGAAATCTTGAAGTTGAATCAGCAATAGAGCAGCATCCGTTGTTGGGAAGCTTCCGTAAACTGAATTCAAAGGTTGCGTCTGAACAAGCTGATAGATTAACATCCGTTACTTGGGAAGAATCCATGAACTGTTTTCAGAAGTCTTGAGAAGAATCTGAACAAGTGATAGGTTAACATCCGTTTACTTGGAGAACCCGTGAACTGTTTTCAGAAATCTTGAAGAGGAACCGGTGTAGGGCTTCCTGATGATGAGCTTGTGTAAAACTGCATCGGTTTTTGAACACTTTTGACATTCGAATGCCCCAAGTGGTGAAGAAGGAATCTTGAATCAGATTACCCTGCATATTGAGAGATTTCTTGAAATCTTGACTGGACTGCCCCAGGTTAATTGGATTGCGACATGTCATGCCCCTTGTTGATAGGAGATTTGATGGAAGTGTTATCCTCTTGAAGTGATTTTGACTTACTGAGAGAGTTTTCGTTCCTCCGAACATTCGCTGTATGAATTTCTTCGCTGTCAAGCAAAAGGGTCAAATGCAGACAGTGATATTCGGATAATGCAAAGTTTATGTTTGTCTTTGAAGTTTTGAAAAATGCGTTTTTAACAGAAAACTTTTCATAAGACAAGTTAACACAAGATTTAGAGCAAAGCCCTACAGGAGTCAGGATACCTTTTGTAACAGTATGCTTTCGAACTAACCCATGCTTCAATTAGGACTTTTGAAGGGTTGTAACGTGGTCTGGTTCACGGTTTAAGAAACAAAGGATAAGGCTCAAAGTATATTTGTACCCACCCGCTCTTCGTGATGTCCTTCAACCTAAGCTCAGCTAACTGTGCGTCGTACTCAGTTTTGAGTTTGGAACGACTTTTGGGTGATGGTTTACCAGTTTGAATTTTTGGGAGACAGTCATCATCTCCTTTTTCTTTTTCAACACTTTTCATGTTGTTGAGGGTTTTGTAATGACCTCACTATTTTGATTTTGATTTGTTATCCCTAACTTTTGCCTGACTGTTACCGTTTTCGGGATTACTGTCAGCGGGATGCCCCAGCTTTCTTAAGCCTCCTTTATAGGTTCTGGCTCAGTGGGCTTTTCTCTTTTGAGAGATTGACTGTCTATGTGATAGGGAACCACCCTTGTCTTTTGATTCCAAAGGAATGCTTTTTCTTTTGATGTCGTTCGTTGTGTTACGAACCGAGAGTTTGCGACTTCAATGCGCATTTTATTTTTGAATTAACTGAGATACTACCCTGCCCCAGGTTTATATCAAAGGTTTCGATTGTTTAGAACAGGAAACTCCTACTTCTTTGGCTCGAAGGGGTTGACTAGGGATTAACTTCCTTATAACTCCAGTGTTTGGGAATTGAAAGAAATGCCTGTACCTCATCAGCAAGGTCTGTTCAAAAGCATACTGTATAAGATCACGGTATTGTTTCGTCATCCTCCCTCTAAAGGCTTGCAGCTTTTTATCAAGAGTCAAATATCATAAAGAAAAGCATAAGAGTAGTGAAACGAATGGATGAATTCAAGACAAACATATGCAATGCATTAATGAAAATAGAGTTTAACATCAACAGATAATTGTTTGACAGCAAAAAGAAATTACAACTTTGAAAATTCAAAAAGAAGCAAAAGTCTTTCAGTTTGAGCTTCGTCACTTCAAGCGGAGAACCCTTTAACGGAATATCTTCATCTCGCCGTCTGGCATGAATTCCAGCACCCCAATGTCAATCAGATCTTGAATCTTGTTCTTCAAGGCCCAACAGTCGTCAGTGTCATGCCCAGGACCATAGGAGTGGTAGGCACACCTCCTATTGGGATGATAGGTAGGAGCGGAAGTGTTGGGATTCCGGGGAGGATCCTTTAGAGTAAGTAGGTTGACCTCCAACAGGCGCTTCAGTATGAAGGACGATGGTATCTCAGTCTCAGAGAAACGTCTCCCAGGTACATTTTGCTTGCGCCGATTTCCCTGTTGATGCTGGCGAGGTTGTTGATGGGTTTGTGACCCTGAAGCATGCAAAGGAGCCTTCCCTTTGTCCTCTTGAGTGGAAGGAGGTTGAGCGGTGACTTGCTCTTCAACCTTAGATGTCTGCCCCAGTTGGTTGTTCCGAAGCAGTTGGTTGACGAGAACCCCGAGCTTTTCTTGTTTTTGAGCCAAGTCTTGGATGAGAGCCCTCTGACTCGCCAGTTCTCTTTTCAATATGGCTACTTCAATGTGTAGCTTCCACTGGTCGCCTCTGTCGTTCCTAGGACTTCCCACGATCATGCCCCTGGCGAGGAGCGTTTTGACCTCTTCTTGCCCCTTGGATAGGTTCAAGAACATCTCTTGAAGTTGAGCGTTTTGGGCTTGGAGGCCCTTGAGAGTCTGTTCTAGAGCCATCTCTTACTGAAATAAATAGTAGGAGAGTAAGGAAACCTGGAAAAGAAAAAGCTGTCAAAATGCAATGCATGATATGTGAATGCATGCTTTCAAGGGTCTCTTGGGGTAAACACAAGAGAATGTTAGAGGTTGAACTTTGCTCTTCGATTGGAGAACTTTTCACCGGTGGATGTTCTTCCACTAGAATCAAGCTCACCATGTCGAGTGGGTCATAGCCCCTGATTCAAGTTGTTGCACTTGATCTTTGACTGGAGAACTCTGTGTCAGTGGATGTCTTTCCACTAGAATCAAGCTCACCATGTCGAGTGGGTCATAGCCCCTGATTCAAGTTGTTGCACTTGATCTTTGACTGGATTGATTAGAGGAGAGACCTCTTGCCCCTTGACGGACGTCTGGCTCAACGTAATCCTGCATCAACAGAACCCTCGAGATCCTTGAAATGGTTATTGAAAATGCTTAAAATGCTATGGTATGATGTCATGATGTTATGTACATGTATGCACAAGTAAGTGAGTGTATATACAGGCAAACAATATTCACACAAAGCACACAAGGCCTTAGGTTTAGGCTTGCATGAGGTTCAGGTACTACCCTCTTTCAGTTTGTTGGTTAAAACCTGTCCTACCAAAAGTAACCGGGTTCTAGAGGTCCCAATATCACTGGATTGCTTTCATTGTTCATCGTTTCGATCTAGCCACTGAACTGGCGACCGAAATATCCCAGGAAAGCAACCCTCAATTGAGTGTAGTATCGAGTATCAACCAACCTCAGACTGCACCAAAGTCAGTTATCTCACTACCCTAAAAAGGCTAAGACGGTCAATTAAGGTTCTAAGGTCAGTTGATGCTTCGCGACACCACGCGGCGGCCCCGTACTCTCCTTGACTGAACTCAAGGGTTACCGGTACACACCAAAGTGCCACATCAACGTAGCAGACTGCTTCAACCATGTCGGTATACCCCGCACAGTTCCCTCACAGCCTTGTTGCTACCTAAAAAGGTTTCCCCAGATCCGGGTTAGGATCTATAAAGCTCCGATACAAAGCCCACAAATGTAAAGCAAACAAAGCAATCAATTGAAAGTAAAGATGATCTAAAACCCTAAGGTAACCCCACTTTTATATTTCCCCAGCAGAGTCGCCAGTTCTGTGATACGGTGGGAGAACTGACTAGTATTTTGCGTTCGCACTTGTGCGGTTGAGCAAGAGTCGCCACCGACTTTTTATTTTATCCTAAAGGAAAGGTTAAAAAAGCACAGCAAAAACCTTTTGAGATATTTCGTGGGTTCGGGGGGTAGATTATGAAAAGGGAAGGTATTAGCACCCTTTTCATCCATGGTTATCCATGGGCTCTTAGTTACTTGGTTTTTTAGATCACTTGCCTTGTTTTTCGATTGCTTTGAAAATGGTGCGTGTGTGAGTGCTTTTGAAAATGTTTTTGAAGAAGATGCCTTGTCTTAGGCTAACCTTGTAATAATTCTTTACTCGAATGTTTTACAAAGGCGTATATCTTTTCGAAAAGATGTTTCAAAGGTTTGAAAAGTTGATTTTTGAAAGTGTTGTGGATTGTGGTTTTTGAAAAGAAGGCAAGTGTTCTTGCAAGTTTGATCTCAAGTAACTAAGAGTTTTGTCTACCCTATTGTACTCAAAGGTTTTTGTCATGTTCTAACCCCTTTTACAATTTTGTTCTACCATTGAAATTGGTAGACAATCTTGCGTTTAGGAAGTTTATTCGGGACAGGCACGGGTTATCGTATGGACCATGAATGCAATGGTGCCAAGTGTCTTTGGCAATTTGCTTTGAAGGGACTATGATCATTCCGTTTAGGCAACTTTCGAAAGCGTCATCGAGGGACTTATGATCATTTGATTTTGTTTTGCCAAAGATACTCGACGTGCAAGCATGGCCCATTTTGGAAGGCATCATATGGGATTACCCTAGAGGGTGCAAGTGTGATTGTGTATTGATTACATGCATTTGTTTTGTATTAGGTTATCTAGCGTTTGATTTTTATGTTCATACAAACCCTAGGTCTAAACATGGTATAATTGGAAAACTGTAAATTGCGGAATGTAAATCTACGCTATTACAAAATAGTATCAGGGAGTGGGGATATAAATGTACAAGGGGATGAGATTTATAGTATTTACAACCAAATCGAATGTCACAATCAAAATGTAAATATCGAATGTACAAATATAAGATACAATGTGTATAGGGCAATATATTGTGTAAGTGTAAATGTGAGATGTACATGTATATGAATTGTGTAATTATGTACAAGTGCGAAATGGAATTGAAGCGTATTAGGGTTTTGACCTAGATATATGTTTTAATCTTGTATTTTTGATTTACATGTTAATTATGTACAAAAGAAAAATGAAGTGTTTCGATTTAAATATTAAGTTTTTAATTAAAAAAGTATTTTAGTCAAATGTTTGTGAATCTCGATATTTAGAAAATAAATGTATTTGAATTGGTATGTACAAATATGTATTTTAATTAAAAGAGTTTCAATTTTAATTATGTGATAAAATGATATGTATTATTTTATATACAAATATATTTTAATGTGTATTAAAAAATATTTTCAAGTTAGTTATGTATAAAAAGAGTATAATATGTATAAATATATATATTTCAAAAAAAAAAGAGATGTTTGAACCATATGATAAAAATGTATGATATTATAAAATTAAATGTCTTAAAATGTATATACAAAATATATTTTAAATGAAAGAGTAAAAATAAATAAAAGGAGATAAGTATTTTCAATTTATAAGATAAAAAATATTAAGTTAGGAATAGATATAGTTTAGTAAAAAGAAAAGCAAGAGATTAGTTGTTTGTTAGAAGAAGTTAGTGATACTGTTGGGCTTAGAGGAATTAGGAACGGGTTAAGCCCAAGTCAAACAAAGGCGAAATTAGGGTTAGGCATTGTACTATTCAGAACGAGTGTTAGGGCTTGAGCGGCGCCGTGTTGGGTTCGTCTTCTCCGATTATCAATTTCCTGAGCCATCCATCCCTCCGGCCACCAACATCACTCTCGAACCTTTCTTCCCTCCCTAGCACGGTCTCCACATCTTCTTGAAACAAGGTTGGTTCTTAGTTGTTATGTTTTCCTCTTCTTTTCTGGATTCGCGTGGAATTTATTCTGAGCTCTTTATTTTTTCGTTTTTTTTATGAGGTGAAGGGGAAGATATAGCAAGTTCGTTACCTGATTTTTGGAGATGGAGGAGAGAAGAGGGGTGACGTTGAGGAGGCCGGAGCGGCGTGAGGAACTTTGAGCTTGCTTTGCTTTTGACGCTTCCCTGGTATTTTCGTTCCTTGCTATATTTAGGGCTTTGATGATGATGCTAGATTTGCCTGAAAACCCTTTTTAAAATTCACTCTTTTTATCTTCTTCTTCCACTATGATGCCTTTGCTTCTGTTTGTCTTGAATATTTTGGAATAGTTGTTGCCTTGAGCCTTGTTGTCTGAGTATGATATGTCTGAGTATTGTTGCCTGAGATGATATTGCTGCCTTGCCTATGATGAAGCTTGCTTCTGAGGCTCTCTTGATGCTTTTGAATTGTCGAATGCTTTCTTGAACGATTTTGAACAGTTATTGCCTTGGACTGGATGCCTTTTTGAGATTTAATGCCCAATGATGCTTGTACTGAGGGCTTATGTGTTTGATTATGCTTGACAGTTTTGGTACTGGTATGACAGGATGTTGGTATGGTTTTTGAATTGAACTGTGTGTTTGATGGCTTTGAACTTCTGTTGAGGGGTTATGCTTTCTTAATGTAGGTAAATGGTTTGGGTTATTGGTAAGGCATTGTTTTTGACTGATGCTTATGCTGGTTCAGTTTGACAGCATAGTGGTTTGTTCATATGTTTTGTTTATGTGTTTGTGAGGTCATGACATGCTTTGTTATGTGAGGTTTGTTGCTTATGTTGGACTGAGTTTTGTATATTTCTCTTCTATCCTAAACTCTCCTTTTTTTTGCCCTGTGTTATTTTGCTTCTGCCTCTCTTCACTTCTGAACTGTCTGCTGCTGAGTTTTGGATTTTGTATAATCTTTTTTGCTATCTGGTGCCTTCTGCCCTGCTGCTGAACTGTCTTGGATTTGTATATCTTTCTTTTGCTATCTTGCTGAACTGTCTTCTGAACTGCTGCTGAACTATGCCTAACCCTGCCTATGCTTTATCTCTCTTTTCTCTCTCTTAAAGTACAATTTAAGAATTTTATAATGTTTATTGTTCTGTACTTATGGTTCTGAAGGGGCTATGATGGGAAGTGATGAAAGAATTTCTTGCATAATACATTACTGCATCTTTATCTCCAGCTTTTGTGCTTTGCTCTGCTTTTTTGCATTTCTTTGATATCTTGGGACTTTGTGATATGTCCCATATCTTTCTTTGACAGCCTGGGATTTTGACTTTGCAGCAATTGTACTTCCTTGATTTTCTTTGGCATTTTAACAGTTAGTGCCTTTGCTTTTGGATAGAAAGTTGAGATTGAACTTTTCAGTTTGGATTTTGGATTTTGAATTTCTATGCAGCTTGAAATTTATAACTTATGCATTTGCATTTCATGAAATAAAAAATCTTCCCTCTCTGTGAACCGGAAGAAATCCCGTGATTTGCAGAGAGGGTCAACTGATCCCAGTCAGTGGCCCCTAATGATGAGCAATATTTTATCTGTCTTTTAATTAACTGCTTTCTGACTTTTCTTGTTTCTTTATGCAGATGAAAAATGGAATACCGGAGCGGAGTGAAGAACGAAGAATATTTAGAAAATAGGATAGTTTTTTCATTCTATGTAATATTTAAATTAAATGTAAATTATTGTCTGTAATTTAGTTTATAAACAACAATTTGTACAAATAATTCAAATATCAATAAAAATCCAAATTATCCAATTGGTTCTAATTTTCTTTATTGCTTATTTATTTATTTAAAATTCTTAGAATTAAAACAATTGAAAGATAAATTCAATCATTCAATTTCAGAATAATAAATAACTAAAATGAAACAACCCTGATCAATTAAACCCGTCTTATTCAACATCCAAAGCAAAGCAGCAATTAACCCAAATGGACTAATCAAACGCATAAACACTGTGAATCCAATACTGCACCCTGTATATGACTGGCCCAATCAAAACGTACTGAATTTGAAACCACTGTCTCTTTTGCTGATTAAACCAAGATAACGCGAATTTTAATCTGAATCTTGAAATAAACCGCAAAGTGCTGTGGAATTTAAATTCTTCTGAGAATATGCCCATAAAACCTTAATTTCTGATTAAATGTTAGATAACGCTCGCCTGATCAAAATTGAGCCAAAAATCATCCCAACCCTAAGCCAACTGTATGAGACAAATCAGAGCTCTGAACATCAGTAAAAAACCATAATTTTGCTTGAATGTCAAGAAAAGTCCGTTTGTCCGATTCTTGCGCCAGTTTGAAAAGTCAGGAAATGTCTGAAGCTGAGATTGTTTGTAGCAAAATGCGAGGGCAAATTTTGGGGTACAACAGTTGCCCCTGTTCAATCTTCTTGGACCTGAAGAGTTAGATTGGCAAGTTTGCCTTTCGCGACTTGAAGGTAAAAGGAGATTGGACACTAGAGTGCCCGAAAATTTGCACTCATCAAAGCACTGGATGCGGGAATGGGCTTAGAGATGCCATTTGGAGATGGGCTTAAAGATGCCACCTGGTGCGAGAGAATTTTGTCGGGGATGGGCTTAGAGATGCCATCTGAGAATGGGCTTACAGATGCCATTCGGTGACTGCTGGTAGGAGGATGGGCTTATAGATGCCATCTGGACATGTTGAACTGTAGGTCAATGGTGAGTGGACAAGTATCAGAAAGGCAACCATGTTCTGGAACATCTCTGAATTGGGGTCCGGGCAAGCAACAGATTGACGTCCATCTCTGGAGAATTTGTAAGCTATCTGAGATTGAATAAGCAACAGAGCAGTATCCGTTGTTGGGACATGTCCGTAAAATATTTCCAAAAATTGTGAAGAGTCTGAATCAGTTGGTAGATTGACATCCGTTGTAGGGAAGAATCCTTAAACTGCTTTCAGAAGTCTTGAAGAAGAATCTGAACAAGTGATAGGTTAACATCCGTTTACTTGGAGAACCCGTGAACTGTTTTCAGAAATCTTGAAGTTGAAGAGGAACCGGTGTAGGGTTTCTTGATGATGCGTCTGAATGAACCTGGAATAAGTATCAGGATGTCGCCGTGCCCGGGTCACATCTGAACTATTTTTGGATGAATCCTGGGAGTTGATCTGTGTCTGTCGACTGATCTTACCTGAAAAGGAAAAGGGTTAGTTGTATGCAATGTTATGATGCATGATGCAATGCATGTGACATTAATGTTTATGATATGAATGTAATGGATGCGCATGTAGGCTGATGAGCTAATCTTGCCGAGGATACACGAATCCGAGATGGCTGAAGATAAAAGCATCTTGACTGCTGCCGGGGAAAATAAATCCTTGGCTGTTGCTGGGGAAGAGAATTCCTGATGACCTCTACTGGGGAGTTCCAACTAGTAGACTCATGCTGGGGAGGTCAGATTTGAGAATCGTCAGCTTGATGGGAAGTAACTCTGGAGACTTCACCGGGGAACTCAAGATTTGTCCTTCCAAAACTCTGTGGGGAGAAGGTTTAAAAGTCTGACTCCGCTGGGGATTGTCCACTTGAAGCTCTTGATCTGCTTGGGATACTGAAGCTTAAACTCTGAGGGGGATTGAATTCCTGAGGATTCCCTGGCTGGGGATTTGCAAAGATAAGTTACTGCTGGGGAATTTTGATGAACTCCGCTGGGGATAGGGAGAATTCTGGCGAATGCGATCTTCCGTGGTTGTTAGCTTGAGAAGAATCTGAACAAGCGAAAGGTTAACATCCGTTTACTTGGAGGACCTGTGAACTATTTTCAGAAATCTTGAAGTTGAATCAGCAATAGAGCAGCATCCGTTGTTGGGAGACGTCTGTAAACTGTCTTCAAAAAGTTGCATCTGAACAAGTTGATAGATTAACATCCGTTACTTGGGAAGAATCCATGAACTGTTTTCAGAAGTCTTGAGAAGAATCTGAACAAGTGATAGGTTAACATCCGTTTACTTGGAGAACCCGTGAACTGTTTTCAGAAATCTTGAAGTTGAATCAGCAATAGAGCAGCATCCGTTGTTGGGAAGCTTCCGTAAACTGAATTCAAAGGTTGCGTCTGAACAAGCTGATAGATTAACATCCGTTACTTGGGAAGAATCCATGAACTGTTTTCAGAAGTCTTGAGAAGAATCTGAACAAGTGATAGGTTAACATCCGTTTACTTGGAGAACCCGTGAACTGTTTTCATAAATCTTGAAGTTGAATCAGCAATAGAGCAGCATCTGTTGTTGGGAAGCTTCCGTAAACTGAATTCAAAGGTTGCGTCTGAACAAGCTGATAGATTAACATCCGTTACTTGGGAAGAATCCATGAACTGTTTTCAGAAGTCTTGAGAAGAATCTGAACAAGTGATAGGTTAACATCCGTTTACTTGGAGAACCCGTGAACTGTTTTCAGAAATCTTGAAGAGGAACCGGTGTAGGGCTTCCTGATGATGAGCTTGTGTAAAACTGCATCGGTTTTTGAACACTTTTGACATTCGAATGCCCCAAGTGGTGAAGAAGGAATCTTGAATCAGATTACCCTGCATATTGAGAGATTTCTTGAAATCTTGACTGGACTGCCCCAGGTTAATTGGATTGCGACATGTCATGCCCCTTGTTGATAGGAGATTTGATGGAAGTGTTATCCTCTTGAAGTGATTTTGACTTACTGAGAGAGTTTTCGTTCCTCCGAACATTCGCTGTATGAATTTCTTCGCTGTCAAGCAAAAGGGTCAAATGCAGACAGTGATATTCGGATAATGCAAAGTTTATGTTTGTCTTTGAAGTTTTGAAAAATGCGTTTTTAACAGAAAACTTTTCATAAGACAAGTTAACACAAGATTTAGAGCAAAGCCCTACAGGAGTCAGGATACCTTTTGTAACAGTATGCTTTCGAACTAACCCATGCTTCAATTAGGACTTTTGAAGGGTTGTAACGTGGTCTGGTTCACGGTTTAAGAAACAAAGGATAAGGCTCAAAGTATATTTGTACCCACCCGCTCTTCGTGATGTCCTTCAACCTAAGCTCAGCTAACTGTGCGTCGTACTCAGTTTTGAGTTTGGAACGACTTTTGGGTGATGGTTTACCAGTTTGAATTTTTGGGAGACAGTCATCATCTCCTTTTTCTTTTTCAACACTTTTCATGTTGTTGAGGGTTTTGTAATGACCTCACTATTTTGATTTTGATTTGTTATCCCTAACTTTTGCCTGACTGTTACCGTTTTCGGGATTACTGTCAGCGGGATGCCCCAGCTTTCTTAAGCCTCCTTTATAGGTTCTGGCTCAGTGGGCTTTTCTCTTTTGAGAGATTGACTGTCTATGT
Source organism: Vicia faba (assembly GCA_948472305.1). NCBI lineage: Eukaryota > Viridiplantae > Streptophyta > Magnoliopsida > Fabales > Fabaceae > Vicia > Vicia faba. The sequence goes on along the minus strand of OX451735.1, from coordinate 1,290,709,454 downwards.
GATAGGGAACCACCCTTGTCTTTTGATTCCAAAGGAATGCTTTTTCTTTTGATGTCGTTCGTTGTGTTACGAACCGAGAGTTTGCGACTTCAATGCGCATTTTCTTTTTGAATTAACTGAGATACTACCCTGCCCCAGGTTTATATCAAAGGTTTCGATTGTTTAGAACAGGAAACTCCTACTTCTTTGGCTCGAAGGGGTTGACTAGGGATTAACTTCCTTATAACTCCAGTGTTTGGGAATTGAAAGAAATGCCTGTACCTCATCAGCAAGGTCTGTTCAAAAGCATACTGTATAAGATCACGGTATTGTTTCGTCATCCTCCCTCTAAAGGCTTGCAGCTTTTTATCAAGAGTCAAATATCATAAAGAAAAGCATAAGAGTAGTGAAACGAATGGATGAATTCAAGACAAACATATGCAATGCATTAATGAAAATAGAGTTTAACATCAACAGATAATTGTTTGACAGCAAAAAGAAATTACAACTTTGAAAATTCAAAAAGAAGCAAAAGTCTTTCAGTTTGAGCTTCGTCACTTCAAGCGGAGAACCCTTTAACGGAATATCTTCATCTCGCCGTCTGGCATGAATTCCAGCACCCCAATGTCAATCAGATCTTGAATCTTGTTCTTCAAGGCCCAACAGTCGTCAGTGTCATGCCCAGGACCATAGGAGTGGTAGGCACACCTCCTATTGGGATGATAGGTAGGAGCGGAAGTGTTGGGATTCCAGGGAGGATCCTTTAGAGTAAGTAGGTTGACCTCCAACAGGCGCTTCAGTATGAAGGACGATGGTATCTCAGTCTCAGAGAAACGTCTCCCAGGTACATTTTGCTTGCGCCGATTTCCCTGTTGATGCTGGCGAGGTTGTTGATGGGTTTGTGACCCTGAAGCATACAAAGGAGCCTTCCCTTTGTCCTCTTGAGTGGAAGGAGGTTGAGCAGTGACTTGCTCTTCAACCTTAGATGTCTGCCCCAGTTGGTTGTTCTGAAGCAGTTGGTTGACGAGAACCCCGAGCTTTTCTTGTTTTTGAGCCAAGTCTTGGATGAGAGCCCTCTGACTCGCCAGTTCTCTTTTCAATATGGCTACTTCAATGTGTAGCTCCCACTGGTCGCCTCTGTCGTTCCTAGGACTTCCCACGATCATGCCCCTGGCGAGGAGCATTTTGACCTCTTCTTGCCCCTTGGATAGGTTCAAGAACATCTCTTGAAGTTGAGCGTTTTGGGCTTGGAGGCCCTTGAGAGTCTGTTCTAGAGCCATCTCTTACTGAAATAAATAGTAGGAGAGTAAGGAAACCTGGAAAAGAAAAAGCTGTCAAAATGCAATGCATGATATGTGAATGCATGCTTTCAAGGGTCTCTTGGGGTAAACACAAGAGAATGTTAGAGGTTGAACTTTGCTCTTCGATTGGAGAACTTTTCACCGGTGGATGTTCTTCCACTAGAATCAAGCTCACCATGTCGAGTGGGTCATAGCCCCTGATTCAAGTTGTTGCACTTGATCTTTGACTGGAGAACTCTGTGTCAGTGGATGTCTTTCCACTAGAATCAAGCTCACCATGTCGAGTGGGTCATAGCCCCTGATTCAAGTTGTTGCACTTGATCTTTGACTGGATTGATTAGAGGAGAGACCTCTTGCCCCTTGACGGACGTCTGGCTCAACGTAATCCTGCATCAACAGAACCCTCGAGATCCTTGAAATGGTTATTGAAAATGCTTAAAATGCTATGGTATGATGTCATGATGTTATGTACATGTATGCACAAGTAAGTGAGTGTATATACAGGCAAACAATATTCACACAAAGCACACAAGGCCTTAGGTTTAGGCTTGCATGAGGTTCAGGTACTACCCTCTTTCAGTTTGTTGGTTAAAACCTGTCCTACCAAAAGTAACCGGGTTCTAGAGGTCCCAATATCACTGGATTGCTTTCATTGTTCATCGTTTCGATCTAGCCACTGAACTGGCGACCGAAATATCCCAGGAAAGCAACCCTCAATTGAGTGTAGTATCGAGTATCAACCAACCTCGGACTGCACCAAAGTCAGTTATCTCACTACCCTAAAAAGGCTAAGACGGTCAATTAAGGTTCTAAGGTCAGTTGATGCTTCGCGACACCACGCGGCGGCCCCGTACTCTCCTTGACTGAACTCAAGGGTTACCGGTACACACCAAAGTGCCACATCAACGTAGCAGACTGCTTCAACCATGTCGGTATACCCCGCACAGTTCCCTCACAGCCTTGTTGCTACCTAAAAAGGTTTCCCCAGATCCGGGTTAGGATCTATAAAGCTCCGATACAAAGCCCACAAATGTAAAGCAAACAAAGCAATCAATTGAAAGTAAAGATGATCTAAAACCCTAAGGTAACCCCACTTTTATATTTCCCCAGCAGAGTCGCCAGTTCTGTGATACGGTGGGAGAACTGACTAGTATTTTGCGTTCGCACTTGTGCGGTTGAGCAAGAGTCGCCACCGACTTTTTATTTTATCCTAAAGGAAAGGTTAAAAAAGCACAGCAAAAACCTTTTGAGATATTTCGTGGGTTCGGGGGGTAGATTATGAAAAGGGAAGGTATTAGCACCCTTTTCATCCATGGTTATCCATGGGCTCTTAGTTACTTGGTTTTTTAGATCACTTGCCTTGTTTTTCGATTGCTTTGAAAATGGTGCGTGTGTGAGTGCTTTTGAAAATGTTTTTGAATAAGATGCCTTGTCTTAGGCTAACCTTGTAATAATTCTTTACTCGAATGTTTTACAAAGGCGTATATCTTTTCGAAAAGATGTTTCAAAGGTTTGAAAAGTTGATTTTTGAAAGTGTTGTGGATTGTGGTTTTTGAAAAGAAGGCAAGTGTTCTTGCAAGTTTGATCTCAAGTAACTAAGAGTTTTGTCTACCCTATTGTACTCAAAGGTTTTTGTCATGTTCTAACCCCTTTTACAATTTTGTTCTACCATTGAAATTGGTAGACAATCTTGCGTTTAGGAAGTTTATTCGGGACAAGCGCAGGTTATCGTATGGACCATGAATGCAATGGTGCCAAGTGTCTTTGGCAATTTGCTTTGAAGGGACTATGATCATTCCGTTTAGGCAACTTTCGAAAGCGTCATCGAGGGACTTATGATCATTTGATTTTGTTTTGCCAAAGATACTCGACGTGCAAGCATGGCCCATTTTGGAAGGCATCATATGGGATTACCCTAGAGGGTGCAAGTGTGATTGTGTATTGATTACATGCATTTGTTTTGTATTAGGTTATCTAGCGTTTGATTTTTATGTTCATACAAACCCTAGGTCTAAACATGGTATAATTGGAAAACTGTAAATTGCGGAATGTAAATCTACGCTATTACAAAATAGTATCAGGGAGTGGGGATATAAATGTACAAGGGGATGAGATTTATAGTATTTACAACCAAATCGAATGTCACAATCAAAATGTAAATATCGAATGTACAAATATAAGATACAATGTGTATAGGGCAATATATTGTGTAAGTGTAAATGTGAGATGTACATGTATATGAATTGTGTAATTATGTACAAGTGCGAAATGGAATTGAAGCGTATTAGGGTTTTGACCTAGATATATGTTTTAATCTTGTATTTTTGATTTACATGTTAATTATGTACAAAAGAAAAATGAAGTGTTTCGATTTAAATATTAAGTTTTTAATTAAAAAAGTATTTTAGTCAAATGTTTGTGAATCTCGATATTTAGAAAATAAATGTATTTGAATTGGTATGTACAAATATGTATTTTAATTAAAAGAGTTTCAATTTTAATTATGTGATAAAATGATATGTATTATTTTATATACAAATATATTTTAATGTGTATTAAAAAATATTTTCAAGTTAGTTATGTATAAAAAGAGTATAATATGTATAAATATATATATTTCAAAAAAAAAAGAGATGTTTGAACCATATGATAAAAATGTATGATATTATAAAATTAAATGTCTTAAAATGTATATACAAAATATATTTTAAATGAAAGAGTAAAAATAAATAAAAGGAGATAAGTATTTTCAATTTATAAGATAAAAAATATTAAGTTAGGAATAGATATAGTTTAGTAAAAAGAAAAGCAAGAGATTAGTTGTTTGTTAGAAGAAGTTAGTGATACTGTTGGGCTTAGAGGAATTAGGAACGGGTTAAGCCCAAGTCAAACAAAGGCGAAATTAGGGTTAGGCATTGTACTATTCAGAACGAGTGTTAGGGCTTGAGCGGCGCCGTGTTGGGTTCGTCTTCTCCGATTATCAATTTCCTGAGCCATCCATCCCTCCGGCCACCAACATCACTCTCGAACCTTTCTTCCCTCCCTAGCACGGTCTCCACATCTTCTTGAAACAAGGTTGGTTCTTAGTTGTTATGTTTTCCTCTTCTTTTCTGGATTCGCGTGGAATTTATTCTGAGCTCTTTATTTTTTCGTTTTTTTTATGAGGTGAAGGGGAAGATATAGCAAGTTCGTTACCTGATTTTTGGAGATGGAGGAGAGAAGAGGGGTGACGTTGAGGAGGCCGGAGCGGCGTGAGGAACTTTGAGCTTGCTTTGCTTTTGACGCTTCCCTGGTATTTTCGTTCCTTGCTATATTTAGGGCTTTGATGATGATGCTAGATTTGCCTGAAAACCCTTTTTAAAATTCACTCTTTTTATCTTCTTCTTCCGCTATGATGCCTTTGCTTCTGTTTGTCTTTAATATTTTGGAATAGTTGTTGCCTTGAGCCTTGTTGCCTGAGTATGATATGTCTGAGTATTGTTGCCTGAGATGATATTGCTGCCTTGCCTATGATGAAGCTTGCTTCTGAGGCTCTCTTGATGCTTTTGAATTGTCGAATGCTTTCTTGAACGATTTTGAACAGTTATTGCCTTGGACTGGATGCCTTTTTGAGATTTAATGCCCAATGATGCTTGTACTGAGGGCTTATGTGTTTGATTATGCTTGACAGTTTTGGTACTGGTATGACAGGATGTTGGTATGGTTTTTGAATTGAACTGTGTGTTTGATGGCTTTGAACTTCTGTTGAGGGGTTATGCTTTCTTAATGTAGGTAAATGGTTTGGGTTATTGGTAAGGCATTGTTTTTGACTGATGCTTATGCTGGTTCAGTTTGACAGCATAGTGGTTTGTTCATATGTTTTGTTTATGTGTTTGTGAGGTCATGACATGCTTTGTTATGTGAGGTTTGTTGCTTATGTTGGACTGAGTTTTGTATATTTCTCTTCTATCCTAAACTCTCCTTTTTTTTGCCCTGTGTTATTTTGCTTCTGCCTCTCTTCACTTCTGAACTGTCTGCTGCTGAGTTTTGGATTTTGTATAATCTTTTTTGCTATCTGGTGCCTTCTGCCCTGCTGCTGAACTGTCTTGGATTTGTATATCTTTCTTTTGCTATCTTGCTGAACTGTCTTCTGAACTGCTGCTGAACTATGCCTAACCCTGCCTATGCTTTATCTCTCTTTTCTCTCTCTTAAAGTACAGTTTAAGAATTTTATAATGTTTATTGTTCTGTACTTATGGTTCTGAAGGGGCTATGATGGGAAGTGATGAAAGAATTTCTTGCATAATACATTACTGCATCTTTATCTCCAGCTTTTGTGCTTTGCTCTGCTTTTTTGCATTTCTTTGATATCTTGGGACTTTGTGATATGTCCCATATCTTTCTTTGACAGCCTGGGATTTTGACTTTGCAGCAATTGTACTTCCTTGATTTTCTTTGGCATTTTGACAGTTAGTGCCTTTGCTTTTGGATAGAAAGTTGAGATTGAACTTTTCAGTTTGGATTTTGGATTTTGAATTTCTATGCAGCTTGAAATTTATAACTTATGCATTTGCATTTCATGAAATAAAAAATCTTCCCTCTCTGTGAACCGGGAGAAATCCCGTGATTTGCAGAGAGGGTCAACTGATCCCAGTCAGTGGCCCCTAATGATGAGCAATATTTTATCTGTCTTTTAATTAACTGCTTTCTGACTTTTCTTGTTTCTTTATGCAGATGAAAAATGGAATACCGGAGCGGAGTGAAGAACGAAGAATATTTAGAAAATAGGATAGTTTTTTCATTCTATGTAATATTTAAATTAAATGTAAATTATTGTCTGTAATTTAGTTTATAAACAACAATTTGTACAAATAATTCAAATATCAATAAAAATCCAAATTATCCAATTGGTTCTAATTTTCTTTATTGCTTATTTATTTATTTAAAATTCTTAGAATTAAAACAATTGAAAGATAAATTCAATCATTCAATTTCAGAATAATAAATAACTAAAATGAAACAACCCTGATCAATTAAACCCGTCTTATTCAACATCCAAAGCAAAGCAGCAATTAACCCAAATGGACTGATCAAACGCATAAACACTGTGAATCCAATACTGCACCCTGTATATGACTGGCCCAATCAAAACGTACTGAATTCGAAACCACTGTCTCTTTTGCTGATTAAACCAAGATAACGCGAATTTTAATCCGAATCTTGAAATAAACCGCAAAGTGCTGTGGAATTTAAATTCTTCTGAGAATATGCCCATAAAACCTTAATTTCTGATTAAATGTTAGATAACGCTCGCCTGATCAAAATTGAGCCAAAAATCATCCCAACCCTAAGCCAACTGTATGAGACAAATCAGAGCTCTGAACATCAGTAAAAAACCATAATTTTGCTTGAATGTCAAGAAAAGTCCGTTTGTCCGATTCTTGCGCCAGTTTGAAAAGTCAGGAAATGTCTGAAGCTGAGATTGTTTGTAGCAAAATGCGAGGGCAAATTTTGGGGTACAACAATAACCATTGACATGTACAAAGATAAAATTAATTGAAAATAACACACTCTCACATGCGCACTCTTAAGGTACACTCCACTTGGTTGCCTTTGTACGCAGTCATTGAGTATAAGTCACTTTAGAGGTCGCCCTATTGTCCAAAGATCATAGTCGCCTCGAAATAGTTGCCTCGAAACGGTTGCCTTGGATAAAATGATCTAAGATATTAGGGTTACCGCTAAAGCGTCCTAACGTTGCTTTAGTGACCGCATGTCCCTTAATCGAATTGACCCTTAAAACTCCAACGACGATGCTACCTACTCATCAATAGTAGGATAGCATTGTCTAAAGGAAAATTTCATAGAACAATTCCTTTTTCGAGTACGTAGATGGTTCTTAAGTACTTGCTCTTTCAAAACAAAACGAAACTTTCACACTTACACTCCTTTTCAAACAAAGACATTTTTCAAACCCACAATCACAAAGAAAGCAAATTTTTGAAAACAGTATGAGCAAGTACCTAAGAGCCCGTGGATAACCACAGATAGAAAGGGTTCTAATACCTTCCCTTTCTATAATCTACCCCCCGGACCCGAGAAATATCTCGAAAAAGGAATTTTTCTGTCCTTTTTTTCCTTTCCTTGTTGGATAAAATAAAAGTCGGTGGAGACTCTTTCTTACCGCGACATTTTGCAAACACAAACGCAAAACGCAAACCAGCATTCCAAAAAACAGTCAATTATTTCCCACCGTATCACAGAATTGGTGACTCTGCTAGGGAGCTTAATAAGTGGGGTGTACCTTAGGATTAAATCATTTTGTTTTCAATTTCTTGACTTGTATGCTTTATATTTGTGGGCTTGTATCGGAGTTACTATAGATCCTAACCTAGGATCTGGGGGATACCCTTTAGGTAAGTAGCAATAAACTGTGAGGGAACGGTACGGCGTAGACCGATACGGTTGAAGTAGTAGCTACGTTGGTGTGGCACTTTAGTTTGTACCGATATCCCTTGTGTTGGAACGAGGAGAATATGGGTCTTCTAAGGGGTCATTAAGCACCAACTGACCTTAGAACCTTTAAATTGACCAACTTGGCCATAGAACAGTAGAAATATGCTACACTCATTGAGACTAAACTCTCGCAATGATTCTGGCCACAAGAAAAGGTTGCTAAACTGGAATTATGACCGATTGAGGGTAGTCAGTGATATTGAGATCCTCTAGAACCCGGTTACTATTTTTAGGACAGGTTTAAACCAACTAAACTGAAAGAGGGTAGTACCTAAGCTCCTTTCCAGCCTGAAATCTAAGGGCTCTCTGTGTGACTTGTGTGCCTTTACCATGTTTTCTCTTTGTGGATACTTATGGTGTGCTTTCTATCATGACATCATGACATCATAACATTGCATACATCTTGCATTGGACTAACCTATTTCAAAGATAGGAGGGATTCATCTTTGTTCTATTTTGTAGGTCATGGCACCTATGCGTAGGAACACCATCCGGATCAACTTTGTCCAAGTTCCCACTATGCTTAAAGGGTTGGTTGCAAAGATGTCTGATACTACTTCCTTCATCAGAAGACATGGGCATCTTCTCAGTTTGGTCACCTCCAAATTGGACGAGCAGATGATGAGTGTCCTAGTCCAGTTCTATGATCCACTGTACCATTGCTTTACTTTTCAAGACTACCAGTTGGTCCCCACCATAGAAGAGTTCTATGATCTGCTCGATATCTCTATTCTGGAGCAGACCCCATTTACAGGTTGGGAGAAGATCCTTAGGCCAGAAGAGATTGCTTCAGCCCTTCATCTGACAAAGGCTGAGGTAATGGATAATTGGGAAACTAGAAGTGGAGCAAAGGGATTTTTGACTAAGTTCTTGGTTGGCAAGGCTAATCATTTATGGGATAGTCTAGACTTCAAGGCATTCGAAGATATTCTGGCTCTTCTAATATATTGCTTGGTATTGTTTCCTAACTCTGACTCCTTTGTTGATGTGAATGCGGTAAAAATCTTCAACTCTGGTAATCTTGTACCCACTCTCTTGGGTGACATACTTCATCAGCTCTATGCTCGTACTGCTCGGAAGCGGGGAATATTAATGTGTTGTGCTCCATTGTTAGCAAGGTGGTTTATTTCTCACCTTCCCAAATCAGTTTTAAAGAACAAAGAAGGCATGGGCTGGGCTTATAGGGTTATGTCTCTCTCTCACAATGACATCATTTGGACTATTAAGGGTATGGACGAGGTGGCCATTATTGATCGATGTGGGGAATACCCCAATGTTCCACTGATAGGAACCAATGGAGGAATTTCTTACAATCCATGCTTGGCCTTACGTCAGTTTGGGAGAGCCAGAAGGGAAGGACCTCATGAGCTGCTAATGCCTAGCATAATCTTTGATTTTCAAGGGGATAGCGACGAGCAACGCCGCAGATTCATAAGGGCTTAGGATAGAGTTCACAGATCTGATCCATATGAGCTGGGTCCAAAGACTTCTCTTCCGATGGAGCCATATCTCAGATGGGTTCGCATCCATGCCCAAAAGCTGGGAATGCTGTATGAAGCCGTCTTACCTATCATTGTTGAAGTTGCTGATGAGGAAGGGGTTCTTCCTACTATTTTACACCCTTACATGCCTACTGACATTGGGGCATTGAAGAGGTCCTGGATGCAGCTGAGAGAAGAATGGGATACTTACCGAGAAAAGTATCACAAGCAAGAGCAGAAGATTCAGAAGTTGACTAGGCAGTTGGAGAAAGAGCAGATCATCAATGACTATGTCAGCACTAAAGGCAAACGACCATGGGAGCGTTGACGTCCTTTGATTATTTCCAGTTTTTATTTACTTTCCAGTATTTCTTTTCTTGTAACGCCTTAAGGGCATTTGTGAACAATTTGAATTTCAAGTTTATCTAATAAAAGTGTGTTTCATTTCTTGTTTACGAATTTGAATCTCTCGATGTCTTTGAAATCATATCATATGCATTTCATTCCATGCACCTCATAACAGGTACCCTTACAGGTTTTCTCATCTTCTTCGCTATTTATTTCAGCATCATGTCTTCTAAACCATCGACTGAACAAGCAATCAAGGCTCTGCAGGCTCAAAATGCCCAATTCCAAGAGCTGTTCATGAATCTAGCTAAGGGTCAGCAAGATCTGAAGACCCTCATTCTGAAAGAGAAGAAGAGGAAGAAGAAGAGGACAGTCCTGTTTAACACAGGTCACAGGTTTGGAAACAGGCTACGAGATGAAGTTGATTTGACCACCTCATCTGGAGAGAAAGATAGTCAGGAAGAAAGGAGGGATCCTAGCCCTGTGGTTTCAGACAACGAGACAGACTTCGACGAAGACCAGTATCCTCCGGCTGAGGATAGATACAAGCAATTGAAAGACCGGTTGAGTGCGATGGAAGTTCAGAAGGTGCCTGGTCTAGACTTTGGAGATCTGGGTCTGTCATCTGGGGTGGTGATTCCCCACAAATTCAAAGCACCAGCCTTTGCTAAATACGGTGGAATTTCTTGCCCGAAACTGTACCTCCGGTCATATGTAAGGAAGATTCAGCCGTACACCGCTGATAAGAACTTATGGATCCACTTCTTTCAAGACAGTCTCTCAGGGACTCAGCTTGAATGGTTTTACCAGTTAGAAGGAGCCAGTATCCGTAGTTGGGAAGATTTGGCTGTTGCTTTCTACAGGTAGTACCAATACAATTCCGACCTCGCTCCCACGCGTACCCAACTCTAGGGTATGTCTATGGGAACAGGTGAAGGTTTCAAAGATTATGCTCAGAAGTGGAGGGATCTCGCTGGAAGAGTGCAACCACCCTTGGCTGATAGGGAGCTAGTGGATATGTTTCTGGGGACCTTGTCTGGTCCGTTTTTTAACCATCTAATTGGAAGCTCTTTGTCTGGGTTTACAGAGCTAATTATGACCGGTGAAAGGATTGAGGCTGGTATTAAGTCCGGTAAGATACAAAAGGGTGCTTCATCGAGAACCGAGAAAAAGAATTTTAAGAAAGAGTCCAGTGTTGTTTACAGTTCGAAAATCCAGAATAGACCTGAACGCCGCCAAGATGTTAATGCAGTTGTTATTTCAAGACCTGTTGGGGCTCCTCAACGCAACAATCAACAAAAGGCCGAGAGACCTCGAAGGAAATTCACCCATCTCCACATGACTTTGTCTCAGATTCTGCCGCAATTATTGAAAACCAATCTAGTAACTCCAAGGGAGGCTCCGCATAATCCCAACACTGCATCGCCTAAGTACAATCCTAATGCCCGCTGTGCTTTTCACTCTGATAGCCTGGGACATGATACAGATGATTGTTGGGCTTTGAAGAACAAAATGCAGGACTTAATTGATGTTAAGGAGATTGAGTTCGAGGCGCACGAAAGACCTAATGTTATGACTGCTCATATGCCCAAGCATGGAGTAAATGCTGTAGAGGAAGACTCATTTGTGGTTTATGTGAAAGATATTGCTACTCCCTTGATGATTGTGAAGAAGAATCTTTTTTCAGCCGGTTTATTTCCGGGTTATGACAAAGTTTCCGTATGTGTTCTGCCCTACCAACCAGTTGCCATCTTTTGAAATCAGGTGTCCAACGCCTGATGGATAGTAAAGAAATTCGGTTTGACAAGACTGTTGTTCCTTTAGTTCATACTGAAGAAGTTGCTATTATCACCATTTTCGACGATTCTTCCAAGGCTTCCTCGAGAAAGCCTGTTAGAATTATATTTATTCCAAAAATCGCACCATTGATCATCACTGTTCCTGGGCCTATCCCCTATACATCTGATAAAGCTGTCCCTTGGCACTACGGGGCTGATGTTTATTTTCACGGAGTTAAACAAGATTTGGATGATGATACTGACGTCAGCAACATCGTTGGACCTGCCAAAGTCACCCGTAGCGGAAGACTTTTCTCCCCTGATATCTCTCCACCAACTACCCGAAAACCTGTTGTTATTACACTTACCAGTGTACCTGCTACTATTCCTGTTCAAGTTCCCATTCTTACCCCTGTTGCCGAGTCATCTAATACTCGGGGCAAAGGGACCACTGATGAGCTTGCCCAGACCGAGGCACCAAAGACGATTACTGTTGAAGCTTTTAGACAAGAGATGAAAGAGATTTTAAAGATCATCAAAAAGAGTGACTACAATATAGTCGAGCAGCTGGGGCAAACCCCGTCCAAGATTTCTATGTTATCTCTGTTGCTATGCTCAGAAGCCCATGTCAAGGCTCTGATTGCCTTCCTGAAGACTGCGCACGTACCGCAAGAAACATCAGCTGATCTGTTTAAAGATTGCGTGGCTAGTTTGACTACTGATAATGGTTTGGGTTTCTCTGACGCCGACTTGACTGTTAAAGGGAAGAATCACAACAATGCCATGCATGTCTCTATTGAATGCAGGGGCACTACTCTTGCTCATGTATTGGTGGATACTGGTTCTTCATTGAACGTTTTGCCTAAGAAAGCTCTATATCGGTTGGATTGTGATGGTTTAGAGTTGAAGCCAAGTAACATTATTGTTAGGGCCTTTGATGGGTCAAAGAGAATGGTACATGGAGAAGTTGATATTCCGATTAAGGTTGGTTCTCAGTTTTTCGCTTCTACATTCTATGTGATGGACATTCGGCCATCTTATTCTTGTTTGCTGGGTTGCCCATGGATCCACAAGGTTGGGGAAGTAACATCTACGCTCCACCAGAAGATAAATTACCCAGTGAAAGGGAAGATTGTGACAGTACAAGGAGAGGAGGAGTACATGGTGAGTCACCTCAACTCTTTCCGATATGTAGAGATGGATGGGGAGTTCATTGAGACCCCATTTCAGCATTTTGAAGAGGTTCCCTAGACGCTGGCATCAACTGAGACTGTTGTTGAAGATTCTCCTATGAAGATGGCTTCCTTTAAAGATGCTCGGGATATTGTCGAGAAAGGTGGGTGTGCAAATTGGGGACAACTCCCTGATTTTGCACAAAAGGCTAACAAGTTTGGTTTGGGTCTCACTGTATAAGCTCAAAGGGCTATTCGGAATGCACGGATCGGAAGACCTCCCCTGTTCATCAGCAATTCAGGAGTGAATGTCATTGAAGACGATGTTGAAGAGTCTGAGTTCGACAGCTGGATCTATCCTACTACTGAGGGTGGACTAGGCAACTGGACAGCAAAGGACTTCATCCCAATTTCTTTTGTTACCCAATAATGAGACTTTTTGTTTTGAATTTGTAACAGATAATGTTTTAAACTTTATGGCCCGGTGTCTTACCCGGGGCACAGTGGCTTCATTTGTGAGGGCTTTATATGTGACATCTACATATATCATTAATAAAAGCATTGGACGTTTTCTTGCATTTCAAATTTTGTGCTCCTTGTTTTATTATTACATATTGCAAAACAGCTATTTTACACACACTCATATATACAGGTCTACATCCACTCTGGATCTCACTGGTAACGACTCTGCTACTGCCAATTATGATTTCGAAAGTCCGATCAACTTAGCCGAAGACGAAGGTGAAGATGATTGCGAAATGCCTGGTGAACTTGCTAGACTGTTACTTCAGGAAGAGAGGGCTATTCAACCGTACGAAGAGCCAGTGGAATCAATGAATCTGGGTATAGAGATAGACAAGAAAGAGGCCAAGGTTGGTGCCAATTTAGAAGCTAGTGTTAAACAACGGTTGATTTAGATGCTGCGTGACTATGTTGAGATCTTTGCCTGGTCTTATGAAGATATTCCTGGGTTGGATACCGATATTGTGGTTCACCGCCTGCCTACCAAGGAAGACTGCCCTCCAGTGAAATAGAAGGTCTGCCGAATGCGCCCAGAGATGTCTGAGAAAATCAAGGCTGAAGTTATGAAACAGTTTGACGCCAGTTTTCTAGCAGTTACTTCTTACCCACAGTGGGTGGCCAACGTGGTTCCTGTACCGAAGAAGGATGGTAAGGTTCGAATGTGTGTCGACTATAGGGATCTGAACAGGGCAAGTCCTAAGGATGATTTCCCTCTACCTCATATCGACGTTCTGGTTGACAACACCGCTCAACATAAGGAATTCTCCTTTATGGATGGTTTCTCCAGTTATAATCAAATTAAAATGGCTCCCGAAGACATGGAGAAGACAACCTTTGTTACTCAGTGGGGTACCTTTTGCTACAAGGTCATGCCTTTTGGACTGAAGAATGTTGGGGCAACATATCAGTGTGCCATGGTTTCTTTGTTCTCTGATATGATCCATCATGAGATTGAGGTATACGTCGACAACATGATTGCAAGATCCCAGACTGAGGAAGAACATCTGGACCTTCTGCAGAAGTTATTTGACAGGTTGAAGTTGTACGAGCTGAGGTTAAACCCGAACAAGTGCACCTTCGGAGTGAGATCTGGTAAGCTGTTGGGTTTTGTCGTAAGCGATAAAGGTATTTAGGTGGATCCTGCAAAGGTGAAGGCTATACAGGAAATGCCAGCTCCCAGGATAGAAAAATAAGTCAGAGGCTTTCTGGGACGTTTGAACTACATTGCCCGATTCATCTCGCACCTGACTGCTACTGGTGAACCAATCTTCAAGTTACCGAAGAAAGATCAAGTGGTATGATGGAATGATGAATGTCAGGCCGCTTTCAAAAGGATCAAGGAGTATCTCCAAGAGCCACCTATTATGATGCCACCAGTTGAAGGGAGACCTTTGATCTTATACTTGACAGTACTCGACAACTCAATGGGGTGTGTGCTAGGGCAGCATGACGAGTCTGGCCGAAAAGAGCATGCTATTTATTACCTTAGCAAAACGTTTATCGACTGCGAGACCCGATACTCGTTGCTCGAGAAAACTTGTTGCGCTTTGGCATGGGCTGCTCACCGGCTGAGACAGTATATGCTGACTCACACTACTCTATTGATATTAAAGATGTATCCAATCAAGTATATCTTTGAGAAGCCTGCCTTATCCGGAAGAATAGCAAGATGGCAGATGATTTTGACTGAGTATGACATCCAGTATACGACCCAAAAAGCAATCAAGGGAAGTGTGTTAGCAGACCATTTGGCACATCGGGCAGTGGATGATTACCAGTCTATGAACTTTGAATTCTCGGACGAGAATATCATGTTGGTAACTGATTGTGAGACACTTGGACCGGATGAAGGACCTGAGGAAGGATCCCGATGGTCTATGTACTTTGATGGAGCTTCAAACACTTTGGGTAATGGCATTGGCTCCGTGATCATATCTCCTAAAGGCTCTCATACTCCGTTTACCGCCCGATTATGTTTCAACTGCACCAACAATATGGCAGAGTATGAAGCGTGCATCATGGGTCTTCGAGCAGCAATTGACCTAAGGATTAAGTTTCTGAGTGTCTTCGGAGATTCTGCTCTCGTGATCAGTCAGATCAAAGGCGAGTGGGATATGAAACACCCAAATCTTATTCCTTACAAGGAGTATGTGCTGACCTTGCGTCTCCACTTCGAAGAGATAACCCTTGAACACTTACCAAGAGAGGAGAATCAGTTGGCGGACGCACTGGCTACGATGTCTTCTATGTTCAAAGTCAATTAGGACAACGAAGCTCCCCGGATTATCATTGAAATATTGGACGAACCTGCACATTGCTGTGACATTGAGACTGAAGAGGTAGCAGATAAACTCTGGTTTCATGAGGTGAAGAGATACCTCGAGGCTCAAGAATACCCTGAGGGTGCATCTATTAATGACAAGAAGTTTCTAAGGAGGTCCGCGGCGAAGTTCTTCATCAGCAATGGCATTCTTTACAAGCGTAACCATGATTCGACCTTACTGCGATGTGTGGATTAGAACGAAGCAGAAAAGATCATGGCAGAGTTACACGAAGGTACTTTCGGAACCCATTCCAGTGGCCATACCATGGCAAAGAAAATCCTTCGGGCAGGATATTTTTGGTCCATAATGGAAGCTGACTGTTATCAGCATTCTCGAACATGTCACAAGTGTCAAGTCTATGCTGATAAGGTGCACATACCTCCAGTACCTCTGAATGTTTTGACAGCTCCCTAGCCTTTTGCAATGTGGGCATTGATATGATCGGCGAGATCAGACCTACGGCATCCAACGGGCATCGTTTCATCCTGGTAGCGATTGATTACTTCACGAAGTGGGTTGAAGTAGCTTCCTTTGCTACTGTAACCAAGAATGTCGTGGCACGGTTTATTCGGCACAATCTGATCTGTCGATACAGTGTACCAGAGAGGATCATTACGGACAATGGTACAAATCTCAACAATAAGATGATCACTGAGCTCTACAAGCAATTCAAGATACAACATCACAACTCTTCTCCCTATCGGCCGAAGATGAATGGGGCTGTTGAAGCGACTAATAAGAACATTAAGAAGATTGTGCGGAAGATGACAGTGACATACAAAGACTGGCACGAGATGTTTCCATTTGCTTTTCATGGGTACCGTACCTCAGCACAGACGTCAATAGGGGCAACACCCTATTCCTTGTTATATGGCATGGAGGCAGTCTTTCCCATTGAAGTTCAGATACCCTCTCTTAGAATCATGAAGGATGCAGGTTTGAGCAAAGATGACTGGATCCAGACCCGGCTTGATCAACTGAACCTAATCGACGAAAAGAGACTTACTGCTATTTGTCATGGTCAAACGTATTAAAAACGGATGATCAAGGCATTTAACAAGAAAGTCAGACGACAAGAGTATCAAGTTGGGGACCTGGTTATCAAGCGCATCATACTACCTCAAGGTGATCCCAGGGGAAAATGGACCCCTACTTATGAAGGGCCATTTGTGGTTAAGAACATTTTCTCAGGAGGAGCTATGATTCTAACCACCATGGATGGTGACGACCTTCCTCACCCCGTCAATGCAAACATAGTGAAAAGATACTACGCATAATCAAAGACCCGCTAGGTTGACTGGCCTAGGAAAAAATAAGGGCTTCCCGGCGAACCAAAAGGGTTCGGGCAAAAATAAGGGATAAAAATGAAAAAAAATTATACACCCGGCAAGTCGAAAACCTGAAAAGGCGGCTTGGGCAAAAATGGGTATCCCGGTGGACTGAAAACCCCAAAGGGCGGTCCAGGAAAAAATTAGGGATTAAAGCGTAACACTATGTCTCATTGGATCATCTCGCGTCCATAATTCGGTATCGACTATCAAGCTCGGACGACACTAATCAATCTGATCTACCTTCAACCAATAGCAAAGTGATGAGATGCTCGAGGACATAAAGGCAATAGAAGAATTGGAACCCAGTGGGATTGTTCACATAGCCGTTTTTTTTTTCACAATTTGTGTAAATTCTATCTACTCGACGACGTTCTCTTACTAGGACGTCAGCCTCTTGTACAAAAACACATATTTACAGGCCAAACTTCAAAATCAATACAATTCATTTTCAAGGAAATTTCAAACTGTTTTTTTCTTTATCTGTTTTGATTTGCAAAGAACGTCCAATGTTCATTTTTGATATATGCATTTGACATTAATTGCTGCTCATGAATATTTACATACGAAACAAAAGACGATTACGAGTAACATCAAAAACAGGGGCAATAAAAATTGTCCAAACTATACAGTTTCTCTGTCCACCGTGTACAAAGGTAGATTCAGCTGAAGAATATGGCTAAGAAACATTCACTCCCCGCAGAGTAAGGCAGTAATGATAGCTTCCCCAATTGAGACTTGCAACACTGAATAAATCGATAATATTCTCCCCGAGCAGAGTTTATCTATCATCAACACTGAAAGGGCTTAATACCCCCGGCAGTCTTAATATTCCCCAACGGAGTATAAGAATGTTCCCTGGAAGATTGCAAGATATCCCCAGTGGAGTCAAAATTTTCCCAGCACAGTCTGAAAAAGCTTCCCTAATGGAGTTGAAGAATCATCCCCAGTAGACTCTGGGAGTTTATTCCCAGCGGAGTACAAAAATAAATCTCCCCGGCCGAGTTCAAAGGATCATTCCCAACAGAACTCAAAGGATTATCCCTATAAGAGTCTAAAAGGTTATTCCCAGTGAAGCCGCAACTGAAAGTTCATCCCCAGCAGAGTTCATTCCTTACACAAACATGAATTCAATCCCCAACATGATTCAGTATCACCAGCAATGGTAATTCATCCCCAACGGAATTTATCGGTGGAATCCTCAACAGAGCATCTCTTCCCCACAGAGTAATCTCCTCATCAGTTTATTCCCCCAACGGAGTCATCCTCTCCTGCAGGTTTATTCTCTTCATTCGCCATCCCCAGCGGAAACGAAGAATCCAACTCTATTCTTCAGCAGCTATCTGGGAGTTATTTTCCCCAGCTAGAAACATTACATTTCCATACATCATGATACAGGCATATACACATCATACCACAAAATCTCATTTATTTTGAGAGCATCATTGCTTGATATATATATCATGCATTTTATACATCATGACATTGCATATGACTAACTATTTACCTTTTCAGGGAAAGAAGAATCAATAAACACCATTGACTACTTATATGACCTGGTAGTCCCCTCAAAAACTACATCTATAGAGGGCTGTTTCAGCAGATTCCTCAGAAAGATATTCCAAGACTTTCATCTGGTTCAGTTAAATCGATTCTAAGATTTTTCTGATTCTTATCCAGTCAAAGTTAATTCAAGACCTTCTCTGGTTCAGTCAGATCGACGCTAATATCTCCCTGATTCTTTTTCCAGTTGAAGATATTCCAAGACTTTCGTCTGGTTCAATTAAATCGATTCTAAGATTTTTCTGATTCTTATCCAGTCAAAGTTAATTCAAGACCTTCTCTAGTTCAGTCAGATCGATGCTAAGATCTCCATGATTCTTATTCCAGTTGAAGATATTCAAAGACTTTTGTCTGGTTCAGTTAAGTCGATTCTAAGATTTTTCTGATTCTTATCCGGTCAAAGTTAATCCAAGACCTTCTCTGGTTCAGTCAGATCGACGCTAAGATCTCCCTGATTCTTATTCCAGTTGAAGATATTCCAAGACTTTCGTTTTGTTCAATTAAATCGATTCTAAGATTTTTCTAATTCTTATCCAGTCAAAGTTAATCCAAGACCTTCTCTGGTTCAGTCAGATCGATGCTAAGATCTCCCTGATTCTTATTCCAGTCAAAGGTACTCCAAGACTTCCTCACTGGTTCAGATAATTCTCTCAACGGTTTATTCTGATTCGTTTTTTGTTAAAATCAAGTTCAGACCTCCTATCAACAATCTTCAAATGGCATCTGTAAGCCCATTCCCGACATCACGATGCGGATACCACTTCATGCGAGTGCAAATTTCTGGGCACTCTAGTGTTCAATCATCTTCCACCTTCGGATCACGAAAGGCACGAAAGCCAATCTATATCCTCAGGTTTAAGAATATTGAACAGGGTCAGATTTTGTACCCCAAAATTTTCCCTCTCATATTTCTCAAAACATTGCAAGAAAAATCTCCAAGTTGCTCAAGTTTGCTCAAGAGTGGGTCAGACAAATCATCTCCTAAGGCAGTCAACCCCAAATTAGGGTTTTGTGTTGCATCAAGATATTTGAGTACAAATGACCTCAAGTGCTCCCCGATGTCCTAATATGTTCTCAAGGTCATCCATGTCAAATTTCAAGCCTTGCAGAGGAAGTGTGGTCAGTATATTGCTCAAAGGGTCCAAAAATCGACTATGATAGGGCAAAAGTCAACTGTGACCTATAAACAGTCAAACCTCAAGATTTTTTGTCAAAATTTCTCATTTTTAAGGATATTTCATCATTTTATCAAGGGTTGATCATGATTCATCAAGTATTTCTCAAAAGTCATCAAGACTCAAAAGTTGCTAAATTAGGGTTTTACAGGAAAGGTCAACTCAAATTTGACCAAGCATAAATTTCTCATACTTCATGAGAAATGACCCATCCAAATCTCATTTTGAATAGGATGCAAATTCCTACAATCCATCTTCATACCCCAAGATCAGAAAATTCACTCACAAGAAGTTATAAATTTGGACATTATAGGTCATTTTTGAAAATCAACAAAAACACATTTTTTCCATAGCTTATAAATTGAGCATGGAATATCAAAATGAGATGATACCAAAAGGGTTGGTTAGAGGACATCTAAAGCTTTCTAAAAAGTCCATGAACACCTCCAAAAGTTCAAAATTGAAGAAGTTATGCATTGTTGAAGTTGGGCATTTTTGCAAAATTGCTAAAAGTCAACTATCCCCAAAACTTCATATTTTGTCAAATGGGCCCATTCTTTTCCGCTTGATTTGAGCTTGCATAAATATCCACGTGTCCTAGCTTCAGCCATGTGTCCATTTATCAATTTTATCATTTTATTTGATTTTTTTATTGAATTATTCCATTTAAAATCAAATTAAATCAAATTAAATCCCAAACTTTGATTACATGAGATTTTTTGCTATTTTCAAGATTGGATTCTCATCAATATCATCATCAAATTCGTATCATACAAAATCATGTGCAAAAAAAGATGGTTTTTTGACAAATTTGGCAAGTTTTCAAATGGAAATCAAATCAAATATGCAAGCCATGATGGGAGAAGATTTGGACTATAATTCTTGACCTAATACGTTCCATGATACATATAGAAGGCAAAGGCACGAAATTGAGGGCTAGAGGCTGCAAGAATCAACCAAACAAAACTTGCAAAATTCACAAAAAAGTGAAAAACCAAAATCACACTTAGAGGCAAATTCAGAAGCCAAGAACGATCTCAATCGTTTCCTTGACAATCACTGAAGCAGAACCAACCCCTAGCAAGCCTCCATACACGCGCAAACTCACTGTAAGTGTCACGAAAAACCGCTCTGCATTTGAATTCATGAATCTTTATTCCTGCACCTTTTGTACAAACCATTTGCATATTCATGATCCTCATCAAATTTCCATGCTTTCTGTATTATCCAATTTCATTCTTATGCTTTGTATCGTAAAACACCATTGTAGGGTTTTCTAGGTTTTTTTTAGGGTTTTTCATTACAGGTAAAATTAGCCCCATTAATGGTCATGAAAGTGACCGGGACAGGAAGACGAATGCAACCATGGTCTTGGGTGGAGTTTATATGGCCTGAGATGAGTTTTTGGAACGACCTAGGCATTTAGCTGCGGATCCAAATCCGCAGGTAATTTCTTTGCAGGCCTGAGGACAGGGACGACAATGTGTCTCCCTCTGATTGGCCCCTTTCAAACATGTGCGCCTTTTTTATTTTTGCTGGCATATTAGTGCGTTTATTCTTATTATTATTATTTTCCATTATACTAACAATTGAGACACATTGGCCTAGTGGCGAAGCAAGCAATGCAAATACCAACAGGACCTGGGTTCGAATCCCAGGTCCTCCAAATTCTCTTTTTATTTTTTCTACAGGTTATCACATGCAGATCTAAGCGCATAGCCTACCATACTCCCTCACTCAATCAAGCGCCAGATGGCCCAAGGCCAGATCTGGCGATCCAGGATGATGGTCCACCATGGGATCCAGTCAACGTGCGCATAGGAGATCTCAAAAAGTCAAGCTAGGCCAATGTAATTGGGCCATGGAATTGTTGATCAACACCACTAATCAGGCCCAAACCCCCCTAACTCTTTCTATTTCAATTTTTATTTTATTGTTTGTTTAATTATTTTTATTATTTAACCAATCAAGTCTTTTTCTTTATAAAATTAAAACCCAAAAATATTTTCTTTATTAAATCAAAATCAAATTTTTATTTTTATTAACAAATATTAATTTAATTTGTAGTTGTTTAGGTATTGGCATGCATTTTTGGTAAAAACAGGTGTGTGAATGTCATGACGAATGTCATAACATTCTGATTTATTAGGTACTGGTTTATTAGGTACCTTTGCAGAAAAATAGTGGTATACAGGTACTGATGTTTATGAGTGTGTATCTGAGCATTTTGCAAAATGATCACATTTACCAAAATCAGTAAACATGAATTCAGATGTCATAACAAATGTTAAGACATCCTGTTCTGAACTAACAGTTTTGCAGGTTCGTTAATTCTGAGTTTTTTCAGGAAGTTGAGTCATTCCTTCCAGAACAGAATCCTGTGTGGTCTTTAGGTTAACCAAGCTCAACCCTAACTTGGTTGATAAAGTCTTGTGACCAAGTCTTAAGGTTAAACCTAATTAACCCTAGTTTTTGTGGAAACCCTAACTGAAAAAGCAGCTGCTATATATTCAACAGGGCTGCTGTTTGGAATTTATCTCTTTTTGACAGAAGATCATTTAGAAGTTGTATAGTTTTAACTATTGTAATCCAAGCAAGTATCATTGTGATAAGTGACTTGGAATAGGTTTTAATTGTAAGGGTTTTGTATCACTCAAAGCTTTGAAGCAAGAGTGTTTTGTGTCTCTTGACTAAAGCTTTGAAGCAAAGTCAAGTTAGGTTTATGTATCACTCAAAGCTGTGAAGCAAGAGTGTTTGTGTTGCTTGATTAAAAAGCTGTGAAGCATAATCAAGTGTATGTTTTGAAGAGTGTCTTCATTAAATCATTAATCAATTGTTTTAAGTATCACTGCTGTGATTGAGGGGGAGTGAGTAGGAACTCAGGTTTAAGTTGTACTTAGATTGAATTTGCATTGGGTAGGTCTTAAGTGAAGGAGATAAACTGGTTGGTTTATTCCTGAATTAATAACTCTTATAGTGGATTTCCTCCCTGGCTTGGTAGCCCCCAGAGTAGGTGTTGTTGCACACTGAACTGGGTAAACAATTGACTGTGTTCTTTACTGTTTTTGTATTTACTGTCTTATAGAAAGTCAGATACGGTGTCATAACATTGAACGTGACATTGAGTATCTGCAGCCAGAATTTCAATTGGCATCAGAGCAGGCACCCTGCCTGTATTACTGGATGAGATCTAGGGATATCACTTTCTGGCACTATGGACAAAGAAGGAGTTTTTGGAAATAGACCACCCATTCTGGATGGAACAAATTATGACTATTGGAAACCTCGTATGATTGCCTTCTTAAAATCTCTGGACAAAAAGGCTTGGAGAGCAGCTGACAAAGGATGGAACCATCCCACCATAACTGAGAAAGATGGGACAATCAGTATGAAGCCTGAGGAAGAATGGAGTAAAGAAGAAGATGAGTTAGCCCTGGGTAATTCCAAAGCTTTAAATGCCTTGTTCAATGGAATTGATAGAAACATATTCAGACTAGTACATCAATATGAACTGGCCAAGGAAGTTTGGGACACTCTCAAAACTACCCATGAGGGCACTTCCAAAGTAAAAATGTCAAGGCTTCAGATGCTGACTACCAAGTTTGAGAATCTAAAAATGATGGAAGATGAAACCATTCATGAGTTTCACATGAACATCTTGGAGATTGCCAACACCTCAGGAGCATTGGGAGAAAAGATGTCAGAAGAAAAACTGGTGAGAAAGATTCTCAGATCCTTGCCTAAAAGATTTGCAATGAAGGTAACTGCTATAGAGGAAGCCCAGCATATCAGCAAGTTGAAAGTGGATGAACTCATTGGGTCTCTTCAGACTTTTGAGATGGGGATCACTGAAAATGTTGACAAGAAGAACAAGAGCATAGCACTTGTATCCAACACTGAAGATGAAGACAAGGAGGATGAAGAAGAAAATATTTCAGAAGCTATAGCCATGCTTGGAAGACAATTCAACAAACTCATCAAAATAATAGATCCAAAGTCAAGGTCTAATGTTCATAACATTCCCTCTGACATTGACAGTTCCAGCAGAAGACCAAGGTCAGAAGAGAAGGGAAATCAAGGCAGAGGAATTCAATGCCATGGTTGTGAAGGATATGGGCATATTCGAGCTGAATGTCCTACCTTTCTTAAGAAACAAAAGAAAGGAATGATTGTTACTTGGTCTGACTGTGATTCAGAAAGTAATTCTGAAGAAGAATCTGCCAAACTAGTTACTGCTCTAACTGGTGTTTGTACCTCTGAAAGTGACACTAGTGATGAAGAAGTGACATTTGAAGAACTGGATGATACTTACAAGAAATTGTGTATCAGAAGTGCTGAAGTCTGTGTGCAGAATGAGAAACAATCAAAACTCATCATAAAGCTGGAGGCTGAAAAAAGGGCAGACCTTGAAACTATAAGTCATCTAGAAGGGGAAGTTCAATTGCTGAACTCACAACTGAACCAGATGACCAAATCTGTCAAGATGCTGACAAATGGAACAGACAAATTGGAAGAAATCCTTCAGGTTGGACAAAATGTGGGAAACAAATCTGGACTAGGATTTGTGGAAGCAAAGAAATCTGGTGCAAACAAGAAGATCAGGCCTGTTAAACAAATGTCAAAGCAGATGTCTCAACACAACTCTCAACATCAGGAACAGAGATATATGAAGAAAAAGTACCAAAGATGGAGATGTCATCATTGTGGGAGGTATGGTCACATTAAGCCTTTCTGCTTCAGATTGTATGGATACCCTAATCAGAGCCCAAGTGTTAAACCTAAGTTTAAAAGGGTACCACATACTCCTCAATGGAAGAAAAAGGCTACTTCCCTGATAGCCCACACTTCCTTGAGAGTCTCTGCAAAGGAAGGCTGGTACTTTGACAGTGGGTACTCTAAGCACATGACTGGAATAAAGAACATTCTCAATCATGTTAAACCTCACACCACTAGTTATGTGACCTTTGGAGATGGTTCTAAAGGTGAAATCAAAGGAGTTGGTAATTTGGACTACCCTGAAGTTCCAAATCTGAATGAAGTACTATTGGTAAAAGGCCTGACTGCTAATCTCATTAGTATCAGTCAATTGTGTGATCTAGGATTCAAGGTCAACTTCTCAAAATCTGAATTCCTTGTAATTAATGAAAAACTAGAAGTTGTAATGAAAGGAATCAAATCTAAAGATAACTGTTACTTGTGGCAGCCTGAGAACACTAATAACTCCACTATGTGTTCTATTACCAAAGAAGAAAAAGAGGTGAAACTGTGGCACCAAAAACTTGGCCATCTTCATCTAAGAAGAATGAAAAGAACTATCTCTATGGAAGCAGTCAGAAGGATTCCAAGACTACAAATTGATAAAAGGAAGGTCTGTGGTGAACATCAAAAGGAAAGGCTTGGTAAAAAGAGATATGTCTATGATGAGGTGAATAACCTTGAAGTTTTTAGAGAACTGTGCAAAAGAACTCAAAGAGAAGGATGCATTGTCAGAATCAGAGGTGATCATGACAAGGAATTTGGAAACAACAAGTTTAATAAGTTCTGTTTCTCAGAAGGAATGAGTCATGAATTCTCTTCTCCTATAACTCCTCAACAAAATGGAGTTGACAGAAGGAAAAATAGTATCATACAGGAATCTTCCAGAGCTATGATTCATGTCAAAAGAATGCCTTTTCAACTCTGTGCTGAAATAGTTGCAGCTGGTAGTAGCTGTTCTCAAATTATCTGGACAAAACAGATGCTCACTGAGTATAATGTCTCACAAGATGTTGTCACATTGTATTGTGACAATCTGAATACAATCAATATTTCCAAGAACCCTATTCAGCATAGCAGGACCAAGCACATTGACCTTAAAAATTTCTTTATCAGAGACCTTGTAGAGAAGAAGACAATTAAACTGGAACATGGTGTCATTAAGCTACAGCTGGCTGATTTTTTGACCAAGGTTCTTGATGGAAATCAACTTGAAAACTTGAGGGGCATGATGGGATTTGCCAACATGAGAAATTATAGCAATTAATTTTTCTCAAAACAAGGGTTGAAGGAGTTACTTGTGTTAAGTCTATTTTAAGTGGGTTAATCATATATTCCCAAATTCTTTCAAAATTACTAAGAAGTTGAATAGACACACATTTGCCTCCTTCCACTCTCGACTTTGCAACATCTCTTTTTCACTCATTCAAAGTTTTCTCCCTAGTTGCTACTGGTTTTCCAAGTCAATCAAAATGTCTCAAACTTCATCCTCATCATCTTCATCATCTGATTAAGATTCTCGAGCAATCACCACATGCATAGATTCCGAAGTCCTGGAGATTACTCCTCTCAGAGAAATTGCAACTAACCCTTCCAAGGTCAAAAAGCTGAGAACAAGGCATGCAGGAAGGTCTCAGGCGACGTCTTCTCGTAATCCCTCTCAACCTTCATCTTCTGTACCTAATCGGGAAGGATCAGCTCATGTACACCAAGCAATAGCTAGGCTAGTTACAAGAATCCTGAGTGAGAACCACTCTGTACCGGGGATTTCTGTTCCATTAAATCAAGAATCAGCAAGCCCAAATGTTGAAGCAAATCCAGATGTCTCTGAGAATGTTGAGACACCAGATGATAACATTCAAAAACCATCTGAAAACCTGGATGACATTCAGAACCCTTCAGAGAAGAATGTTGAACCACCTGTTATTGACGTGGATGAGGAATACTCAGACAATGACCTGATTGCAAATATCAACCCTAGCATAGCTAGGAGAATGATGAACAGGAAGGGCAACCAAGATGCTGCAAAAGGTCTGAACAAAGAAAAACATGCTGACAAGAAAACCAGGTCTGAAAGGAAGACTGGTACTGTGAAGACTGGAATGTCCAAAGGGAAGGTGAAAGCTCAAGTGCATACTGGGAGTCTCTCAAAACCTGCTAGACAACCAATTACAAAGAAGATAAAAGAACCCGAGACTTCTGATTCTGATGAGGAATCAGAGTTTGAAATTAATGCTGAAGAGATTCCTATCAGAAGGAAACTCCCTTCCAGTAAAATGGCTAGAGTTCCTGAAGTCCCAACAGAAAACATCTCTTTTCACCATCCTGACAATGCCAACAGATGGAAGTATGTTTGCTTGAAGAGAATAGCTTTAGAAAGAGAGCTAAACAATGGTGCCATGGATTGCAAGGAAATCATGGACCTGATTAAAACTGCTGGACTGATGAAGACTGTGGTAAAATTTACCAAGTGCTGTGAAAATCTGGTCAAGGAATTTATAGTGAACTTGTCTGATGAATGTGCTGATGGAAGGTCTGAAGTAGTGAAAAACACAAGAAGGGGGGGGGGGGTTGAATTGTAAAACTGAAAATCAATGCAATGAACAAGATATTTTTATCCTGGTTCGTTTGATCTCAAACTACTCCAGTCCACCCGTCAAGGTGATTTCGCCTCTCTCCAACGAGGTCTTAATCCACTATATTCAACTGAATATTACAGACTGCTTTAACAACTGCTAAAGCCTTCTTGATGCAAACCACAACCCGGTTTGTCAAGGAAACACTTTCTTACAAGGAAGATAAATCTAAGTGTGTGAATGTTTTCTACAAAACTGTATCACAACTGTGATGTATACACAACTTAAAGCTTAGAAACTAGATTGCTAAACAATGATTGAATATGAGAATGTGTAGTGTTTAGCAGAACTGAGAGAAGGAAGATTTTGATCAGCTTTTATGCGTGTAAAGATTTGGAGAGCATTAGCCAATTCAATCTTCAAAGTCTTGTTTATATAGCACTGAGATGTTGAACGTTGGAGCAATATTCTTGATTCAATGCTATTAACAAACTTTCCTTATTGAGCAGATCTTGTCTGGAATGAGGCCGTTGGTATTAATTTGCTTTCAATGCACAGTACCGTTGCTTACTTAATGCAAGTTCTGGCTTGGCTCATTCTGACTCTGCTTAGCTGCTGATGAACTGTTGTGTTTCTTTATCAGAGTGTTGAGCGCAGTCTTGTTCATCAGACTTCAGCATATACGTGAGTTGATCTTCTGATTCCGACATTCTGATATGGTAACTTCTGATGCTGATGTCAGGAACCAAAATTCTGATGCTGATTAGGTGTGGTCTTGCTTATATCAATCAGAGTATCTGCAAATCAGAACGTAATAATTTAGGCAGCAGATAGTTCATACATGAATCATATAAATAATATATCTTTTCACTTTGTTATCATCAAAACTTAAACATAGGGTAGTAGATTCAAACTTTGTTCTAACAATCTCCCCCTTTTTGATGATGACAAAAACTAGATATTTTTAAATGAAAATAACGTGAAAAGGTATCAGAGAGATGCATCAGAGTAAGAGGTTATCAAAGAGTAAAAAGATATCAGAGTTGAGAGATACTCCCCCTGAGTTTATTACTTCCCTTTGATTACAAGTGTTCTTCAGGATCAGATCTTTTTGCCTTTCTGTGAACATCAGAGTATCAGAGTCTTTGACTATCAGAAGCTTTGGATCAGCATATCAGAGCAGAGCTTCAGATCAGCGTATCAGAGCTTTTCTTGTCAGAGCTTTGCTTTGGATCAGAGTATTAGAGCGGATCAGAGCTTCATAGCTTTTAGTCTTCAGAGTGTCTAGGAGCTTCCTTATACCTGTAGACTTTAAGCAAAACAAAAAACTTTTCAAGTATAATAGAGTTAGAATGTTTGAGAATTTCTGTCTTAGTTAACCGTTATTGTTTAAAATATCATTCTTGTTCTCCCCCTTTTTGTCAGCAATCAAAAAAGTGTAGGTGAGTGCTAAAACAATTAAGATCAGAAAAACTTGTCATATTGAAAGGTTCAGAATCAAAACATGAAAATAGTACAAAACATATTCAAATAGTACATCAGAATATCAAAGAAAACATGAAAAAGACATGAATGAAAAAACTAAGGTTGGGGAGGAAAGCGTGTGAACAGGTTCTCCAGCATGGCTTTGATCTGATCAGCAGTCTCATTCTGCTTGTGCACCATGCTGACAACAGTGTCAATCTTGCTATCCTGCACATCCATTCTTTCTTTCATCTTCTGGTCGTTTTCATCCATCCTCTGCTGCAGACGCATGTCATTCAGCTTTAGCTCTTCCAGAGTCTGCCTGTCCAAGGCAGCTTGAGAAGCATCAGATGTAGGAAGCTTCTGAGAGCTTTCTGCAACATCTTCTGCTTGACTTGCTTCAGCTTGAATGGTCTTGTCTTCTTCTAGTTGCACCTTTGAAGCTTGCTGTTTCTCAGACCAAGGTTCACTATCCAGAGGGAGCACAGCTTCCTGAGGCAGCATACTGTCAACTTCCTTCAGCAGCTTGCTGAAGTTCTGTTGTGCCTGCTCATAGTTGATATCCTGCAACTTGAGGGCTTCAGCACGTACCCAAAGTCTGAATTGTGACTAGAGCTGATCAGAAGCAGCTGGGTCAATCATTCCAAGACAGACTTTCTTCAAAGAAGCAATCCATTGCTGCACACCTGTTTCAAAATTCATAATACCAGAGCCAACATCTGGTTGTTTTGGTTTAGGGATGGCTATTTTATGTTTCATATCAGCAAGACGGTCAAGACTGGTTAAGTCTATGAAGGTCCTGCTGGGGTTTTCGGTGGTTTGCTTGGCAGCTGTTTGTTTTGGAGATGGAGTGGGAGAATCAGAGATTATGATTGGACTGCTTGGTGTTTTGGGAGTATTTTGTGGTGTAGATTCTGGTGAGGATGGCAACTGTGCCAAGGTGATTGTTGTTCCACCTGGCAGCTGGATTGCCAGAGGTGATGGTTGAGGTGAATGAGGTTCAGATGGTTGAGGAGAAGGAGTTTCAGAGTGATGAAACTCAGGTTGAGGTGATGGTGGATGAATTTCTGGTTGAGGAGAGGGAGACGGAATTGCTGGTTAAGGAGAAGTTGTTGGAATTTCTGGTTGTTCAGGGATAAGGGGTTCTTCTGGAATTGATGAGAGAGGTTGTTGTTGTTCTAGTTCTTCAGCAGATTGCTGTTGTTCTGTTTGTGGAGGAGGGACAATTTGTGGTTCAGAGTTTGGATTGGCAGAGTGATCAGAAGTGTGTTGATCAATGTCAGACAGCACTTTGTCAATTGCTGATGTTGTTGAGATTGTTGGTTTGGGATGTTTGGTTCTGGGTCTTCTGAGTTTTAATGCCTCAGAAGGGTCATCTTCTGGCTCAGTTTCATCTATTGTTGGGATGGGGATTGAGATTCTATGAGAGGTTTGAGGAGGAATAGATGCTGGAATAGTAGAAGAATTTAAAACAGAAGCAGCAGATAAATTACCTCTTTTCTTGGGTGTCTGCTGGGATGATCCTTCTGAAGGTGCCTTCCTCTTCTTCGTCTTCTTCAGAGTCACTTCTTGTTGAGGTTGATGCAGAGCTTTGATAATCAGATTTGGATCTGTACCAGCTGCCTTGCACGCATCTAAGTATCTGAGAACCACCTCTGGTTTAGATTTTATCTCAGAAAATAAAGGAAAGTCACTCAGTGGAACTCTTCTGCTGGTGATATCAGCAATAGGAGTAGCTCTGGGTTCCTTTTTGATATTCTCTATCAACTTCATTTTCTTCAAGTTCTTCGCGTTCAGAGGCTTCCCAACTGTTGGTTCAATGGTGCTCAACTCTTGAGCTTCTAACAGATGCTCTATCAGCCTATTCTCTGTCAGAATATCTGATATCAACCTTCCAAAGGGTATCCAATCCCTCTTTGTTCTTTCTTCTTCCCTGGTTTCCTTCACACTTGTTCTGAGGTGGTTGAACAGAAGATGAGCCAAGTTGATTTTTATCTTCTGATCAATAAAGTAGATCAGAAACTGCTGATCCACATTTATGTAATCAGGTGAACTAGTTGGCTTCCTATGGTTGAAGCACCCCAGAATTATCTTAGCCCAAACTCTGTGATGATCCTTCAGATCTTTGATCTTGCTGCTGGGCACCCCATGGGTGAAAATCCTTGCAGCTATCACGCCCACATCATCACATCTCTCAGCCATATCAACACAGCGGACGCCATCGCCACTGTAACCGATTAACCTTGCTATGTGATCCTCAGTGATCACAATCTTCTTCCCCATAACGAAGCAGGTGACTAGATGCGTTGAAGCCTTGGCATGAATCCAGAATTCCTTGACTAACATAGGGAATGTTGGTCCAACCAATCTGTCAAAATACCTTTCCCATTTCTGTGCCCTAACTTCTTATGATAGGTCAAAACCGTTCTCCTTCAAGCTTCCAAAATCAATGATCAATTCAGATAACACTTCAAGATTCTTCACAGGAGTGAGGAGTGTTCTGAATGGCACTTGATACTGTTCAGATGATGCTTTCTTCTGAGGACCTGCAGAAGCACTGCTGGAGGTTGCCATGTTCACACTAAAAGATTTTGAGAAGAAACTGGGAAAAAGGGTTTTGCAAGAGATGAACACAGAAAAATGCAGAGAATGCTTGAGAATTAGTGAGAAACTGTAAAGAATTAGAATGAGCGGTTTATGTGTTTAAATAGAGTTTCAGAATATTTTGAAAAAATAAACGTTTTTAAGAAAGAGAAAAATCATGATTGCATTTTAAAAGCATGATTACTTTTTATTAAATGCTTGCTGATTTTGGGGGATTTGAGAAAGATACTTAAAAACGGTTACCAGACATGTGTCTCAATGCACCCAATCAGCGCTTTGCCTTCTCAGAAGCGTGCACGCGTTCTTCTTCAGAGATTTGCTGATGATTGGATGACACTTGTTTGATGTAGTGATCAGCACGTCTGTCTTTGAGCTTAGACTCTCAGATATTTAGACTTGCATCTGATACAATCTGCATGTTCTATCTTTCTGAAAGAAGATTGATCAGAAGTTCACAGTAAAACAATTACATTCTGAAGGTAAATATATGGAATTAAAACATTTTCACTCTGGGCAGACTTTCATGCTGAGATGTTTCAGAATGAAATTAAACCTATCTTCTGAAAGGGGTTTAGTAAAGATATCAGCCCATTGATGGTCTGTATCTATAAATTTTAAGTTCAAAATTCCTTTCTGAATATAGTCCCTAATGAAGTGATGTTTTATTTCTATATGCTTAGCTCTAGAATGTAAAATGGGATTCTTACTTAAGCAAATAGCAGAAGTATTATCACAGAGTATAAGAATGTTACTCTCAAAAATCTGGAAGTCTTCAAGCTGACTTTTCATCCAGAGCATTTGTGTGCTACATCCTGCTGCTGCTATGTACTCAGCTTCTGCTGTTGATAGCGCAATTGTTGATTGCCTTTTGCTGGACCAAGAGATCAGATTTTCTCCCAGAAACTGGCAGCTTCCAGAAGTACTTTTACGCTCCACTCTGTCTCCAGCAAAATCAGCATCGCAGTAGCCTACTAAGCTGTAATCACTAGATTTTCTATAAAACAAACCCAGATTAGTAGTACCTTTCAGATACTTGAAAATTCGCTTAACGGCTGTTAAGTGAGATTCTCTAGGATCTGATTGGAATCTAGCACAGATACAAACACTGAATAATATGTCAGGTCTTGAAGCAGTCAGATAGAGGAGAGAACCAATCATACCTCTGTAGACTTTCTGTTCTACATTTTTGCTTACCTCTTCTCTTTCCAGAATGCACGTGGGATGCATTGGAATCTTTGATGGCTTACATTCTGAGAGGTCAAATTTCTTCAGAAGATCTCTGATGTATTTGCTCTGATGAATGTAAGTTCCCTCTGGGGTTTGATTGATCTGAATTCCTAGAAAGAATTTCAGTTCCCCCATGAGGCTCATCTCAAATTCTGCCTGCATACACTTAGCAAATTTTCTTCCAAGAGAAGGATTAGTAGAACCAAAAATAATATCATCAACATAAATTTGACAGACTAAGATGTCATTCTTAACTGATTTACAGAATAGAGTAGTGTCCACTTTCCCTCTGGTGAATTCATTTTCTAATAGAAAGTTACTTAGCCTTTCATACCAAGCTCTGGGAGCTTGTTTCAGACCATATAGTGACTTCTTTAGTTTGAAAACATGTTCCGGATGTTTTGTATTTTCAAAACCAGGGGGTTGGTGTACATAGACTTCTTCTTCTATATAACCATTTAAGAATGCACTTTTGACATCCATCTGATACAGAGTGATGCCTCTATTAACAGCAAATAAAATTAAAAGTCTGATAGATTCTAACCTGGCGACTGGGGCAAAGGTTTCTGTATAGTCTATCCCCTCTTGATGACTATAACCTTGTGCAACCAGTCGTGCCTTGTTTCTGATGACTTCACCTTGTTCATTTAGCTTGTTTCTGAACACCCATCTTGTTCCAATGACGTTGAATCCTTTTGGTCTGGGAACGAGATCCCATACGTCGTTTCTGGTGAATTGATTCAGCTCTTCTTGCATTTCCAGAATCCAGTCATTATCCAGAAGTGCTTCATCAATAGAAGAAGGTTCAATCAGAGACACAAGTCCCATGAGAGTTTCTTCAGAGTTTCTGAAGCTTGCTCTTGTTCTGATTGGATCTTCCTTTCTTCCTAAGATAGTCTCTTCTGGGTGATCCAAGCTGCTTCTGGGTAATCTCTTCTGAGGTTGATCAGCAGCTGTTGTAGGATTGCTAGCAGTGCTCCTTTCAGACGTTGAAGGAGTGTCTGTGTTGAGAGCTTCTGATGACTTGTCTTCAGAACCTGTAAATTCAATTTCCATACCTGCAAAAACTTCATTCTGCTTTGACTTTTCAGAGTCAAGCTTATCATCAAAACAAACACTGATTGATTCTTCCACAATCTGTGTTTCTGTATTGTATACTCTGTACCCTCTTGAGCGTTTAGAGTATCCTAACATGATACACTTCTGTGCTTTAGAGTCAAACTTATTCAAATAATTCTTTGTATTTAATATAAAGCAAGTACATCCAAATGGATGAAAATATGAAATGTTGGGCTTTCTGTTCTTCCACAATTCATATGGAGTCTTTTCCAGAATAGGTCTTATTGAGATTCTATTCTGAATGTAGCACGCTGTGTTTATTGCCTCTGCCCAGAAGGTCTTAGCAACGTTTGTCTCATTGATCATGGTTCTGGCCATTTCTTGCAATGTTCTGTTCTTTCGTTCTACAACTCCATTTTGTTGGGGAGTTCTAGGACAAGAGAAATCATGCAGAATGCCTATGTCATTAAAGAATGACTCAAAATCTTTGTTTTCAAATTCTCCACCATGATCACTTCTGACTTTAACGATTCTAAGATCCTTTTCATTCTGAACTTGGTTACAGAAGGTAACAAACACAGAGTGTGACTCGTCCTTGTGTCTTAAGAACTTTACCCATGTCCATCTGCTATAATCATCTACGATTACTAACCCATACTTCTTACCACTGACTGAAGCAGTTTTAACTGGTCCAAATAAGTCAATGTGCAGAAGTTCTAATGGCTTAGAGGTAGAAACAACATTTTTGGATTTAAAAGAAGGTTTTGCAAACTTGCCTTTCTGACATGCTTCACATAGAGCATCTGAATTGAACTTCAAATTAGGAAGTCCTCTGACCAGATTGAGTTTGTTAATCTGAGATATTCTTCTCATACTAACATGCCCCAATCTTATGTGCCAGATCCACTGCTCGTTGTTAACAGACAGAAGACATTTTACATTCTGACTCTTTAGTTCAGAAAGTTTGATTTTGTAAATGTTGTTTTTCCTCTTACCATTAAACAGGATAGTCCCATCTTTCTGACTAACAGCTTTACATGATTTTTGATTAAAGATTATATCATAACCGTTATCACTTAATTGACTTATGGATAACAGATTATGCATCAATCCATCTACTAGCAGAACATTATTAATAGAGGGAAGATTTCCATTACCTACAGTTCCAGAGCCAATTATCTTTCCCCTCTGATTTCCTCCAAAACCAACGTGGCCTCCAGGCTTAAGTTCCAGGCTTTGGAACATATGCCTTCTTCCCGTCATATGTCGCGAGCAGCCAGAGTCCAGGTACCATGACTGGTGTTTCTGACTTTCTACTAAAGATATCTGCAACATGTATTATTTTATCCTTAGGTACCCAGATTTTCTTGGGTCCTGATTTGTTAGTTTTACCAAAACTCTGGTTGAATTTTGGTTTCACAGAGTGCTTACTGCTAGTGTATTTAATATCATGTGTGTGACCATACACAAAATGTGAATTCAGAGGAGTGTGTTTAATGGTTAAGTCCATGACATTCTTTGGTGTAGGAACCTTACCTTGGTATCCTATTCCTTTCCTGCCGTTTCTGCTAACTCCATAGATCATTGAAGCCATTTTGCTTCTATCTATGCTTTTAGCGAGGAACTTCTGGAAACTGTGATCATACTCCTTGATGATCTCATCAGCGTTGCTGGGAGTTTCAGAAATTGGTTCCTTCTGAGAGTTTTGTAAAGTGTTTTCTAATTTTGAAATCTTATTTCTCAGCTCAGAATTCTCCAATTTGAGACTCTCAGTCTTATTAGAGTCAGATTCAAGATTCCTTTTTAGGTCTCTGAATTTAACTCTAATTTGTTGATACCGTTCCAGAATCTCATTAAGGCTTTCAGCAAGTTCAGCCTTTGTAAAGTTAACAGCAAAGTTAGGAAATACCTCTTCAGTATCTGATTCTGAGTCTGATTCAGAAGCTTCACTATCTTCTGAGATGTTAGCCATGAGAGCTATGTTTGCCCTCTCATCATCTGATTCTGAGTCAGCTTCAGACGAGTCAGAGTCATCCCATGTAGCCATGAGACTTTTCTTCTTCTCTCTTCCAAACTTCTTTTTGGGATTTTCCCTCTGAAGCTTTGGGCAGTCACTCTTATAGTGTCCTTGCTCATTGCACTCATAGCAGATGATGTCCTTGGTGTTTGGCTTTTTGTTGCTAGAGGAGCCTTCAGATCTTCTGTATCCAGAGGAAGAATTTGTCCTTCTGTATCTGGAAGAAGACTCGTTCTGATCAGATCTTCTGGGATTCCTGAACTTCCTTTGTCTTTGCTTCCACAGTTGATTTACTCTTCTGGAAAGGAGGGAGAGTTCGTCTTCTTCTGATGAGGATCCATCAGATGTTTCTTCAACTGCCTGCAAAACTTTAGACTCAAATTTTTTGTTAGATTTTAATGCTAAAGGCTTACCTTGCTTCTGAGGCTCGTCAGCTTCTAGCTCTATCTCATGACTTCTGAGGGAGCTGATAAGTTCCTCCAGAGTGATTTTGTTGAGATCTTTAGCTAGCTTCAGAGCTGTAACCATTGGTCTCCACTGCTTGGGTAAACTTCTGATGATTTTCTTGACATGGTCAGCAGTAGAGTATCCTTTGTCCAGAACCTTGTGACCAGCTACCAGAATCTGGAATCTTGAGAACATTGTTTCAATGGATTCAGATTCTTCCATTTTGAACGCCTCATACTTCTGAATGAGCGCCAGAGCTTTAGTTTCTTTGACCTGAACGTTGCCCTCATGCGTCATTCTGAGTGAGTCAAAAATATTCTTTGTTGTGTCTCTGTTGGAGATCTTTTCATATTCAGTGTAGGAGATGGCGCTGAGGAGGATGGTTCTGGCCTTGTGGTGATTCTTGAAGTCACGCTTTTGTTGGTCAGACATTGTTTTTCTATCAATCTTCTGACCGCTTGCATTCACAGGGTGTGTGTATCCATCTGTCACCATATCCCACAGATCAGCATCATGTGCCAGAAAGAAGCTTTCAATTCTGTCTTTCCAGTAGTCAAAGTTTTCTCCATCAAAGACTGGAGGTTTGCCGCTGAATCTGTCTCTGTCCTCATTGTTGTCATTGCTGGTGTGAGAAATGTTTCCTGCCATTGTGTTTTTCTGACGCTGGATCTTGTACTGACACGGTTAAGTGTTTTAGCTCAGAACCAGGCGCTCTGATGCCAATTGAAGTAGTGAAAAACACAAGAAGGGGGGGTTGAATTGTAAAACTGAAAATCACTGCAATGAACAAGATATTTTTATCCTGGTTCGTTTGATCTCAAACTACTCCAGTCCACCCGTCAAGGTGATTTCGCCTCTCTCCAACGAGGTCTTAATCCACTATATTCAACTGAATATTACAGACTGCTTTAACAACTACTAAAGCCTTCTTGATGAAAACCACAACCCGGTTTGTCAAGGAAACACTTTCTTACAAGGAAGATAAATCTAAGTGTGTGAATGTTTTCTACAAAACTGTATCACAACTGTGATGTATACACAACTTAAAGCTTAGAAACTAGATTGTTAAACAATGATTGAATATGAGAATGTGTAGTATTTAGCAGAACTGAGAGAAGGAAGATTTTGATCAGCTTTTATGCGTGTAAAGATTTGGAGAGCATTAGCCAATTCAATCTTCAAAGTCTTGTTTATATAGCACTGAGATGTTGAACGTTGGAGCAATATTCTTGATTCAATGCTATTAACAAACTTTCCTTATTGAGCAGATCTTGTCTGGAATGAGGCCGTTGGTATTAATTTGCTTTCAATGCACAGTACCGTTGCTTACTTAATGCAAGTTCTGGCTTGGCTCATTCTGACTCTACTTAGCTGCTGGTGAACTGTTGTGTTTCTTCATCAGAGTGTTGAGCGCAGTCTTGTTCATCAGACTTCAGCATATACGTCAGTTGATCTTCTGATTCCGACATTCTGATATGGTAACTTCTGATGCTGATGTCAGGAACCAAAATTCTGATGCTGATTAGGTGTGATCTTGCTTATATCAATCAGAGTATCTGCAAATCAGAACGTAATAATTTAGGCAGCAGATAGTTCATACATGAATCATATAAATAATATATCTTTTCACTTTGTTATCATCAAAACTTAAACATAGGGTAGTAGATTCAAACTTTGTTCTAACAAGGTCAGCTGACTTTGAATGTGTTTATGTTAGAGGAAGAAGGGTTAATTTCTCTCCATCAGAAATTAATAAATTTCTTGGAAGATCAAATGAGGATTGCCCTGAACTGGAAGTCACTGACAATGAAGTTTGTCAAACCATCACAGCAAGACAAGTCAAGTGCTGGCCCTTGAAAGGCAAGCTGAATGCCAGCAAACTAAGCATGAAATTTGCCATCCTGCACAAGATTGGTGCAGCCAACTGGGTCCCTACAAACCATAAATCAACTATCTCCACAGGATTGGGGAGATTTATTTATGCTGTGGGAACCAAGACTGATTTTGACTATGACAG
The DNA here is from genome assembly GCA_948472305.1 of Vicia faba. Classification (NCBI taxonomy): domain Eukaryota; kingdom Viridiplantae; phylum Streptophyta; class Magnoliopsida; order Fabales; family Fabaceae; genus Vicia; species Vicia faba. The sequence continues at coordinate 1,290,671,822 of OX451735.1, read as the reverse complement.
GTATATTTTTGAACAAACTTTAAAACATGCTGGTAGTTATGCTGTCAAAGGCCCTATTGCCTTTCCCTCCCTCCTTTGTGGAATTATCCTTGCACAGTACCCTGATATCCTGGTGGCAAGAGATACTGCTTGCAAAAGAGCTCCTGCTCTTGGGTTACACTACAAGCTTTTTCAGGGATCTCATGTTCCTGATATTGTCATAACATCAGCTGAGACATCATCTGTAAAAACTCAGTCCAAAACATTTGATGCTATAGCTATATTGAAAGAGACCTACAAAGAGTTGGAGACTAGGAAAAAGACTCTAGAAAACCTAATTGCCAGGTTAGAACAGAAGGAGGCTGAAGGAAACAGAAGGGAAGAGGGTGCTGCTGAAAATCAACTCAATACTGAAGAAAGTAGCTCCTCTGAAGGGGACAGTGCCTAATGGTTGGTGGAGTTGATGCTGGTTCCTGGTGGAGTTTGCAAGTGTGTTCAGATTTTAGTTGTTGTTTTTTTTCTACTTTTGGGATGACTGTATAACTTTTAAGAACATGTATCTTTGGCCCATTTGTGGCTAAAGAGGGGGAGATATATTTTGGTAGACATTATTAGACTCTATTTTTCTGCAGTCATATTTATTCTGCTGCTATCTATTCTCTGATTGCTAAGGGGCTTTAGCCAAAAATCTGCCAAAGGGGGAGTTTGTAGTTGTTTAGGTATTGGCATGCATTTTTGGTAAAACCAGGTGTGTGAATGTCATGACGAATGTCATAACATTCTGATTTAGTAGGTAATGGTTTATTAGGTACCTTTGCAGAAAAATAGTGGTATACAGGTACTGATGTTTATGAGTGTGTATCTGAGCATTTTGCAAAATGATCACATTTACCAAAATCAGTAAACAGGAATTCAGATGTCATAACAAATGTTAAGACATCCTGTTCTGAACTAACAGTTTTGCAGGTTCGTTAATTCTGAGTTTTTTCAGGAAGTTGAGTCATTCCTTCTAGAACAGAATCCTGCGTGGTCTTTGGGTTAACCTAGCTCAACCCTAATCTGGTTGATAAAGTCTTGTGACCAAGTCTTAAGGTTAAACCTAATTAACCCTAGCTTTTTGTGGAAACCCTAACTGAAGAAGCAGCTGCTATATATTCAACAGGGATGCTGTTTGGAATTTATCTATTTTTGACAGAAGATCATTTAGAAGCTGTATAGTTTTAACTATTGTAATCCAAGCAAGTATCATTGTGATAAGTGACTTGGAATAGGTTTTAATTGTAAGGGTTTTGTATCACTCAAAGCTTTGAAGCAAGAGTGTTTTGTGTCTCTTGACTAAAGCTTTGAAGAAAAGTCAAGTTAGGTTTATGTATCACTCAAAGCTATGAAGCAAGAGTGTTTGTGTTGCTTGATTAAAAAGCTGTGAAGCATAATCAAGTGTATGTTTTGAAGAGTGTCTTCATTAAATCATTAGTCAATTGTGTTAAGTATCACTGCTGTGATTGAGGGGGAGTGAGTAGGAACTCAGGTTTAAGTTGTACTTAGATTGAAGTTGCATTGGGTAGGTCTTAAGTGAAGGAGATAGACTGGTTGGTTTATTCCTGAATTAATATCTCTTATAGTGGATTTCCTTCCTGGCTTGGTAGCCCCCAGAGTAGGTGTTGTTGCACACTGAACTGGGTAAACAATTGACTGTGTTCTTTACTGTTTTTGTATTTACTGTCTTATAGAAAGTCAGATACAGTGTCATAACATTGAACGTGACATTGAGTATCTGCAGCCAGAATTTCATAATTAATTTAGGCCATTAATTAGGAATAACTTTAATATATTTTTTCAATAATTAAAATCAATTAGATTTAATTAGATTTTTACTAACATTGATTAATTTTATTTTCTTTCTTTAAATATCAAAAAAACCCAAAAATATTTATTTTTATTAATTAGTTTAATTAATTTAATTTAATAATTAACCTAGTTTAATTTCTTTCTTAAATTCAAAAATAACCAAAAAAATCCTTTCTTTAATAACAAAGGGTCAAAACCCTAGAACTCGCATTCGATTTAATTTCCCGTACACGATCTATTTATATCATATTGTATTTGTTCCCGGAATGTAATAAATAATTAGGACTATTTTATCGCTTTATTTATTTTCCGCATTAAAATTTCAAAGGGTTGCTTTTGGCGATGTAAATACCCGACGCCTTGTAATTTACTTTCCGCAATTTATTTTCCGCAAAATATAACTGTTAGATGTTTTATAATAGGTATGCATGACAAGATAGAATGTTTAACCTAAAATCAACATAGATAACCATTGACATGTACAAAGATAAAATTAACTGAAAGTAACACACTCGCACATGCGCACTCTTAAGGTACACTCCACTTGGTTGCCTTTGTACGCGGTCATTGAGTATAGGTCACTTTAGAGGTCGCCCTCTTGTCCAAAGATCATAGTCGCCTCAAAATAGTTGCCTCGAAACGGTTGCCTTGGATAAAATGATCTAAGACATTAGGGTTACCTCTAAAGCGTCCTAACGTTGCTTTAGTGACCGCATGTCCCTTAATCGAATTGACCCTTAAAACTCCAACGACGATGCTACCTACTCATCAATAGTAGGATAGCATTGTCTAAAGGAAAATTGCATAGAACGATTCCTTTTTCGAGTAGGTAGATGGTTCTTAAGTACTTGCTCTTTCTAAACAAAACGAAACTTTCACACTTACACTCCTTTTCAAACAAAGACTTTTTTCAAACCCACAATCACAAAGAAAGCAAACTTTTCAAAACAGTATGAGCAAGTACCTAAGAGCCCGTGGATAACCACGGATAGAAAGGGTGCTAATACCTTCCCGTTCTATAATCTACCCCCCGGACCCGAGAAATATCTCGAAAAAGAAATTTTACTGTTCTTTTTTACCTCTCCTTGTTGGATAAAATAAAAGTCGATGGCGACTCTTGCTTACCGCGACATTTTGCGAACACAAACGCAAAACACAAACCAGCATTCCAAAAAACAGTCAGTTCTTTCCCACCGTATCACACATAACTTTCTCATACTTTATATGAAATGACCCATCCAAAGCTCATTTGGAAGAGGATTCAATTTCCTTTAATTCATCTTCAGCTCCCAAGTTCAGAATATTCACTCACAAAAAGATATGAATTTTGACATTATAGGTCCTTTTGAAAGGTCAACAAAAACAATTTTTGGGTCAAAGATTCATACATGAACATGGAGGACTCAATTGAGATTAGACCAAAAGTGTTGCTTAGAGGACATCCTAAGCTTTCTAAAAAGTCCAATAACACCTCTCTAGGGTCAAAATTGAGAGAGTTATGCATTAGCCAAGTTGACCATTTTTGCAAAATTGCCAAAAGTCAAATGTACTCAAATTTGCATTTTTTGCTAAATGGGCCCAAATTTTTATGCTTGCACCTCAAATATAATGTGGTCCACGACCCAAATGTTCACTCACATGTTATTTTCTTCATTATTTATTTTATTTTGACTTTTTATTTATTTAAAATTGAATTAAGTCAAATAATTTGTAAATAATAGCAAAGATTTGTTTTGATTGGATTTTTGGACATAATCACAAGCTCATTATGCTAGCATATCATAATCAAATCATATCAATGGAAATTGGTGCAAAAAATGCATGATTGGAATGATTATGGAAAGATATCATATGGCTTAAAAATCAAATATTCCATTCATGAATTCTCAAGATTGAATCCAAAATTGTTACCCTAATTGGATTCAATACATATACTGAAGTTTGTGGAACCCTAAAGAGAAGAATTTTCGTGCACAACCTGCCCCCAAAAACCAGAACAAAACCTAAAAATTTCCGAGAAAAGGGTTAGACGAATCTCCTTCCACAGGACAATTCAAGGTGTGTTGAGGTTCCCAATCCCTTGCTAGACATCTCAGGAAGCTTCTCCAATCGATTGCACGCCTCTACACGTTCAGAATCATTCCCTATCACTCTCACGGTTTGCACCATTATCCAAATTCGATTACTGTAATTCTTGCATCTTTAGCATGTTTAAGTTATATATTTGCGTTCATCATCATGTTTACAATGTTTCTGGATAGTTTAATTTAATTTACAATGCAGAAGTAAGATTTTGCCATTGTTAGGGTTTTGTGCTCCAATTTGGGGTTTTATGGTTTAAGCAAAATTAGGTCTGATGATGGGTACCATGACACTCGTGAGACCAAGGCGAGTTGATTGGTACCATCACAATTGATTTATCATGTTTGTATAGATGTTTTAAATGACACGGGCTTTCAGTAACAGACTTACGTCTGTAGGTAAAGGTTCAGAGCCTAAAACGATGATTCCATGGAAAAAGACAATAGCGTGTCACAACCTGACTAGCTGGTTTAAATTTTGGCGCGTTATTTTGGCCAGTAATTTGTTTTCAAATATATTATTTGTTTCTTATTATATTAACAAGTTAACATCCAACGCAGTTGGTCAGAGGAAGGAAGTCAGAAGCTCATGTCCTGGGTTCGATCCCATGCGTGAGCTTTTAGCATTTTCTCCATTGTTTTCACCAGATCCAGCACATACACCTTCTGAGGGTCATCATCTTCTGGATCTAGCAACCAGAACCAGATCCAGTGCACCTCACTTTCTGAGGGTCGTCATCTTCAGGATCCATCAGCCAGAACCAGATCCAGTGCACCTCACTTTCCGAGGGTCATCATCTTCTGGATCTATCAGCCATAACCAAATCTAGTGCACCTCACCTTATGAGGGTCATCATCTTTTGGATCCATCAGCCTGAACCAGATCCATAGCACATACACCTTCTAAGGGTCATCATCTTCTGGATCCATCAGCCAGAACCAGATCCAGTGCACCTCACCTTCTGAAGGTTATCATCTTCTGGATCCATCTCCAGCCAGATCTGCTGACAGCAGGCCCATTTGGTTATTTCTACTATGTTTCTTTAATTCCTTTTCTTTAAGTATCTTGCTTTTTATCAACACAAAATTTATTTTAAATTAACTAATCAAAAATCACAAAAAAAGATGTATTTTCTTAATAAATGTTTTTTTAGTTAATTAGTTTAATTAATTTAGGGCAACTTTAATTTCTTTCACAATTAAAATTCAGTTAGAAAATTAGGTTAACTCTTGATTTAATTTTTCTTTCTTTGTCAAATAAATGAAAAAAATACAAAAAATAGTTTTTTTTAGAATAAATTAATCTATTTTTCTTAATTTAAAATTTAACTTAGGATTTTCTTTGTTTAATTCAATTATTTCATTGTTTTCTCAAATAACAAAACATGACAAAAACATCTTTTTTAATCAATCGCAAATAGGATTAGTCAAAGGGTCAAAACCCTAATCGCCTCGCGTTTAATCCATCGTGCGCTTATTATTATTTTACCAAATTTTTGTAACTGTTCATGGTTTGTAATAGTTAATTTAGGGTTTTATTTACTGTTTAAATTCCCGGTTTTTTTGGCTATGTAATTAATCCCCCTCCCTGAAGCCTTGTAATAACGTAGATTTATTTTCTCGCATTTTTAGTTCCTTCAAATATTTAACTATTTAGATGTATGCTAATAGGATTGTATGGCAAGAATGCATGACAAATTAATACAGTTAGAAAACACTAATGTGCAAAGATAAATAATTGAAAACAGGTAATTCAAGATAGGTTTCTTATCTTTTCGCTATTTATTTCAGCAAAAAGAAATGGCTCTTGAAAAAAACATTAAAGATCTTCAAGCACAGAACGCTCAATTCCAACAGATGTTCCTGGCTCTGGCTAAGGGGCAAGAAGATCTGAAAGCTCTCATCACTAAAGAGAAGAAAAAGAAGGCAAATAAATCGGTTGGTATCCTGAATATGGGAAGAAGATTTAGTGGACCAGCCAAGCGAGCTATAGAATTCGCAACTCCATCAAATGAGGGGGATAATCAAGAAGAGGATGACAAGAAGACAAAAGAAGAAGATAACAGTCGGGGGACTGATGAAGAGGAAGCAGATTATGCAGAAGAACAATATCCTCCCGCTGATGACAAGTATAAACAGATGGAGGATCGTCTCAATACTATGGAGATTTAGAGGGTACCTGGTTTGTACTTTGAAGAGCTAGGGTTGGTCTCAGGAGTGGTCATCCCACAAAAATTCAAAGTTCCCATTTTTGCAAAATATGACGGTATTTCATGTCCTAAGCTCTATCTGAGGTCTTACGTCAGGAAGGTCCAACCCCATACAACTTGTTGTACCCCAAAATTTTCCCTCCCATATTTCTCAAGACATGGAAAGTGAGGTCCCCAAATTGCTCAAGGAAATTCTAGAGTTGACTAGACAAACTCTCTCATAAGGCAGCATACCTCAAATTAGGGTTTCTATTTTCATCAAGATGTGTGAACCACAAAGGACTCAAATTCTCACAATTTTCCTAATATGTTCTCAAGATCATCCATGTCAAATTTCAAGCCTTGCAGAAGAAGTTTGCTCAGTCAATTGCTCAAATGCTTGAAAATCAACTGTGCTAGGTCAAAAGTCAACTGTGGCCCACATACAATCAAACTTCAAGATTTTTGGTCAAAATCCTCATTTTGAAGTATTATTTATCATTTGATAAAGGGTTGATCATGATTCCCCAAGGATTGCTCACAATTCATCAAAACCCAAAAGTTGTTAAATTAGGGTTTTGTAGGAAAAGTCAACTCAACTTTGACCAAACATAACTTTCTCATACTTTATCAAAAATGACCCATCCAAAGCTCATTTTGAATAGGATACAATTTCCTACAATTCATCTTCATATCCCAAGTTCATAATATGCACTCACAAAACGATATGAATTTTGACATTATAGGTCCTTTTGAAAGGTCAACAAAAACACTTTTTGGGTCAAAGCTTTATACATGAACATGGAGGACTCAGTTGAGATGATACCAAAAGGGTTGCTTAGAGGACATCATAAGCTTTCTAAAAAGTCAAAGAGCACCTCTCTAGGGTCAAAATTGAGAGAGTTATGCATTGGCCAAGTTGACCATTTTTGTAAAATTGCCAAAAGTCAAATGTGCTCAAATTTGCATTGTTTTGCTAAATGGGCCCAACTTTTTATGCTTGAACCTCAAATATAATGTGGTCCACGACACAAATGTTCACTCACATGTTATTTTCTTCATTACTTATTTTATTTTGATTTTTAATTTATTTAAAATTGAATTAAGTCAAATAATTTGTAAATAATAGCAAAGATTTGTTTTGATTGGATTTTTGTACAGAATCACAAGCTCATTATGCTGGCATATCATAATCAAATCATATCAGTGGCAATTGGTGCAATAAAGGCATGATTGGCATGATTACGGAAAGATATCATATGGCTTAAAAATCAAATATTCCATTCATGAATTCTCAAGATTGAATCCAAAATTGTTAACCTAATTGGATTCAATACATATACTGAAGTTTGTGGAACCCTAAAGAGAAGAATTTTCGTTCACAACTTGCCCCCAAGAACCAGAATAAAACCTGAAAATTTCCAAGAAAAGGGTGAGACGAATCTCCTTCCACAGGCCAATTCAAGGTGTGTTGAGGTACCCAATCGCTTGCTAAACATCTCAGGAATCTTGTCCAATCGATTGCACGCCTCTACACGTTCAGTATCACTCCCTATCACTCTCACGGTTTGCACCATTATCCAAATTTGATTACTGTGATTCTTGCATCTTTAGCATGTTTAAGTTATATATTTGCATTCATTCTCATGTTTACAACGTTTCTGGATAGTTTGATTTAACTTACAGTGCAGGAGTAAGCTTTTGCCATTGTTAGGGTTTCGTGCTCCAATTTGGGGTTTTATGGTTTAAGCAAAATTAGGCATAATGATGGGTACCATGACACTCGTAAGACCAAGGCGAGTTGATTGATACCATCATAATTAATTTATCATGTTTGTATAGATGTTTTGAATGACACAGGCTTTCAGCAACAGACTTGTGTCTGTAGGTAAAGGTTCAGAGCCTAAAATGATGATTCCAGGGAAGAAGACTACAGCGTATCACAACCTGACTGGATGGTTTAAATTCTGGCGCATTATTCTGGCCACTAATTTGTTTTCCAATATATTATTTGTTTTTTATTATATTAACAAGTTAACATCCAACGCAGTTGGTCAGAGGAAGGAAGGAAGTAGTTCATGTCCTGGGTTCGATCCCAGGCTTGAGCTTTTGGCATTTTCTCCATTGTTTTCACCAGATCCAGCATATACACCTTCTCAGGGTCATCATCTTCTGGATTCATCAGCTAGAACCAGATCCAGTGCACCTCACTTTCTGAGGGTTATCATATTCTGGATCCATCAGCCAGAACCAGATCCAGTGCACCTCACTTTCGGAGGGTCATCATCTTCTGGGTCCATCAGCCAGAACCAGATCTAGTGCACCTCACCTTCTAAGGGTCATAATCTTCTGGATCCATCAGCCAGAACCAGATCCCGAGCACATACACCTTTTGAGGGTCATCATCTTTTGGATCCATCTCCAGCCAGATCTGTTGACAGCAGGCCCATTTGGTTATTTCTATTATTTTTCTTTAATTCGTTTTCTTTAATTATCTTGCTTTTTATCAACACAAAATTTATTTTAAATTAACCAATCAAAAATCTCAAAAAATGATTTATTTTCTTAATAAATGTTTTTTTAGTTAATTAGTTTAATTAATTTAGGGCAACTTTAATTTCTTTCACAATTAAAATTCAGTTAGAAAATTAGGTTAACTCTTGATTTAATTTTTCTTTCTTTCTCAAATAAATTAAAAAATACAAAAAAAAATAGTTTTTTTTAGAATGAATTAATCTTTTTTTCTTAATTTAAAATTTAATTTAGGATTTTCTTTATTTAATTCAATTATTTCATTGTTTTCTCAAATAACAAAACATGACAAAAGCATATTTTTTAATCAATCGCAAATAGGATTAGTCAAAGGGTCAAAACCTGGTTTTATTTACTGTTTAAATTCCCGTTTTTTTGGCTATGTAATTAATCCCCCTCCCTGAAGCCTTGTAATAGCGTAGATTTATTTTCTTGCATTTTTAATTCCTGCAAATATTTAACTGTTTAGATGTATGCTAATAGGATTGTATGCCAAGAATGCATGACAAATTAATACAGTTAGAAAACCCTAATGTGCAAAGATAAATAATTGAAAACAAATCACTCGCACATATCACTCTTAGGGTATACTCTCACTTCGGTTGCCTTTGGTAAACGATCATTAAGTATAGGGTGTCTTAGTGGTTGTCTTCATGTCTAAAAAGATCAAATGTTGCCTCAGAAATGTTGCCTCGAAAATATTGCCTCGAAAATGTTGCCTCGAATATGATCTTAAGACTCTAGGGTTATTACTAAGGTGTCCTAATATTGCTTTAGTGATCGTACGTCCCTTTCGAATTGACCCTTACAAATTCCAACGACGGTGCTACCAATTTCTCAATAGTAGGATAGCGCTGTCTAAAAGAAACAAGAATAAAAACGATCTTTTTTCGAGTAGGTAGATGCTAGTAGGTACTTTCTCAAATCAAAACTTTTCACACTTACACTTTTTAAACAAACTTTCAAAACAACTTTGTCACACCTTTGAGGAATGATACAATGGTTATCACGAAGTCAAACTTTTCAAAAATAAAGCACACACACTAGCAATTTAAAAATGAGCAAGTACCTAAGAGCCCATGGAAAACCATGGATAGAAAAGGTTCTAACACCTTCCCTTTCTATAATCTACACCCATACTCAGAATATCTCGAAAAAGGATTTTTTCTGTACTTTTTTCCTTTTCGATTGGATGAAATAAATGTTTGTGGCGACTCTTGCTTACCGCGACATTTTGCGAACAAAAAACGCAAAACACAAACCAATATTAAACAGTCGGTTCTGCCACCGTATCACAGAACTGGCGACTCTATTGGGGAAAATAAGTGGGGTATACCTTAGGATCTAGGTCATCATAATTGCTTCTCTTGATTGCTTTGTTTGCTTTACTTTGGAGGGTTTTGTTTGGGGTTACTATAGATCCTACACCTGGATCTGGGGAATACCTTTTAGGTAAGTAGAAATAGACTGTGAGGGAACTGTACGGCGTAGACTGATACGGTTGAAGCAGTAGCTACGTTGGTGTGGCACTTTGGTTGGTACTGGTATCCCTTGTGGAGAAACGAGGAGAATACGGGGCCGCTGGGTGGTGTCGTTAAGTATCAACTGACCTTAGAACCTTTAATTGCCCAACTTGGCCATTAGAAAGTTGCGAGATAGCCAGCCTCGGTGTAGAGCTAAGAACTGGTTGATACTCGATACTACACTCATTGAGATCAGACTTTCGGAATATTTCGGCCGCAAGAAAAGATTGCGTGAGCTGAAACCATGACCGATAAAGGATGGTCAGTGATATTGAGATCCTCTAGAACCCAGATACTTTTTTAGGAAAGGTTTGAACCAACTAAAACTTCAAGAGGGTACTACCTTAAAACTCATGCAAGCCTAAACCTAAGGCTGTTTGTGTGACTTGTGTGCTTTCAACTTGAACTACTTGCACAGTTTTATCATCTGACAACATGAGTTCCTTGCAGGTTTTGTTTACAGTCCTTATCCAGTAACTCAGATTTCTTGTTGGGTTTACTTGCTTACATCACCTCGCACTTTTTCTTAAACGCATAGCATACACATCATAACATCATGCCTTAACATTTCCTTAACCATTTCAAGGATCTCAAGGGTTTGTGATGCAGGTTATGGTAAATCAGACGTCTAGCAAGGGGCAAGGGGATTTAGTTTCCTCTAGCCAATGTCGTCTAGAGATCAAAACACGATAACTTGGGTCAGTGGCTATGACCCACTCGATATGGTGAGCTTGACTCTTGAAGAAGGACTCTCAACGACACGAAGTTTCTTCAATCAAAGATGCAAAATTCAACTTCTGACATTTTCTTGTTTACCCCGCGAGATCTTTGAAAACATAGCATACATATATCTTACATATCATTGCATAACAGGTCTTCCAGTACAGGTCTCTCATGTTCTCGCTGTTTATTTCAGCAATGGCTCTCAAACAAGACAATAGAGATCTTCAAACTCAAGAAGCTCAGTTCAGGGAAATATTCCTAAACCTATCCAAGGGGTAGGAAGAGTTGAAAACACTCCTCGTTGGGAACTTGGTCAAGAAAAGTCCTGAAGACAATAAGGACGAACGTCTGGAACAACTGCAAGCTGAGGTAGGTGTAATGAGAACCCATATGCTGGGGAAAATGGCTCTTACCCAAGGCCTAGCCCGAAGGCAAGAAGAGCTGAAAGCCATCATCAACCAACTTCATCAAGACGAATACAACAGTATGAAGGAAACAGTTGAGGCCGGGGACCAAGTCATGGATCAACCTACAAGAAGACAAGAGTTTGGTTTGGTGAAGAGTGGACCTTTTCAAATTTCTACTACCTCGGGTCCAACAATAACCTCGCCAAAAACAACGGGTTAATCAGAGTAAGCCAGATACACCCAAGAGGCAGTTTACCAAACTCAACATGCCGTTGTCTCAAGCTTTACAACACATGTTAAGGATGAATTTGGTTACATTGATAGGACCTCATTAGAATCCCAAGACTTCTTCGCCTAACTACAATCCTGATGCAAGGTGTGCATATCACTCCAATAGTCTGGGGCATGATACTGACGATTGTTGGAGGTTGAAATACAAAATTCAAGACCTGATTGATGAAGGAGCATTGGAATTCACACAAGATGTTCAACTAGAATGTTTCTGTCAATCCTCCAAGGCCCACCATTTGTTACTTTATCAATGCATTGCATATGTCTATTCTGAATCAATTCATTCGTATCCACTATATTTAAACTCTGTTCCTTTTTGTGATACTCAACTCTCGACTAAAAAGCTGTAAGCCTTTTGAGGGAGGATGACGAAAATGATACCACAATATCTACAATAGGCTTTTGAATAGACCCTGCTGACGATGTACAGGCGTTGTTTCAAATCCCAAACAGTGGATTTATAAGGAAGATAATCCCTAGTCAACCCCTTTGAGCCAAAGAAGTAGGAGTTTTTCTTTCACACAAATTAAAACCCTTAATCAAAACCTGGGGCAGGGTAGTTCTCTCAGTTAATCCAGGTGCACAATGAATGACATCAAAGACGTCCTTTTGAAACAAAAGACGGTGGTGGTTCCCTATAATCAACAAGACAGGCAGTCATTATCTCTTGAAATAAAAGCCCATTAAGTCAAAACCTATGAAGGAGACTTAAGAAAAAACATTGGGGCATCTCGTTGACTATAATCACAAAAAAGAAACAGTTCAGGCAAAAGACAGGGATAATAAAATCTAAAAGAAAGAAGTCATACAAACCCTCAACAAAAACAAATGACTGCCTATTCAAAATAAACTGTCAATATCCGAACCATCACTGGAATATCAGAGCAAAGAATCAAACGGGATCTAAATGCACAATTAGCTGATAGGATCGAAGAACATCACGAAGAACGGGTGGGTACAAATAAAATTTAAGCCTTTATCATTTGTTTCTTAAATCGCGAACCAGGCCACATTATAACCCTTAAAAGTCATAGCTGAAGCATGGGTTAGTTCGAAAGCATACTGTTACAAAAGGTATCCTGACTCCTGAAGGTCCGTTACAAATCCTGAGTTTATATCACATCTTAGCAGAATTCTATTTTTTTCTAAAAAAAACAAAATAAAAACTGCATTTTCAAAACATCAAGACAGACACAAGCTTTGCATTCTTAAAATAACATTGTTTGCATATGACTATTTGTTCAACAGCAGAGAAATTTGCATGACGAATATCTAGTGAACAAAAACCTTCTCAATAAAAAGGATCACCTCAAGTGGAAAAACACTTCCAACCAAGGGGCACGGATGATCATTGTCCATCATCTGGGCTAGTCAAGTCAAGATTCAAGGAATCTCTCAAAGATGCCAAATAGCCAGGAGCAGATCTCCATCTGAATCCCTTGGGAAATTGGGCATGAATTCCAACAACAAATCTTGTACAATCAAAACAACATCTTCTGGTAGTGTGGCAACACAACATTACCGACAATGACAACTCCTTACACCCTGAGAGCATGGACATAGTCAGAAAATATTGTGCATGAACATAGACCCTCTAGGTTGACTGGCCTAGGCAAAAATAAGGGCATCCCGGCGAAGCAAAAGGTTTCGGGCAAAAATTAGGGATAAAAACAAAAAAGAGTTGTACACCCGGAAAGTCGAAAACCTGAAAAGGCGGCTTGGGCAAAAAAGGGTATCCCGATGGACTGAAAATCAGAAAAGTCAGTCCAGGAAAAAGTTAGGGATTAAAGCGTATGGCTATATCCTGTCATCTTGTCACTTTCCTATCTGTAGAAGACTTATCATTCTGATCGACAGTTACCAAGAACTACATAAGTTGGGATAACACTCAATCCACAAGGCCTCCGCAGGCACTTTCTCCAGCAGGTACAGGGACAGAAAAGTCTTGATGCGAAGTCATTGTCATATCCTCAGCATGCGTCCCAATAACATCTACACTCCCCACAGAGTAGAGGCAACTAAAGCTTTTACATCGGCTCCCCCAAACAGGAGTTACTTTCCCCAACCAAGCTCTTCCAGAGAGCTAACATCTATATTCCCCAACCGAATTTTGTAATCGCAAGCGGGTCGTAAAGTTTTCTCTCAAACAGAGTTTATTTATCTGATTATAGAAGCTCAATCCCCGACAAAGCTTATCCCTTCAGCTATGGAAGCCTCTCTCTCCAACAGAATTATTCCCCCGCAGAGTTGTTCTCAAGCAGAATCTCTCCTCGGCAGAATACCCGTAAACAAGGGGTAAATCCCTGGCATAGTCGTCTCTGGTTCACCATCCCCAACAGAAGTAGAGGAACTATGGTTTTTTACAGCAGTCAAGAATACCATTTCTCATACTCTCCAAATAGCAGTCAGGGATTTATTTTCCCGGAATCAGATTATTACGTCAGCATTTCATGTTCATACATCATGACATGTGCATATATAACACATAACATGATCTCAGTTATTTTGAGAACCTCATCATAATGCATCTCATGCATCACGCATAACTAACCCTGTATTTCTTTCAGGAAAGACAATTATTATCAATAGTTTCCAGCAGGTCCATGATTAACACTCAAATTTGAACAGAGTAATCATCAGTGCGACAAATGCAACCTTACACAAGTTCCTCACAGAAGTCCTACACTGACTCATCACAAAGCAACCTCACCCAGGTTCCCTCTGCAGTTTTACACAGACTCATCACAAAGCAACCTCACCCAGGTTCCCTCTGCAGTTTTACACCGACTCATCACAAAGAAACCTCATCTAGATTCCCTCTGCAGTTTTACCCAAACTCCTCACAAAGAAACCTTACTCGGGTTCCTTCTCGGTTCAGATGCAGTTTTACCCAAACTCCTCACGAAATAACCTTATCTAGGTTCCTTCTTACAACCCTACTATCCAGGCTTTCATACCGAAGTAACCCTACTATCCAGGTTCTTTCTCACAGCCCTATTATCCAGGCTTTCATATCGAAGTAACCCTACCATCCAGGTTCCTTCTCAAGCCCTGCTATCCAGGATTTCATCCCGAAGTAACCCTACTATCCAGGTTCCTTCTCACAGCCCTACTATCCAGGCTTTCTTATCGAAGTAACCCTACTATCCAGGTTCCTTCTCAAGCCCTGCTATCCAGGATTTCATCCCGAAGTAACCCTACTATCCAGGTTCCTTCTCACAGCTCTACTATTTAGGCTTTCATATCGAAGTAACCCTACTATCCAGGTTCCTTCTCACAACCCTACTATCCAGACTTTCCTATCGAAATAACCCTATTATTCAAATTCCTTCTCAAGCCCTACTATCCAGGCTTTCATCCCGAAGTAACCCTACTATCCAGGTTCCTTCTCACAGCCCTGCTATCCAGGCTTTCATCCTGAAGTAACCCTACTATCCAGGTTCCTTCTCAAGCCCTACTATCTAGGCTTTCATACCGAAGCAACCCTACTATCCAGTTTCCTTCTCACAACCCTACTATTCAGGCTTTCATACCAAAGTAACCCTACTATCCAGGTTCCATATCACAGCCCTACTATCCAGGCTTTCATACCGAAGTAACCCTACTATCCAGGTTCCTTCTCACAGCCCTACTATCCAGTCTTTCATCTCGAAGTAACCTTACCATCCAGGTTCCTTCTCACAGCCCTACTATCCAGGCTTTCATACCGAAGTAACCCTACTATCCAGGTTCCTTCTTAAGCCCTACTATCCAAGCTTTCATCCCGAAGCAACCCTACCATCAAGGTTCCTTCTTACAACCCTGCTATCCAGGATTTCATATTGGAGTAACCCTAATATCCAGGTTCCTTCTCAAGCCATACTATTCAGGCTTTCATCCTGAAGTAACCCTACCATCCAGGTTCCTTCTCACAGACCTGTTATCCAGGATTTCATCTCGAAGTAACCCTACTATCCAGGTTCCTTCTCAAGCCCTACTATCAAGGCTTTCATACCGAAGTGACTATACTATCCAGGTTCCTTCTCAAAGCCCTATTATTCAGGCTTTTATTTCGAAGTAACCCTACCATCCAGGTTCCTTCTCACAGCCCTACTATCCAGGCTTTCATACCGAAGTAACCCTACTATCCAGGTTCCTTCTTACAGCCCTACTATCCAGGCTTTCATACCGAAGTAACCCTACTATCCAGGTTCTTTCTCACAGCCCTGCTATCCAGGCTTTTATATCAAAGTAACCTTACTCTCTAGGTTTTTTCTCAAAACCCTACTATCCAGACTTTCATATCGAGGTAACCCTACCATCCAGGTTCCTTCTCACATCCCTACTATCCAAGCTTTCATATCGAAGTAACCCTACCATCCAGGTTCCTTCTCAAGCCCTGTTATCCAGGCTTTCATCCCGAGGTAACCCTACTATCCGGGTTCCTTCTCACAGCCCTACTATCCAGGATTTCATATCGAAGTAACCCTACTATCCTGGTTCCTTCTCATAACCCTACTATACAGGATTTCTTATCGAAGTAACCCTACTATCCAGGTTCCTTCTCAAGCCATACTATCTAGGCTTTCATCCCGAAGTAACCCTACCATCCAGGTTCCTTCTCACATCTCTTCTATCCAGGCTTTCATCCCAAAGTAACCCTAATATCCAGGTACCTTCTCAAGCCCTATTACCCAAGCTTTCATACCGAAGTAACCCTACTATCCAGGTTCCTTCTCACAGCCCTACTATCCAGGATTTCATCTCAAAGTAACCCTACCATCCAGGTTCCTTCTCACAGCCCTACTATCCAGGATTTCATACCGAAGTAACCCTACTATCCAGGTTCCGTCTCACAGCCCTACTATCCAGGCTTTCATACCGAAGTAACCCTACTATCCAGGTTCCTTCTCACAGCCCTGCTATCCAGGCTTTCATATTGAAGTAACCTTACTATTCAGGTTCCTTCGCACAACCCTACTATCCAGGCTTTCATGTCAAAGTAACCCTACTATCTAGGTTCCTTCCCATAACCTTACTATTCGGGTTCTGCCTCTCTGATCCCCAGACAACAGTCCACAGCACGGTGCGACATATACCCCGACCAGCCACGCAGTTCACTTCCTCTCCCCAAACCAGAGTTATTCCCCAGTAGAGTAACGGACAACTGAAGGTCCTAAAACTCTATTTCTCTCAAGACAGATACCAGCATTCCCCAGCGAAGTCCTCCTCAACAACAGGTATATAGGTTCTCGCAAAGGAATCTCTTGTGCGATTAACACTTCTTTGGATGGCATATTTAAGCCCATCTCAGATAATTCTATAGCAACTACCGAGTGGCATCTATAATCCCATTCCCGATTGTGATCGGTGGAAATATAATTGTCTGTTTAAAGCTGGATCGCGTATGTCGCGGTAAGCAAGAGTCGCCACCGTCTTTTATGTTCTCCAACATGGAAAGGACAAAAGCACAGCAAAATTCCTTCTTTGAGATGTCTCTCGGTTCGGGAGGTAGATTTATAGAAAGGGAAGGTGTTAGCACCCTTTCTATCCATGGTTATCCATTGGCTCTTAGGTACTTGCTCTTATGTTTTCAAAAGATGTTTGCTTTTCAAAGTGTGAGTGGGTTTGAAAAAGTTTCATTGAAGAAATTTCGGAATAACTCTTGTATCGGTCCTCAAGAGTGTTTGAAAAATTGTTTTGAAAGCTTTTAGAAAGTGTCGGTGTGAAAAGAGTTTTGATTTGTTTTTGAGAGAGCAAGTACCCATGAGTCATCTACCTACCCTAAGGAATTAGGCTGTGTAAAAGTCCTTTAGATAGTGCTATCCCACCATTGAGAGGTAGGTAGCACCACCGTTGGAGGTGTTCGGGTCAATTCGAGTGTTAGGGACAATGTGGTCCCCGAAGCAACAGTTAGGACACCTTAGAAGCTACCCTTATGTCCTTGATCCTTTTTTTTATTCTGAGGCAACCGTTTCGAGGCAACTATTTCGAGGCAACCGTTTCGAGGCAACTTGTTCCGAGGCAACTGGATCATGGACATAAGGACTTACTAAAACGTCCTATACTTGACGACCACGTTTCGAAGGCAACAGGTGAGGCGTACCCTAGAAATGGTGTGTGAATTTGTGTGTTGTTTTGATGTTAAGTTTATCTTTGATCATGGCATTGTGAGCTACGTTTGTTTTTAATTAACCATTCATTCTTTCATGCGAAGTTAGAATTTAAGAGTGCGGAAAGTAAAATACAGGAAAATAAAGGCTACGCTATTACAAGGCGCGGGTCTATACATCGCCAAAATACAAAGACCCGTTTGATAAAAATGCGGAAAGTAAATAAATACCTAATTACTATTACATCCTTGAGCAGTTACATAATATTTGAAAGAAAATAATGCGCGAAATAGAAATTAAAATTGAACGTCCGAGGGTTTTGACCCTTTGCTTGAAATTAAATTAAATTAAAGCCTAAATTAATTATTTAATTAAAGAAAAGTGTTTTTTATATTTTTGTTTTTTAATGGAAATAAAGAAAATTAAAATTAGAAGGAAACCCTAGTTCTAAATTATTTTAATTATTAATGAAAAATATCAAAGTTAACCTAATTTACACTAATTAGTTAATTTACATATTTATTTACAAAAATAATAATTAATAATAATAATAAATAATGGGGAAAATTAATTAAGAAAAAGATAAAATGTCAAAACCTAATTCTAGAAGTTTTTTATTTATTAAGAAAAAAGTTAAAATTAAAACCTAAATTAACTAAGTTAATTATTAATTATTTATTTACAAAAATATTTTAGTGATGAATTAATAATAATTAAATATATTTTACATTTTTTTGATTTTTCTGTTTTTACTATGAAAATTAATTATTTGAGGTGAATTAAATAAAAATAATTAAGGCAATTAAAAGAATTAAAAAGAAAAATAAAATGAAAATATACAAACAAGGGGGGTGTCTGGCCCATTATAGAGGTAAGATTGGAGTAATTCAGGCCCACTGAAGCATAAGCTCGTTTGACTTTTCTGATCATGTGTATGATTGTTGACTGGAGTGCACCATAGAATCCACCTTCTGACCATTGGATTACTCATCAGGGCCACTTGACAAGCATAGGCATGAGCGTATATGGTAGGCCATGGAATGAATGCTGCACTAGAACACATTGAAATAAAAATTATTAAGCATATGGGGGGACCTGGGAATCGAACCCAGGTCCCTTACCTGCAGGACACATCATCAACCAACTGAGCTATTGCGTTTCTTTGTTAACATAATGGAGAATAATTATTATATAAAAAAAACAAGTGTTAGCGGTATGAACAAAAAAATCACGCGCCAAATTTGAATGCTCCTATCATATGATGACACGCTAGCTTTCTTCTTCGTTTATCTGCAAATAGAAAACAAGTAGCGGGGGTTTTAAACCCCCACTAAGTGGCACAGTAAATAATAGCAAATACGCCTACAGTTTGAATAAATTGAGCGCGAGTAGTTGGTTTGTTTCGTCTTGATGCCACGAATTCATCCATACAAGTTTGAAAGTCCAATTTTACAGTATATGGGAACCCCTAATTTTGAAGTTCTGAAACCCTAGGTTTCATCAATGGCAGATTTTGATACAAGCAGTGTTAGTCCAATTAAACGGTACCAATCGCTTCAGAAGATCATTATTAGTGTAAATCAATGAATAAAACATATGAATAATGCATGGAAATCATGTTTCGATTATCAACATATTCATTCAAACCATAACCATATTTTACAGTTTCTTTGAGTATGGGGACTGGAAAATGGTTGCAACACGTTCAAAGAAGTCTAAGCAAGGGTTTGGAATCAACAATCTTCCCTGAATTGGACTGTAAATCAGAAAACAGTTTTTGAGTTTTTATGAAAAATTTGCAAAGTGAATATGTGCTTTCAGCAGCTATTTCGTGTATGCTTGCATTAGGTTAGGTCTTGCATAAGTACATGAAGCAAATTAGGTCAAAAACAAGCCCATGGATCCATTGAATTTATGATTCATATATTTGATTTTCAATCATGTAAATCCAATCTTTTTTTCATGAAAATCTTGCCAAATGTGGATGATCTTGTCTCCTTGGATGGTGCACGAAATCTTTAGCCTATAATGAGTGAATTTGCTGCATAAAAAGATTTGACAACCATTATTTGATATTTTTCTACAATTAAAACTAATTAAATGAATTAATAATAATAAAAATTCAATTAATTAATTAAAAATAAGAAAATAAATCCCTTTGAGCTTAATGGGTCGTGCATAGGCTTTGGGTAATGATTCAAGAAAGAAGTTGAGGCCCATTAGCAATTTTGAAGTGTTTTAGGCAAAGTTGACTTTTCAAAATTCCCAAAAATTTCCCAACTTCTCCAATGCATATCTTGCTCAATTTTGAAGCTATGAACATGTTCATTGACATTTTGGAAAGGTCTTGAAGTCCTCTAACCAATTCCTTTTGTCCCATGTCATTTTGATTCACCAATCTCAAGTTATGGTCTTTGACTTAAAGTGCCTTTTTGTTGACTTTTGAAAATGACCTATAATGTTGAAATTGATAACTTTTTGTGAGAGCATTTCTTGGACTTGAAGTGTGAGGATGAGTTGTAGGAAATGTCATCCTCTTCAAAATGAGCTTTGGATGGGATTTTTCTGATAAACCATGAAGAAGTTATGCCCTGGTCAATTTGCAGTTGACTTTTTCAGCTGTCCAAAAATAGAAACTTTTGCATCTTGAGACTTTTTGAGCCATGTATTGAGAATCATGATCAAGAATTGATCAAATGATGTTTGTGGCTTCAAAATAAGATGTTGACCAAAATTTTTGACTTTTGACTGTCAAATGACCATTTTGCCCCTGCAGTTGACTGTGGAGCAATTAGGGTTTTTGACTGTGCAATTTGATACTGTGAGTCTTGAAACTTGACATATGGATGCTTGACAATGTATATAGGCATGTGGGACTTGATTGGACCCTTGGAAACCTCAATTTCTTTACAAGAACCAAAACCCTAATTTTGACTGTGTTAGGAGGCCATTGGACTGTGCAACCCTTGAGAGATTTTGAAGCTTGATCATGGCAAATCTTGGAGAATATGGGAGGGCAAATTTTGGGGTACAACATTTGCCCCTGTTCAATCTTCTTAGATCTGAGGATGTAGATTGGCTGACGTGCCTTTCGTAATCCGAAGGTGGAAGATGATTGAACACTAGAGTGCCCAGAAATTTGCACTCACATAGTAGAATGTTAGCAGTGTGATGGTGGGAATGGGCTTACAGATGCCATTTGGAGAGATGATGGATAGGAGGATGGGCTTATAGATGCCATCTGGAGCTGTTGGTATGTGGATGGGCTTATAGATGCCATCTAGGTGTCGATCGCGTAAGAGATTCCTTAGCGAGAACTTGCGTACCTGAGAAAGAAAGATAATTACCTGGCCTGTTACAGGAGTTGATCTTCAAACTCTTTATGTAGATGTGCCCTGGCTGGATACAGGTATCGAATCTTCAAAAACTCTTCATGTAGATGTGCCCTGGCCGGATACAGGTATCGAGTCTACAATCAGTTACTCACAGATGTGCCCTGGCTAGATACAGGAATTGAATCTGGAAAATAGTCGTCAATAGATACACCCTGGCAAGATACAGGAATCGGATCTTCAAACTCTTCAGACGTGCCCTGGTAGGATACAAGAATCGAGTCTGGAATATAGTCGTCAACAGATACACCCTGGAAGGATACAGGAACCAGATATGGAGTTGCGACAGTTTATAGGTAATTTTTTGTAAGTTGCAAAAGGGAACCTGTGTAGGGTTGCCTGGTGATGAGCTCGTGTGAAACTGCACCTTTAGAAAGAGAGAACCTGTGTAGGGTTTCTTGGTGACGAGTCAGTGTAAAACTGCATCTGGAGTTGAGAAGGAAACCTGTGTAGGGTTTCTGATAATGAGCCTGTATAAGACTGCATCTGAAATGGAGAAGGAACCTGTGTAGGGTTGCTTTGAAGACGAGTCTGTGTAAAACTTCATCTTTGGAAAGAGAGAACCTGTGTAGGGTTTGCTGATAATGAGTTCGTATAAAACTTCATCTTTGGAAAGAGAGAACCTGTGTAGGGTTTCTTAATGACGAGTCCGTGTAAAACTTCATCTTTGGAAAGAGAGAACCTGTGTAGGGTTTCTGGGTGACGAGTCCGTGTAAGGCTACGTCTGGAGAGAGAGAACCTGTGTAGGGTTTCTTTGGGATAAGTTTGTGTAAAACTTCTGGAGGAACCGGGGTAAGGTTACTTTGGGATAAGTCCGTGTAAGACTTCTGGAGGAACCGGGGTAAGGTTACTGCAGGATAAGTCCGTGTAAGACTTCTGGATGAACCGGGGTAAGGTCATCTTGAGATCAGTCCGTGTAGGACTTCTTTTGAAATAAAAGGAACCGGTGTAGGGTTACTTTGGTGATAGGTTAGTATAAAACTTCTGGAGGAACCGGGGTAAGGTCATCTTGAGATAAGTCCGTGTAAGACTTCTGGAGGAACCGGGGTAAGGTTACCTGTTGATGAGCCCGTGTAATACTTCTTTTGAAAGAAAAGGAATCGGTGTAGGGTTGCCCGAGGATGATCAAGTAAATAATTGTCCTGTTTGGTTTCGGATATTAACCCACGATCAGTCGTCTACAGAATTTTCCTGGCTTGTTACCGGTGTTGATCTGGAACTGTAGAGGTAAATGGTAATCATCTTTTGATTGACTTTTTCCTGAAAAGGAAAAGTATTAGTTGTATGCAATTTCATGATGCATGAACTGCATGACTTTAAGATATTCTCAAAAATAAATGAGATTTGTGTTGTATGATGCGTATGCATGCCATAATGTATGAAGATGTGATGTTTATGAATGTATTTTCGTCTAGGAAAATAAATCCTTGACGAATGCCGGGAAGTCAAATCCTGGGCTGCTGCTGGGAAAGTAGAGCTTTGTTTCCGCTGGGGATGATGGTTGCAAGAATACCGGTAGGAGAAGATGACTCCGTTGGGGAATAAACTTGGCGAATAGATTACTCTGCGGGGAGTGAACTCTGTGGGGAAAGAGAGGTACTTTGTTTCGGTTGATGATAACTCCGCTGGGGATACCATTGTTGAGCTCTGTTGGGAGATTTGATGAACTCTGTTGGGGATAGGAAGACTTCGTCGGGGACGATCTTTCCGTGGCAATTGGCTGAGGATAACCCAGTTATAAGCTCTAGTGAGGGATAACTTTTGAATAAAGCCGGGGAGCGTTCGTACTCTACAGGGGATAAGCTTTCCAGAACCTACTGGGGATAAGCTTCCTACTGGGGAGATTGATTCAACTCTCCTGGGGAAGCTTTTGGACTGTACTGGGGAAGTGGCTCCACTGGATGTTCGGTATTCCGCCGGGGAATAATCTTGGATCAAGACTGTCGGGGATGCTTGTTAGGAATGTTTGCATACCGCTGGGGAATGTTGAGATTTTCTAGGGATACCCAACTTCCTTAAAGCTGACAGTAGACTAACTCTGCTTGGGGAGAGCGTTGCTGAGTTGCTGTGGGTATTGTGCCTTGTTCAGGGCTGATGGGAGGTCAACTGCTTGGAGAGAATTGTTGAATCTTGGCTCACTCTCTGGGGAATTAGGATATCTTGGTTACATTCTTCGCTGAACTTACTTTGGTACCTTGGTGGACATAGCTATTAGATTGCTTAGACAACTCGTATTGCCCCTGTTTCTGAGGTGAGGGAAGAAGATACCTTGTGGAGGTGCTTGATGACTGCCGATTGACAAATCTCCTTCTGGTAGGCAAGTGACAAGATGTTGGGACATAGTCGTACGCTTTGATCCCTAATTTTTGCCTGGACCGCCCTTTCGGGTTTTCAGTCCACCGGGATACCCATTTTTGCCCAAGCTGCCTTTTCAGGTTTTCGACTTACCGGGTGTACAGATTTTTCATATTCATCCCTTATTTTTGCCCGAACCCTTTTGGTTCGCCGGGAAGCCCTTATTTTTGCCTAGGTATGTCAACCTAGCGGGTCTTTGATCATGCGTAGCATTTTTTCGACTATGTCTGTGCTCTTAGGATACAGGAAGTTGTCCTTGTTAGTAGTGCAGTGTTACCATACCACCAGAAGATCTTCGTTTGATCGTCCAATGCCCCAAATGATCCGGATGGAGATTTTCCCCAAGCTGGTTGGCCTTTTGAGAGATTCTCCGAATCTTGACTTAACTGCCCCAGATGATGGACAATGATCATGCCATGCCCCTTGCTTGGAGGTGCTTTTGTTCATTAGACATTCGTCGTGCGAACTTCTATGCTGTTCAAACAAATAGTCATATGCAAGCAATGTTATATTAAAAATGCAAAGCTTATGTCTGTCTTGAAGTTTTTGTGAAAATGCATTTTTTTTTCATAAAAACAAGTGAATTTTTTGTAAACTGTGATGTCAACTCGTCATTTTACCGCAAGCCTTAAGGAGTCAGGATACCTTTCATAACAATATGCTTTCGAATTAACCCATGCTTCAGCTAGGACTTTTAAGGGTTGTAGCGTGGTCTGGTTCATGTTTTAAGAAACAAAGTATAAAGGCTCAAATTATTTGTACCCACCCGCTCTTCGTGATGTTCTTCAAACCTAAACTCAGATGATCGTGCATTAGACCTTGTTTGAGTCTTTGACCTGATATTCTGGTGATGGTTCAGATATTGACAGTTTATTTTGAATAGGCAGTCATTTCCTTTTTTGTTGAGGGTTTGCAGGACCTCTTTCTTTTTTGATTTCGTTATCCCTGTTTTTTACCTGAACTGTTCCTTTTTGTGATTACAGTCAGCGGGATGCCCCAGTTTTGTAAGTCTCCTTCATAGGTTTTGACTTATTGGGCTTTTATTATTATTATTATTATTTTTTTGAGAGGTAATGACTGCCTGTCTTTATGACTATTCGGAACCATCACTGTCTTTTGCTTTGGAAGGACTTCTTTGGTGCCATTCGTTGTGCACCCGGATCAACTGAGAGAACTACCCTGCCCCAGGTTATGATTAAGGGTTTTAATTTTCGAAAAGAAAAACTCCTACTTCTTTGGCTCAAAGGGGTTGACGAGGGATTATCTTCCTTATAACTCCAGTGTTTAGGGATTGAAACAATGCCTGTACCTCATCAGCGGGGTCTGTTCAAAAGCATATTGTAGATGTCGTGGTATCGTTTTCGTCATCCTCCCTCAAGAGGCTTAGAATTTGTTAATCAAGAGCTTGAACATCACAAAAATATGAAAACAGTTTGCATATAGTGAATACAAAATAATTACTTCAAAACAGACATGTGTAATGCATTAATGAAATAACAACGTTTGATATGAAATAAAATGTTTGAACAATCAAAGAAAATTACAATTTGAACATTCGAATGAACAAAAGTTTTTCAATCCTAGCCATGTTTTGGCAAGGGAGTAGTGATCACATTGGGAGTCTCAGCAGGCTCGAATTCGATCTCCTTAGCGTCGATCATATTCTGGATCTTGTATTTTAGCGCCCAACAGTCCTCAGTATCGTGCCCCGGGCTATCAGAATGATAAGCACACCTCGCTTCTGGGTTGTAATTTGGAGAGGAGGTCTTGGGATTTGTAGGAGGGTTGATCACCGCAATCAGATTCATTTTCAACATGTGTTGCAATGCTTGTGACAATGGCATGTTGATGTCGGTGAATTGTCTTTTAGGCTCATCTGGCCTTCGCGGGTTTCCCTTTTGTGGTTGTCGGCATGGTGCAGAACCAGAGATCATGACTGCCCCTGCATGTTGGTCACGACGACTCTTTTGGCTGTATGCAGCATTAGACTCTTTCTTCCCCATGTAAGGCTTTTTGTGAGTATCAGAAGGTGTGGCCTCTTGAATCTTCCCAGCCTTGATACCTGCTTCAATTCTTTCCCCAGTCAGAATGAGATCTGTAAACCCTGCAGACGAATTACCAATGAGATGATTGAAGAACGGCCCGGATAGGGTCCTCAAGAACATGTCGACGAGCTCATGGTCAGTTAGAGGTGGATGTACCCTTCCAGCAAGGTCCCTCCATTTTTGAGCATATTCTTTAAAGCCTTCGCCTGCACCCATAGACATTCCCTGAAGCTGAGTGCGCATGGGAGCAAGGTCGGCATTGTACTGGTACTGCTTGTAGAATGCAGTGGCCAAGTCCTCCCAGCTGCAGATGTTAGCTCCATTCAGTTGATAGAACCAGTCGAGTTGGGTTCCTGACAGACTGTCCTGAAAGAAGTGAATCCACAAGTTCTTGTCAGCCGTATAGGGCTGGATCCTCCTTATGTAATACCTGAGATGCAGCTTAGGACAGGATGCCCCGTCGTACTTTGCAAAGGCAGGTGCCTTGAATTTGTGCGGGATTACTACCCCAGAAGACAGACCTAAATCTTCGAAGTCCAGGCCGGACACTTTTTGTATCTCCATAGTACTTAGCCGGTCTTCCGATTGTTTATACCTGTCCTCAGCTGGAGGGTACTGCTCATCATTGAAATCGGTCTCGTTGTCGGAGACCACCGGACTGGGAACCTCTCCCTCTTGGGGACTGTCTTTCCCAACAGACGGGGTAGTCAACTCAGCTTCATTTAGTGATCCATTCCCAGATTTACGTCTCGGGTTGAACAACACCGTTCTCTTCTTCTTCTTCTTCTTCTTCTTCGAGAGCAGAATTTTCAAATCTTGTTGACCTTGGGCTAGACTCTTAATCAACTCCTGGAACTGGGCGTTCTAAGCCTGGAGGGCCTTGATGGATTGCTCAGTAGATGATTCAGGATTCATAATGAGACTGCTGAAATAAACAGCAAGGAAGGTAAGTGACCTGTCAAAAGGGTACCTGTGATGCAATGATATGTATGATATGCATGCAATGTTTCCAAGGATCTCGTGGGGTAGACAAGAAAAAATTGTTAGAGTTGGAATCTGGTAGCTTGATTGAAGGAACTCCATGTTGTTGAGAGTCCTTCTTCAAGGGTCAAAGGCTCACCATATCGAGTGGGTCATAGCCCCTGACAACCTTGGCTAGAGGAAAATAAATCCCCTTTGCCCCTTGCTAGACATGTTGGTTCATCATGACCTGCATTACAAAACCTTTGAGGTCCTTGAAATGGATTAGTCCTTATATAGGATGCATGCAATGGTATGATGGTATGATGTTATGCTATGCGTGGGGTAATATAGGTAACCCTGTTATGAGTCCAGATTGGGGACTATAAACAAAACCTGCAAGAAACTCAAATGTCAGATAACAAGCATGCGAGTAGTCAAGTTTGAAAGCACACAAGTTACACAAAAGAGCCCTTAGAGTTTAGGCCAGTATGAAGTTTGGGGTACTACCCTCTTGAAGTTGGTGGGCTCAAAACCTGTCCTATCAGAAGTAACCGGGTTCTAAGGGTCCCAATATCATTGGATTGTTTTCCGTGTTCATCATTCGATTTAGCTACTGAACTGGCGACCGAAATATTCCAAGAAAACAACCCTCAACTGAGTGTAGTATCGAGTATCAACCAACCTCGGACTGCACCAAAGTCAGTTATCTCACTACCCTAAAGAGGCCAGGATGGTTCAATTAAGGTTCCTAAGGTCAGTTGATGCTTCACGACACCACGCGGCGGCCCCGTACTCTCCTTGACTGACTCAAGGGTTACCGGTACTCACCAAAGTGCCACATCAACGTAGCAGACTTCTTCAACCATGTCGGTATACCCCGCACAGTTCCCTCACAGCCTTGTTGCTACTTTTTAAGAAGGTATCCCCCAGATCCGGGTTAGGATCTATAGAACTCCCAAGACAGTACCCACAATAATAAAGCAAGCAATTCAGACAATTGAAAACATAAGAGTGGTCTAATTCCTAAGGTACACCTCACTTTTATTATCCCCAGAAGAGTCGCCAGTTCTGTGATCGGTGGAAATAGAACTGACTGTTTAAAGCTGGATCGCGTATGTCGCGGTAAGTAAGAGTCGCCACCGTCTTTTATGTTCTCCAACATGGAAAGGACAAAAGCACAGCAAAATTCCTTCTTTGAGATGTCTCTCGGTTCGGGAGGTAGATTTATAGAAAGGGAAGGTGTTAGCACCCTTTCTATCCATGGTTATCCATGGGCTCTTAGGTACTTGCTCTTATGTTTTCAAAAGATGTTTTCTTTTCAAAGTGTGAGTGGGTTTGAAAAAGTTTCATTGAAGAAATTTCGGAATAACTCTTGTATCGGTCCTCAAGAGTGTTTGAAAAATTGTTTTGAAAGCTTTTAGAAAGTGTGGGTGTGAAAAGAGTTTTGATTTGTTTTTGAGAGAGCAAGTACCCATGAGTCATCTACCTACCCTAAGGAATTAGGTTGTGTAAAAGTCCTTTAGATAGTGCTATCCCACCATTGAGAGGTAGGTAGCACCACCGTTAGAGGTGTTCGGGTCAATTCGAGTGTTAGGGACAATGTGGTCCCCGAAGCAACAGTTAGGACACCTTAGAAGCTACCCTTATGTCCTTGATCCTTTTTTTTATTCCGAGGCAACCGTTTCGAGGCAACTATTTCGAGGCAACCGTTTCGAGGCAACTTGTTCCGAGGCAACTGGATCATGGACATAAGGACTTACTAAAATGTCCTATACTTGACGACCACGTTTCGAAGGCAACAGGTGAGGCGTACCCTAGAAGTGGTGTGTGAATTTGTATGTTGTTTTCATGTTAAGTTTATCTTTGATCATGGCATTGTGAGCTACGTTTGTTTTTAATTAACCATTCATTCTTTCATGCGAAGTTAGAATTTAAGAGTGCGGAAAGTAAAATACAGGAAAATAAAGGCTACGCTATTACAAGGCGCGGGTCTATACATCGCCAAAATACAAAGACCCGTTTGATAAAAATGCGGAAAGTAAATAAATACCTAATTACTATTACATCCTTGAGCAGTTACATAATATTTGAAAGAAAATAATGCGCGAAATAGAAATTAAAATTGAACGTCCGAGGGTTTTGACCCTTTGCTTGAAATTAAATTAAATTAAAGCCTAAATTAATTATTTAATTAAAGAAAAGTGTTTTTTATGTTTTTGGTTTTTAATGGAAATAAAGAAAATTAAAATTAGAAGGAAACCCTAGTTCTAAATTCTTTTAATTATTAATGAAAAATATCAAAGTTAACCTAATTTACACTAATTAGTTAATTTACATATTTATTTACAAAAATAATAATTAATAATAATAATAAATAATGGGGAAAATTAATTAAGAAAAAGATAAAATGTCAAAACCTAATTCTAGATGTTTTTTATTTATTAAGAAAAAAGTTAAAATTAAAACCTAAATTAACTAAGTTAATTATTAATTATTTATTTACAAAAATATTTTAGTGATGAATTAATAATAATTTAATATATTTTACATTTTTTTGATTTTTCTATTTTTACTATGAAAATTAATTATTTGAGGTGAATTAAATAAAAATAATTAAGGCAATTAAAAGAATTAAAAAGAAAAAGAAAATGAAAATATACAAACAAGGGGGGTGTCTGGCCCATTATGGAGGTAAGATTGGAGTAATTCAGGCCCACTGAAGCATAAGCTCGTTTGACTTTTCTGATCATGTGTATGATTGTTGACTGGAGTGCACCATAGAATCCACGTTCTGACCATTGGGTTACTCATCAGGGCCATTTGGCAAGCATAGGCATGAGCGTATATGGTAGGCCATGGAATGAATGTTACACTAGAACACATTGAAACAAAAATTATTAAGCATATGGGGGGACCTGGGAATCGAACCCAGGTCCCTGTACCTGCAGGACACCTCATCAACCAACTGAGCTATTGCGTTTCTTTGTTAACATAATGGAGAATAATTATTATATAAAAAAAACAAGTGTTAGTGGTATGAAAAAAAAAATCACGCGCCAAATTTGAATGCTCCTATCATATGATGACACGCTAGCTTTCTTCTTCATTTATCTACAAATAGAAAACAAGTAGCGGGGGTTTTAAACCCCCACTAAGTGGCACAGTAAATAATAGCGAATACACCTACAGTTTGAATAAATTGAGCGCGAGTAGTTGGTTTGTTTCGTCTTGATGCCATGAATTCATCCATACAAGTTTGAAAGTCCAACTTTACAGTATATGAGAACCCCTAATTTTGAAGTTCTGAAACCCTAGGTTTCATCAATGGCAGATTTTGATACAAGCAGTGTTAGTCCAATTAAACGGTACCAATCGCTTCAGAAGATCATTATTAATGTAAATCAATGAATAAAACATATGAATAATGCATGGAAATCATGTTTCGATTATCAACATATTCATTCAAACCATAACCATATTTTACCGTTTCTTTGAGTATGGGGACTGGAAAATGGTTGCAACACGTTCAAAGAAGTCTAAGCAAGGGTTTGGAATCAACAATCTTCCCTGAATTGGACTGTAAATCAGAAAACAGTTTTTGAGTTTTTATGAAAAATTTGCAAAGTGAATATGTACTTTCAGCAGCTATTTCGTGTATGCTTGCATTAGGTTAGGTCTTGCATAAGTACATGAAGCAAATTAGGTCAAAAACAAGCCCATGGATCCATTGAATTTATGATTCATATATTTGATTTTCAATCATGTAAATCCAATCTGTTTTTCATGAAAATCTTGCCAAATATGGATGAGCTTGTCCCCTTGGATGGTGCACGAAATCTTTAGCCTATAATGAGTGAATTTGCTGCATAAAAAGATTTGACAACCATTATTTGATATTTTTCTACAATTAAAACTAATTAAATGAATTAATAATAATAAAAATTCAATTAATTAATTAAAAATAAGAAAATAAATCCCTTTGAGCTTAATGGGTCGTGCATAGGCTTTGGGTAATGATTCAAGAAAGAAGTTGAGGCCCATTAGCAATTTTGAAGTGTTTTAGGCAAAGTTGACTTTTCAAAATTCCCAAAAATTTCCCAACTTCTCCAATGCATATCTTGCTCAATTTTGAAGCTATGAACATGTTCTTGGACATTTTGGAAAGGTCTTGAAGTCCTCTAACCAATGCCTTTTGTCCCATGTCATTTTGATTCACCAATCTCAAGTTATGGTCTTTGACTTAAAGTGCCTTTTTGTTGACTTTTGAAAATGACCTATAATGTTGAAATTGATAACTTTTTGTGAGAGCATTTCTTGGACTTGAAGTGTGAAGATGAGTTGTAGGAAATGTCATCCTCTTAAAAATGAGCTTTGGCTGGGATTTTTATGATAAACCATGAAGAAGTTATGCCCTAGTCAATTTGCAGTTGACTTTTTCAATTATCCAAAAATAGAAACTTTTGCATCTTGAGACTTTTTGAGCCATGTTTTGAGAATCATGATCAAGAATTGATCAAATGATGTTTGTGGCTTCAAAATAAGATGTTGACCAAAAATTTTGACTTTTGACTGTCAAATGACCATTTTGCCCCTGCAGTTGACTGTGGAGCAATTAGGGTTTTTGACTGTGCAGTTTGATGCTGTGAGTCTTGAAACTTGACATATGGATGCTTGACAATGTATATAGGCATGTGGGACTTGATTGGACCCTTGGAAACCTCAATTTCTTTTCAAGAACCAAAACCCTAATTTTGACTGTGTTAGGAGGCCATTGGACTGTGCAACCCTTGAGAGATTTTGAAGCTTGATCTTGGCAAATCTTGGAGAATATGGGAGGGCAAATTTTGGGGTACAACAGTTGCCCCTGTTCAATCTTCTTAGATCTGAGGATGTAGATTGGCTGACGTGCCTTTCGTAATCCGAAGGTGGAAGATGATTGAACACTAGAGTGCCCAGAAATTTGCACTCACATAGTAGAATGTTAGCAGTGTGATGGTGGGAATGGGCTTACAGATGCCATTTGGAGAGATGATGGATAGAAGGATGGGCTTATAGATGCCATCTGGAGCTGTTGGTATGTGGATGGGCTTATAGATGCCATCTAGGTGTCGATCGCGTACGAGATTCCTTAGCGAGAACTTGCGTACCTGAGAAAGAAAGATAATTACCTGGCCTGTTACAGGAGTTGATCTTCAAACTCTTTATGTAGATGTGCCCTGGCTGGATACAGGTATCGAATCTTCAAAAACTCTTCATGTAGATGTGCCTTGGCCGGATACAGGTATCGAGTCTACAATCAGTTACTCACAGATGTGCCCTGGCTAGATACAGGAATCGAATCTGGAAAATAGTCGTCAATAGATACACCCTGGCAAGATACAGGAATCGGATCTTCAAACTCTTCAGACGTGCCCTGGCAGGATACAGGAATCGAGTCTGGAATATAGTCGTCAACAGATACACCCTGGCAGGATACAGGAATCGGATCTGGAGTTGCAACAATTTATAGGTAATTTTTTGTAAGTTGCAAGAGGGAACCTGTGTAGGGTTGCCTGGTGATGAACTCGTGTGAAACTGCATCTTTAGAAAGAGAGAACCTGTGTAGGGTTTCTTGGTGACGAGTCAGTGTAAAACTGCATCTGGAGTTGAGAAGGAAACCTGTATAGGGTTTCTGATAATGAGCCTGTATAAGACTGCATCTGAAATGGAGAAGGAACCTGTGTAGGGTTGCTTTGATGACGAGTCCGTGTAAAACTTCATCTTTGGAAAGAGAGAACCTGTGTAGGGTTTGCTGATAATGAGTTCGTATAAAACTTCATCTTTGGAAAGAGAGAACCTGTGTAGGGTTTCTTAATGACGAGTCCGTGTAAAACTTCATCTTTGGAAAGAGAGAACCTGTGTAGGGTTTCTGGGTGACGAGTCCGTGTAAGGCTACGTCTGGAGAGAGAGAACCTGTGTAGGGTTTCTTTGGGATAAGTTTGTGTAAAACTTCTGGAGGAAACAGGGTAAGGTTACTTCGGGATAAGTCCGTGTAAGACTTCTGGAGGAACCGGGGTAAGGTTACTGCAGGATAAGTCCGTGTAAGACTTCTGGATGAACCGGGGTAAGGTCATCTTGAGATCAGTCCGTGTAGGACTTCTTCTGAAATAAAAGGAACCGGTGTAGGGTTACTTTGGTGATAGGTTAGTATAAAACTTCTGGAGGAACCGGGGTAAGGTCATCTTGAGATAAGTCCGTGTAAGACTTCTGGAGGAACCAGGGTAAGTTTACCTGTTGATGAGCCCGTGTAAGACTTCTTTTGAAAGAAAAGGAACCGGTGTAGGGTTGCCCGAGGATGATCAAGTAAATAATTGTCCTATTTGGTTTCGGATATTAACCCACGACCAGTCGTCTACAGAATTTTCCTGGCTTGTTACCGGTGTTGATCTAGAACTGTAGAGGTAAATGGTAATCATCTTTTGATTGACTTTTTCCTGAAAAGGAAAAGTATTAGTTGTATGCAATTTCATGATGCATGAACTGCATGACTTTAAGATATTCTCAAAAATAAATGAGATTTGTGTTGTATGATGCGTATGCATGCCATAATGTATGAAGATGTGATGTTTATGAATGTATTTTCGTCTAGGAAAATAAATCCTTGACGAATGCCGGGAAGTCAAATCCTGGGCTGCTGCTGGGAAAGTAGAGCTTTGTTTCCGCTGGGGATGATGGTTGCAAGAATACCGGTAGGAGAAGATGACTCCGTTGGGGAATAAACTTGGCGAATAGATTACTCTGCGGGGAGTGAACTCTGTGGGGAAAGAGAGGTACTTTGTTTCGGTTGATGATAACTCCGCTGGGGATACCATTGTTGAGCTCTGTTGGGAGATTTGATGAACTCTGTTGGGGATAGGAAGACTTCGTCGGGGACGATCTTTCCGTGGCAATTGGCTGAGGATAACCCAGTTATAAGCTCTAGTGAGGGATAACTTTTGAATAAAGCCGGGGAGCGTTCGTACTCTACAGGGGATAAGCTTTCCAGAACCTACTGGGGATAAGCTTCCTACTGGGGAGATTGATTCAACTCTCCTGGGGAAGCTTTTGGACTGTACTGGGGAAGTGGCTCCACTGGATGTTCGGTATTCCGCCGGGGAATAATCTTGGATCAAGACTGTCGGGGATGCTTGTTAGGAATGTTTGCATACCGCTGGGGAATGTTGAGATTTTCTAGGGATACCCAACTTCCTTAAAGCTGACAGTAGACTAACTCTGCTTGGGGAGAGCGTTGCTGAGTTGCTGTGGGTATTGTGCCTTGTTCAGGGCTGATGGGAGGTCAACTGCTTGGAGAGAATTGTTGAATCTTGGCTCACTCTCTGGGGAATTAGGATATCTTGGTTACATTCTTCGCCGAACTTACCTTGGTACCTTGGTGGACAGAGCAATTAGATTGCTTAGACAACTTGTATTGCCCCTGTTTCTGAGGTGAGGGAAGAAGATACCTTGTGGAGGTGCTTGATGACTGCCAATTGACAAATCTCCTTCTGGTAGGCAAGTGACAAGATGTCGGGACATAGTCGTACGCTTTGATCCCTAATTTTTTCCTGGACCGCCCTTTCGGGTTTTCAGTCCACCGAGATACCCATTTTTGCCCAAGCCGCCTTTTCAGGTTTTCGACTTGCCGGGTGTACAGATTTTTCATATTCATCCCTTATTTTTGCCCGAACCCTTTTGGTTCACCGGGAAGCCCTTATTTTTTCCTAGGTGTGTCAACCTAGCAGGTCTTTGATCATGCGTAGCATTTTTTCGACTATGTCCGTGCTCTTAGGATACAGGAAGTTGTCACTGTTAGTAGTGCAGTGTTACCATACCACCAGAAGATCTTCGTTTGATCGTCCAATGCCCCAAATGATCCGGATGGAGATTTGCCCCAAGCTGGTTGGCCATTTGAGAGATTCTCCGAATCTTGACTTAACTGCCCCAGATGATGGACAATGATCATGCCATGCCCCTTGCTTGGAGGTGCTTTTGTTCATTAGACATTCGTCGTGCGAACTTCTATGTTGTTCAAACAAATAGTCATATGCAAGCAATGTTATATTAAAAATGCAAAGCTTATGTCTGTCTTGAATTTTTTGTGAAAATGCATTTTTTTTCATAAAAACAAGTGAATTTTTTGTAAACTGTGATGTCAACTCGTCATTTTACCGCAAGCCTTAAGGAGTCAGGATACCTTTTGTAACAATATGCTTTCGAATTAACCCATGCTTCAGCTAGGACTTTTAAGGGTTGTAGCGTGGCCTGGTTCATGGTTTAAGAAACAAAGGATAAAGGCTCAAATTATTTGTACCCACCCGCTCTTCGTGATGTTCTTCAAACCTAAACTCAGCTGATCGTGCGTTAGACCTTGTTTGAGTCTTTGACCTGATATTCTGGTGATGGTTCGAATATTGACAGTTTATTTTGAATAGGCAGTCATTTCCTTTTTTGTTGAGGGTTTGTAGGACCTCTTTCTTTTTTGATTTCGTTATCCCTATTTTTTGCCTGAACTGTTCCTTTTTGTGATTACAGTCAGCGGGATGCCCCAGTTTTGTAAGTCTCCTTCATAGGTTTTGACTTATTGGGCTTTTATTATTTTGTTTTTTTGAGAGGTAATGACTGCCTGTCTTTATGACTATTCGGAACCATCACTGTCTTTTGCTTTGGAAGGACTTCTTTGGTGCCATTCGTTGTGCACCTGGATCAACTGAGAGAACTACCCTGCCCCAGGTTTTGATTAAGGGTTTTAATTTTCGAAAAGAAAAACTCCTACTTCTTTGGCTCAAAGGGGTTGACGAGGGATTATCTTCCTTATAACTCCAGCGTTTAGGGATTGAAACAATGCCTGTACCTCATCAGCGGGGTCTGTTCAAAAGCATACTGTAGATGTCGTGGTATCGTTTTCGTCATCCTCCCTCAAGAGGCTTAGAATTTGTTAATCAAGAGCTTGAACATCACAAAAATATGAAAACAGTTTGCATATAGTGAATACGAAATAATTACTTCAAAACAGACATGTGTAATGCATTAATGAAATAACAACGTTTGACATGAAATAAAATGTTTGAACAATCAAAGAAAATTACAATTTGAACATTCGAATGAACAAAAGTTTTTCAATCCTAGCCATGTTTTGGCAAGGGAGCAGTGATCACATTGGGAGTCTCAGCAGGCTCGAATTCGATCTCCTTAGCGTCGATCATATTCTAGATCTTGTATTTTAGCGCCCAACAGTCCTCAGTATCGTGCCCCGGGCTATCAGAATGATAAGCACACCTCGCTTCTGGGTTGTAATTTGGAGAGGAGGTCTTGGGATTTGCAGGAGGGTTGATCACCGCAATCAGATTCATTTTCAACATGTGCTGCAATGCTTGTGACAATGGCATGTTGATGTCAGTGAATTGTCTTTTAGGATCGTCTGGCCTTCGCTGATTTCCCTTTTGTGGTTGTCGGTGTGGTGCAGAACCAGAGATCATGACTGCCCCTGCATGTTGGTCACGACGACTCTTTTGGCTGTATGCAGAATTAGACTCTTTCTTCCCCATGTAAGGCTTTTTGTGAGTATCAGAAGGTGCGGCCTCTTGAATCTTCCCAGCCTTGATACCTTCTTCAATTTTTTCCCCAGTCAGAATGAGATCTGTAAACCCTGCAGACGAATTACCAATGAGATGATTGAAGAACGGCCCAGATAGGGTCCCTAAGAACATGTCGACGAGCTCACGGTCAGTTAGAGGTGCCTGTACCCTTCCAGCAAGGTCCCTCCATTTTTGAGCATATTCTTTAAAGCCTTCGCCTGCACCCATAGACATTCCCTGAAGCTGAGTGCGCATGTGAGCAAGGTCGGCATTGTACTGGTACTGCTTGTAGAATGCAGTGGCCAAGTCCTCCCAGCTGCGGATGTTAGCTCCATTCAGTTGATAGAACTAGTCGAGTTGGGTTCCTGACAGACTGTCCTGAAAGAAGTGAATCCACAAGTTCTTGTCAGCCGTGTAGGGCTGGATCCTCCTTATGTAAGACCTGAGATGCAGCTTAGGACATGATGCTCCGTCGTACTTTGCAAAGGCAGTTGCCTTGAATTTGTGCGGGATTACTACCCCAGAAGACAGACCTAGATCTTTGAAGTCCAGGCCGGGCACTTTTTGTATCTCCATAGCACTTAGCCGGTCTTCCAATTGTTTATACCTGTCCTCAACTGGAGGGTACTGCTCATCATTGAAATCGGTCTCGTTGTCGGAGACCACCGGACTGGGAACCTCTCCCTCTTGGGGACTGTCTTTCCCAACAGACGGGGTAGTCAACTCAGCTTCATTTAGTGATCCATTCCCAGATTTACGTCTCGGGTTGAACAACACCATTCTCTTCTTCTTCTTCTTCGAGAGCAGATTTTTCAAATCTTGTTGACCTTGGGCTAGACTCTTAATCAACTCCTGGAACTGAGTGTTCTGAGCCTGGAGGGCCTTGATGGATTGCTCAGTAGATGATTCAGGATTCATAATGAGACTGCTGAAATAAATAGCAAGGAAGGTAAGTGACCTGTCAAAAGGGTACCTGTGATGCAATGATATGTATGATATGCATGCAATGTTTCCAAGGATCTCGTGGGGTAGACAAGAAAAAATTGTTAGAGTTGGAATCTGGTAGCTTGATTGAAGGAACTCCATGTTGTTGAGAGTCCTTCTTCAAGGGTCAAAGGCTCACCATATCGAGTGGGTCATAGCCCCTGACAACCTTGGCTAGAGGAAAATAAATCCCCTTTGCCCCTTGCTAGACATGTTGGTTCATCATGACCTGCATTACAAAACCTTTGAGGTCCTTGAAATGGATTAGTCCTTATATAGGATGCATGCAATGGTATGATGGTATGATGTTATGCTATGCGTGGAGTAATATAGGTAACCCTGTTATGAGTCCAGATTGGGGACTATAAACAAAACCCGCAAGAAACTCAAATGTCAGATAACAAGCATGTGAGTAGTCAAGTTTGAAAGCACACAAGTCACACAAAAGAGCCCTTAGAGTTTAGGCCAGTATGAAGTTTGGGGTACTACCCTCTTGAAGTTGGTGGGCTCAAAACCTGTCCTATCAGAAGTAACCGGGTTCTAAGGGTCCCAATATCATTGGATTGTTTTCTGTGTTCATCGTTTCGATTTAGCCACTGAACTGGCGACCGAAATATTTCAAGAAAACAACCCTCAACTGAGTGTAGTATCGAGTATCAACCAACCTCGGACTGCACCAAAGTCAGTTATCTCACTACCCTAAAGAGGCAAGGATGGTTCAATTAAGGTTCCTAAGGTCAGTTGATGCTTCACGACACCACGCGGCGGCCCCGTACTCTCCTTGACTGACTCAAGGGTTACCGGTACTCACCAAAGTGCCACATCAACGTAGCAGACTGCTTCAACCATGTCGGTATACCCCGCACAGTTCCCTCACAGCCTTGTTGCTACTTTCTAAGAAGGTATCCCCCAGATTCAGGTTAGGATCTATAGAACTCCCAAGACAGTACCCACAATAATAAAGCAAGCAATTCAGACAATTGAAAACATAAGAGTGGTCTAATTCCTAAGGTACACCTCACTTTTATTATCCCCAGCAAAGTCGCCAGTTCTGTGATCGGTGGAAATAGAACTGACTGTTTAAAGCTGGATCGCGTATGTCGCAGTAAGCAAGAGTCGCCACCGTCTTTTATGTTCTCCAACACGGAAAGGACAAAAGCACAGCAAAATTCATTCTTTGAGATGTCTCTCGGTTCGGGAGGTAGATTTATAGAAAGGGAAGGTGTTAGCACCCTTTCTATCCATGGTTATCCATGGGCTCTTAGGTACTTGCTCTTATGTTTTCAAAAGATGTTTGCTTTTCAAAGTGTGAGTGGGTTTGAAAAAGTTTCATTGAAGAAATTTCTGAATAACTCTTGTATCGGTCCTCAAGAGTGTTTGAAAAATTGTTTTGAAAGCTTTTAGAAAGTGTCGGTGTGAAAAGAGTTTTGATTTGTTTTTGAGAGAGCAAGTACCCATGAGTCATCTACCTACCCTAAGGAATTAGGCTGTGTAAAAGTCCTTTAGATAGTGATATCCCACCATTGAGAGGTAGGTAGCACCACCGTTGGAGGTGTTCGGGTCAATTCGAGTGTTAGGGACAATGTGGTCCCCGAAGCAACAGTTAGGACACCTTAGAAGCTACCCTTATGTCCTTGATCCTTTTTTTTATTCCGAGGCAACTGTTTCGAGGCAACTATTTCGAGGCAACTGTTTCGAGGCAACTTGTTCCGAGGCAACTGGATCATGGACATAAGGACTTACTAAAACGTCCTATACTTGACGACCACGTTTTGAAGGCAACAGTTGAGGCGTACCCTAGAAGTGGTGTGTGAATTTGTATGTTGTTTTCATGTTAAGTTTATCTTTGATCATGGCATTGTGAGCTATGTTTGTTTTTAATTAACCATTCATTCTTTCATGCGAAGTTAGAATTTAAGAGTGCGGAAAGTAAAATACAGGAAAATAAAGGCTACGCTATTACAAGGCGCGGGTCTATACATCGCCAAAATACAAAGACCCGTTTGATAAAAATGCGGAAAGTAAATAAATACCTAATTACTATTACATCCTTGAGCAGTTACATAATATTTGAAAGAAAATAATGCGCGAAATAGAAATTAAAATTGAACGTCCGAGGGTTTTGACCCTTTGCTTGAAATTAAATTAAATTAAAGCCTAAATTAATTATTTAATTAAAGAAAAGTGTTTTTTATGTTTTTGGTTTTTAATGGAAATAAAGAAAATTAAAATTAGAAGGAAACCCTAGTTCTAAATTATTTTAATTATTAATGAAAAATATCAAAGTTAACCTAATTTACACTAATTAGTTAATTTACATATTTATTTACAAAAATAATAATAATAAATAATCGGGAAAAATTAATTAAGAAAAAGATAAAATGTCAAAACCTAATTCTAGATGTTTTTTATTTATTAAGAAAAAAGTTAAAATTAAAACCTAAATTAACTAAGTTAATTATTAATTATTTATTTACAAAAATATTTTAGTGATGAATTAATAATAATTAAATATATTTTACATTTTTTTGATTTTTCTGTTTTTACTATGAAAATTAATTATTTGAGGTGAATTAAATAAAAATAATTAAGGCAATTAAAAGAATTAAAAAGAAAAAGAAAATGAAAATATACAAACAAGGGGGGTGTCTGGCCCATTATGGAGGTAAGATTGGAGTAATTCAGGCCCACTGAAGCATAAGCTCGTTTGACTTTTCTGATCATGTGTATGATTGTTGACTGGAGTGCACCATAGAATCCACCTTCTGACCATTGGATTACTCATCAGGGCCACTTGGCAAGCATAGGCATGAGCGTATATGGTAGGCCATGGAATGAATGTTGCACTAGAACACATTGAAACAAAAATTATTAAGCATATGAGGGGACCTGGGAATCGAATCCAGGTCCCTGTACCTGCAGGACACCTCATCAGCCAACTGAGCTATTGCGTTTCTTTGTTAACATAATGGAGAATAATTATTATATAAAAAAAACAAGTGTTAGTGGTATGAACAAAAAAATCACGCGCCAAATTTGAATGCTCATATCATATGATGACACGCTAGCTTTCTTCTTCGTTTATCTGCAAATAGAAAACAAGTAGCGGGGGTTTTAAACCCCCACTAAGTGGCACAGTAAATAATAGTGAATACGCCTACAGTTTGAATAAATTGAGCGCGAGTAGTTGGTTTGTTTCGTCTTGATGCCACGAATTCATCCATACAAGTTTGAAAGTCCAATTTTACAGTATATGGGAACCCCTAATTTTGAAGTTCTGAAACCCTAGGTTTCATCAATGGCAGATTTTGATACAAGCAGTGTTAGTCCAATTAAACGGTACCAGTCGCTTCAGAAGATCATTATTAGTGTAAATCAATGAATAAAACATATGAATAATGCATGGAAATCATGTTTCGATTATCAACATATTCATTCAAACCATAACCATATTTTACCGTTTCTTTGAGTATGGGGACTGGAAAATGGTTGCAACACGTTCAAAGAAGTCTAAGTAAGGGTTTGGAATCAACAATCTTCCCTGAATTGGACTGTAAATCAGAAAATAGTTTTTGAGTTTTTATGAAAAATTTGCAAAGTGAATATGTGCTTTCAGCATCTATTTCGTGTATGCTTGCATTAGGTTAGGTCTTGCATAAGTACATGAAGCAAATTAGGTCAAAAACAAGCCCATGGATCCATTGAATTTATGATTCATATATTTGATTTTCAATCATGTAAATCCAATCTTTTTTTCATGAAAATCTTGCCAAATGTGGATGATCTTGTCCCCTTGGATGGTGCACGAAATCTTTAGCCTATAATGAGTGAATTTGCTGCATAAAAAGATTTGACAACCATTATTTGATATTTTTCTACAATTAAAACTAATTAAATGAATTAATAATAATAAAAATTCAATTAATTAATTAAAAATAAGAAAATAAACCCCTTTGAGCTTAATGGGTCGTGCATAGGCTTTGGGTAATGATTCAAGAAAGAAGTTGAGGCCCATTAGCAATTTTGAAGTGTTTTAGGCAAAGTTGACTTTTCAAAATTCCCAAAAATTTTCCAACTTCTCCAATGCATATCTTGCTCAATTTTGAAGCTATGAACATGTTGTTGGACATTTTGGAAAGGTCTTGAAGTCCTCTAACCAATGCCTTTGGTCCCATGTCAATTTGATTCACCAATATCAAGTTATGGTCTTTGACTTAAAGTGCCTTTTTGTTGACTTTTGAAAATGACCTATAATGTTGAAATTGATAACTTTTTGTGAGAGCATTTCTTGGACTTGAAGTGTGAAGATGAGTTGTAGGAAATGTCATCCTCTTCAAAATGAGCTTTGGATGGGATTTTTATGATAAACCATGAAGAAGTTATGCCTTGGTCAATTTGCAGTTGACTTTTTCAACTGTCCAAAAATAGAAACTTTTGCATCTTGAGACTTTTTGAGCCATGTTTTGAGAATCATGATAAAGAATTGATCAAATGATGTTTGTTGCTTCAAAATAAGATGTTGACCAAAAATTTTGACTTTTGACTGTCAAATGACCATTTTGCCCCTGCAGTTGACTGTGGAGCAATTAGGGTTTTTGACTGTGCAATTTGATGCTGTGAGTCTTGAAACTTGACATATGGATGCTTGAAAATGTATATATGCATGTGGGACTTGATTGGACCCTTGGAAACCTCAATTTCTTTGCAAGAACCAAAACCCTAATTTTGACTGTGTTAGGAGGCCATTGGACTGTGCAACCCTTGAGAGATTTTGAAGCTTGATCTTGGCAAATCATGGAGAATATGGGAGGGAAAATTTTGGGGTACAACACCGATATCACAAATCAAGTATCACTTCATGCGAGTGCAAATTTCTGGGCACTCTAGTGTTCAATCATCTTCCACCTTCGGATCACGTAAGGCAGACAAGCCAATTTACATCCTCAGGTTTAAGAAGATTGAACAGGGGCAGCTGTTGTACCCCAAAATTTTCCCTAATATATTTATCAACACATGTCAAGTGAGGTCCCCAAATTGCTCAAGGAAATTCTAGAGTTGACCAGACAAACTCTCTCCTAAGGCAGCATACCTCAAATTAGGGTTTCTATTTTCATCAAGATGTGTGAACCACAAAGGACTCAAATTCTCACCATTGTCCTAATATGTTCTCAAGATTATCCATGTCAAATTTCAAGCCTTGCAGAAGAAGTTTGCTCAGTCAATTGCTCAAATGCCTGAAAATCAATTGTGCTAGGTCAAAAGTCAACTGTGGCCCACATACTGTCAAACTTCAAGATTTTTGGTCAACGTCCTCATTTTTAAGTATTATTCATCATTTTATCAAGGGTTGATCATGATTCCCCGAGGATTTCTCACAATTCATCAAAACCCAAAAGTTGCTAAATTAGGGTTTTGTAGGAAAAGTCAACTCAACTTTGACCAAGCATAACTTTCTCATACTTTTTATGAAATGACCCATCCAAAGCTCATTTGGAATAGGATGAAATTTCCTAAAATTCATCTTCAAATCCCAAGTTCAGAATATTCACTCACAAAAGATATGAATTTTGACATTATAGGTCCTTTTGAAAGGTCAACAAAAACACTTTTTGGGTCAAAGATTCATACATGAACATGGAGGACTCAATTGAGATGAGACCAAAAGGGTTGCTTAGAGGACATTATAAGCTTTCTAAAAAGTTCAATAACACCTCTCTAGCGTCAAAATTGAGAGAGTTATGCATTGGCCAAGTTGACCATTTTTGCAAAATTGCCAAAAGGTCAAATGTACTCAAATTTGCATTTTTTGCTAAATGGGCCCAACTTTTTATGCTTGCACCTCAAATATAATGTGGTCCACGACCCAAATGTTCACTCACATGTTATTTGCTTCATTATTTATTTTATTTTGACTTTTTATTTATTTAAAATTGAATTAAGTCAAATAATTTGTAAATAATAGCAAAGATTTGTTTTGATTGGATTTTTGGACATAATCACAAGCTCATTATTCTAGCATATCATAATCAAATCATATCAATGACAATTGGTGCAAGAAAGGCATGATTGGCATGATTATGGAAAGATATCATATGGCTTAAAAATCAAATATTCCATTCATTAATTCTCAAGATTGAATCCAAAATTGTTAACCTAATTGGGTTCAATACATATACTGAAGTTTGTGGAACCCTAAAGAGAAGAATTTTCGTGCACAACCTGCCCCCAAGAACCAGAATAAAATCTAAAAATTTCCAAGAAAAGGGTGAGACGAATCTCCTTTCACAGGCCAATTCAAGGTGTGTTGAGGTTCGTAATCGCTTGCTAGACATCTCAGGTAGCTTGTCCAATCGATTGCACGCCTCTACACGTTCAGTATCACTCCCTATCACTCTCACGGTTTGCACCATTATCCAAATTCGATTATTGTAATTCTTGCATCTTTAGCATGTTTAAGTTATATATTTGCGTTCATCATCATGTTTACAATGTTTCTGGATAGTTTGATTTAATTTACAGTGCAGAAGTAAGCTTTTGCCATTGTTAGGGTTTCGTGCTCCAATTTGGGGTTTATTGGTTTAAGCAACATTAGGCCTGATGATGGGTACCATGACACTCGTGATACCAAGGTGAGTTGATTGGTACCATCACAATTGATTTATCATGTTTGTATAGATGTTTTGAATGACACATGCTTTCAGCAATAGACTTGCGTCTGTAGGTAAAGGTTCAGAGCCTAAAACGATGATTCCAGGGAAGAAGACAATAGTGTGTCACAACCTGACTGGCTTGTTTAAATTCTAGCGCGTTATTCTGGCCACTAATTTGTTTTCCAATATATTATTTGTTTTTTATTATATTAACAAGGTAACATCCAGCGCAGTTGGTCAGAAGAAGGAAATCAGAAGCTCATGTCCTGGGTTCGATCCCATGCGTGAGCTTTTGACATTCAGATCCAGCACATACACCTTCTGAGGGTCATCATCTTCTGGATCCAGTAGCCAGAACCAGATCCAGTGCACCTCACTTTCTGAGGTTCATTTTCTTCTGGATCTATCATCTAGAACCAGATCCAGTACACCTCACTTTCTGAGGGTCATCATCTTCTGGATCCATCAGCCAGAACCAGATCCAGTGCACCTCACCTTCTGAGGGTCATCATCTTCTGGATCCATCAGCCAAAACCAGATCCATATCACATATACCTTATGAGGGTCATCATCTTCTGGATCCATCAGCCATAACCAGATCTAGTGCACCTCACCTTCTGAGGGTCATCATCTTCTGCATCCATCTCCAGCCAGATCTATTGACAGCAGACCCATTTGGTTATTTCTACTATGTTTCTTTAATTTCTTTTCTTTAATTATCTTGCTTTTTATAAACACAAAATTTATTTTAAATTAACCAATCAAAAATCACAAAAAAAGATTTATTTTCTTAATAAATGTTTTTTTAGTTAACTAGTTTAATTAATTTAGGGCAACTTTAATTTCTTTCACAATTAAAATTCAGTTAGAAAATTAGGTTAACTCTTGATTTAATTTTTCTTTCTTTCTCAAATAAATGAAAAAAATACAAAAAATAGTTTT
This sequence comes from Vicia faba, assembly GCA_948472305.1. NCBI lineage: Eukaryota > Viridiplantae > Streptophyta > Magnoliopsida > Fabales > Fabaceae > Vicia > Vicia faba. The sequence goes on along the minus strand of OX451735.1, from coordinate 1,290,627,233 downwards.
TTTTAGAATGAATTAATCTATTTGTCTTAATTTAAAATTTAACTTAGGATTTTCTTTGTTTAATTCAATTATTTCATTGTTTTCTCAAATAACAAAACATGACAAAAACATCTTTTTTAATCAATCGCAAATAGGATTAGTCAAAGGGTCAAAACCCTAATCGCCTCGCGTTTAATCCGCCACACGCTTATTATTATTTTGCCAAATTTTTGTAACTGTTCATGGTTTGTAATAGTTAATTTAGGGTTTTATTTACTGTTTAAATTCTCTGTTTTTTTGGCTATGTAATTAATCCCCCTCCCCGAAGCCTTGTAATAACGTAGATTTATTTTCTCGCATTTTTAGTTCCTGCAAATATTTAACTATTTAGATGTATGCTAATAGGATTGTATGGCAAGAATGCATGACAAATTAATACATTTAGAAAACCCTAATGTGCAAAGATAAATAATTGAAAACAAATCACTCGCACATATCACTCTTAGGGTATACTCTCACTTCGGTTGCATTTAGTAAACGTTCATTAAGTATAGGGTGTCTTAGTGGTTGCCTTCCTGTCTAAAAAGATCAAATGTTGCCTCAGAAATGTTGCCTCGGAAATGTTGCCTCAAATATGATCTTAAGACTCTAGGGTTATTACTAAGGTGTCCTAATATTGCTTTAGTGATCGTACGTCCCTTTCAAATTGACCCTTACAAATTCCAACGGCGGTGCTACCTATTTCTCAATAGTAGGATAACACTTTCTAAAGGAAACAAGAATAAAACGATCGTTTTTGAGTAGGTAGATGCTAGTAGGTACTTTCTCAAATCAAAACTTTTCACACTTACACTTTTTAAACAAACTTTCAAAACAACTTCGTCACACCTTTGAGGACTGATACAAGGGTTATCATGAAGTCAAACGTTTCAAAAACAAAGCACACACACAAGAAATTTAAAAATGAGCAAGTACCTAAGAGCCCATGGAAAACCATGGATAGAAAGGGTGCTAACACCTTCCCTTTCTATATTCTACCCCCCGTACTCAGAATATCTCTAAAAAGGATTTTTTTCTGTTCTTTTTTCCTTTCCGATTGGATGAAATAAAAGTCGGTGGCAACTCTTGCTTACCGGGACATTTTGCGAACAAAAAACGCAAAACGCAAACCAGTATTAAACAGTTGGTTCTTCCACCGTATCACACAACTGATAGGAAATTATGGGTCCACTTATTTCAATAGATTTTGTCGGGGATGTAGTTAGATTTGTTCTATCAATTGGAAGGGACCAACATGCGTAATTGGGAATATTTGGCTGCTGCTTTTTACAAGCAGTATCAATACAATACTGACCTTGCTCTAACATGTACACAACTCTAAAGCATGTCTATGGGTTCTAGTGAGGGTTTCAAAGATTATGCCCAAAAGTGGAGGGATCTCGCCGGTAGGGTCCAGCCTCCCCTATCTGATAGGGAGTTGGTGGACATGTTCTTGGGTACTCTGATAAGCCCATTTTCAACCATTTGATTGGAAGCTCTTCAGCCGGATTCACCGAGCTAATACTGACAGGAGAACAAGTGGAAGATGGTATCAAGAGTGGTAAAATCCAAGGGGCTTCTTATTCAAGTACTGCAAGGAAGTCGTTCAATGGAAAGAAGGAATTTAGTGATATTTATGGTCAAAGAAATCATGATAAAGCTGAATGACGTCCAACGGTAGGAGCTGTAATGATCTCCAACCCTGCACCAACTCAACGACAAAATAATCAGCGCAGGAAAGATGTGCCTAAAAGAAAATTCACCAGAATTAACATGCCTTTGTTTCAGGCATTGCAACATTTGTTGAAGGTTGACCTGGTGACTCTGAAGGATCCTACCCAAAACCCAAACACTTCCTCTCCCCTTTACAATTCAAATGCACGGTGTGCTTACCACTCCAACAGTCCGGGGCACGATACGAATGATTGTTGGGCTCTAAAGAATAAATTTCAAGACCTTATTGATGCAAAGGAGATTGAATTTGACCCTCCTGAGACTCCCAATGTAATAACTGCGCTGATGCCCAAACATGACAAAGGTATCAATGTTGTTGATGGTGTCTGTGATCGGTGGGAAAGAGAACTGACTGTTTTGGGAATGCTGGTTCGCGTTTTGCGTTTGTTTTTGCAAGAGTCGCCACCGTCTTTTATTTTATCCAACAAGGAAATGAAAAAAGCACAGAAAAATTCCTTTTTCAAGATGTTTCTCGGGTTCAGGAGGTAGATTATAGAAAGGGAAGGTGTTAGCACCCTTTCTATCTGTGGTTATCCATGGGCTCTTAGGTACTTGCTCAAAGGGTTTTTAAAATTTTGCTTTTCTTTGTGTTTGTGGGTTTGAAAAGAGTTTTTGCTTGAAAGGAGTGTAAGTGCGAAAAGTTTTGTTTTGTTTTAAAAGGAGCAGGTACTTAAGAACCATCTACCTACTCGAAAAGTGAATTAAACTATGCAAATGTCCTTTAGACAATGCTAGCCCACTATTGATGAGTAGGTAGCATCATCGTTGGAGTTTTCGGGTCAATTCGATTAAGGGACGTGTGGTCACTAAAGCAATGTTAGGACGCCTTAGCGGTAACCCTAATGTCTTAGATCATTTTTCCGAGGCAACTGTTTCGAGGCAACTATGATCTTTGGACAAGAGGACGGCCTCTAAAACTTCCTATACTCAATGACCACGTTCGAAGGCAACCAAGTGAGGTGTACCCTAAGAGTGCGCATGTGCGAGTGTATTGTTTTTCATTTATTTATCTTTGTACATGTCATGGGTGAGCTATGTTGATTTTAAGTTCATACATTGGATCTTGTCATGCATTCCCTATTATCAAACATCTAACAGTATATAGTTGTGGAATTTAAATTTGCGGAAATTAAATCTAAACTATTACAAGGCGTCGAGTATTTACATCGCCAAAAACAAACCTTTTAATTTAAATTGCGGAAAGTAAAATAAAGCGATAAATGATTAAAGTCCTAATTAAAAGTTATTACATACCGGAAGCAATTACAATATTGGAAATATGATACGCGTGCGAGAAAATTAAATCGGGCGAGTTTTTTAGGGTTTTGACCCTTTTTTGAAATAAAGCACTTTTTTGTTTATTTTTGAATTAAATGGGATTAAATTAAATGAACAATTAAATTAAATTAAATAATGAAAATATTTTTGGATTTTTGAGTTTTTAAGGAAATAAAATAAAAGGGTCAAAAGTTAGCAAAAACCTAATTCTACATTAATTTTAATTATTTTGCAAAAGATATTAAAAGTTAACCTAATTAACACTAAATTAATTAAGTTAATTTATTTACAAAAAAAAAATAAAAGTGATGAATTAATTTAATAAAATAGAACATATTTTTTTGTGATTTTGATTTTTATAAGGAAAATAAATAAATTAATTAGTTTAAATAATAAAGATAATAATATAAAGACAAATAAATAAAATAAATAAAAGATATAGAAAGAAATAACCAAATGGGTGTGGGCCTGATTTGAAGGTGAGGATAGCAATTCTGAAGCCCAATCCAAACCAGCCTGCTTTGACTTTCACCATCCCATGCGTATGCATTAACTGCAGAGTATGGTAAGCCTTCAATCCTGGCCTTCAGATTTGGCCTGGAGGCCATCTGGCGCCTGGAAATTTGAGGTGTATGGTAGACCACAAGGCATGAGAGACGCTGGATCAACTGCAAGAAAATAATAGCAAAGATGTTGGGGGACCTGGGATTCGAACTCAGGTCCCATTGGACTATGCACGCCTTCCACTACCACTCAGCCAACGCACTCAATTTGTTATTACAATAGATAACTAATATTCTAAGAAAAAAACAAATAATATGCTGGAAATTAAAAACGCGCGAGATTTGGTTTGAATGGGCCAATCGGACGTGAACACGTCTTCATCTTCTCCAATGGCCCTGGTTTATTTCCTGTGGATTTGAATCCGTAGCAAAATCCCTATTTTCCTTCTAAAATCATTTGTAGGCCATGGAAACGAGTTTTAAGAACATCATCATGATCGTCTCTCTTCCCTGAACACAACCATGGCCGTTATTTGTCCCAATTGTTCAGTGAGTTTTAGGAGGTTTCAGAGCTTGTGAATGGTTGCAACAGCTTCAGTGGATCTCCAGCAAGAGGTCTATGTGGAGATTTTGCTTTGAATCGAGCTCTAAGTATGATTTCAGTTTCAAGATTTTCAAGCTTTTTTCCATGTTTTGTTTGGCCGTTTGTGCAGCTTTTCAGGTCGTGTCTTTGTGTGTTTCATGTTGTATATGTATCATAGAAACAATTAGGTTAAATCTTGGGCTTGGAATCCTTGTGAATTGATGACTTTGGATATGATATGATTCCTCCATTAAAGGCCTTCAAATTCTTTCCAAATCCAAGATTTTGTGCATGATATGGCTTGGCACGAATTTGATCTTGTACCTCATGATAATTAAGACCTGTAATGATCAAAAAGATCCTATTCCATCAATATTTGGATTTTATTTGGATTAATATTGATTTAAAATGAATTAATCAAATAAAATAGAAAAATTAATTAATGGACATGAAACTGAAGATAGGACACGTGTGTGGTGTTACAAGATCAAATCAAGTGGAAAAAAGTCGGCCCTTTTGTCAAAATTTGAAATTTTGGGGATAGTTGACTTTTGGCAATTTTGGAAAAATGCCCAACTTCAACAATGCATAACTTCCTCAATTTTGAACTTTTGGAGGTGTTTTTTGACTTTTTATAAACCTTGAGATGTCATCTAACCAACCCTTTTGTTCGCATCTCATTTTGATATTCCATGCTCAAGTTATAAGCTTTGGCAAAAAAGGTGTTTTTGTTGACTTTCAAAAATGACCTATAATGTCCAAATTTGTAACTTTTTGTGAGAGCATTTCTTGATCTTGGGGTGTGAAGATGGATTGTATGAAATTTCATCCTCTTATAAATTAGCTTTGGATGGGTCATTTCTCATAAAGTATGAGAAAGTTATGCTTGGTCAAAGTTGAGTTGACTTTTCCTACAAAACCCTAATTTAGCAACTTTTGAATCTTGATGAATCTTGAGCAATCCTTGATGAATCATGATCAACCCTTAATAAAATGATGAATTATCCTTCAAAATTATAATTTTGACAAAAAATCTTGAGGTTTGACTATTTGTAGGTCACAGTTGACTTTTGCCCTAGCATAATCGATTTTGGGGCCTCTTGAGCAATTGACTGACCAAACTTTCTCTGCAAGGCTTGAAATTTTACATGGATGAACTTGAGAGAATATTAGGAAATTGGGAAGAACTTGGGGTCATTTGGATGTAAGGACCTTGATGCAACACAAAACCCTAATTTTGAATTGACTGCCTTAGGAGGTGATTTGACTGTCCAACTCTTGAGCTGACTTGAGTCACTTGGAGATTATTCTTGACATGTCTTGAGAAATATGGGAGGGCAAATTTTGGGGTACAACAGTGTCCTTTTTGTTTCTTCCGTGAATGATTTGACTACTCCTCTCCCAATTTTTAAGAAAAACCTCCTACGATCCGGTTTATTTCTAGGCTATAATGATCATTGTCACCTTTGTGCATCCCTGTCCAATGGTTGTATATTGTTGAAGATAGGTGTCCAAAGACTAATGAACGACAGGGAAATCCTATTTGAAAAGACTCCCTCTATAAAAAGCATGTATGAATATGTAAGATGTGAAGATGTGTCAATTATCACCATCTCTAGTAATCCTACAAGGGTATCCTCCAAATGGCTTATAAGGATTACTGACAGCCCTAAATATGCTCCCCTGAACATTACCTCTCCAGGGCCCATACCATATTCCTCTGACAAAGCCGTTCCTTAGAATTATGGAGCTGACGTTTATTATCATGGCGTCAAGCAAGACCCATTGGCCATCAAGAATGAAGTTACTGAAGATGCTGATCCTAACATTGACAACATTGTTGGGTCCAGTAAAGTTACCAGAAGCGGACGGATTTTCTCTCCTAAAATATCTTCAAAGATTGTTGTCACTCCTTCTAATACTCCTATTGTTACTCATGTTGCTACTCCTATTGTTACTCTTGTTGTTATTCCTTCTACTGAGTCATCTGAGACTCGAGGAAAAGAAGTATTGGTTGAGCCTTCCCGGATGGAGGTACCTAAAGAAGCCATTCTTGAGGCTTCCATGCAAGAATTGGAGGAAATTTTAAAAATCATACGGAAATGTGACTACAATATTATAGAACAATTGGGCAAAACCCCTTCGAAGATTGCAATGCTAGCTTTGTTGTTGTGCTCTGAGGCTCATGCTAAAGCCTTGGTGAAGTTTCTAAAATTTTCTCATGTACCACAAGAGACTTCTGCCGACCCATTTGAGAACTATGTTACCAGTGTGACTTCCGATAATGGACTAGGTTTCTCCGATGCTGATCTGACTCCTAAGGGAAGAAAACATAATGATGCCCTGCATGTCTCTATTGAATGCAGGGGCACTAGTCTAGCTCATGTATTGGTGGACACTGGTTCATCTCTGAATGTTCTACCCAAAGGTGCATTAGACAGATTGAATTACAAAGGAATTACATTGAAACCCAGCAATATTGTGGTGAGGGCTTTTGATGGTTCCAAAAGGATGTTACACGGGGAGGTATACATCCCGATCAAAGTGGGTTCCCAAACTTTTAACTCCACTTTCTACGTGATAGACATTCATCCATCTTACTCCTGCTTACTAGGACGCCATTGGGTTCATGGGGCCGGCACTGTCACTTCCACCTTGCATCATATGTTAAAATATTCGGTTAATGGAAAGGTTGTTACAGTCTGTGGAAAAGAAGAGTATATGGTAAGTGTTCTAGAAATTCTAGGCATTTTAAGTCAGAATTTTGACAGAACTTCTGGGCCAATTTTCATACGGTTACAATAGAAGTTTGCAAAAGTGATTCAAAGAGGGATTGCAGAGCATTTTACAAGCTTTCTAAAAAGTCAAAGAACTCTGTCAGATCATGCTAGAGCAGGGAGAATCAAAGATCAGAAGTTGGACATTCGTTCTTAAATTATGAGTCATTTTCATGATGAACATCTGATTTATTCTAAACAATGCAGCATAATCCCACTTTTCAGGCCCTCTAGCGTGTGTATTTATCTTTAATCAGAAGATTACACAAGCTTTTGAGCTATGAACCACTTGATTTAAGCTTTGTCCAATACACCTTGTCATTTAAGGAAGAAAGTTCACACTTCCATTCTGGAAAAGTGACTTTAATCACAAAGTCCACTCTCCTTAAGCCTTATGTTTGTTCTATCTGCACAAGCATCCCCTACAAACTCAGAGCAATCATGTTTAAATTTGCTAGCCACCATATCTTTCCTTGAAACCATGTTTGTCTAAGCTTGCTTCTATAACAATTCAAAATCTATAACATGTGATTTTGTACTTATGACTTCACAAAGCTTCCAAACCCTTTGCCTATAAATTAAACCCTCATTTTCAAGCTGAAGGGAGGATGGGACGAGCCTTGAAACTCACAAAAACTCTATAGAACTAGAAATTGCAACACAAACACAAAAACTCGTCATTTTTGATTTTTGAATCCAATCTCCAAAACCCCTCGTGCGTTTCTTGGCCAAACCAACCACAAAGTTTCTGATACACATAAAGAAGTAATCCCAACCTATGTTTTCAAACTGTAACATCATCTTCACCAAACTCCATTTTCAAAAACAGAGCATTACAACTTGGTTTCCTCAGAACATTCCAGTCATCCACAACTCAAGCAAACCATTGCATTAGCTTCCTGGTAACTTGAGGAAGTTAACTAGATCATCACAGCAACTTAAATCAATCTCTAATTCAGAACAAGATCTTCAGCTACAAGGTAAATTCTTCTGATTTTCATCTCATTACTTAGGCATTGTTAGGCTTGCATTTTCAAAGACAAAATATAGATATCATTGCTCTGAAACTGTACATATCCATAAATTTTATTTATATGGCCTGAGTAGAGAGAATTTATGATCAGAACTTCTTGAAAAAAAATTAGGGTATAGATTAGGGCTAGAAAAATTCATGTTTGTTTCTGATTTATAGTTTTAATGCTTTATAGTTCTGGAACCATGATGAAATTTTCCATAACTTTTATGTTTGCATTTTCCATTTTGGTTGAGAAATGAATGAGTTGTATATGCTCTGGCTGGCGCAAGGAAGAAGATGAAGTTCATCATCAGAACTGATTTTGTAATACATATTTATGGTTTTGTTTATAATACTGAATGTATAGCCACCCCAGTGGTAGAGAGCGCGCGCGTAAGGCATTAGTGTTAAGGGTCCTGGGTTCTATCCCCAGGAGCACCTTTTTGTTTTTTTATTTCTTAGGATTTTATCCCATTTACCTATTAACAACACGCCTAGGCCAGAACTTCTAAGCTGTCTCATCTTTTCTTCTAGTATTCCTCCCCATGAATCTGTTAACAACACGCCTGGGCCATAACTTCTAGGCCTTCTCATTCTTGCTTCATTTACCTATTAACAACACGCCTAGGCCAGAACTTCTAGGCTGTCTCATTTTTGCTCCTAGCATCACCCTCCCCATTTACCTGTTAACAATATGCTTGGGCCAAAACTTCTAGGCTGTCTCATCTTTGCTTCTAGCATCACCCCCTCCATATACTTGTTAGTGGCACACTTGGGCCAGAACTTCTAGGCTTTCTCATTTCCTGCTTCCAGCATCATCCCCCCATTTACTTGTTAGTATCGCGCCTGGGCCAGAACTTCTGGGCTTTCTCGTTTCCACTTTCTAACCCCCCCTGATTTTTATTTTATATTTTATATTTTTATTTTTATCTTCTTTCCTTAATATTATTATTTTTATTAATCAAAAACACCAAAAATTTATGTTGATTTTTTTTAATTATTTAGTTTATTTTTATTTAATTTAAAATAAAAAAGACAAAAAAAAATTTCTTATTTAACTACTTTTCTTTAACTTAATATTAAATTTAGATTTAGTTCACTTTCTTGGTTTAAATTTAATATTAACTTAGTTTAATTTTCTTACTTCTAACTATTTATCTTCTTTTAGAAATTTAGGTTAAAATATTTTCTTAAACAAAATCAAAACAAATTCATTTTCCTTTCATTCATGTCTTGTACATTATATTCATTTCAATTCTTGTACATTATTCAAGTTCAATATGGTTGTAATAGATAATTTGGTTTAATTTCTTGCAATCCCCATTTATAAATTTGTACACCCCATACCCAAGTGATGTAATAGCGTAGGATATTTACTTTCCACAATTTATAATTTTCATATAAATGCTAGTAATTTAGGGTTTGTATGGAAAGATAAAATCAATCTTAGACAAACCTAATCCAAGACAAAACAATGCATGAAAAAATAAACACTTGCACACTTTTCACCTCTAGGGTCCACTCCACTTGTTGCCTTAAAAATGGTCATGTTATGCATGTGAGATGCCTTAGCAAAAAACAATAAAAACTACAAGATCATAGTCCCTCGATGACGCTTCGAATGTTGCCTTACAAATGATCTTAGACCCTTAAGAAATATGCTAAGGTATCTCACAACATTGCATCTTATGACTATACGATGACCCACACCCGTCCCTTTACATCCAAAGATAAGTCTACTTACCAATCAATGGCGAGATAGCAATGTCAAAGGAAGAGAGAAATGAACAAAAGACTTTTGAGTAGGTAGAACATTATTAGTTTCTTGCTCACAATCCATCTTCAAAAACAAACATCTTTTCAAACATACCAAACACTTTCAAAAACATGAAATATTTTCAAAAAGTCCAACACTTTGTATGCATTCTTATAGAGAAGAGAATCATTACAAAGTTTTCCTAAATGAAGGCGCTTTTCAAAAATACATTCAAAACCCACCATAAAACACATTTCAAACAAAAAAATTCAAAAGTGATCTAGCAAGCAACTAAGAGCCCATAGATAACTACGGATGAACACGGTGCTAACACCTTCCCTTTTCATAATCTATCCCCGGACTCAAGAAAAAATCTCAAAGGTCTTTCCTATTCACCCTTTCCTTATTGGATAAAAGAAAAGTCGGTGGTGACTCTTGCTATCTGCAACAATTGCAATCAAACGCAACACAACCAAGTCAGTTCTCCCACCATATTACAAAACGGGCGACTTTGCTGGAGAGATAATTAAAAGTGGTGTTACCTTTGAGCTATATCACATTTAATTGCTTTCATTGTTTGACTTGCTTGCTTTACATTTATGGATCCTTGTTTGGGTTTGTATTGATCCTCTACCCGGATTGGAGAACACCATTAGGTAAGTAGCAATAGATCGTGTGGACTGTGTGGGGGTATACCGACATGGTTGAAGCGATGGCTACATTAGTGTGACACATTTGTTGGTACCGGTAGCCCTTGAGTTTAGTCAAGGAGAATAAGGGGTCGTTGTGTGGTGTCATGAAGCACTAACTGACCTTAGAACCTTTAATTGAACAACTTGACCATTAAGAAGTAGTGGGATAGCCGGATTTGGTGAAGCCCGAAGTTAATTGATACTCGATAATACGCTCATTGAGATAGGAATTTCGGGATATTTCGGTCGCCAATAAAGAGGCTTATGCTGAAGCAATGCCCGATGAAGAAAGATCAGTGATATTGAGATTCCCTAGAACCTGTTTACTTTCTAGGACAGGTTGAGCCAACTAAACTTCAAGAGGGTACTTAGAAGTGAACCTCATGCAAGCCTAAACCTAAGGACCTGTTTGCTTTGTGTATATGTTTGTTTGTACATAACATCATGACATCATTCCCTGGTATTTTGCACTAACCATTTCAAGGATCTAGAGTTTTATCTTTGTCTTATTTTGTAGGACATGGCTCCCAGTTGCAGGAATCCTGTCCAAATCAATCTCGTTAAAACGCCTCCTCAACTCAAAGAACTAGCGTCAAGGGTCCCTGAGAATTCTCCATTCACCGAGAGACATGGCCTACTTCTCAATCTGGTTACCTCAAGCCTTGATGAAGACATGATAAAGGTTCTCTTCCAATTCTTCAACCCTTTGCACCATTGTTTTACCTTTCCTGATTACCAACTTGTGCCCACTATGGATGAATTTTCTCAACTCTTGGGAATCCCTATCCTTGATCAACTACCCTTCAAAGTTATTGAAAGAGACCCAAGACCTGAGGAGATTTCTCGAGCTCTACATTTGCAACAATCTGACGTTATGGCCAATTGGGAAATGACAACTGGTGTCAAAGGTTTTTTAGCCAAGTTTTTGTTTGAGAGGGCTCAATATTTTTAGGATGATCTTGATTTACAAGCCTTTGAATAAGTGTTGTCTCTTCTCATCTATGGGATGGTTCTGTTTCCCAATCCGGATCAACTCATAGATGTGAACACAGTCAAAAAATTTCTATCTCGCAATCCGGTGCCCACTTTACTTGGGGATATCTTGCATTCTCTTCAAACCCACACCATGAAGAGAAGATGACTTCTTATGTTTTTCACTCCTCTTTTTTCTAGGTGGTTTATTTCGAACCTAGCCCGATCTGTTGTGAAGAATGAGAGTGTCTTAAGATGGTCTAGTAGGTTGATGTTACTCACACATTATGATATATATTGGTGTGCTTGATCTATGGAGGACATTACTATTATTGACCGTTGTGGGGAATTTTCTAATGTCCCTCTACTTGGAATTAGGGGAGGTATCAGCTACAATCATTATTTGGCTTTGCGATAGTTTGGGTATGCTAGGAGGGATGGCCCTCATGATGCACTTGTCCAAGGAATTACATTCGACTACGAGAACGATGTCCAAGGTTATCGTCAAAGATTTATACGAGCATGGGGAATGGTTAATAAGGTTGATAGAAAGACGTTGGGGCATAAGAAATCCATTCCTTTGGAGCCTTATCTCAAGTGGGTGCGAACTCGCACCAAAAACCTCATAATGCCTTATGAAGCCATCCCGCCTATCATCATGGATCTTGTCGCCGAAGGAGATGTTCGATATACCGTCCTTTATCCTGATATGCCCACTTCTCTTGAAGATTTGCAAAGAGCTTGGATTCAGCTAAAGGGGGAGCGAGACACCTTCGAAGCCCAGTTTTATGCAAGCGAGAAGAAGACATTGGAGCTCACGAGACAACTTCATGAGGGGAGGAGCCTGAATGCCTATATCGCTCCAAAGAGGAAGCATCCATGGGAGACTTGAGCCATTTTTATTGTATTTTAGTTCATTTTGTTTCAATGTAAGCCCAAGAGGCATGTTGTGATCAATTTGAATTTATTAATATAATTAATGTTTGTTCCTTTTTGTCTAAACAAATTTAAATCTTCTAAGTCCTTGAAATCATTTGCATACAAATTTTCATTCATCATAACATAAACAGGTTTCCCACAATAGGTTTCCTTATATTTCTACTATTTATTTGTGTAAGATGGATATCGAAAAACAGTGAAGGACTTGCAAGCGCAAATTTCCCAGTTCCAAGAGACCTTGCTAACCCTAGCTAAGGGGCAACAAGAGCTGATGACTATGCCAGTAGCCAAGAAGAAAACAAAAAAGAAGGCCTTCATCAACATGGGTAAGAGATTCAAAGGTCCGGTTCGTCAGGTACATATAGTCGAAGAGTCATCCGAGGAGGACAAAAATCAAGACGAAGAGGTAAGGAGAGTCTGTGCTAGGGGTGCCAATAATCAAGCTTCCGAAGATGAAGACTACTTTGATGAGAAATACACTCCGGCTGAGGATAAATACAAACAGTTACAAGATAGGCTAAAGGTTGTTGAAATTCAAGTCGTTCGTGGTTTGGATTTTGGTGAGTTGGGCTTAGTACCTGGGGTCGTCATCCACCATAAGTTCAAAATACCAGTCTTAGCCAAGTATGACGGGGTTTCCTATCCGAAACTTCATCAAAGGTCTTACGTGCGCAAGATGCAGCCACACACTACCGACAAAAAGCTCTGGATTCATTTCTTCCAAGAGAGTCTGGATGGGACTCAACTAGAATGGTTCTATCAATTGGAGGGTTCCCACATCCACACATGGGAAGATCTAGCCACTGCTTTTTATCATCAGTATTAATACAATGTCGATCTGGCACCAACTAGAGTCCAACTTAAAGGCATGACAATGGGTACCAATGAGGGGTTTAAGGAATACGCACAAAAATGGATGGATCTTAATGGTAGGGTCCAGCCACCGCTTACTGATAGAGAACTATTTGACATGTCCATGGGTACATTAACTGGCCCACTTTTCAACCTATTGATTGGCAGTTCTTCGTCTGGTTTCACCGAGTTGATCCTAACTAGTGAAAGAGTCGAAAGTGGCATTAAGAGCATAAAAATTCCCATGACATCTGCTTCCGTATCCAACTCTATAAAGAATCCCTTCACTGGAAAGAAAGAAACAAATGATGTGTATGGGGAAAGGGCCCATACCAAGAAGGATCACCGACCCTCTGTTAATTCTGTGTTAATCTCCAACCCTCCATCTGCTCAAAGACAATCATCTAACAATCAATGATCCAAAGTTCCTCGAAGACAGTTCACGAGAATAAGCATGTCGTTGTCCCAAGCCTTACAACATATATTGAAGGCCAATTTAATGACATTACGCAATCCACCATCCAATCCAGATATTTCATCACCAAAGTACAATCTGAATGCCAAGTGCGCGTATCATTCCAACAGTCCTAGGCATGAAACTGGTCAGTGTTTGGCTTTGAAGAATAAGATTCAAGACCTGATAGATAATAAAACAATTGAATGTGATCCACCTGCTACTCCAAATGTGATAACCGCACCAATGTCGAACCATGGAAAAGGTGTTAATGCAATTGATGGTACTACTTTTGTTTCTTCCATTGAGAATTTAACAACTACATTAACTATTGTGAAGGATAATTTGCTGAAAGTCGGGGTGTTCCCTGGCTGTTCTAAAGATTGTGTTTACTGTGATGAATAAGTAAATGGGTGTAAGCGGCTGAAGGAAGGTGTGCAACGCTTGATAAATAGCTGCAAGATTCTGTTTGAGAAGATTCCTACCATCAAAAGTTTAACCAACAAAACTGAAGACTTGTCCATAATAACAATTTCCAACAAGCCTTTTAGGATCCCCTCAAAGGGTCCTATTAGAATTTCAAATGAACCAACCATTGCTCCTTTAATAATCACTGTCGCTGGGCCTATCCCTTACTCTTCTGACAAAGCAGTTCCATGGAACTATGGTGCCGAGGTTTATTATCATGGGATAAAACAAGATTCTTGGATCATTAAAGATGAAGTTGATGTTATTAATATTGCAGGTTCTAGTAAAATGACAAGAACGTGGAGGGTATTTTCCCCTGATATTTCACCACCCACTACTACAACAACTCTTGTCCGCATAACCAATGACAATTCTAGTGCCAATACCAAAGGCAAAGAAAAAGAAGGTGATCCTGTTGGGATAGAGGCACCTACCAACGATACTGACGCTGAAGAACCCTCCGCTCGAGAAATAGAGGAAATCCTGAAAATCATAAAGAAGAGTGACTTCAAAATAGTTGAGCAGCTGGGGAAAACCCCTTCCAAAATTTCCATGTTGTCATTGTTACTCTGCTCGGACGTTCATGCCCAGGATCTAATCAAGTTCTTGAAGAAATCCCATGTACCCCAAGAAACCACAACTGACCAGTTCGAGAACTGTATAGCAAGTTTGACGACTGACAACTGATTAGGGTTCTCCGACGCTGATTTGACTCCTATGGGAAGAAACCACAATAAAGCCTTGCATATCTGTATTGAATGCAAGGGAACCACCTGGGCTTATGTCTTAGTTGATATTGGCTCATCTTTAAATGTGTTACCCAAAGGTGCGTTGGACCGGCTATATTGTAAAGGAATGGTACTGAAGCCAAGCGATATTGTCGTAAGGGCTTTCGATGGGTCTAAGAGAATGGTTCATGGAGAGGTGGATCTCCTAATTAAAGTTGGCTCACAGATTTTAAACTCTACCTTTTATATAATGGACATACGTCCCACCTATTCTTGTTTGCTTGGACGCCCTTGGGTCCATGGGGAAAGGGCAGTAACATCCACCCTTCATCAAAAATTAAAGTATCCAGTCAAAGGGAAGATCATTACTGTTAGCAGAAAAGAAGAATTTATGGTGAGACATCTTAATTCCTTCAAGTATGTGGAAATGGATGGTGAATTCATAGAGACTCCGTGCAAGGCCTTCAAAATTATTCCTCCTATGGTTGTCGCCACCTAAATCTCCTCCAACATATCAAAAGCTGACGAAGTTATACCAAGAATGGTTTCGCTTAAGGATGCATGTGCCATGGTCGAAGATCGTAACTGTACTATATGGGGATAACTTCCCGACATTCCGTTTAAAGCAGATAAATTTGTATTAGGTTTCACCATCGAAGCTCAGAAAGAAGTCAGACGCACTCGCATGGGAAATCCACCTCTCCGCATTGGGAATCATGAAGTGAACGTTGTGGAGGACTCTGATGATGAAAATATTTTTGAAGATTGGATCTACCCAACTGTCGAAGGAAAGCTCAACAACTGGCATGCAAAGGATTTCACTCCCATCTCCTTCATTGAGGAGTAATTACGGTTTACTAGTTTTTGTTAATTCAAGAACTTTTGTCTGTAATCTTCATTTCAAAACAATGACTTTTAAGCTATGTGCCTTTCCCGGGGCATTATGGTCCACTTGTTAAGGGTTTTGTTCATGTTAATTTATCATATGATCATTTAATATAAACCATTGGACCTTTTGCATTCAATTTTTTGTGTTCATTGTCTTTCTTTTCCTTTATTGCATTTTTTCAATAGCCATGTATCTTACATGCACACACACACACACACACACACACACACACACACACACACACACTTGCAGATATTCATCCACTCCGGATCTCATTACCAACAACTCTACTATTGCCAATTATGACTTTGAACATCCAATTAACCAAGCTGAAGACGAAGGCCAGGAAGATTGTGAAATACCAGGAGAATTAGCCAGACTTCTAATGCAAGAAGAGAAAGTTATTTCACCTCATGAAGAGCCAGTCAAAGTTATCAACTTTGGTACTAAGACAGATAAGAGAGAGGTCAAGATCGACACCAACCTAGAAGATGGTATCAAGAGCATATTGGTTCAGGTGTTGCATGACTATGTTGAAGTGTTTGCTTGGTCGTATGAAGATATGCTAGGATTGGATACCAACATTGTGGTTCATCGTCTGCCAATGAAGGAAGACTGTCCCCCTGTTAAGCAAAAGGTCCATCGTATGCAGCCCGACATGTCTGAAAAGATAAAGGCCGAGGTAATGAAACAATTTGATGCAGGTTTTATGGCCGTCACATCTTATCCTCAATGGGTTGCAAACATGGTCCCCGTGCCAAATAAAGATGAAAAGGTTTGCATGTGTGTGGATTATAGGGATCTAAATAGGGAAATCCCCAAACATGATTTCCCTCTACCACATATTGATGTCTTGGTTGATAACACCGCTCAATACAAAGTCTTCTCCTTCATGGATGGATTTTTTGGGTACAACCAAATCAAGATGGCTCCCGAAGACATGGAAAATACCACCTTTGTTACGTAATGGGGCACCTTTTTCTATAAAGTCATGCCATTCAGATTGAAGAATGCCGGGGCAACATATCAAAGAGCTATGGTAGCTTTATTTCATGATATGATTCATCATGAAATAGAAGTCTATGTGGATGATATAATTTCAAGATTGCAAACCGAAGAAGAGCATCTCAATCACCTATACTAGCTATTCGAGAGGTTGAAGAAGTACAAGTTGAGGTTGAACCCTAATAAGTGCACATTTGGAGTAAGATCTGGAAAGCTTTTAGGTTTTTTCATCAGTGGTAAAGGCATTGAAGTTGATCCTACAAAGGTAAAAGCCATTCAAGAGATGTCAGTTCCCCGCTCTGAGAAGGAAGTTAGAGGATTCTTGGGTCGTCTTAATTACATTGCTTGCTTCATCTCTCACTTAACTTCTACTTGTGAGCCAATCTTCAAACTCCTGAAGAAAGATCAAGTAGTCAGATGGAACAACGACTGCCAAGCTGCCTTTGACAAGATTAAAGAATATTTGTAAGAACCTTCTATTCTTATGCCTCCAGTGGAAGGAAGACCATTAATCATGTACTTGATTGTGCTAGAGAATTCTATGGGGTGTGTGTTGGGCCAACATGACGAGTCTGGTCGAAAATAGCATGCAATTTACTACCTGAGCAAAAAGTTTATCGACTGTGAAACCAGATATTCATTGCTCGAGAAAACTTGTTATGCTCTGGCATGGGCAGCTCGCCGGCTAAGACAATATATGTCGACTCACACCACTGTATTGATTTCAAAGATGGACCCCATCAAGTATATCTTCGAGAAGCCCGCTCTCTCCGGACGGATAGCTAGATGGAAAATGATTCTGACTGTATACGATATTCAATATAAAACACAAAAAGCCATCAAAGGAAGTGTATTGGCAGATCATTTGGCTCATCAAGCTGTAGATGACTATTAATCTATTAACTTTTGACTTCCCAGATGATAATATCATGTTAGTGATAGACTGTGCAAAACATGGACTGTATGACGGGCCTGAACAAGGATCCCAATGGACTATGGTTTTTGATGGAGCTTCCAACGCTTTGGGTAACAGAATTGGTGCGGTGATAATTTCTCCTGAAGGTTGCCACACTCCTTTCACTGCTAGACTTTGCTTCAATTGTACGAATAACATGGCTGAGTACGAGGCATGCATCTTAGGTTTGAAGGCTGCTATTGACCTAAGGATCAAGCATTTGGATGTATTCGGAGATTCTGCTCTAGTGATCAGTCAAGTCAAAGGGGAATGGGACACTAAGAATCCTAATATAATTTCTTACAAAGAGCTTGTGTTAATTCTGATTCCATGCTTCGAAGAGATCACCTTTGAACATTTCCCTAGGGAGGAAAATCAATTAGTCGATGCCTTGGTAACAATGTCTTCCATGTTCAAATTCAAATGGGACAACGAAGCTCCTATGATAACCATCGAAAGATTTGACGAACCTGCACACTGCTATGAGCTTGATATTGACGAAGAGAAACCATGGTATCATGAGGTGAGGAGATATCTTAAGGCACAAGAATATCCTGAAGGAGCTTCCATCAATGATAGGAAATTCTTGCAAATATTTTCAGCCAAATTCTTTCTAAGTAACGGAATCCTATACAAGCGTAACAATGATTCTACTCTACTCCGATGTGTGGACAAGAAGGAAGCAGGAAAAATTATGGAAGACATGCATGATGGCCTCTTTCGGACCCACTCTAGTGGACACACTATGGCCAAGAAAATTCTGAGGGCTGGTTATTATTGGTCCACAATGGAAACTGATTGTCATCATCACTCCAGGAGTTTCCATAAGTGTCAAATCTATGCTGAGAAGGTCTATGTACCTTCTAATCCTCTAAATGCCATGACTGCACCGTGGCCATTTGCAATGTGGGGCATTAATATGATTGGAGAGGTTAAACCTACTACTTCCAATGGACACCGTTTCATCCTCGTGGACATTGATTATTTTACCAAGTGGGTCTAAGTTGCCTCATTTGCCTCTGTCACCAAGAATGTGGTAGCCAAGTTTATCAAGCATAATCTCATCTGCCATTACGGTATCCCCGAAAGGATTATCACCGACATTGGAACTAATATCAACAATGCTATGATTACAGAACTTTGTACTTAGTTCAAAATCAAGCATCACAATTCTTCTCCATACAGACCCAAGATGAATGGCGCAGTGGAAGTTTCCAATAAAAATATCAAGAAAATTGTGCAAAAGATGGTAGTAACCTATGAAGACTGGCATGAGATGCTACCATTTTCTCTCCATGGATACCGTACTTCGGTTTGTACGTCAACTGAGGAAACTCCTTTCTCCTTGGTCTATGTCATGGAAGTTGTCTTGCCTGTAGAAGTTCAAACTCCCTCTCTAAGGATAATGAAAGAAGCAACTCTAAGCAAAGACGAATGGATTCAGACTAGGTTGGATCAGCAGAATTTGATTTACAAGAAGCGACTGCTTGCTGTTTCCCATGGCTAGGTGTATCAAAAGAGTATGATCAAGGCGTTCAACAAAAAGATCAAGCCTCGAGTGTATCAAGTTGGCGACTTGGTAATAAAGTGCATCATTCTTCCACAAAGCGACCCCAGGGGCAAAATTGACTCCCACTTACGAAGGGCCATTTGTTGTTAAGAAAGTTTTCTCCGGTGGTGCCATGATGCTGACTACTATGGATGGTGAAGATTTCCAACATCCCGTGAACGTGGACATAGTTAAAAAATACTACGCATGAAATGACCCGCTAGGTTGACATGCCTATGCAAAAATAAGAGCATCCCGATGAACCAAAGAGGTTCGGGAAAAAGTTAGGAATATATGCAAAAGATTGTACACCCGGTAAGTCGAAAACCCGAAAGGGCAACTTAGGCAAAAACGGGTATCCTGGTGGGCTGAAAACCCGAAAGGACGGTGCAGGAAAAAGTTAAGGATTAAAGCGTATGACTATGTCCCGTGGGGTCTCTACAACCAGCTTTATTACCAAAGTCCAAGTTCAAATGGTCCAAGATCAATCCAGTCAACTTTTATTCAACGACAATGGATAATGTTCGAAGACATAGGGACAATAGTGGGGTTGGAACACAATGAGATCACTTTCACATGGATATTATTTTGTTTTTACTTTGTATTCTTTCCATTCTTTTGACGATTTCCTCTTACTAGGATCTCGGTCTCTTTGTACAAAAACGTCTATTCATGGGCAAAACATCAATACAAATATACTTTGAAATGAAAACTTTCTACTTTTTCTGTTTTGAGTGCAAAAGTGTACAATGACTAAAATTGAATGAACATATGCATACGAACATAACGTTTAAAAATAGTGATGAGCATCTCCTTCAATGTATTTGAGATATCCCCATAAAGTTATTTCATTAACATTATCCCCTCGGACTTGGATTCACGAAATCCCCAGCCAGAGTTTGAATCTCTTGAAAACCCTCTCCCCAGCCGAGTTGGTCTCAAAAAAGGCCTTGTGGATTTTTCTTTCTGAAAAAAGAAGTCACTTCCCCAGCAGTTCGTTAAATATCCTTTCCACCAGGGTTTATTTCCCCAACAAACTACAAATTCCTCAGCTTGAGTTTTCCTCACTGACTATTACAAATCAAGGGACCGCAACCTCTAATCCCCAGTGAAGTCGCCAACAGAGTCATTGCTATCTTCGAAAGTAGTTATAAATCCTGGACCCGACCAGATAATAGTTTAACTTCTTCAAATTACTGAAACCTAGACCCAACTAGATAACATTTTAAGTTTCTGAAACTTGGAACTGACCAGATAACAATTAATCTCAATTTTAAGTTACTAAAGCCCGAACCCGACCAAATAATAGTTTAACTTCTTCAAATTGCTAAAACCTGGACCTCACCAGATAACAGTTTGAGTTTCTGAAACTCAGACCCGACAAGATAACAATTAATCTCAATTTTAAGTTACTAAATCCTGGACCAGACCAGATAATAGTTTAACTTCTTCAAATTGCTGAAACCTGGACCCGACCAGATAACAATTTGAGTTTCTGAAACCTGGACCCGACCAGATAACAATTAATCTCAAGTTTAAGTTACTAAAGCCTAGACCCAACCAAATAATAATTTAACTTCTTCAAATTGTTGAAACCTGGACCCGACCAGATAACATTTTGAGTTTATGAAACCTGGACCTGACCAGATAATAGTTAATATTAATTTTAAGTTACTAAAGCCTAGACCCGATCAGATAATAGTTTAAATTCTTCAATTGCTGAAACCTGGACCCGACCAGATAACAGTTGATCTCAATTTCAAGTTACTAAAGCCTGGACCCGACCAAATAATAGTTTGATTTCTTCAATTGCTGAAACCTGGACCCGACTAGATAACAATTTGAGTTTCTGAAACCTGGACCCGACCAGATAACAGTTGATCTCAATTTCAAGTTACTAAAGCCTGGACCCGACCAAATAGTAGTTTGACTTCTTCAATTGCTGAAACCTAGACCCGACCAGATAATAGTTGATATCAATTTCAAGTTACTAAAGCCTGGACCCGACCAGATAATAGTTTGACTTCTTCAATTGCTGAAACATGGACTAGACCAGATAACAGTTTTAGTTTCTGAAACCTGAACCCGACCAGATAATTGTTAATCTCAATTCTTAGTTATTGAAGCCTCGACCTGACTAGATAGCAGTTTAACTTCCTCAAATCATTGTTGAAACATGGACCTGACCAAATAATAGTTTGAGTTACTGAAGCCTAGACCCGACCAGATAACAGATTAACTTCCTCAAATCATTGCTGAAACCTGGACCCGACCAGATAGTAGTTCAACTTCTCCAATTACTGCAAAGTCTGGACCCGGCCAGATAGCAGTTTAAAAGCTCCTCTTCCCCATTATAGTTTTCCATTATCCCCAGTGAGTTGTTGTAAAGCCTGGGATCTGACCAGATAAAAATTAACTTCCTTATCCCCAGCAAGTTGGTGGGAAACCTAGAATCCGACCAGATAACAACTAACTTTTGAGAGGTAATTCCCCACTAGAGCAACAGACGAATATAAATCCTGAACTCTTTCCCCAAGCAGAGATCAACACTCTCCACAGAGTCTTATCAAGAAAAAAATCAACATTCCCTAGTGGAATTTTCCTCAACACTATAGGAATCCCCGGCAGAAGCATCGTGTCCAGCATCTATCAAGGATAGGATTCAACAACATTTTTGCATTCATACATCATACAACATACATAACACAACATAATCTCATTTATTTTGAGAACATCATTACACCAAGCATACATGCACATACAACTAACCCTTTTGTTTCCTTACAGATAAATCACTGATCCAGAGACCTATTCTGGATCAG
This sequence comes from Vicia faba, assembly GCA_948472305.1. Taxonomy (NCBI): domain Eukaryota; kingdom Viridiplantae; phylum Streptophyta; class Magnoliopsida; order Fabales; family Fabaceae; genus Vicia; species Vicia faba. The sequence continues at coordinate 1,290,605,244 of OX451735.1, read as the reverse complement.
AATTATTTCTTCCAGTTAAACACAGACAAAACACCTAATTTTTACCAAAGATTTAAATTGATGTTTTCCCCCCAGCTTGTACCATCATTTCTCCAAATGGCAGCTATAAGCCCTTTCCCAAATCAATACATCATCAAGTGCAAATTTCTGGGCACTTTAGTGTTCAATCATCTTTCACCTTCAAGTCACAAAAGGCGAACCCGCCAATCTCACTCTTAAGGTTCAAGAAGATTTAACAGGGGAAGCTGTTGTACCCCAAAATTTCCCTCTCAATTTCTCAAAGATTCCCTCACAAGATCTCCATTGATTCAAAACTGCACCAGGATTGATCACCTCAAGATACCTCCCCAATTCAAAATTAGGGTTTAAGTTTGTATAAAGAAAATTGGACCTTTAAATGTTTTATATAGTTTTAATGGATCATTTTGGACTCTGAAGATTGCTCATGTCAAGTTTCAGGCTTTGGATTACATTTTTGCTCAAACAATTGATCAGTTGACCTAAAATTAAAAGTATTAGGGAGAAAGTCAAATGTGGTCAATTTACAATCAAAACTCATAATTTTGATCCATAACAACATATTAAACTCATATGAACCATTTGGTCAAGTTTGGATCACAATTCCTCAAGAAATTTGATCAAATCAAAAAAAGGGAAAAATGGTCAAAATTAGGGTTTTTGACTGAGAAGGTTCAATTTTTGACTTTTGACCTAGCATATGACTTGTTTGGTTTGAGGAATGATATCAAGTATTTCAAATGCATCATTTTGACCTAATGGCATGGTTCAAAACATTTCTCAAGATCAATTGATTGATATTTGAAATTTGGTCAACTGATGAAAAAGTCAATTGTACACTGAAAAGTCAAACTTTGACTTTTGGATCAAAATCAAGTTTCAAAACTCATATTTAATCAAGACATGAATATTGTTCATCAAGAAATCAAAAGTCAAGATTACTTTGAAAAAATTATAAATTTTAAACACTTAGAAATTTTTCTAAGTGTTAAGAAAAATATGATAATTTCATAAGTTTGCGCCAGATTTTCACCATGATGCAAGATGATTCAAGAAAAACTTCCAACATGAAAGTTTTAGATCTCAATGAGATCATAAACATTGTAGGGCAGGACTTCTTCTATAAATTCTTGGATCTCAATTTATGAATCCATGAAGACATGTCCTTGAAACTAAAACACTTAGTAAAATTCTAAGCATTTTAAGTCAGAATTTTGACAGAACTTCTGGGAAAATTTTCATACAATTACAATGGGAGTTTGCAAAAGTGATTCAAAGAGGGATTGAAAAGCATGTTACAAGCTCTATAAAAATTCCAAGAACTCTATCAGATCATGCTGGAGCAGGGAGAATTAAAGATCAGAAGTTAGACATCCGTTCTAAAATTATGAGTCATTTTCATGATGAACATCTGATATAATTCCAAACAATGCTGCATAGTCCCACTTTTCAGGACCTCTAGCGTGTGTATCTATCCTTAATCATAAGATTACACAAGATTTTTAGCTATGAACCACTTGAGGAAGAAAGTTCACACTTCCATTCTAGAAAAGTGACTTTAATCACAAAGTCCACTCTCCTTGAGATTTGTGTTTGTTCTCTCTGCACAAGCATCCCCTACAAACTCAGAACAAGTGTGTTTAAAGTTGCTAGCCATCTTATCTTTCCTTGAAACCATGTTTGTCTAAGCTTGCTTCAACAACAAGTCAAAATCCACAACATGTGATTTTGTACTTCTGACTTCACCATGCTTCCAAACCCTTTGCCTATAAATTAAACCTTCATTTGCAAGCTGAAGGGAGGATAGGACGAGCCTTGAAACTCACTAAAACTCTCTAAAACTAGAAATTGCAACACAAGCACAAAAACTTGTCATTTTTTATTTTTGAATCAAATCTCCAAAACCCTTATGCGTTTCTTTGCCAAACCATCCACAAAGTTTCTGATACACATATAGAAGTAATCCATACCTCTGTTTTCAAACTGTAACGTCATCTTCACCAAACTCCATTTTCAAAAACAGAGCATTACAACTTGGTTTCCTTAGAACATTCTAGTCATCCACAGCTCAAGCAAACCATTACATTAGCTTCCTGGGAAATTGAGGAACCTAACCAGATCATCACAACAACTTGAATCAAGCTCTAATTCAGAACATGGTCTTCAGCTGCAAGGTGAGTTCTTTTAATTATCATCTCATTATTTAGGCATTGTTAGGCTTTCATTTTCAAAGATAAAATGTAGATATCATTGCTCTGAAATTACATATCCATATATTTTATTTATATGGCCTGAGTAGAGAGAATTTAGGATCAGAACTTCTTGAAAAAAATTAGGGTTCAGATTAGGGCTAGCAAAATTCATGTTTGTTTCTGATTTATAGTTTTAATGCTTTATAGTTCTGGAACCATGATAAAATTTTCCATAACTGTCATGTTTGCATTTTCCATTTTGGTTGAGAAATGAATGAGTTGAAGATGCTCTGGTTGGCGCGAGGAAGAAGATGAAGTTCATCATCGGAACTAATTTTGTAATACATATTTATGGTTTTGTTTATAATACCGGATATATAGCCACCCCAGTGGTAGAGAGTGCGCGCGTAAGGCATTAGTGTTAAGTGTCTTGGGTTCTAGCCGCAGGAGCACCTTTTTGTTTTTTTATTTCTTAACATTTTATCCCATTTACCTATTAACAACACGCATAGGCCAGAAATTTTATGTTGTCTCATCTTTGCTTCTAGTATCCCTCCCCATGAATCTTATAACAGAACACCTGGGCCAGAACTTCTAGTCCTTCTCATTCTTGCTTCATTTACCTGTTAACAACACGCCTAGGCCAGAACTTCTAGGTTGTCTCATTTTTGCTCCTAGCATCACCCTCCCCATTTACCTATTAACAATATGTCTGGGCCAGAACTTCTAGGATGTCTCATCTTTGATTCTAGCATCACCCCCACCATATACTTGTTACTGACACGCGGGGGCCAGAACTTCTAGGCTTTCTTATTTCCTGCTTCCAGCATCATTCCCCCATTTACATGTTAGTAGCGCGCCTGGGCCAAAACTTTTGGGGTTTCTCATTTCCACTTTCTAACCCCCCTGATTTTAATTTTTTATTTTTTATTTTTATTTTTATCTTCTTTCCTTAATATTATTATTTTTATTAATCAAAAAGCCAAAAATATTATGTTAATTTTTTTAAAATTTTTTTTATTTAACTTAAAATAAAAAAGACCAAAAATATTTTCTTATTTAAATTCTTTTCTTTAACGTAATATTAAACTTAGATTTAGTTCATTTTCGAGGTTTAAATTTAAAATTAACTTAGTTTAATTTTCTTACTTCTAACTATTTATCTTCTTTTATAAATTTAGGTTAAAATATTTTCATAAACAAAATCAAAACAAAATCATTTTCCTTTCATTCATGTCTTGTACATTATATTCATTTCAATTCTTGTACATTATTCAAGTTCAATATGGTTGTAATAGATAATTAGATTTAATTTCTTGCAATCCCCATTTGTAAATTTGTACACCCCATCCCCAAGTGATGTAATAGCGTAGGATATTTACTTTCGGCAATTTATCGTTTCCATATAAATGCTAGTAATTTAGGGTTTGCATGGAAAGATAAAATCAATCTTAGAAAACCCTAATCCAAGACAAAAACAATGCATGAAAAAATAAACACTTGCACACTTTGCACCTCTAGGGTCCACTCCACTTGTTGCCTTAAAAATGGTCATGTTATGCATGTGAGACACCTTAGAAAAGAACAATAAAAAATACAAGATCATAGTCCCTCGATGACGCTTCGAATGTTGCCTTACAAATGATCTTAGACCCTTAAGAAATATGCTAATGTATCTCACAACATTGCATCTTATGACTATACGATGACCCTCTCCCGTCCCTTTACATCCAAAGATAAGGCTACTTACCAATCAATGGCGAGATAGCAATGTCAAAGGAAGAGAGAAATGAACAAAATACTTTTGAGTAGGTAGAACGTTCTTAGTTGCTTGCTCACAATCCATCTTCAAAAACAAATATCTTTTAAAACACACCAAACACTTTCAAAAACATGAAATATTTTCAAAAAGTCCAACACTTTGTATGCATTCTTATAGAGACGAGAATCATTACAAAGTTTTCCTAAACGAAGGTGCTTTTCAAAAATACTTTCAAAATCCACCACAAAACACATTTCAAACAAAACAATTTCAAAAGTGATCTAGCAAGCAACTAAGAGACCGTAGATAACTACGGATGAAAAGGGTGCTAACACCTTCCCTTTTCATAATCTACCCCCCCCCCCCCCCAACTCAAGAAAATATCTCAAAGGTCTTTCTTGTTCTTTTCACCCTTTCCTTATTGGATAAAAGAAAAGTCGGTGGTGTCTCTTGCTATTCGCAACAATTGTGATCAAACACAACCAAGTCAGTTCTTCCACCGTATTACAGTAAGCGACCTGAATTCTTTCAGATATGTCGAGATGGACGGCGATTTCATTGAAACCCCCTGTCAGAATTTCGAAGAGGTTCCTTAGACAATCGATGTTACCAAAATTTCTAATGTTTTTCCGAAGATTATCATACCTCCATTAAAGATGGCTTCTCTTAAGGACGCCAAGCTTGTGATTGAAGAAGGTGGGTGTATTATTTGGGGCCAACTCCCTGACATCCCTTATAAGTATGACAAATTTGGTTTGGGTTTCACTTCAGGAGCTCAAAAAGCTATCCTTTGTGCTTGCGGCAGAGGACCACCACTACGCATCAGCAACCATGGAGGCAATGTTGTGAAGGAAGGTGACAATGACTGTAACTTGGACAATTGGATCTTCCCTACTATCAACGGTGGACTCAATAATTTGATGGCTAGAGACTTTATGCCTATCTCTTTTATCCAGGAGTAAATGTTTTTCTATTTTTGAGGATATGTAATTTTTGAACAAGTTAAACTCTAAATACTTGTGTCTTACCCGAGGAACAACGGTCTATTTGTGAGGGTTATAACACTTCATTTTCATATGTCATTAATAAATAATTGGACGTTTTTTTTCATTCAAATTTTACCCTCTCTGTCTTTCTTTTAATTTTATTTTGACAAAATAGTTATGTGTTGTACCCCAATTTTTACCCCTAAGATCTCTTTATCAAACCATGTTGATTCCATTACAATAAGATCACACTAGGATTCTTGGTTCCCCTCCCTATATTTAGCTTTGCACTTTGAGGAATCACCAAGCACCTTGACTTGTGTTCTTTTGTGATCATGAATATATTTTTTGTCGTTATTTCTTCTTTTAATTAATAAAATGCAATGTTGGTTTGTCTTGCTTGTTATCCATGTAGGTAAAGGCAATGAGATTTAACAAGTTGCCTCATGGGTTCATGAGTTTATTTCCATTCCCTAGTCAATAAAGCTTGAGAAGTTCATATAAGTTCAGATGCGCCTAAGAGGGGGGGTGAATTAGGTTCTTTAAAACTTTTTCTGAATTGTATGAATATTTTTGCAAGTGTTTCTTTTCTTTCTTTTTCTGATAAGTGATGAAAGCAGTAAATGCGGAAAGTAAAGAACACAATGATGTATCCTGGTTCCCCTCAAGTCCGAGAGTACTCCAGTCCCCTTTCAACATGAAAGAGATTTCCTTATTGTTGGTAATTTGTACAAGACTACCTAACAAGCCAATAACAATCCTCTTGTACCAAGAACAATCCTCTTGGATTTTTCACTAAGACCACAAAGAGAACAATCCTCCCTAAGTGTCTTTCTTGTATCCAACAATCCTGAAAACAAGTACAATAGTTTGTTTGATTTTGTATAAGAATTTGAAATTGTAAGAGCAATGTCAATCACTTGATTGATCTTTTCTTATAAATATGAAATTTAAGATGGAATACTCTTCTAAGTGCTCAAGAACAATTTTCAGAATGCATATGAAAATGATGAACAAGATCTTGAGTATAAAAAGTATAATAAAAAATAAGAAAGTTGTTAGATTTTTGTGATTGATTCTTTTTGAATTTTTTTTTATTTTTTTTATTGATTTTCAAAATTCTAAAGTGAAAATAATTTATAGTGTAGTAATGCCTTTTCAATGAAACATAGCAATGTTTAGACCATTTTTACTAAAACAAGAAATATGAAAAGATACAAGCATTGCCATGAAAAGGTGTTACCAAAGGTTGTTGGAAAAAATAAATTTTTTCAAAATTTAAGGCATAACAACCGATTGCACCAGAGCAGCAATCGATTGCAGCATAGCAACGTTTTAAAAAATTGAAAATTATAACTAGGACAACCGATTGTCATTGAGGAGCAATCGGTTTCTCTAAAGCCAACGTTCAAAAAATTTGAAAATAAAACACATGACAACCGATTGCATGTCAAACAGAATCAAATGTTTCTTGGATGCAACCGATTGTTGTTTTATGACAATCGATTGCTTTAGTACAAAAATTGAAAAAACATTATTTTCAAAGATTTTAAACAATTTAAACTATCCTTCTTTAATCATACTTAGTATATACTCAAAATATTATTTTAATAAATTAAATGCATGATTAAAAATAGTTTTGAGAACTAAGAGCATAAGATCAAAAATCTCATATACCTTAAGCCATAAGTCTTGAAATGTTGATCTTGATCAATGAATCTTTGCTTGAGATAAATCTTATATCTTGATCCATTCATTTTTGCATGCTAGCTTGTATTCATCAAAACATTTGCAAATCTTGATTTCACATTCTCCCCCTTTTTGATGATGACAACCATTGCTTGAAGTTTGGAGTGCATCTTGGTTTTCTCTAATCAAAGTTGTTAAAAAAACTCCCCCTAAGTCAAAGACTCCCCCTTAATCTATTGCATGAGAGTTTTGAAGATTGCTTGCTTGCTGCAATTTGGGTTAGAGAAACACAAAAGAAACTACAAAGTCTTCTCCCCCTTTGTCATTAGCAAAAAGGAATCGGAAAGAAGATCATAACATTTTGCACATAGAAACAACATAGCATAAACAAAGTTTGCATACATAGACATAACAGAAACAAAGTGCACAAAACAAAAGGATCACAATACACGAAGTGTCTTAAACGAAACTAGAAGAACGACATAAAACATAAGAACATAAAGTACTAAAAACATAAGAACTTTAAAAATTAATCATCCATGCCTTCAACAAAGTCTTCATCGTCTTGACCTTCACCATCATTGCCTTCATTAGGTTGAGGTTGAATGAAAGGGTAATGATAAGGTTGAGCTTCATAAGGAGGGACATTGATATGGGCATAGATATGAGCAAATTGATTGTTCATGTTGTTGTTCATGTATTGGAGATAGTCAAAAACTTGATTGTAAGAGTTTTCCATTGGTTGTGGAGGTTGGTTTTGAGGTTGTTGTTCTTGTTGAGGTTGGTTTTGTGGAGGAGTATGAATGTATGTGATGGTTCTATTAATTGGATCAAATTTGACGCCGGTTTTGGTATTGCATACTTTCTTTGGAGTGATTTCATGTTTGGGGTCAGACATCAGCACCATGTGTTCACCAGACAAGGGAATATTGAACTTCTCAGAAATAAGGGTAAGCCAGGAGCCATAGGGAAAAGCAGAAGCATTTTCATTATGAAGTGCCATATGATGTAGAATCACATAAGACCAGTTGATTTGAATCTCATTCTTCATCGCATACAAAATCTGCATCTCACAATCATTGACATTGGAAATATTTGAGAACTTTGGCATAACCACATACGCCAAAAAGTAGTGGATCAAACGATCATCAATAGTGAGAATTCCTGCAGACCAAGAGTTCCTCTCCGGAGTACCACCAAGTAGTCTTTTCCTTTTCTAAATAAAATCACGCTCGGGAATTCTTGCAATTCCATAGTAGAAGTCTCTTTTGTTGTAGCCAGATAGATTTGCATTTGAGATAAGTTTAATGCAAGCACCATCATTTGGAATACCCAAAGCTACACCAAAATTTTGCACTGTGAGTTCTATAGGAACCCCTTTGACATTTGAAATCATGCAACCTTTAGAAATGGTTAGATTGTTGTAGAAAATCCTTACCAAGGTGGGGTAAATGGGTCCATTAACACCAATCAAGTTGTACATCCCTTGAGATCTAAATAATGCTGGAAAACTAAAGCATTCGGAAAAAAAGTTGTCAAGATTACCGAACCTTGGAAAAAGAACCGTCATCTTTTGAAAGTGAGACAAAAAATCTTTCCCTTTGGCTTCTTGATGGAATGAGTCTTGAGATATCATCACCTTGAGATGAGGAAGAAGCTTTTCCCTTGCCTTTCTTTGATGTTGACATGGTGAGAAATGAGAGAATTGGAAGGGGAAAGGATATTCGGTGTTTGTAGGGTTTTCTTGAGATGAAAGAGGATATGTGAAGCTTAGGTTTTGGTTGAGCTTTTATAGAGAGATAAGCATTGAATCGTTAGGTAAGGCATGCAATGGTTTAGTCAAAACAATAAAGACTTGTACCATAGAGATTCTTGAGTGTGTAAGTGTCCAAGAAATTTTGCCATAGGAAAGGACTATGCATTTAAAAGTTGTTGACCAAACACTTAAAACATTCAAAAGGAGAATAAGAATCTTTGTACACAACAAATATTAGTAATGGCAATGGAAGAGAAATGAATAACAATAGTGTAACTGGAAAAAAATAAAAACAAATTCAAAAATTTGAACTGTGCAATCGATTGTCGGGGAGTGACAATCGATTGTCATGAAGACAAAATCTAAAAATTATAAGATACAACCGATTGTCACTCTATGACAATCGATTGTCATTAGCAAAAAAATGAAAAATACTTGATTTTTGTGCATTTCATGATCATATATCAGAAGTTTAGTAATAAAAACATGGATTGAGACATATTACCATAAAGTTAAGATTAAAATCATAGCCATGTACCTTAATTAGATAATGTCATTTTCGTCCAAGATACCTAGCTCTCTTCGGATCTTGAAAAATGGTTCTCTTGCCAACGGTTTAGTGAAGATATTTGCTGTTTGATTATGTGTATCCACTAAGGTGACTTTGACATCTCCTAGAAGTACATGATCACCAAGAAAGTGATGTCGAATGTCGATATGCTTTATTCTAGAATGCATCACAGGATTTTTTGTAATGTTGATTGCACTTGTGTTTTCGCATCGGAGTGGAATGCATCCAAGGTCGAGTCCGTAGTCATGGAGTTGTTGCTTGAGCCATAGAATTTGCGCACAACAACTACCCGCTGCAATATATTCCGCCTCGTCCATACTAGGAGCCAAACAAGCTTGTTTCTTGCATGCCCAAGAGACTAATGCATTTCCCAAAATGTGACAAGTGCCACTTGTGCTTTTTCTATCTGTTTTACATCCTTGCAACCGGAGCGAAAGTTTCTTCAAAGTCAATTCCCTCTTCTTGGTTGTATCCTTGGGCTACCAATCTTGCTTTGTTTCGGATAATTATACCGTTCTCATCGAGTTTATTTTTGAACACCCATCTTGTACCTATGATGTGTTTGTCACTTGGTCTAGGAACAAGTTCCCAAACTTGATTTCTCTCGAACTGATTTAATTCTTCTTGCATAGCAATTATCCATTGGTCGTCTCCTAATGCGTCGTCGACTTTGGAAGGTTCGATTTGAGAGACGAACGCCATGTTTAAGCAAGAATCTTTGAGATTCAATCTTGTTGAAATGCCTTGACTTATGTCACCGATGATTTTATAAATAAGGTGATCTCTACGGGTTCTCCATTCCTTAGGTAGATCATTGATATTTAAATTCATCCGAAATTTGTTCTTCTTGTTGTTCCAATTGATTCTCATTGTTGGTCTTGGAGCCATCTTCTTGAGGAATATCTAGAATCTCATCATCATTATTTAAAACAATAGTATCCTCCTCGGAGGGGTTAGATTCATCAAATGATACATGCATAGATTCCTCAATAGTTAAAGTTCTTTTATTGTATATACGATAAGCTTTACTAGATAAGGAGTAACCAAGAAAAATACCTTCATCTGATTTTTCATCAAACTTACCAAGGTTGTCTTTGTCGTTGTTAAGGACAAAACATTTGCAGCCAAAGACATGAAAGAATGAGATATTTGGTTTCCTTCCTCGAAAGAGTTCATACGGAGTTTTCTTCAAGATAGGTCGAATATTAACTCTATTGCTCACAAAGCATGTCGTGCTTACCGCATCCGCCTAAAAGTATTTTGGAAGGTTTGAATCACTAAGCATTGTCCTTGCAAGTTCAATAAGAGACCTATTCTTCCTTTCTACAACTCTATTCTGTTGAGGAGTCCTTGGTGCTGAGAAATTATGTGATATTCCATGTTCTTCACAGAAATCTTCAAAGGAGGAATTCTGGAATTCTTCACCATGGTCGCTTCTTATGGAAGAAATAGATAGTGACTTCTCATTTTGAATTTGCTTTGCATATTTCTTGAACGCCTTGAATGCGTCATTTTTCTGCACTAAAAAGAGTGTCCAAGTATATCTAGAAAAGTCATCAACAATAACTAGAGCGTATACATTACCTCCGAAGCTTCTTGTTCTTGAAGGGCCAAACAAGTCCATATGAAGCAATTGTAGTGGCCTAGTAGTGGACACCACATTCTTGGATTTGAAAGTTGATTTTGTTTGCTTTCCCTTTTGACATGCATCGCAAAGTCTATCTTTGATGAACTTTTATCTTAGGCAGCCTAACAACAAGGTCATGCTTAATCAATTTGTTTAAATGCTCCATATGAATATGAGCGATTCTTTTGTGCCATAGCCATGAGTCGTTGTTGTTTTCCATGAGACATTTAACCTTCAAAAACAAATCGTTAAGGGAAATCATAAAAATATTATTTACTCTTTTACCTTTAAGTTTAGCCTCATGTGTGACTTCGTCTTCTATCAAACATTCATCTTTAGTGAACTTGATCTTGAAGCCTTTGTCACATAGTTGGCTAATGCTTAGAAGATTGTGCTTTAGTCCTTCGACATAAAGAACATCTTCAGTTGATGTGAAAGTTGGACCACCAACTTTGCCTATGCCAAGAATCTTTCCTTTGTTGTTATCTCCATACATCACATAACCCTTGGCCTTAAGCGTTAGATGTGAAAATTTGTCGATATCTCCCGTCATATGCTTGGAACAACCATTATCGAGATACCATAGATTTGAAGTGGTCGTCAAGCTTACCTACAAAACAAGATTAGGTTTTGTTAGGTACCCAAGTTACTTTGGGTCCTTCATAATTAGTTCCTTTCTTAACCCACACATAATGCCCATTTTCCATGCCAAAGTTTCTAACATAACAAGCATTAGGTGTGTGTCCTCGAATACCACAATAAAAATAAGTAGGTTCAAATTTACTTCTATATCTAGAAGGATAAGTTTTCTTCTTAGGGAGTATTTTCTTTTTAGGATAGTGACGAACCATTTTGGGAGTGATTTCTTTCTCTTTGGTTGGTTGATCGCTAGCCTTGACAAAGATGGTCTTGTTGGTACTTGGTTTTGAAAATTTTGAGTATCCGAGACCACTTTTGTAATTTGAGTATCTTTGTTGGCTAAGAACACCTTCCAATCCAATTTGTCCTTTTTCATACCTTTCAATAACCCTTTTTAATTGGACAATTTGGAAAGAGAGAGATTCACATTTTGTGCATACAAAATTCTATTTTTCATCTCTAACTTTTTGCTTTTCATCTTTGAGATCTTTTTCAATAGATCCACATTTTTCTTCCAATGATGAAATTTGTTTCGTTTGTGATGAGATAGTTTTGTACAGAATTTTGCATTCACTTAACAGTTCATTTATAGCACCTTATGCATCACTATCAAAAAGAGAGAATACGTTACTAACCTCATCATCTTCGCTTTCGGAGTGGTGTGATGCCATTAATGCAAGATTGGAACTTTCGTCGCTATCGGAGTCGGATGACGAACTTAGTTCAACATCTTCCCATGCAACATATGCTTTCTTATCTTTTGATTCCTTCTTGCCTTTGTATCCATTTTTCTTTGAAAGTTTTGGGTAGTCCAGTTTTATGTGACCTTGTTTACCATATTCATAACAAGTAACTTCTTGTGTTGATAAGGATCCTTCCTTCTTCTTGAAGTGTTTCTTCTTCTTTGAGTGAGAGAAGGCTTTGTCATTTTTACCAAAGAATTTTCCAAGTCTTCTAACAAGAAGCATGAAGTTTTCATCTTCATCAGGATTATCTTTCTTTTCGTCTTCCTTGGAGTCAATCTTCAAGGCAATGTTCTTAGATTTCTTTTCTTGATTTTCACGCTTTTCCAATCTACCAAGTTCTGTCTCGTATTCTTGAAGTTTTCTGAACAAGGTTGTGGATGTCATAGTAGCGAGACTCTTATTTTTTGAGATTGCCGTTACCTTTGGTTGCCATTATCTAGTCAAGGATCTGAGCACTTTTAGATTCAATTCATCATTAGTCAATGTTTTGCCAAGTGCCCTTAGATGATTTGTTAGATGCACAAATCTCTTTTGTAAATCAAGAATGGATTCTCCGGGTTGCATGCGGAACAATTCATATTCTTGACTTAATGTATTAAGTCTCGATCTCTTAACTTCAGTTGTTCCTTCATGTGTTTCAACCAATGTATCCCAAATCTCTTTTTCCGTTGTACATGCTGAGACACGGAAGAATTCATCCATACTAAGTGCGCTTTGAAGGAGGTTTATTTCCTTTTTGTCATACAAGACATTTTTCTTATCATCATCATCCCATACAGTTTTAGGTTTTGATGAACCAACGTCGTTTACAACAGTTACCGGAATAAAAGGTCCATTTTGGACAGCATCCCATATTTCTTCTCCTTGTGCTTCTAGATGAGCCTTCATACGGATCTTCCAGAAATCAAAATATTCACCACAGAATAGAGGAGGCTTTTTGCTACTGCCACCGTCTCTGAACACATAATTGTTGTTTGCGGAAGCCATTCTGGATCTAATAGGAACAGGTTACCTATAACCTGCTCTGATGCCAATTGTAAGTTCAGATGCGCCTAAGAGGGGGGTGAATTAGGTTCTTTAAAACTTTTTCTGAATTGTATGAATATTTTTGCAAGTGTTTCTTTTCTTTCTTTTTCTGATAAGTGATGAAAGCAGTAAATGCGGAAAGTAAAGAACACAATGATGTATCCTGGTTCCCCTCACAGTCCGAGAGTACTCCAGTCCCCTTTCAACATGAAAGAGATTTCCTTATTGTTGGTAATTTGTACAAGACTACCTAACAAGCCAAGAACAATCCTCTTGGACCAAGAACAATCCTCTTGGATTTTCACTAAGACCGCAAAGAGAACAATCCTCCCTAAGTGTCTTTCTTGTTTCCAACAATCCTGAAAACAAGTACAATAGTTTGTTTGATTTTGTATAAGAATTTGAAAGTGTAAGAGCAATGTCAATCACTTGATTGATCTTTTCTTATCAATATGAAATTTAAGATGGAATACTCTTCTAAGTGCTCAAGAACAATTTTCAGAATGCATATGAAAATGATGAACAAGATCTTGAGTATAAAGAGTATAATCAAAAATAAGAAAGTTGTTAGATTTTTGTGATTGATTCTTTTTGATTTATTTTTTATTTATTTTTGATTTATTTTCAAAATTATAAAGTGAAAATAATTTATAGTGTAGTAATGCCTAATGAAACATAGCAATGTTTAGACCATTTTTACTAAAACAATGTATATGAAAAGATACAAGCATTGCCATGAAAAGGTGTTACCAAAGGTTGCTGGAAAAATATAATTTTTCAAAATTTAAGGCATAACAATCGATTGCACCAGAGCAGCAATCGATTGCAGCATAGCACTGTTTTAAAAAATTGAAAATTATAACTAGGACAACCGATTGTCATTGAGGAGAAATCGGTTTCTCTAAAGCCAACGTTCAAAAAATTTGAAATTAAAATACATGACAACCGATTGCTGCCAGACGACAACCAATTACATGTCAAACAGAATCAAATGTTTTTTGGATGCAACCGATTGTTGTTTTATGACAATCGATTGCTTTAGTACAAAAATTGAAATAACATTATTTTCAAAGATTTTAAACAATTTAAACTATCCTTCTTTAAACATACTTAGTATCTACTCAAAATATTATTTTAACAAATTAAATGCATGATTAAAAATAGTTTTGAGCACTAAGAGCATAAGATCAAAAATCTCATATACCTTAAGCCATAAGTCTTGAAATGTTGATCTTGATCAATGAATCTTTGCTTGAGATAAATCTTCTATCTTGATCCATTCATTTTTGCATGCTAGCTTGTCTTCATCAAAACATTTGGAAAGCTTGATTTCACAGTTCAAGCCTCACCATTGAAGTTGTTTTGGAGGAAATGGCATGGAAAGCTTATTTTGGTTCACCATATTTCAATATTATCAAATTTGATCCAAAAAGTACAAGGGGTTGATTAAAAAATAGTCATGTTTGGACAAGATTTTATTCCTTTTGGTCACAAGTGCATGTTCCTCTCAATTCTCAAGATATGGAAGTTGTTGTGGTTGCTATGAGTTCTCATTATCATCCTCAACAACTTATATTTACAAAGCATTTATTTTGGTACAAGAAGTTTGTTCAAAATTGTCAAAGTTCCTCAAGGCATGTTTCTTAATCTAGGAGCTAGGGTTTTGAACTCCAAAGGAGTATATCTTGTTCATCTTTTGATATTTTTGAGTGATTCCAAAGACATCATTCTCTTCAAATGGTTATTAACAAATCACTTCAAAAGTTCCAAGGAGTTTTCATGTGGAAGAAACTTGATGAGGAAGAAAGGTTACAAGTCCTCTAGATGAATCCACAATTTTCCACGTGTGACTTCAAATGATCATAACTTGGTCAATTTTTATCAGCTTGAGCCCATTCCTTTTCCATAATGATCTTGAATATGTGAAATTTATTCCTTATTTTATTTGCAAAGTGATAAAATGGATGGAAGTTTCCTTAAGGATACAAAATATTATAGGTCATTTTATGAACTTTTTCCAACTTCAACAAGTCATAACTTTCTCAATTTTTGGATATTTTGAATGGTTCAAGTTTCAAAATGTCATTCAAGAGATCTACTTCTTGCCATCTTTTTTGGTCAAGAGCAAATTCCAAGTGGAAGGCTATGTTTGGATGCAAGACATTATAGGTCACTTTTGAAGAAAAAATTGAAATATTTCTAAGTATGGAAAGTCAACATTTTTTCCAACTTTGACTC
Source organism: Vicia faba (assembly GCA_948472305.1). NCBI lineage: Eukaryota > Viridiplantae > Streptophyta > Magnoliopsida > Fabales > Fabaceae > Vicia > Vicia faba. Next base: position 1,290,589,994 of record OX451735.1, on the reverse strand, counting down.
GTTATAAGTTTCAGCTCAAGCATCCATTTGTCTCCATTCTTCTTCCATTGCAAAGCTTGTAACCTCATCTTTCTGAAACATCAAGAATCATGCCCTAAGACCCCTTGAGCTGAGAATGCCATTGGTCAGAAGTTGGCACTTTGAAACTGAATTTTTCACCAAGCCAAAAGTTTGATATCCTTGATTTGGCTTTTAAAAACTTTGTTTATGCGTGTTTTTGCTTCTGAACGTGTTTAGTGAACTTCCATAAGTGATTAGCATAGCAAAATGCGCGTTTTGGATGTGTTTTGATCAAATTGGAAGTCACATTTTTCTTGTTTGCAACTTCACACGATTTCCCTCCAAACTTCATCATTTCACACGCTTGGACATTCCATTTGATTCCCTATAAATAGAGGGCCATTCCCCATTCATTTCCTCGAGCTTGGATAGCTAGAATCACGCTGCCAAACTTGTTCCATAACTCAGAATTTAGCAACTTCGAAATCCATACACAAGCCTTTTTCAATCCAATTTTTTCATCAATTCACCTTCCTTGATCTTCCCTGAAGCTAACCATATAATTACATTCAAAAATCGTGCCCTATATTGCTCCATAGAAGTCCAGTTTCAGAGCTCTACAACTCAACTTCAATAGGTAGATTCCTTCATCCATTCTTCAAAACTTTGATATCATTGTGATGCTCTCATGCCCTGGTTCTAGTCGCAACACTTGCTTTTTACTGGAAACACATTTTGACCATGAAATTTCAAGTCCCTTTTCAAAACCTTCCTTCCAAATTGCTTGAGCTACAATTTATATAAATTTGGCTCGAGGGTGTGATTGTCTTCATCTTGAAGAGACGAAGCGAATGGCATAGGTCTGAGCTTCTGATTTTACAGTTTGAGAGACCTGCAATTCACGTTGGCTGGAGGTTGAAGATGACCAATGTGTCATCTTCGAACCAATGATGGCGTGGCACTTGTTCTTTTTTTGAATTCTGATTATATTTTTGATTCTCTTCTTTATTCACTAATGACCATGATATACACAGCGCGCCAAATCCATTGGATCTAATTACTAACGCGTTTTGACTCTCATCCAATGGTCCACATATTTTTGACTTTTATTTTCTTTTCTGATTTTTTATATTTAATTGTTTTAAACTTCAAAAAATCATAGAAAATTCATTTTAAGGCCAAAAAATATGAAAAAATTATGAAAAATATTTTTGACTATTCTCTTTCTGATTTTTATTTTTTCACAATTTAAGTTTGTGTTTTGGTATTTTTTATAAATTTACACTTTATTTGAATTGTTTTAAATGTTTAAAAATACTTTTATGCATTTTTAAATTCTGAAAAAATTATGGAATGATCCAATGATATTGTGACAAATATTGGTGACCTTATTTTATTTATAATTCTGACTTTGTTATTTTTTTATCATTTTTTCTTTATTTTACCCCTTTATTTTAATTTTAAAAATACTTTCTGACTTTAAAAAATTACCAAAAAATTTATAAAATCATTTGAGTCCTTTTCTAATTTTTCTATGGTCTTACATTTTATTTCTTAATTAATTTGAACATAGTTGATATTTTTCTCATTTATTTCTATTTTTAAACATTATTTTTAAATCTTTTTTGTATATATTAAAATGTAATATCATTTTGTGACAATTTTCTGGCTGATCTTGGGTTAAATTTTGAACACGAACTTTATTAACATCATTGGATCCATTGGTGTTGAGTCTAACTCCACAAAAATGGATGAATGATTTTAATAATAGTTTTAATTAAATTTAATCCAAAAGTGGTTTGTATATTCTCTCCCACCTCTCTTGATCTCACCCCCTTCTTATTGCACTAAATGTTGTTTGAGCATGATCTCTATATTATGTCTCAAAACAAATGGTGCATAGATTGCTATTGACTGGCCTCAAAATAGGTGTGACTTCTATATAAGTCCACTTACGATTGCTTAACATAGCGCTAAATTTTGCCTCGATTCGAATAAATAATCATTTGTGGCCCAAACTTATGTTTACAAGCCCGAGTATGTTAATTTGATCTCTTTGATCAAATAACCTTGAGATTCATTGTGTGGAGGCTTTGGTTCTACCAATCCTCTAATGGATCTACAACACCTTTAGTCAACGCGGATCACTTAAACAGCGTTGATCATTAAATGATACTCATAAAGATTCCAAATGGATGATATACTTGACAAAAAGCAAATGCAACTTGTTGTGTGGAGGATTTGGTTCTACCAATCCTCTAATGAGTTCCAAATGCAAGTTTCAAGATGATACTCCAACTAACCACTAATCACTAATAATTGACTTTATCCTTTATTCTTTTATTATATGCCCATTTTATTTTTATGCACTATTTACTTTTATCATTTACATTTCATGCCATTTTCATCTTTGCTCATTTGAGTATTTACTTTCTTGTCATTTTTATTTTTGCTCACTTGAGTTTTACTTTTCTTTTTTAAAAAAACACCTAATAATCAACACAAACCCTAAAAGTCTTTAATGATACTTGGACTATTTGGTTACTATCCTTGGAATTATGGAGCATTGAACTTTTTGGACATAGGATTAGAAACCTTGGCCTATGATTGGAGACCTTGTGATCTTATCTTATTATTTTGTATGGAGCTCTTGAGGTTTACCTCAAGACATTGGGTTGTTTGTTTGTTTTGTGTGCAAGTTATTGTGATTACACCCTTTGTTTGTAATCTGGAATACACCCGTATACAGCCGTTACTCTGTCCAATTTTTATGAAAACTCAATACACTTGAAGTTTGGTTCTCTCAAGAGGTCTAGTATTTTTGCTTGTTTGGTTTCAATCCAAAGAATGGGAATTCTATCTTGGCTCATAGTCTCAAGTATTGGCTTCTTGTTAGTTAGATGGTTCTTATCCCTAGCTTTTACCTTATGCTTTAGGATAGCCTCTTCTTCTCCTCCCATCTTCCTTAATTTCAAAAATCTTCTCCCTCCTTTTGAAAACTCTTCTTGTTTTAAACTTGAACCACTTTCATAATAAACTTGGACTTAGGTCCATGCATTTTCAAACATTTTCATAAATAAACTTCAATAAACTTAATAATACTTTGACATTTTTGTGAGAAGACTAAGTCAATCAATCTCATTTCAAACCATTTGCCACTTTGGCTTTTATCTTTAAACTTTTCTCTAAAGATTGAACTCTTGTCAATCCTTGTAGTGATCCAAACAAATATACTTCTACAATATATAGTGAAGAGAGATATTTTCCACTTGGGTGTTGAGTGAGGCACTGTTGATTTTAAAATCCAACCCATATCCTCCACTTTGAGATGGTGCAAATTCTCTTTTCTCGTGATTGTGGGTAGTAGGTATATTTTCCACACGGACAATGACGATGATGTTTTATCTCATAAAATTAACCAACACATCTGTGTTTAAAGTTTTTTAAAAGAGGAACTACGTGTACCCTGATTCCCTATTTTACGAAAAGGTGGCACGTAGGCACTAAAGGTTCGCAACCGCGGCGGGTGCAAAAGTCATAAAAAAATATATTTCTTTTCTCACCTTCACCATCCATTTTTTATACAACATTGTTCATAGCCAAAATATACAGATTTTACAAAGAGGTTCTTGCAGAGTACCGTAGATTTTTAGGGTGCCAATACCTTCCCTTTGCATAAAAAACTCCCTTACCTAGAATCTTTCCCCCTCTTTTTGGGTTACTTTCTCTTTTCCCATTCCTTTGGAAACAATAAAGCGTGGTGGCAATTTTTATTTTGATATGTATAAGTCTAGTCAATCCAATGGCTTAGTCTTAAACATTTCTACCGCTACAGAAAAAATGGCGACTTCACTGGGGAAAGGTTGACCTCTTGCTGGTCCATCCCTAACTGGGTTGACCTTATCTTTGTTTATATTTGTATATGTGTTATTATTGTTTTTTGTGTTACATGTTGTATATATGTTTGTCTGGATTTTCCTGGTTTTCAGGGTGCTTGGTGATTACTCATAAGTCCTATACCCGGACTTGGGCAAACTTTAAGATAGGACGGGCGGTATAGTCATGTTAACTTTGAGGGAGTAATCCCAAAAAAGGAGGCATGAGATCCCCCCACTCAGTGGAGGCCCCTTTGACTATAGTGTTATTTACCGAGTAATCGGGAAGATGTACTGCTTTCGACTCGGGAGCCTGCTAAAATTGAAGACCGTAGAATACCAAACCCATCTTGGCCTTTTAGGTGTAGTTCTGAAGCTATGACGGGGTAATCCGAAAAAATAGTTGTCACGCGATACTACGCGCGGACGAGTTTTTCTTGAGAATATTACTAATTACCTAGTTAATTGGGAAGTTGGTAATATCCGAAGGAAGGATGTAGACTCTGGGAACCTCTAGAACCTTGTCCGGCAGGTGATAACTTTTAGACCAACACCTTATGGGTAGCACCTTCGACCTCATGCTCGTGAAGTTGAACCTATGAATCCTATACGTGTGATCTTGTGTGTGATTACTGCATCATGCATCCATGCACTCATAAGCATCTTTTGGAGAGATCTTATTTCAAGGGATTTAAAGGTTGACCATTTGTGAATATTTCAGGTACTTTTTAACCATGGATTCTGGAAAGAGAAAGACCGGGGAGTACAGTTTCAGAAGAAGTATGGATCCATTATTCCTCTCATGAAGCTGAAGATGAAGGAGGGTATTCTCTCGACCTTGGTCCAGTTCTATGATCCGATGTATCATTGCTTTACTTTTCACGACTATCAGTTGATTCCTACACTGGAGGAGTATTCTTATCTATTGGATTTACCTGTTACCGATCGTGTTCCTTTTACTGGTTGGGAGGGTGAGCCAAAACCACATGAGATTGCTGCTTTGATTCATCTGGGGGAAGTCTGAGGTGGAAACCCATATGACTACTAAAGGAGGTATTAGAGGATTAGCAACTCAGTTCTTATTAGAGAAAGCTCGTTACTTTGCTAGGATGAAGAGTACAGTCGCTTTTGAGGCCATCTTTGCTCTACTTGCTTACGGGTTGTTCTTATTTCCTAATGTGGACAAGTTCGTTGACATTAATGCTATTAGGATCTTCATGATTGGAAACTCAGTTCCTACCTTGTTGGGTGATTCTTATTACTCTATTTATCTTCGGAATTCTTATCATGGGGGGGGGGGGTGATTATCTGTTGCACGCCTCTGTTGTACCGGTGGTTTATCTCTCATATGCCTCAGTTTGATGCTTTTTGGGATGTCAAGAAGGAAACCTGATGGGCTCCTAAGATCATGGCACTTACTCACTCGGATATTGATTGGTATCATCGAGCTTACCAGGATATAGAGATTATTGACAGTTGTGGTAGTTTCCCCAATGTACCTCTTCTTGGTACAAAGGGAGGAATTAACTAAAACCCTGTTCTTGCACGAAGACAGCTTGGTTATCCGATGAGGGATAAACCAAATAGTATTCATTTGAGTATTTTCTTTCTGAAGGAGGGAGAAGACCATAGGGAAGCTAGGGAGCAAATTGCGAAGGCCTGGCGTCACATTCATAAGAAGAGTTGGAAGGATTTGGGACCTAGGGGTGTTGTTTCTATGGAGCCATATCTTCAGTGGGTCCAAATGAGAGCTATTCAGTTGAAGATGTCGTATTCCTGGGTAACACCTATACCTAGTCTATTTGTGAATACCACTCCTCCCTTATTAGATGATCTAGAAGAGCTGCAGCTTGCTTTGGTTAGGATGCAACAGGACAAGGATGCTTGGAAGAACAAGTGACAAACTTTAGAGATTTCCTATAGAGCAGACTTGAAGGAGAAAGACGACTTGATTGAGATCCTTGAGAGTCGAGCGGTAGAGACTATGGAGAGGAAAGGAAATTTATTTTCTCCTAATCCTCCATCAGATGTTGATTACTCACTCCTCGATTCAGGTGATTAGAAGGAGGTTGCCATCAGATATGCGGAAGAAAACCAGAGGTTGAAAGCTCAAATTGCCATACTCACAAGAAAGCGCCAGCGTATAGAGTGATCTCCATCAGTTTTACTTCTCAGGGTTTTAGATTTTATTTTCATCTTGTACTTGGGATCATTGAAACTTGTAATCCATTTTGGAGTTGTTATAATGGAATTTTCAGTATTTTAAATGCGTTATTACTTTGATATTTGTAATATGTCCATAAATTTTAAATCCCTTGAAATATTAAATAATAAAATAAAAACATGTGCATTGCATATCATGCACCATATTGCACATATTTCTTGCATTTGGTATGCATATCCAGGTATCTTACCAAGCTTCTTTACTTCGTTCAGCAAGCTGATTCACCACTACAACACTCAGGCTAATTTCCCAAAAAGATGGCCAATATAGAACAAGAGAATCGCGAGCTGCGCTAGGAGGTTTTTGCTTTGAAGGTCGGCATGGCCAATATGACTGCTTTGATGGAAGATCTGGTGGCTGCTCAGAATCATCCAGTGAGTGTCCAACCTCAACCAATAAAGGCAACTACTGAAGCTCCGACTGTTCCCGTATCTGCTACTCCAGCTGTTGTTCAGAATCGCATGCCTCAAGGTTATCCATGGGGAATGCCATAGAATTTTGCACCTGAAGGTTTCAATATTGGTCCTCAAGATACTCTAGTTGTTCATACTATTGTTGCTCCGGCACCTCATGTGGTGCATGTTGTTCCTGTTGCGCCTCCTTCGGTAAATATGGTTCTGTTTGTTAATGATGATGTGTGTCATCCTTTCCCTCCACCGAGTGAATACTTGGGTCTTTATGACAGAATGGATGATTTTCAAGAGCAGTTTGACAAGATGCAAAGAGAAGATGAAGGCCCTCAGGGGAAAAGAGCTATTTGGGAAGAATGTGAATGAGTTATGCTTGGTCCTGAATGTTAAGATACCTGCTAAGTTTAAGGTCTCGGAGTTTGAGAAGTAAAAGGGAAACACTTGCCATCGTGATCATCTGGTGATGTACGTGAGGAGAATGTCTACCGATACTGATCATCAACGTCTGCTGATTCACTTTTTCAGGATAGTTTGACTGGTGTTGCGCTGAAGTGGTATATGAGTTTGGACAGTGCCAATATCCATACTTTCAATGATTTGGGAGAAGCATTCATCAAACAATACAAGTACAACATGTACATGGCGCCTGACCGTGATCAACTCAAGGCCATGGTTCAGAAAGATAGGGAATCGTTCAAAGACTATGCACAGAGATGGCGTGAGGTAGCCGCCCAAGTGATTCCTCCCATGGAAGAGAAGGAGATGATTAAGATTTTCTTGAAAACGCTGGGTGTTTTCTACTACGAGAAGATGGTAGCAAGTGCGCCAAGTGACTTTACTGAAATGGTAGGAATGGATATCCTCTTAGAAGAGGTTGTAAGAGAGGGTCGTTTAACGAAGAGTGAAAGTTCTGGAGGTGTAAAGAAACCATCTTATGGGTTTACCAAGAAGAAGGAAGGAGATGCAAATGTTTTTATGCAAGAGAGTAGGGTTAATACTCCTAGAAGGAATTATCAACATCATCAGCAAGTCGCCTCAGTTACTCCAGTTATAGGTGCAGCTCCAACTACCGTTGCTTATCAGAGACCATCCCAGCAGGGGAATCAAGGGTATAATCAGAGAAGGGAGATTTATGACCATATTCCTATGAACTATACAGAGTTACTACCGACATTGATTCAGAAGGAGTTAGTTCAGACCCGACCACCTCCCGTTATACCATCACCATTGCCTTGGTATTACAAGGCAGACCAAACATGTTCTTTTCATCAGGGAGCACCAGGGCATAATGTTGAGAATTGTTATCCTTTGAAGACTGAGGTGCAGAAGTTGGTGAAGTCTGATGTTCTATCTTTCAAGGATGTGGGACCTAATGTGAAAGACAATCCTCTACCCAAGCATGGGGGAGTAAATGTTGTGAATATGGTGGCCGGTTGTCCAGGCGACTTCCGGATTTTTGACATTAATCTGGTTAGAGGAGATTTGGTGAAAATGCATGCAGACCTTTGTGAATTTAGCTACTATACGTATGACCATGCCGGTTGTGCTATTCGCAGTACAGACATACAAGGTTGCGATAAGATAAAGGATGATTTACAAGAGATGATGGATGAGGGCCTAGTCCACATAATTAGGCCTAGGGCAGAGTATGAAGAGGAGGTGAATATGGTTTATGGATGTCCTGGAGAATTCATAATTTTTTATGTAGAGTATATGAATGAGGACCTTGTGCAATTTCATGCTACCTTCTGCCATATGGCTGGTCAGGTGGAACACCAATATGGATCTTGCCGAGTTTGCTGTCGAGATTCCCGAGGATGTTCAATCGTGAAGAAGGGTGTCCAGTCGTTGTTAGATAACGTAATTATCAAGGTTACAAGTCAAAGGGATGATTACCATGAAGTTGATATAGTTGAGGGTTTTTTGACTGAAGAAGAGTCGGATAAAGAGTATGCCTCCGCAGATGAGTATTTCTCCTCAGATGAGGATTTGTTTTCCAGAAATGACTCAATAATGACTGATTGTGTTGAAGAAGGGGTAAACATTATTGTACCTTATTTTGGGGCACCCGCCCATCTTGAAGTTGAGTATTATAGCTAGCCAGTTGTTACCCCATTGGTGATTAGTTTGCCGGATCCTATCCCTTACAAGTCAGATAAGATTGTGCCTTACAAATATAATGCTACAATCTTAGAGGATAGAGTGGAAGTTCCCATCCAGCCAATGCCTGATGTTGGGAATATTGCTGAAAATAGCAGGGTGGCCCGCAGCGGTCATGTGTTTGCACAAGTTGTTCGAAGAGATGTTAATGCTGGAAAGAAAATTGCTGAGAATGTTGAACCCAAGAAGGCTACGGGTGAGACTAGTGGGGTTGTGTTAGAGAAAGAAGTGGATTATATTTTGAAGATAATCAAGATGAGCGACTACAGAATTGTAGATCAGCTACTGCAGACTCCTTCAAAATTATCTATCTTGGCATTATTGATGAACTCCTCTGCTCACAGAGAATCCTTGATGAGGGTATTGGACCAAGCTTTTGTGGAGAGTGCCATTAGACCAATTCAGTAGCGTAATAGGGAATATTATGTCATGTAATAACTTGAGTTTTTGCGATGATGAATTACCAGATGAAGGAAGGAATCACAACTTGGCCCTCCACATCTCTATGAACTGCAAGAATGATTCACTATCCAATGTGCTGATTGATAATGGATCTGCTTTGAACGTTATACCGAGGAGCACTCTTATGAAGTTGAAATATCAAGGAACGCCTATGTGCCCGAGTGGCATCATTGTGAAAGTGTTTGATAAATCAAGGAAATCTGTTATTGGTGAAGTGGACTTGCCTATTCATATAGGACCACATTTGTTTCATGTAACTTTCCAGGTCATGGATATTGTACCCACTTATAGTTGTTTACTAGGAAGGCCGTGGATACATGAGGCAGGGGCTGTCACTTCAACTTTACACCAGAAACTGAAGTTTGTACATGAAAGGAAAGTAGTGATCGTAAATGGGGAACATGCATTATTGATATCTCATTTGTCCTCTTTTAGCATTGTGGAGGCGGATGAAGCTGCTGTTGGAACCCATCTCCAAGCCTTATCCATTGACAATATAAGAGGAAATAAGAATTCGATGGTTTCACTTAAGGATGCGCAGCAGGTTGTGCGTTAGGGTCATAGTGAAGTGTGGGGACAGATTATGGATCCACCTGTGAACAAGAACAAAGTTGGCTTGGGGTTCTCTTTGAAGAATGACAAAGGTAAGGGCGTGTAGCTGAAGTATGCTGCGAGCAAGTATCAAGACATATTCTGCAACGGGGGTTATCTTCATCCAACTGTTTCCAGTATTAATTCCATTATAGAAGATGAAGCAGAGCAGGAAATTTCGAATTATGTGAGGCACGGAGTTAGGGTTCAGAACTGGATCACCATTGATGTTCCCTCTTGCATACATGTTTCAAAGTAATTTGTTTTGTTAATCTTTTTGAAAAAAAGCTTTCACTCTGCCCAAGATGGAAGTATTAATGTTGTAGGGCTTATCTATTTGCTGTGGCTTTTAAAATCAATAATAAAAGTTGTCTTTGTTTCCCAAATTGTGCCTTTATTTTCTACTTTTTCTTGGAAAATGGTAATCAGAAAGAAAAAAAACTTCAAAATAAATTATAACTGAAATTCAATTTGCATGATCACTTGTTATATGTGTCAGTTTCTAAAAGCAATCATAAATTATATGTGCAGATTAATTAAAAAACCCGTTGATACAATGACCCTACACCCTCTCCCAACTTTGAATGTCCTATGTATGGGGCCGAAGAAGAAGATTATGATGAGATTCCAGAAGAGGTCTCACGGTTGCTTGAGCACGAGGAAAATACCATTCAGCCATATAAAGAGCCATTGGAAGTGATCAATTTGGGTTCAGAAGAAGATCCGAAGGAAGTCAAGATTAGAGCATTGCTGCATCTCGATGTGAAGAGTAGGTTGATTGAGCTGTTGAAAGAGTATGTGGATATTTTTTCTTGGTGTTATCAAGATATGCCTGGTCTAGATACAGATATTGTAGAGCACCGTTTGCCGTTGAAGCCAGAGTGTTTGCCAATTAAACAAAAGTTGAGAAGAACTCACCCAGATATGGCAGTGAAGATCAAAGAGGAGGTTCTAAAGCAGATTAATGTTGGTTTTCTTGTGACGTCAGTGTATCCTCAATGGATTTCCAATATTTTCCCAGTACCGAAAAAAGACGGAAAAGTCCGCATGTGCGTAGATTATAGAGATCTAAATAAAGCTAGTCCAAAATATGATTTTCCATTGCCACACATTGATATGTTAGTGGATAGCACAAAAATATTCAAAGTATTCTCGTTCATGGACGAATTTTCCGGGTATAATCAAATAAGAATGGCTCCGGAGGACATGGAAAAAACAACGTTTATCACACCCTGGGGAACATTCTGTTACATAGTAATGCCCTTCGGGTTGAAGAATACTGGTGCAACGTACCAGAGGGCTATGACAACCCTATTCCATGATCAGATGCACAAGGAAATTAAAGTATATGTTGATGATACGATTGCCAAATCCCAGACTGAAGAAGGGCATGTAGAAGATTTGTTGAAGTTATTTCAGCGTTTGAGGAAGTATCGTCTCCGCTTGAATCCAAACAAATGCACCTTTGATGTTCAATCAGGGAAATTGTTGGGTTTCATTGTTAGCCATAAAGGAATTGAAGTTGACCCTAATAAAGTCAAAGCAATTTAAGAGATGTCAGCGCCAAGAACTAAAAAGCAAGTCAGAGGTTTCCTCGGGCGTTTGAATTATATTTCAAAATTCATTTCCCACATGACTGCAACATGTGAACCGATCTTTAAGTTGTTAAAGAAAGATCAAGGTTATGTGTGGACGGATGACTGCCAAAGGGCATTTGAAAGTATTAAATAATATTTGCTTGAACCTCCTATCTTACCCCCTCCTATCGAAGGAAGACCGTTGATTATGTATCTGACAGTGTTAGATAAATCCATGGGTTGTACTCTGGGACAATAGGATGAAACAGGGAAGAAGGAGTTCGCCATTTATCATCTCAGTAAAAAATTCACTGATTGTGAGTTGCGGTATTCCATGATGGAAAAGACATGTTGTGCTTTGGCCTAGGAGGAAAAGCGTTTACGGCAATATATGTTGAATCACACTACTTGGTTGATCTCCAAAATGGATCCAATCAAGTACATTTTTGAAAAGCCTTCTCTTACTGGGAGAGTTTCCCGCTGGAAGATGTTGTTATCTGAATATGATATCAAATACCACACCCAAAAAGCTATTAAAAGCAGTGTGTTGGCAGATTATCTTGCTCACCAACCAGTAGAGGATCACCAGTCTGTAGAATATGAATTCCCCGATGAGGATATGATGTTCCTGAAAGTGAAAGATTGTGATGAACCATTGCCAGAGGAAGGTCTTGACCCTGAATCTCGTTGGATTATGATATTTTATGGAGCTTTAAATGCTTATGGTAAAGGAATTGGTGTCGTGATTGTCACTCCCCATGGATCACACATTCCTTTTACCGCAAGGTTAACATTTGATTGTACTAATAATATGGCAGAATATGAGGCATGCATCATGGGTCTCGAAGAAGCTATTGATCTCAGAATTAAAACTCTAGATGTGTATGGTGATTCAGCTTTGGTAATAAATCAGATTAAAGGAGAATGGGATATTCGTCACCCCGGCTTGATCCCTTACAAAGATTATGCTAGAAGATTGTTACCCTTCTTTAACAAAGTTGAATTCCATCACATTCCTAGAGATGAAAATCAAATGGCGGACGCTCTGGCAACTCTGGCTTCTATGTACCAAGAAAATGCTTGGAATGATATACCTCGAATTACAGTTCGGCGACTGGATAGGCCCGCTCATGTGTTTACAACAAAGGAGGTAGCAGATGAAAACCTTGGTATCATGACATCAAGCATTTTATTCAGACTCAGTAATACTCGATTGGTGCTCTAGAGAAAGATAGAAATACATTAAGAAGATTGGTAGGGAGTTTCTTCCTCATTGAAAATGTGTTTTATAAAAGAAATTATGACATGGTCTTGCTCTGATGCATGGATAGACACGAAGCAGATATGTTGATGCATGAGGTTCATGAAGGTTCATTTGGCACTCATGCCAATGGACATTCGATGGCTAAAAAGATGCTAACGGCATGTTACTATTGGCTGACAATGGAATCTGATTGTTATAAATTTGCAAAGAAGTGTCATAAATGTTAAATTTATGCAGATAAGGTCCATGTGCCTCTGACACTTCTCAATGTGATCTCTTTTCCATGGCCTTTATCTATGTGGGGTATTGACATGATAGGGATGATAGAACCTAAAGCTTTGAATAGACATTGTTTCATCTTGGTAGCAATTGATTACTTCACCAAATGGGTGGAGGCTGCTTCATATACCAATGTTACTAAGCAGGTGGTTGTGTGTTTCATAAAGAATAATCTTATATGTCGGTATGGTGTGCCGAGAAGAATTATCACCGACAATGGCTCGAATTTGAACAATAAAATAATGACAAAACTGTGCGAAGAATTCAAGATTGTCCATCACAATTCATCTCCATACAGGCCAAAGATGAATGGGGTTGTTGAAGCTGCTAATAAGAATATCAAGAAGATTATCCAGAAAATGGTTGTTACTTATAAGGATTGGCATGAAATGCTCCCTTTTTCTCTGCATGGATATCGAACATTTGTCTCAGTCGAGGTTGAGATTCCCTCTTTGCGTGTATGGAATAGAAGTTGTACTCCCAGTCGAAGTTGAGATTCCCTCTTTGCGTGTGATAATGGAAACCAAGTTGTCAGAGGCTGAATGGGTCCAGAACCGGTTTGACCAATTGAATCTGATTGAAGAGAAGAGGATGACAACTTTGTGTCATGGACAATTATATCAGAAAATAATGAAGAAAGCTTTTGATAAAAAGTTTTCAAACCTCGTGAACTCAGGGAATGCGACCTCGTGCTCATGAAGATCATGTCTTTCAACACTGATTCTAGGGGCAAGTGGACTCCCAACATTGAAGGACCATATGTTGTCAAGAAAGCCTTCTCTAGCGGTGCATTAATTCTTGAAACTATGGGCGGTAAGGAGTTCCCACGTTCTATGAATGCTGATGCAGTCAAGAAATACTTCGCCTAAAGAAAAAAAAAGAACAGCTCGCTAAGTTGAAAACTCGAAAGGGCGACTTAGGCAAAAAAGAGCGTCTCGGTAGGCCGAAAACCCGAAAGGGCGGTCTAGGCAAAAATTAGAGACATAAACAGAATAAATTTCCCGCTAAGCTAAAAACTCGCAAGGGCATCTTAGGAAAAAGTTAGGAACTTTCTTGGCAAGTAACTACATCAGACAAGACTTGATCATTTGAGCAACAATCTTCTCGGATTGTCATCACACTTCAACAGAAGTTGCTGCTCAGGATTTCAAAAGTTGTTAGAGGGGATAGTGGTCATTATATCTCAATGTATATTTTCCATTATATATTACCATTTTCCGAACTTTGTAATTATCCATGGAGTCTCACCATTCGCAGACTACCCTTCTATTAATGAAATTTGAGCTTTTACCGAATTCTTTGTATTTCTTATTTTATTTAGCTTGCAAAAACTCCATTTATTATTGATAATAACTTTCAAAGCAAAAAGATTAAATAACAAAATCGTTTTTTCAAAAAGAATTTACAATTTGCTTTTACTTTAGAATTTGTGATGCAAAAAAAAAATGGTGATCCTAGGAATGGGCAGACTCCAGTTTTTTTTTAGAAGTTTTTGTTCCCCTCGGGAAGGTTTACTCAAGATGATTCTCCGTATTGGGTTCATGACTCAGGTATCCTCGGTCAAGTTTGGATTCATTTCTCCTCTTTTCTGAGTTTTCATGATGTGAAGTTTCAATCCGATATTTCTCCAATGAAGTTTTTGTTCGGTCTAATGGAAGTTCTTTTTCCCGAGAAGTTGTTACCATAATCACTCTTGAAGAACGCAGGTCCCTGGTTTCTCTAGTGAAGAACGTATTATGGTTTTCCCTTTGAGGATGTGGTGTTAACCTCCCCAATTAAGTAGGCCTGAATTCCCCAGTGAATGCTTTGATGATTTGGTGTCCATCTGCTTTACTTGAGACTGGTTTTGCAATCCCCGGTAGATGTGTTAATTTTGAAAACATTTGTTTCCCCAGTGAAGCCTGAAGAAGGATGTTTTATCCCTGTATCTGTACTATTATGTCATTTTGTTTTGTTTACTTCTGGATTATATTTCTCCCCAGTAAAGCTAAAGCAGGTAGTAGGTTTTGTTTCCTTAGTTGGCATTTATTTATTTTTGGAATGATCATCTTGGATGTGGTTTAGCTGAGTGTTGTTTTTTCCAGAGTTGGTTTTGCATAACTATTCCCAGTGTTATATATCTGTTTTGTCAGCATACACACGATAACACTCATACATTCATACATACATCATGCATAGCTAAAATTGGCAAATCATTGTTCATTAACATTTGTTAATATTTTTGTTGACATGTCACCCTATTTTGCAGAGTTACGTTGTCCTCTCTTCAATAGAGTGTTCCCTGCTGAGTTATCCCTCGTGGAAGTTTTTTGCTTTAGCCTTCCTGTACAGCTCCTTGTTTGGATGGATTTGGTTTTCCCTCTTGAGTTTATTTCTCAAAGGATGTATTTTGGTTGACTGTTTCATTCCAGATTATTTCTGGTTTGAATCTTTGGTTCCACAACAATATTATTTACTTTGGATTTCTGAAAGCTTCGAGTTTTGGTTTGTGCATTTATTTTGCATGAGAAGACATTATCTCCTCAGCAGGAATATTGTGGCATTTCCCCAGGAAGTCATATTTCTTTCCCCAGGAAGCCATATTCATTTCCCTGGGAAGTCATATTTCTTTCCCCAAGAAGCCATATTTCTATCCCCAGAAAGTCATTTCTTTTTACAATCCTCCATGATAACGAGTAGCAGGTCTCTTTATTTGAGGAACTTGTGCTTCCCTGCAAAAGTTGATGTAACTTTTTTTGCTATCTCCTCTATGAGTGGATAGTTTGCAGTCTATCGTCAGTTTATGCCAGTGGATGGCAAGACTTTCCTATTCGCAGAAACAGCTCGTTGTGAAATCTTTGTAAGTTGAAGTCTCTTTATTTGAGACAACTTACATATTACCCTTTCCAGGAAAATTGCCTCAGTTAAAGAAAAGGTTGAGACCCGTTGTAGGCGAAATGCCATAATTTTAGGGAAACTTGTTATCTTTTTGCTACCCTCGGTGAACGTTGGTAATTCATCGTTAGTGAACAGCGATGCTTTGATATTTATTTTCCTTCTACCTTCAGTGAAAGTCGGTAGGTCATTGGAAGTGAACGTCGATGATTGTTATAATTTTTTTACCCTCCGTGAAAGTTGGTAGTTCATCGTCAGTGAACGGCGGTGCTATGATATATTCTATTTCTACCTTCAGTGAAAGTTGGTAGATCACCATCAGTGAAAGTTGGTGTTTGTTATCTTTTTGCTACCCTCAGTGAACGTTGGTAGTTCATCGTCAGTGAATGGTGGTGCTATGATATATTCTCTTTCTACCTTCAGTGAAAGTTGGTAGATCACCATCAGTGAAAGTTGGTGTTTGTTATCTTTTTGCTACCCTCAGTGAATGTTGGTAGTTCATCATCAGTGAACGGCGGTGCTATGATATATTCTCTTTCTACCTTCAGAGAAAGTTGGTAGATCACCATTAGTGAAAGTTGGTATTTATTATCTTTTTGATACCCTCAGTGAACGTTGGTAGTTCATCGTCAGTGAACGGCGTTGCTATGATATATTCTCTTTCTACCTTCAGTGAAAGTTGGTGTTTGTTATCTTTTTGCTACCCTCAGTGAACATTGGTAGTTCATCATCAGTGAACGGCGGTGCTATGATATATTCTCTTTCTACCTTCAGTGAAAGTTGGTAGATCACCATCAGTGAAAGTTGGTGTTTGTTATCTTTTTGCTACCCTCAGTGAACGTTGGTAGTTCATCGTCAGTGAACAACGATGTTATGATATATTCTATTTCTACCTTCAGTAAAAGTTGGTAGGTCATTGGCAGTGAACGTCAATGATTGTTATCTTTTTGCTACCCTCAGTGAATGTTGGTAGTTCATCATCAGTGAATGGCGATGCTATGATATTTCTTTTCCTTCTACCTTCAGTGAACATTGGTATCTCACTGTCAGTAAATGTCGGTGTTTTTATTTCTTTCCTCTTTCTACCTTCAATGAACGTTGGTAGCTTTACCTCCAGTAGGAGTTGGTGTATCCTTTGACCATTTTACCATCCTCTCTGAGTCGGGTCTTTTGATCCACCAGTGATTTATTTTCCTGGTCGGGCTGCTCTCTTGTTTCTTTATTATGGTTACATCCCCAATGGTTTTTTGCGTATCTTTGGTCTTGTTCACATGCATTCATGACCATAAACATTTGCATGGCATCTTAGGGCCAAAAATAGGGTTTGTTTTATATTTAAGTATCTTCGATCGCATCGACCCGAAGATTTTTAACCTTCGTATCTCTGGATAGAAGAAACTTAAATAAGGGCAGCTGTTGTACCCCAATTTTTGCCCCTAAGATCCCTTCATCATACCATGTTGAATCCATTACAATAAGATCACACTAGGATTCTTGGTTCACTTGCCTATATTTAGTTTTGCACTTTGAGGAATCACCAAGCACCTTGACTTGTGTTCTTTTTTGATCATGAATATATTTTTTGTCTTGATTTCTTCTTCTAATTAATAAAATGCAATGTTGGTTTGTCTTGCTTGTTATCCATGTAGGTAAAGGCAATGAGATTTAACAAGTTTCCCCATGGGTTCATGAGTTTATTTCCATGCCCTAATCAATAAAGCTTGAGAATTTCCAGCCTCACCATTGAAGTTGTTTTGGAGTAAATGGCATGGCAAGCTTATTTTGGTTCACCATATTTCAATATTATCAAATTTGATCCAAAAAGTACAGGGGGTTGATTGAAAAATAGTCACTTTTGGACAAGATTTTATTCCTTTTGGTCAAAAGTGCATGTTCCTTTCAATTCTCAAATTATGGAAGTGGTTGTGGTAGCTATATGTTCTCATTATCATCCTCAACAACTTATATTTACAAAGCATTTGTTTTGGTATAAGAATTTTGTTCAAAATTATCAAAGTTCCTCAAGGCATGTTTCTTAATCAAGGAGTTAGGGTTTTGAACTTCAAAGGATTATATCTTGTTCATCTTTTGGTATTTTTGAGTGATTCCAAAGACATCATTCTCTTCAAAGGGTTATTAACAAATCACTTCAAAAGTTCCAAGGAGTTTTCATGTGGAAGAAACTTGATGAGGAAGAAAGATTACAAGTCCTCCAGATGAATCCCCAATTTTCCATGTGTGACTTCAAATGATCATAACTTGGTCAATTTTTATCACCTTGAGCCAATTATTTTTCCACAATTATCTTGAATATGTGAACTTTATGCCTTCTTTTATGTGAAAAGTGAGAAAATGGATGGAAGTTGCCTTCAAAAAGTCATAACTTTCTCCATTTTTGGATATTTTGAATGGTTCAAGTTTCAAAATGTCATTCAAGAGATCTACTTAATTCCATATTTTTTGGTCAAGATAAAATTCCAAGTGGAAGGCTATGTTTGGATGCAAGACATTATAGGTCACTTTTGAAGAAAAATTTGAAATATTTCTTAGTATGGAAAGTCAACATTTTATCCAACTTTGACTTGTTATAACTTTCAGATCAAGAATCCATTTTTCTCCATTCTTCTTCCATTGCAAATCTTGTAACCTCATCTTTCTGAAACATCAAGAATCATGCCCTAAGACCCCTTGAGCTGAGAATGCCATTAGTCAGAAGTTGGCACTTTGAAACTGAATTTTTCACCAAGTCAGAAGTTTGAAATCCTTGATTTGGCTTCTAAACACTTTGTTTCTGCTTGTTTTTGCTTCTGAACGTGTTTAGTGAACTTCCGGAAGTGATTAGCATAACAAAACGCGTGTTTTAGATGTGTTTTGATCAAATTGGATGTCACACTTTTCTTATTTGCAACTTCACACGATTTCCCTCCAAACGTCATCATTTCACACGCTTGGACATTCCATTTGATTCCCTGTAAATAGAGGGTCATTCCCCATTCATTTCCCCAAGCTTGGATAGCCAGAATCACCCTCCCAAACTTGTTCCATAACTCAGAATTCAGCAACTTCGAAATCCATACACAAGCCTTTTTCAATCCAATTTTTTCATCAATTCACCTTCCTTGATCTTACCTGAAGCTAACCATATAATTACATTCAAGAATCGTGCCCTATATTGCTCCATAGAATTCCAGTTTCAGAGCTCTGCAACTCAACTTCAATATGTAGATTCCTTCATCAATTCTTCAAAACTTTGATATCATTGTGATGCTTTCATTGCCCTGGTTCTAGTCGCAACACTTGCTTTTTACTGGAAACACGTTTTGACCATGAAATTTCAAATCCCTTTTCAAAACTTTCCTTCCAAATTGCTTGAGCTACAATTTATATAAATTTGGCGCGAGGGTGTGGTTGTCTTCGTCTTGAAGAGACGAAGCGAATGGCATAGGTCTGAGCTTCTGATTTTACAGTTTGAGAGACTTGCAATTCATGTTGGTTGGAGGTTGAAGATGACCAACGTGTCATCTTCCAACCAATGATGGCATGCCACTTATTTTTTTGAATTCTGATTTTATTTTTGATTCTATGCTTTATTCAATAATTTCCATGATATGCACAGCGCGACAGATCCTTTGGATCTGATTACTAACGCGTTTTGACTCTCATCCGATGGTCCACATATTTTTGACTTATTTTCTTTTCTGATTTTTTATATTTAATTGTTTTAAACTTCAAAAAATCATAGAAAAATTATTTTAAGTCCAAAAAATCTGGAAAAAATTATGAAAAATATTTTTGACTATTGTCTTTCTGATTTTAATTTTTTCACAGTTTAATTTTGTGTTTTGGTATTTTTTATAAATTTATACTTTATTTGAATTGTTTTAAATGTTTAAAAATACTTTTATCCATTTTTAAATTCTGAAAGAATTATGGAATGATCCAATGATATTGTGACAAATATTGGTGACCTTATTTTATTTTTGTTTCTGACTTTATTATTTTTTATCATTTTTGGTTTATTTTAGCCCTTTCTTTTAATTTTAAAAATAGTTTCTGACTTTTAAAAAATTACCAAAAAATTTATAAAATCATTTGAGTTCTTTTCTGAATTTTCTATGGTCTTACTTTTTATTTCTTGATTAATTTGAACATATTTAATATTTTTCGCTTTTATTTCTATTTTTAAACATTATTTTTAAACTTTTTTTGTATATATTTAAATTTAATATCATTTTGTGACTATTTTCTGGTTGATCTTGGGTTAAATTTTGATCATGAACTTTATTAACATCATTGGATCCATGGTGTTCAGTCTAACTCCACAAAAATGGATGAATGATTTTAATAATAGTTTTGATTAAATTTAATCCAAAAGTGGTTTGTATATTCTCTTCCACCCCTCTTCATCCCATCCCCTTCTTATTGCATTAAATGTTGTTGGAGAATGATCTCTATATCATGTCTCAAAACAAATGGTGCATATATTGCTATTGACCAGCCTCAAAATAGGTGCGACTTCTATATAAGTCCACTTAGGATTGCTTAACATAGCGCTAAATTTTGTCCTGATTCGAATAAATGATCATTTGTGGCCCAAACTTATGTTTGCAAGCCCAAGTATGTTAATTTGATCTCTTTGATCCAATAACCTTGAGATTCATTGTGTGGAGGCTTTAGTTCTACCAATCCTCTAATGGATCTACAACACCTTTGGTTAACGCGGATCACTTAAACATCATTGATCATTAAATGATACTCATAAGGATTCCAAATGGATGATATTTTTAATAAAAAGCAAATGCAACTTGTTGTGTGGAGGCTTTGGTTCTACCAATCCTCTAATGAGTTCCAAATTCAAGTTTCAAGATGATCATCCAACTAACCACTAATCACTAATAATTGACTTTATCCTTTATTCTTTTATTATATGCCCATTTTATTTTTATGCACTATTTACTTTTAGCATTTACATTTCATGCCATTTTCATCTTTTCTCATTTGAGTATTTACTTTCTTGTCATTTTTGTTTTTGCTCACTTGAGTTTTACTTTTCTTTTTAAAAAAAACACCTAAAAATCAACACAAACCCTAAACATATTTAGTGATACTTGGACTATTTGGTTACTATCCTTGGCATTATGGAGCATTGGACTTTTTGGACTTACGATTAGAAACCTTGGCCTATGATTGGAGACCTTGTGATCTTATCTGATTATTTTTTCTGGAGCTCTTGAGGTTTACCTCAAGACATTGGGTTGTTTGTTTATTTTGTGTGCAGGTTATTGTGATTACACCCTTTGTTTGTAATTTGGAATTCACCCGTATACAGCCGTTACTCTGCCCAATTTTTGTGAAGACTCAATACACTAGAAGTTTGGTTCTCTCAAGAGGTCTAGTATTTTTGCTTGTTTGGTTTCAATCCAAAGAATGGGAATTCTATCTTGGCTCATAGTTTCAAGTATTGGCTTCTTGTTTGTTAGATGGTTCTTATCCCTAGCTTTTACCTTATGCTTTAGGATAGCCTCTTCTTCTCCTCTCATCTTCCTTAATTTCAAAAATCTTCTCCCTCCTTTTGAAAACTCTTCTTGTTTTAAACTTGAACCACTTTCATAATAAACTTGGACTTAGGTCCATGCATTTTCAAACATTTTTATAAATAAACTTAATAATACTTTGACATTTTTGTCAGAAGACTAAAAGTCAATCAATCTCATTTCAAACCGTTTTGCCACTCTGGCTTTTATCTTTAAACTTTTATCAAAAGATTGAACTCTTGGCAATCCTTGTAGTGATGTAAACAACTATACTTATACAATATGTAGTGAAGAGAGATATTTTCCACTTTGGTGTTGAGTGAGGCATTGTTGATTTTAAAATCCAACCCATATCCTCCACTTTGAGATGATGCAAATTCTCCTTTCTCATGATTGTAGGTAGTAGGTATGTTTTCCACACGGACAATGACGATGATGTTTTATCTCATAAAATTAACCAACACATTTGTGTTTAAAATTTTTAAAAAGAGGAACTACGTGTACCCTGGTCCCCCATTGCACGAAAAGGTGGTATGTAGGCATAAAGGTTCGCAACCGCGGCGGGTGCAAAAATTATAAAATAAATATATTTATTTTCTTACCTTCACCATCCATTTTTATACAACATTTTTCATAGCCAAAATATACAGATTTAACAAAGAGGTTCCTGTGGAGTACCATAGATGTTTAGGGTGTTAATACTTTCCCTTTGCATAACCAACCCCTTACCTAGAATCTTTCCCCCTCTTTTTGGGTTATTCGCTCTTTTCCCATTCCTTTGGAAACAATAAAGCACGGTTGCGATTTTGATTTTGATTTGTATAAGTCTAGTCAATCCAATGGCTTAGTCTTAAACATTTCTACCGCTACACTATGCACTCTTACTCACACCCATATATCAAATTGCAGATCCGCATTCACCCTAGATCCCATTGATAATAGTTCTTCTACTGCCAATTATGACTTTGAAAATCTGATCTACCAAGTCGAGGACGAAGGTGAGGAAGATTGTGAAGTACCAGGAGAACTTACTAGACTATTACAGCAAGAGGAAAGAGCAATACAGCCTCATAAAGAGCCGGTTGAGACAGTAAACTTGGGTACTAAGGAGAATAAAAAGGAAGTCAAGATAGGTACCAACTTGGAAAATCGTGTTAAAGAACGGTTAATTCAGATGTTACGTTACTACGTTGAGATCTTTGCATGGTCCTAGGAAGATGTGTCGGGGCTGGATACTGATATTGTGGTTTATCGTCTTCCAACAAAAGAAGACTGCCCTCCAATGAAGCAAAAGGTGCGTCGTATGCGTCCTGAGATGTCAGAAAAGATCAAGGCTGAAGTCATGAAACAATTCAATGTCGGATTCTTAGTTGTTAATTCCTATCCACAATGGGTTGCGAACGTGGTACCGGTACCTAAAAAGGACGGTAAAGTGCATATGTGTGTGGATTACAGAGATTTAAATAGGGAGAGCCCTAAGGATGACTTCTCACTTTCCCATATTGATGTTCTGGTTAACAACACGGCACAACATAAGATATTATCTTTCATGGACAGTTTCTTTGGTTATAATCAGATCAAAATGGCACTTGAAGACATGGAGAAAATGAATTTCATCACACAGTCGGGCACCTTCTGTTATAAAGTTATGCCATTTTGGTTGAAGAACGTCGGGGCAACCTATCAGCATGCTATGGTAGCTTTGTTTCATGATATGATCCATCGCGAGATAGAGGTCTATGTAGACAACGTGATATCCAAGTCTCAAACTGAAGAAGAGCACATGAACCATTTGTGAAAACTGTTTGAAAGGATGAACAAGTACAAGCTAAGTCTGAACCCGCATAAATGCACCTTTGGGGTAAGAACTGGTAAACTCCTAGGTTTCGTCATCAGTGGAAAAGGTATTAAGATAGACCCAGCAAAGGTTAAATCTATTCAAGAAATGCCAGCCCCCCCCCTGCACCGAGAAGGAGGTTAGATGTTTCTTGGGACATCTAAATTACATTTCCAGATTCATTTCTCACCTACTGCTACTTGTGAACCAATCTTTAAATTACTAAAGAAAGATCAAGTAGTAAATTGGAACGGTGATTTCTAGATAACCTTTAACGGAATCAAAGAGTATCATCAAGAACCTCCAATTTTGATGCCTCCAGTTGAAGGAACACCTCTGATCATGTACTTAACAGTATTAGAGAATTCAATGGGGTGTGTGCTGGGGCAGCATGACGAGTCTGGTCGAAAAGAGCATGAAATATACTACCTTAGCAAAAAGTTTACCGACTGTGAAACAACATACATAATACTCGATAAAACTTGATGCGCTTTGGCATGGGATGCTCTCCGACTAAGACAGTATATGTTGATTCACACTACCTTATTGATATCTAAAACGGGTCCTATCAAATACATATCCGAAAAGCCCGCTCTCTCTAGAAGAATAGCAAGATAGCAAATGGTCCTGACCGAATATGACATTCAATACACTACCCAAAAAGCAATCAAAGAAGGTGTACTAGCTGATCATTTGGATCACCAGGATGTAGACGACTACTAGTAAATGAATTCCGAGTTTCCGAACGAGAACATTATGCTAGTAACTGACTATGGAGAACCTGGACCAAATGAAGGACCTGAAAAAGGATCCTGATGGACTATGGTATTTGGCGGAGCTTTCAATGCACTAGGCAATGGTATTGGTGTTGTGATTATCTCTCTCAAAGGCTGTCATACACCCTTCACTGTCAGACTATGTTTTAACTGCACTAATAATATGGCTGAGTATGAAGCATGCATTATGGGTATCAAGGTTGCTATTGACATGAGGATCAAGTTATTACAGGTATACAAAGATTCATCCTTGGTGATCATCCAAGTTAAAGGAGAATGGGACACGGAGCATCCTAATCTCATCCCTTACAGAGAGCATGTGATGACTTTGATTCCATATTTTGAAGATATTACCTTTGAACATGTTCCGCGAGAAGAAAATCAGTTAACAGACGCGCTAGCTACCATGTCATCCATGTTTAAAGTCAAATGGGATAACGAAGCCCCTCGAATCACTATTGAAAGATTAGACAAATTGGCCCACTGTTATGAGATTGATGTTGAGGGAGTAGAAGAAAAGCCTTGGTTCCACGAGGTGAAAAGGTATCTTGAAGCTCAAGAGTACCCTGAGGGAGAATCCATCAATGACAAATAGTTCTTAATAAGATTATATGCCAAGTTCTTCCTGAGTAACAAAATTCTCTACAAGCGCAACCATGATTCTACCTTACTGCGGTGTGTGGACAAGAGAGAAGTAGAGAAGATTATGGAAGATATGCATGAAGGTATCTTTGGCACTCATTCTAGTGGACACACAATGGCTAAAAAGATTCCGCGAGAAGGTTACTACTAGTCCACCATGGAAACAGATTGTTATCGTCACTCCCGAACTTGTCACAAATGCCAAATCTACGCCGACAAAGTACATGTGCCTCTGGTTCCTTTAAATATCTTGACTGCTCCTTGGCCGTTTGCAATGTGGGGCATTTATATGATTGAGGAGATTAGACCTATTGCTTCCAATGGGCATCGCTTCATCCTTGTTGCTATTGATTACTTCACAAAGTGGATAGAGGCAGCCTCATTTGCTTCTGTTACCAAGAACGTCGTGGCTCGGTTCATCAGACACAATCTTATTTGTCTGTATGGTATCCCAGAAATAGTTATCACGGATAATGGTAGCAACCTCAATAATACTATGATCATCTAGCTTTGTACACAATTTAAGATCCAACATCATAACTCTTCTCCCTATGGGTCGAAGATGAATGGCATTGTGGAGGCCGCCAATAAGAATACAAATAAGATCATATAGAAAATGATGGTAACATATAAAGACTGGCACGGGATGCTACCCTTTGATCTTCATGGCTACCGTGCCTCAGTGCACACGTCAATAGAGGCAACCCCTTTTTCTATCGTATACGGTATGAAAGTTGTTTTACCCGTAAAAGTCCAGATCCCTTCCTTGAGAATCATGAAGGATGCAGGTTTAAACAAAGACGAATGGATTCAGACTCTACTTGACCAATTGAATCTGATTAACAGGAAGAGGCTTATGGCTTTTGTCATGGTCATATGTACCAAAAACGTATGATTAAAGCTTTTAACAAGAAGGTCAGACGTCAGGTATATCAGGTTGGTGACCTAGTAATCAAGCGCATCATCCTGCCACAAGGTGATCTTGGGGGCAAGTGGACTCCTACATACGAAGGACCATTTGTGATCAAGAGCATATTTTCCGGTGGAGCTATGATGTTAACCACCATGGATGGTGACGACCTTCCACACCCTGTAAATGCATACATAGTTAAAAGATACTACGCATAAAAAGAGACCCGCTAGGTTGACTGACCTAGGTAAAAATAAGGGCGTCCCAGCGAACCAAAAGGGTTCGGGCAAAAATTAGGGATATATATATATATGAAAAATATGTACACCTGGCAAGTCGAAAACCTAAAAAGGCGGCTTGGGGAAAAAAGGGTATCCCGGTGGACTGAAAACCTGAAAGGGCGGTCCAGGAAGAAATTAGGGATTAAAAGCATATGACTGCGTCCCATTGGATCACCTTATGGCCAGACCTTGTTATCAAGTGTCAAGTTTGAATGGTACGAATCAATCCAATCAACTTCTACCAAGAAGTAAAGTGATGAGACGCTCAAAAATATAAAGGCAATAGCAGAATTGAAACCCAATGGGATTATTTCACATAGATTTTTCCCTTTGTGTACCACATTGTATATTTCTCGTTTTTTACGATGACATTCCTCTTATTAGGATGTTTGTTTCCTTGTACAAAGACGCCTGTTATAGGCATACTTGCTCAAATTAATACAAGATCACCTCTTTCAAATTTCAAAACTATTTGTTTTTATTTTTCTGTTTTGTTTGCGAAAACGTCCATTGATTATGTTAAATGAACATATGCATTTGAATATGATTACCATGTACAAATATATGCATAAAAACAGACAGACAATTACTGGGCTTTAAGAGTTGGGTTAACATCGAAAAGTCATCTGTAAATCCCCACAGAGCAACCACCCCTAGGGGACTAGCTTCACAAAATTCATCATTAGTAAAGATACATCCCTCGATAAAAAGGATCAATCATTTCTCTAGCATCTTGGAGACTTCCCCAGCATGGTATATGGACCTCTTGGATTCCCTAACAGATTTTCATAAAATCCCCAAGCAGTTTATGAAATTTCTTTCCCCAGTAGAGTTTATTTCTCTAGTTACAGAAGTCCATCCCCCCAGCGGAGTTTATTTTTCCGAATTGTTAAAATCTTCTAGAAATAATCTTTTTGATCAACATAACTACCTCCAGAGGAGTTTCCACTCACATCAGAGGGTTATTCATTCTTCCATCCCCAGTTAGAGTGCAGGTAACCCATGAAAGGCTATCAACTTCCCTTGAAGATTTCTATCCTCAAGCAGAAATCAAAATCTCCCGTGGAATATCCTCGGGAAGAAGGCAGGAATCCCCGACCATTTAACCTCAAAAATAGGGAGGAATACCATTCTTCATCTTCGACAGCAGTCAGGGATTTATTTTCCCCAATTCAACGATACTACAAAGAGCATCTGATACACTCATATTCATGTATCATTTACAAACGTCATAGCATATACATATAACACAATCTCATTTATTTTAAGAACATCATTCCGCAATGCATTTCATACATCATGACATTACATACTGCCAACCCTTTACCTTTTCAGGAAAAGATATATCAACAGACCAACATCATCGATTACTGGTAGGACCAATAATCTTATAAGAAATAATATATATTGGCTCAGATTAAATCGACCAATGATTTATTTTAATACATCTTCCAGTAGATCTTTTTCTGGCTCAGTTTAAATCGACCAATGATTTATTCTGATACTTCTTCCAGTTAAAGATACAGAGACCTCTTCTGGCTCGCATTAAATCAACCAAATATTTGTTCTGATACTTCGTCCAGTTGAAGACGGTCGTATATAGTTGCTGGCTCAGATCAAATCGATCAATGATTTATTCTAGCATCAAAAATCCTTCGATGCAAGCTTGGCTCACCAGTCTTCGATTGGGCATTTGGCCTCTTTCGATTTAGGCTTGATTCACAAGCTTCGATTGGGCGCTGGGCCCCCTTCGATCAAGTTCAATTCACAAGGCTTTGACTGCGCATTGGCTGCTTCAGGCTTGCCTTTGATTCATAATGCAAGAACCCCCTACAAGTTTTCTTCGACTCACCAGCAGTGGCCTCCTGCATGTTAATTTTGATTCACAAAACAGTGGTCTCCTGCATTCAAGCTTTGTTTAGGAAAAGACTTCTTCAGACTTGCCTTTGATCCATAAAGCAAAGGCCTCTTCATGCTTGCCTTTGATCCCAAGGCAAAAGGCTTCTTTAGACTTGCCTTTGATCCACAAGGCAAAAGCTTCCTTAGACTTGCCTTCGATCCACTAGGCAAAAAGCTTCTTTCATGTGTGCTTCGACCCACAAGGAAATGACTTCCTCTGTGCCTGCCTTCAGCACACAAGGCAAACCCCCCCCCCCCCCCAACTTGCCTTTGATCCACAAGGAAAAAGGCCCCTTTCAGTTGACCTTTGATTCACAAAGCAATGGCTATCTACATGCAAGATTCGAATGGGCAATGTCTATCTTCAGGCCTGCTCTGACTCCACCTCTAAAACCTCTCAACATAGTTTCTACACTATGAAATTCAATATGATCCATTCAAAGAAGCACTCCAGATGGTCCCTTCAAAGAAACTTTCCAAAGGTCTATTCGAAGAAATATTCCAAAGGTCCATTCGAAGTACACACAAATGGTGACTTCGAAGGACCTATAGTTGGCCCATTCGAAGGACACATTATAGTGGGAAACCAGTTTGTTTTATGATGAGTCTTGGTCCAAGATGTTTGTTGGCCAAAGTCTAACGTGCTGCCAAGCCCAAGCCTCCTGCGTAATTACATTCAAAGGAAGTGACAAAAGAAGCTTCGACTAGCCAGAGTGAAGTGTTCGATTAGGCTAGTTGGAGCCATCGAAGGGATCAGTTCAGAGCTAATCGAAGGACCGGGCGTGGGGGCATTCGAAAGAGTCAGGGAGCGAAACATGTCCAGGTTCAATCAAGTTTCAAAATGGCAAGAATTATCATAATATGGCCAACTTTCAATATGTTGGATTTTTGTCTCTTGTCCTTGAAAGCCTTTGTCTCTTTCCATACATGCTCTCCTCACACCCCTATAAATACCATGCTAAGGTTACATTTCTAAGGGGGACAGGGACGAAAGAGACGAAAATGAAAAAGGGGACACGAACGAAAGAAAGAGAGATGAAAAGGGTGAGAAACACACTTCCTCAGAAAGTCACACCAAAAATATCAAAATCTTCACAAAGTGGTCCAAAATCGAAGCAACCTTCGCGGGACTCTTCAACAAGAACTCTACTCACTCACTGAAGGTTGCAGGAAGGCGCTCCCAAGAACTAGGCAGGTCCAACGTACACTGGAGTATCACTCACACAATCTCTTCGTTGGTAGTTTGCTTTCGATCTCAAACAAGTTAAATATGCCGTTTTTTTTTAAATTCGTATTAATCATACATTCATGTTATTGCTAATGTTTGTGATTGCTTTCATGCGTTACATACAAGGTTAAGTTCAGGGACAAGATCGTGCCATTGCTAAGGCATGATCTATATTTTCTTTCGAATCTCAGGATACAGGATGTTGCAGGATGAAATAGCTTTCGATTCAGACTCTGGGAATTCAAACTAGGATGATGTAGCCATGGGTTTTCGAATCCAAGACTAGATTCTCTAATAAATTTCCTATAGATCCAGTGTTACCAGATCGAAGGAGTATATCATGCACCTTCGACCAGTTTCATCATTGGATCGAAAGGTAGCTCTAGGCTCCTTTTCGATCCAGACCTGCATTCTACAATTTGCCTAGTTCCCTTCATTATCCTGGCTCTTTAAATTTTGTTTTATGTTATTAACTTATTTCTTTTTATTTATTTTGTTTTATTTACTCAGCAAAATAATTATAAAAAAATAATCACAAAAATTAGGTCAAGTCTTTTATAATTAAAATTAATTCTATTAACTAATTAATTAATTATTTTAACCTTTTCTTTAATTTAAAACTAAATAGACTTAGGACTTTAATTAAATCATTTTCCCAAAAATAAAAACAAATGAAAAAGATTTTTATACCTTAGGATTTTTTTAGACGTTATTTTCCATCTTGCGCGCGTTTACATTCATATTATTGTATCTATCTACTGGATGCAATAGATTTAATTAAGACTTTTACTATTTTATTTATTTTTCCCCGGTTTTGGACTATGTAATTAATCCCCCTCCCCGCAGCTTGGTAATAGCTAGGATTTACTTTCCGTATTTTAATTTCCTATACATATTAATTGTTAGATGTATGGTAATAGGGTTGTATGGCAAGAAACTAAAAGCAACGTTAGTAAACCTAACATCCAAGAGAAAAATAACTAAAAACAAACACTCTTGCACATGCACACCTCTAGGGTACTCACACTTTGGTTTCTTTTTAGAAAAATAGTCACAACTCTCGAAACGTGAGAGATTTTAGTGGCTACACTCTAGTTTAAAAAAGATCATAAGTCCCTCGATGACCCTCTCGATGTTGCCTCGGTAAACAATGATCTTAAACCCCTAGGGTAGTTACTAAGGTTTCTTGCCCAGTTGCCTTTGTGACTATAAAACGTCCCTTCGAATGTCCCTCAAACATCCAAAGGACTTGGGCTACCTACTCACTAATAGTAGGATAGCACTGTCTAAAGGAAAGAAGGAAAAGAACAGCCCTTTTGAGTAGAGTAGATAGTTCCTAGATGCTATGCCCAAAACAAACTTTTACACATACACAAAATCCTTTGAAAACCTTTTCAAAAATGCTTTATCAACACTCTTGAGGACTGATACAAGAGTTATCATAATGAAAATCGCCGCACTAAGGCGTTTCAAAAAACTTTTCTAAACACACAAAAGCACAAGGCATTTTTCAAATGAGCTAAGCATCTAAGAGCCCGTAGATAACTACGGATGGAAAGGGTGATAACACCTTCCCTTTCCATAATCTACCCCCTTACTCAGAAAACTCTCGAATGGTATTTTTCTGTTCTTTTCACCCATTCCTTTGTTGGATAAAATAAAAGTCGGTGGCGACTCTTTCTTACCGCAACATTTGCGAACACAAACGCAAAACCAGTATAAATAGTTGGTTTTGCCACCATTTCACAGAACTGGAGACTATGCTGGGGACTCTAAATAAAAAAAGTGGGGTTACCTTAGAGCTTATGTCATATCCAAATTTCTTTCCTTGTATGCTTTGATTGCTTTATCTTTAAGGGTTTTTGCTTAGGTTTACTTGTAAAGATCCTACACCCGGATCTAGGGCACCTTTTAGATAAGTAGCAATAGATCATGGGGATTGTGTGGGGTATACAGGCACGGTTGAAATGATAGCTATGTTGGTGTGACACATTTGTTGTTGCCGGTAACCCTTGAGTATTCAAGGAGAATACGGGGCCGCTGTGTCGTGTCATGAAGCACCAACTGACCTTAGAACCTTTAATTGAACAACTTGGCCATTAGGAAGTAGTGAGATAGCCGGAATTGGTGTAGTCTGAAGTTGGTTGATACTCGATACTACACTCATTGAGATCTGACTTCCAGGATATTTTAGTCGCCAATAAAGAGGCTTGCGCTGAAATAATGCCCAGTGAATAAAGATCAATGATATTGAGATTCCCTAGAACCCGGTTAGTATTAATAGGACATGTTGAACCAACTAAACTTCAAGAGGGTACTTACCTATGGAATCCATTCAAGCCAAACCTAAGGTTACTTGTGTGACTTGTTTTCTTTCATTGGCTAACAACTTGAACTCATTGTAGGGTTTTATTTATACTCCTTGCAGGACTTGTTTGTAGTCATTATCCAATAACTTGGATTTCCTGCAAGACATACTTGTCTTTATCACCCTACATTTTTTATTGATACATAGCATACACATCATAGGATCTCAAGGGCCTGTGATGCAGGTTAGACGTCTAGCAAGGGGCAAGGGGATTTATTTTCCTCTAGCCAATGTCGTTAAAAGATTAAAACACGACAACTTGAGTCAAGGACTATGACCCACTCGACACGGTGAGCTTGATTCTCGTAGAAGGACCTTCAATGATAAGAAGTTCTTCAATCAAAGATGCAATCGAATTCTAACAGCTTCTTATGTTTACCCCGTGAGATCCTTGAAAACATTGCATGCATGTCATTACATAACAGGTCTTCCAGTACAGGTTTCTCATCTTCTCGTTGTTTATTTCAGCAAAGAAAATGGTTCTCAAACGGAACGACAGAGACAACCAAACACAAGATGCTCAGTTCAAGGAAATGTTCCTAAACCTAACCAAGGGGCAAGAAGAATTGAAAGCACTCCTCACTGATAACCTGACCAAGAAAAATCCTGATGACAACAAGGATGACCAGGTGGAGCAATTGCAAGCTGAGATGGAAAGGATGAGAATCTAGATGGGTAGTCAGATGGCTCTTATCCAAAGTTTAGCTTGGGAACAAGAAGAGTTAAGGATTCTCGTCAGTAAACTTCATCAAGACGGATGCAATTGTATGAAGCAAATAGTCGAGACCGAGGATCAAGTCTTTAATCAGCCCCTGATGAGACAAGAAATTGGCTTGGCAGAGAGTAGACCTTTTCAAATTGTTGCTATGTCACGAGCCCAACAACAACCTCACCAACAACAACAGGGTAATCAGCGTAAGTGGGATACATCCAATAGGAAATATACCGAACTCAACATGCCAATGTCGCAAGTCTTACAACGCATGTTAAAGTTGAAAATTGTCACATTGAAGGATCCTCCTCGGAATCCTAATACTTCCTCTCCTATTTACCATCCCAATGAAAAGTGTGCATACCACTCCAACAGTCTGGGGCATGATACTGACAGTTGTTGGATGTTGAAATATAAGATTTAAAACCTGATTGATGAAGGAGTGTTGTAATTTGCACAAGATGGTAAACTGGAATTTTTCTGTCATCCCTCCAAGGCACATCATCTGAAGTGACGAAGTTTAGGCAGAGAAAATTTTCTTCATTCGAATTTTCATTTGTAATTTCTTTTTTTTATTTAAACACTTATCTTTATGTCATACTTTGGTTACTTTCATTGCATATGTTTGTCTTGAATGAATCCATGTGTTTTCACTATATTTAAACCATGCTTTTACTTCTTTTGTGATATTCAACTCCTGATCAAAAGCTCTAAGCCTTTAGAGGAAGGATGACGAAAACAATACCATAATCTCTACAATATGCTTTTGGACAAACTTGGTTGACAACGTACAGGCATTCTTTCAAATACTAAACGGTGGAGTTATAAGGAAGATAATCCTTGGTCAACCCCTTTGAGCCTAGGAAGTAGGAGTTTTTCTTTTCTCACAAATTAAAACCCTTAATCATAACCTAGGGCATGGTAGTTTTCTCAATTATTCAAAGGCGCATTCGATCACAAGCTTTCTCTTCATACGCGATGAGTGGTGTTGCACACGCCTTTCCAAAACAAAAGATGCTTATGGTTCCGCATACTCATTAAAACAGGCTGTAATTATCTCTCAAAAGAAAAGTCCTCTAAGTCAAACCCTATGAAGGAGACTTAAGAAAAAAACTGGGGCATCAGGGCTGACTGTTATCACAAAAGAAACAGTTTAGGCAAAAGTAGGGATAATAAAATAAAATAAAAAGAGGTCGCTGCAAATCCTCACCAAAAAAGAAAAGGTTACATAAATGACTACCTTCCACAAAATAAACTTTCAATTTCCGAACCATCACCGGAACATCAGGGCCAAGATTCCAGATTCAATTGGGATCTAAACACACAGTTAATTGAGTGTAGGACTGAAGAACATCACAAAGAATGGGTTGGGTACAAATAAAGTTTGAGCCTTTATCCTTTGTTTCTTAAACCGTGAAACAGGCCAAGTTACAACCCTTAAAAGTCCTAGCTGAATCATGGGTTAGTTCGAAAGTATATTGTTACTAAAGGTATCCTGACTCCTGTAAGGTTTGCAATAAATCCTGAGTTGATATCACACTCTTACAAAATTTGTTTGTTTTACTAAAAAATGAATTCTTAACTTCAAGACAGACATAAGCTTTGCATTTTTTTAAATACCGTTGTTTGCATAAGACTATTTGTTCAACAGCAGAGAAATTCGCACGACGGATATTCGATGAACATAAATCCTCTCAGTGGACAGAATCACCTCAGATGGAAAGACATTCCAGTAATAGGTATTTCATAATCAAGGAGCATAGCATGGTGTCCAACTGATCTGGGGAAGTCAAGTCAAGATTCGGGGAATCTCTCAAAAGTTTCAAATAGCCAGCAACAGATCTCCATCTGAATCACTTGGGGCATCGGACATGAATTCCAGCAACGAATCACGTGCAATCAAGCAAACATCTTCTGGCAGTGTGGAAACACTTACTACTATGGACAGTGAAAATTCTCTGCATCCAATGAACGCAAACACAGTTAAAAGATACTACGCATGAGCAAAGACCCGCTAGTTCGACTGGCCTAGGAAAAAATAAGGGCATCCCAGTGAACCAAAAGGGTTTGGGAAAAAATTAGGCATATACATATGAAAAATATGTACACCCGGCAAGTCGAAAACCTGAAAAGGTGGCTTGGGCAAAAAGGGTATCCTGGTGGACTGAAAATCTAAAAGGACAGTCCAGGAAAAAGTTAGGGATTAAAGCGTACGACTATGTCACATCATCTCGTCACTTGTCTATTAGTAGAATGCTTATTACCCTGATCAGCATTCACCAAGGACTCCAAGAGTTGGGATAACAATCAAACCATCTACAAAATACTCGACATATATTTTCTCCAACAGGTATCGAGGCAGGGGCATTCTACCATAAAGTCACTGCCATATCCTCAATTCACAGCCTAATGATGTAAAAGTTTTGATATCTCTGGCGGAGCAAAATTTCTAATTACTTACTTGGAATCTCAAGGAATTCCTTAGCCTGGTTCATAAGCTTTCCAGGATTCCCCAGCAGGATTTCAACAAAATCCCCAAGCAGTTCATGGAGTTTCCTTCCCACAAAAAACTTTATTTCCCTAAAAACGGAAATCCATCTCCCAGCATTTCAACTTCAACAAAATTTGAAGACTTACACTCTTCATCCCCAGCAATAATCAGGGATTTATTTTCCCTATTTCAATAACACTGCAATAGAACAGCTGATACGTTCATACATTGCATTCATGCATCATTCTACAAACATCATAGCATATGCAGCACAAATGCATATATCACAATCTCATTTATTTTGAGAGCATCATGCAATTCATACATCATGACATCGCATGAAACTGGTTTTACCTTTTCAAGTTAAATTGGCAGACAGACAGACACTATCAACTTATACATTAGGTCAAAGATTAATGCCTGAAACCAGACAAGGAAACTATTTACACGACCGAGTGATATGAACTCCCGGAGCAAGACGGGTTTACCAACAAATGCAGTAGGCCACTGATTAATGCCCGAAACCATACGGGGAAATTATCTATGTGACCAACATTTCCAAGTTCCAGATTAATACCTGAAACCAGACATGACAACTATCTGTGGACGATTGATTGTAGATTAATACCTGGAACCTGACATGAAAACTATCTACATGAGCAGATTAAAGATTAATACCTGAAACCAGATGAGAAAACTATTTTTATTTCTCTAAGGTCAGAGATTAATACCTGAAACCAGACAGGACAACTATCTCAACGACCGACAAAAGAAAGTTCCAGATTAACACCTGAAACCAGACAGGACAACTATCTATGGACGACTGATTATAGATTAATACCTGGAACCAGACTGGAAAACTATCTACACGAGCAGATAAAGATTAATACCTGAAAACTGACGGGAAAACTATCTTTCTTTCTCTAAGGCCAGAGATTAATACCTGAAACCAGACAGGACAACTATCTCAACGGCCGACAAAAACAAGTTCCAGATTAATACTTGTAACAAGCCAGGACAAATATCTATGGACGATTGATTATAGATTAATACCTAAAACCAGACATGAAAACTATCTACAAGAGCAGATTGAAGATTAGTACTTGAAACCAGACGGGAAAACTATCTTTCTTTCTAAGGTCAGAGATTAATACCTGAAACTAGCCAAGACAACTATCTCAACGACCAACAAAAACAAATTCCATATTAATACATGTAACAAGCTAAGACAACTATCTGTGGATGACTGATTATAGATTAATACCTGAAACCAGACAGGAAAACTATCTACATGAGAAGATTGAAATTAATACCTAAAACCAGACGGGAAAACTATCTTTCTTTCTAAGGTTAGAGATTAATACCTGAAACTAGCCAGGATAACTATCTCAATGACCGATAAAAACAAATTCCATATTAATACCTGTAACAAGCCATGACAATTATCTATGGACGACTGATTATAGATTAATACCTGAAACCAGACAGGAAAACTATCTACATGAGTAGATTGAAGATTAATATCTGAAACGAGACGAGAAAACTATCTTTCTTTCTAAGTTCAAAGATTATTACCTGAAACCAACCAGGACAACTATCTCAACCACCGACAAAAACAAGTTCTAGATTAATACTTGTAACAAGCCAGGACAACTATCTGTGGACGACTGATTATAGATTAACACCTGAAACCAGACAGGAAAACTATTTACATGAGTAGATTGAATATTAATACACGAAACTAGACGGGAAAACTATCTTTCTTTCTAAGATTAGAGATTAATACCTGAAACCAGCCAAGACAACTATCTCAACAACCAACAAAATCATGTTCCGGATTAATACCTGAAACAAAACAGGACGACTATCTATGAACAGCTGATTGTAGATCAATTCCCGAAACCAGACGGGCGACTATCTACATGACCATCCTGAAGCAATCTTACACGGGTTTCTTCTCCAAATCTCCAGATGCAGTCTAAGACGGACTCATCCTGAAGCAATCTTACACGGGTTCCTTCTTGCAGTTTCCATATGCAATATAACATGGACTCATCCTAAAGCATCCCTACACAGACTCCTTCTAATACATTTCTAGATAATAGTTAATTTCATCTTCCCC
The DNA here is from genome assembly GCA_948472305.1 of Vicia faba. Lineage (NCBI taxonomy): Eukaryota > Viridiplantae > Streptophyta > Magnoliopsida > Fabales > Fabaceae > Vicia > Vicia faba. The sequence continues at coordinate 1,290,553,478 of OX451735.1, read as the reverse complement.
AGCAAGGTACTGTGAAGCCCGGAGTTCAACCAGAAAACATCAAACTTTTCTAGAGATAATTCATCAGTAGAGCTTTGGACAACTGAAGTTCCTAGACTCTATTCCCCACAAAGTTTTCCTCAAGCAGGAGAACAACAAAAATCAACATTCCCCAGTGGAATCCTCCTCAAACAACAGGAATAGGAATCCCCCACAAAGAGACCTCTTATGAAGTCAGCATCTACTTTGGATGGCATCTTTAAGCCCATCTCCAACAACTCTTTGTCATCTTCTCTAAATGGCATCTTCAAGCCCATTCCCTACACATTCAATCATCACATCATGCGAGTGCAAATTTCTGAGCACTCTAGTGTTCAATCATCTTCCACCTTCATATCAAGAAAGGTAAACAAGCCAATCCAAATCTTCAGGTTTAATAAGATTGAACAGGGGCAGCTGTTGTACCCCAAAATTTTCCCTCTCATGTTTTCCAATATTTTCCCTTGCATGGGTGGTTACAAACACTTACTTAAAGAAAATAAAAATTTTGAAGATGGTCAAGTGTCTTTGGATTGGCACCTTAACAAGGTACTTCGACTGGGCATCTAAAATCCTTCGATGGAAGCTTGTCTCACCAGTCTTCAATTGAGCATTTGGCCTCTTCAATGCAGGCTTGATTCACAAGCTTCAATTGGGCGATGGGCCCCCTTCGATCAAGTTTAATTCACAAGGCTTCGACTGTGCATTGGTTGCTTCAGGCTTGCCTTTTATTCACAAGGCAAGAACCCCCTACAAGTTTTCTTTGATTCACCAGCAGTGGCCTCCTGCATGTTTATTTTGATTCATAAAACAGTGGTCTCCTGCATGCAAGCTTTGTTTAGGAAAAGACTTCTTCAGACTTGCCTTTGATCCATAAGGAAAAGGCCTCTACATGCTTGCCTTTGATCCACAAGGAAAAAGGCTTCTTTAGACTTGCCTTTGATCCACAAGGCAAAAGGCTTCCTCAGACTTGCCTTCGATCCACTAGGAAAAAATCTTCTTTCATGTGTGCTTCGATCGACAAGGAAATGACTTCCTCTGTGCATGTCTTCAACGCACAAGGCAAAGGCCCCTCAACTTGCCTTCGATCCATAAGGTAAAAATCCCCTTTAAATTGACCTTCTATTCACAAAGCAATGGCTATCTACATGCAAGATTTGACTGGGAAATGTCTATCTTCAGGCCTGCTATGACTCCACCTCTAAAACCCCTCAACATAGTTTCTACACTATGACATTCAATATGATCCATTCGAAGAAGCATTTAAGATGGTCCCTTCAAAGTAACTTTCCAAAGGTCCATTCGAAGAAATATTCCAAAGGTCCATTTGAAGGACACATAGATGGTGCCTTCGAAGGACCTACAATTGGCCCATTCGAAGGACACATTATTGTGGTAAACTAGTTTGTTTTATGATGAGTCTTGGTCCAAGATGTTTGTTGGCCAAAGTCTGACATGCTGCCAAGCCCGAGCCTCTTGTGCAATTGCATTTGAAGGAAGTGACAAAAGAATCTTCAACTGGCCAGAGTGAAGTGTTCGATTGGGCTAGTTGGAGCCATCGAAGGGAGCAGTTCAGAGCCAATCGAAGGACCAGGCGAGGGGGAATTCGAAAGAGTCAGAGAGAGAAACATGTCTAGGTTCACTCAAGTTTCAAAATGGCAAGAATGATCCAAATATGGCCAACTTTCAATATGTTGGATTTTTGTCTCATGGCCTTGAAAGCCTTTGTCTCTTGCCATACTTGCTCTCCTCACACCCCCTATAAACACCAGGCTAAGGGAACATTGCCAAGGGGGACAGAGATGAAAGAGGCGGAAACAAAAAAAAGGGACAGGGACGAAAGAAAGAGAGACAGAAAATGGATAAGAAACACACTGCCTCAGAAAGTCACACCAAAAATCTCAAAATCTTCACAAAGTGGTCCAAAATCAAAGCAACCTTCGCAGGCCTCTTCAACAAGCGCTCCATTCACTCTCTGAAGGTTGCAGGAAGGCGCTCCCAAGCACTAGGAAGGTCCAAGTACACTGGAGTATCACTCACACAATCTCTCCATTGGTAGTTTGCTTTCGATCTCAAACTAGGTGAATATGAAGTTTTTTTTAATTCATATTAATCATACATTCATATTATTGCTAATGTTTGTGATTTCTTTCATGCGTTACATACAAGGTTAAGCGCAAGGACGAGATCGTTCCATTGCTAAGGCATGATCTATATTTTCTTTAGAATCTTAAAATGCAGGATGTTGCAGGACGAAATAGCTTTTGATTTAGACTCAAGGGATTCGAACTAGGATGATGCAGCCATGGGCTGTCAAATCCAAGACTAAATTCGATCCAAGACTAGATTCTCTAATAAATTTCCTGCAGATCCATTGTTCCCAGATCGAAGGAGTATATCATGCACCTTTGACCAATTTCCTCATTGGATAGAAAGGAAACTCTAGGCTCCTTTTCGATCCATGCCTGCATTGTACAATTTTCCTAGGTTCCTTCAATATCCTGGCTCTTTAAATTTTGTTTTATGTTATTAACTTATTTCTTTTTATTTATTTTGATTTATTTACTTCGCAAAATAATTATAAAAAGATAATCACAAAAATTAGGTCTAGTCTTTTATAATTAAAATTAATTCTATTAACTAATTAATTAATTATTTTAAGCTTTTCTTTAATTTAAAACTAAATAGACTTAGGACTTTAATTAAATCATTTTCCCAAAAATAAAAACAAACAAAAAATATTTTTATAACTAAGGATTTTTTTAGACATTACTATCCATCTCGCACGTGTTTACATTCATATTATTGTATCTGTCTACTTGATGTAATATAATTAATTAGGACTTTTAAGGTTTTATTTATTTTCCCCCCGGTTTTAGACTATGTAATTAATCTCCCTCCCCGCAGCTTTTAAATAGCTAGGATTTACTTTCCGTATTTTAATTTCTTGTACATATTAACTGTTAGAAGTATGGTAATAGGATTGTATGGCAAGAAACTAAAAGCAACGTTATAAAATCTAACATCCCAGCGAAAAATAACGGAAAACAAACACTTTTGCACATGCGCACCTCTAGGGTACTCCCACTTTGGTTGCCTTTCGGAAAAATAGTCATAACTCTCAAAACGTGAGAGATTTTAGTGGCTACCCTCTGGTTTAAAAAATATCATAAGTCCCTCGATAACCCTCTTGATGTTGCCTCGATAAATAATGATCTAAAAACCCTAGGTTAGTTAATAAGGTTTCTTACCCAGTTGCCTTTGTGACTATAAAACGTCCCTTCGAATGTCCCTCAAACGTCCAAACGACTTGGGCTACCTACTCACTAATAGTATGATAGCACTGTCTAAAGGAAAGAAGGAAAAGAACGACTCTTTCGAGTAGAGTAGATAGTTCCTAGATGTTATGCTCAAAACAAACTTTTGCACATAAACAAAATCCTTTCAAAACCTTTTCAAAAACGCTTTATCAACACTCTTGAGGACTGATACAAGAGTTATCATAAAGCAAATCGCCGCACTAAGGCATTTCAAAAAACTTTTCAAAACAAAAAAAAAAGCACAAGGCATTTTTCAAATGAGCTAAGCATCTAAGAGTCCGTAGATAACTACGGATGGAAATGGTGCTAACACCTTCCCTTTCCATAATCTACTCCCCTTACTCAGAAAACTCTCGAAAGGTCTTTTTTTGTTATTTTCACCCATTCCTTTGTTGGATAAAAGAAAATTCGGTATCGACTCTTGCTTACCGCAACATTTGCAAACACAAACGCAAAACCAATATAAATTGTCAGTTCTGCCACCGTATCACCAGATTAAATCGACCAATGATTTATTCTGATACTTCCTCCAATAAAAAACAACAGAGACCTCTTCTGGCTCAAACTAAATCGACCAATGATTTATTCTGATACATCTTCCAATAGATATTTTTATGGCTCAGTTTAAATCGACCAATGATTTACTCTAATACTTCCTCCAGTTAAAGACAACAGAGACCTCTTCTGGCTCAGATTAAATCGACCAATAATTTATTCTGATACTTCTTCCAGTTGAAGTCAGACATAAATATCTTCTGGCTAAGGGTAAATCGACCAATGATTTATTTTGATACTTCTTTCAGTATATCATCTTCTAGCTCAAGGTAAATCGACCAATGATTTATTCTGATACTTCTTCCAGTAGATCATCTTCTAGCTCAGATTAAATCAAACAATGATTTATTTTGATACTTCTTCCAGTCATGGATATTTTTTGGCTCAGATAAATCAACCAAAGATTTATTCTGATACTCCTTCCAGATAAAAACAAGCATAAATATCTGTTGGCTCGGATAAAATCGACCAATGATTTATTCTGATACTTCTTCCAGTTTGAAGTCAATAATTTATTTTGGATGGCATCTATAAGCACATATTCTACGACTCTCAGCCATCTCTCTAAACGGAATCTTCTAAGCCCATTCAAGCATAATATCAACTGATAAGGTTACTCCGTACACCGGTGAGCGCAAATTTATGGGCACTCTAGTGTTCAATCATCTTTTACCTTTAGATCGCGAAAGGCAGATGAGCCAATATAAACCCTCAAGTTTAAGATGATTGAACAGGGGCAGCTGTTGAACCCCAAAATTTTCCTTCTCATTTTATTCATAACACACTCCTAGAGGTCCACAAATGCTCAAGGTTGACCAAGAATTGACCAGACAAATTTTCCTCCTAAGCAATGGACTTCAAACTAGGGTTTCATTTTTCACAAATAAGTTTGGGTTTCAAAGACATAAAATTATTCCCATGGTCCCTAACATGTCCTCAAGAATGTCCATGCCAAGTTTCAGGCCTTGCATTACAAGTTTGCTCAGTCAATAACTCAGATGATTGGAAATTAACTTTATTAGTTCAAAAATCAATTATGGTCAATATACAGTCAAACTTCAAGATTTTTGGTCAACATCAACATTTTGAAGTGATATTGTGATCGGTGGAAATAGAACTGACTGTTTTTAAGCTGGTTTCACGAAATGTCGCGGAAGCAAGAGTCGCCACCGTCTTTTATTTTCTCCAACAAGGAAAGGACAAAAGCACAGCAAAGTTCCTTATGAGATATGTTTCTCGGTTCGGGAGGTAGATTTATAGAAAGGGAAGGTGTTAGAACCCTTTCTATCCGTGGTTATCCACGGGCTCTTAGGTACTTTCTCTTATGTTTTCAAAATGTTTGCTTTTTAAAATGTGAGTGGGTTTGAAAAAAGTTTCTTTGAAAGATTTCTGAATAACTCTTGTATCTGTCCTCAAGAGTGTTTGAAAAATTTGTTTTGAGAGCTTTTGAAAGTGTAAGGTGTGAAAAGTATTTTGTTTGTTTTTGAAAAGAGCAAGTACCCATGAGTCATCTACCTACCCTAAGGAATTAAGTTGTGTAAGTGTCCTTTAGGTAGTTCCATCCCACCATTGAGAGGTAGGTAGCACCACCGTTGGAGGTGTTCGGGTCAATTCGATTATTGGGGCAGTGTGGTCACCGAAGCAACAGTTAGGACATCTTAGAAGCTACCCTTATGTCCTTGATCCTTTTTTATTCCGAGGCAACCGTTTCGAGGCAACTGTTCCGAGGCAACTGTTTCGAGGCAATTGTTTCGAGGCAACTGGATCATGGACATAAGGACCGCTAAGACGTCCTATACTTGACGACCACGTTTCGAAGGCAACAAGTGAGGCGTACCCTAGAAGTGGTGTGTGTATTTGTGTGTTGTATTCAGTTAATGTTTGTCTGGTTAATTAGTGAGCTACGAGTTTGTTTTTATTTACATACATTCTTTCATGCAAGTTAACAGTTAAGGGGTGCGGAAAGTAAATTGCGAAAACATAAATCCTACGCTATTACAAGGCGCGGGTCTATACATCGCCAAAAATTACAAAGACCCGTTTTTTAGTAAATGAGTACGGAAATTAAATAAAGCGATAAACCTATTTAACTATTACATTCTTGAAGGCAATTATACAATAATCAAAATAAAGTAAATGCGCGCGAATAAATTAATCGGGAATGTCTAAGGGTGTTGACCCTTTTTTAGAAAAGAAATTAATTTTTTTGGTCTTTTTTGTAATTAAAATGAAACTAAAGCTAATTAATGACTAATTAATTAATTTAATTAAAGAAAATATTTTTTTTGTTTTTTATGTTTTTATGAAATAAAATAAATGAAATAAAATTAAAAGTTAATTTTTACCTAATTCTAGATTTATTTTAATTATTTAAGAAAAGGAATTAAACTTGCCTAATTAAACTATTTTGGTTAATATTTATTTACAAAATAAAATAATAATAATAATAATAATGATGTAATTCTATTTTTTTTTTATGAAAATATGTTAATTAAGTTAATTTGTTAATAATAATAATAAAAATAAAAAAGGTTAAAAATTAAAATAATAGAAAAACAAAACAAAATAAAAAAAAAGGAAGTAAAACCAAAAGGGGGGTGTGGGCTGAAATTTGGAGGTGTTGAATTGAGAATTGTGGCCCATTTGAACAAGGCCTGTATGACTTTTTTGATCGCCTATACCATGCTTGACTCCAGACCATGGTGTTCCTTTCTTTTTGTCCCCTGGATCTGCCTTGGATGACACTTGGCTTGTTGGGATATGAGGTCTATAGTGTTCCTCTTTTGAGAATCTGCATATGAAAGCAATAAAAAAAATAGTGTGGAAATTATAAAGGGACCTGGGAAGAACTTACAGCGCGGTATGAGCCTCAGGACTTGGCAAAGGTTGCTTGAGCTTCAGGGTGTGGCAAGGAATAGAACCACGTGCTTGTTTTGATCTGAAGATGCTCGCAACTATGTTTTAGAACTCTCACTTTTTGAATAATTTTTGGTTTTGCTCTTGGCCGTTTCTGCACACACTCTTTTTTTTAATGAGGTTGGGAAGGCTTGTATATATAGTAATGTAAAGTATATCAATAAGAATAATGGTCATTAAGCTTATGCAATTATGTTCTTGATTTCCTCCATAACCAACATTGAACCATTTGCCATATTTGTGAAAATTTGAATTTTCTTGCTTGGAATAGGCCTTGCACGAATTTGGAAGGTATTTCAAGGTGTATCAAAGCTAATCAACACAAAATATATCCCTTCATTAATTTCTTTGATTTTTATTTGAATTTTAAAGATTTAAAATGAATTAAATCAAATAAAATTAAATAAAAATGGAAAAATTAATTTTAAATCTTGAAATAAATTGTGGGACACGTGGGAGGCATGGCCAAGCTGAATCAAGTGGAAAAAGTGGGCCCCTTTTGTCAAAAATGAAATTTCAAGGATAATTGACTTTGGCCATTTCACAAACATTTCCCAACTTCTCCAATGCATATCTTGCTCAATTTTGAAGCTATGAACATGTTCTTGGACATTTTGGAAAGATCTTGAAGTCCTCTAACCAATGTCTTTAGTCCCATGTCATTTTTATTTACCAATCTCAAGTTATGGTCTTTGACTTAAAGTGCCTTTTTGTTGACTTTTGAAAATGACCTATAATGTTGAAATTGATAACTTTTTGTGAGAGCATTTCTTGGACTTGGAATGTGAAGATGAGTTGTAGGAAATGTCCTCCCCTTCAAGATGAGCATTGGATGGGATTTTTCTGATGAACCATGAAAAAGTTATGCCTTGGTCAAGTTACAGTTGACTTTTCAGCTGTCCAAAAATAGAAACTTTTGACACCTTGATGATTTTTGAGCCATTCTTGTGAAATCATGATCAAGACTTGATCAAATGATGATTGTGGCTTCAAAATAAGATGTTGACCAAAAACTTTGACTTTTGACTGCCAAATGACCATTTTGCCCCTACAGTTGACTGTGGAGCAATTAGGGTTTTTGACTGTGCAACTTGACCTTGTGAGCCTTGAAACTTGACATGTAGGTGCTTGACATTGTGTATGAGCATATGGGACTTGATTGAGCCCTTGAAAACCTCAGCTTCCTTGTGAGAACCAAAACCCTAGTTTGACTGGCTTAGGAGGATGGTTGACTGTGCAACCTTGAGAGATTTTGAACAAATCTAGATGATGCCTGTCAAAACTTTGAAGAATATGGGAGGGCAAATTTTGGGGTACAATAGTTGCCCCTGTTCAATGTTCTTAGACCTGAGGATGTAGATTGGCGTGCGTGCCTTTCGTGATCCGAAGGTGGAAGATGATTGAACACTAGAGTGCCCAGAAATTTGCACTCACATTGTAGAGTATCAGCAGTGTGATGGCGGGAATGGGCTGACAGATGCCATTTGGAGAGATGATGGATGGGAGGATGGGCTTAAAGATGCCATCTGAAAGTGTGACAGAACCTTGTCGAGAATGGGCTTATAGATGCCATTTGGAAATATGGTGGATAGGTGAATCTGAATAAGAAATAGAATAGCTTCCGTGTCTGGAGCATATCTAGTCTGTGTCTGATTCCTGACGTCTGAATAAATGGTAGAATGACCGCCGTGTCTGGGGTATATCCATACTGCATGAGTAACAGAATGTCATTCGAATTTGGATCATATCTGGACTGAACAATAGAAGAGCATCCGGGATGGAGCATCTCTAAGTTGTCTTTTAGAAGTTTGAATCTGAATAAGAAATAGAACAGCGTCCGGATCTGGAGCATCTCTAGGCTATATCTGAAAGGGAATCTGAATAAGTATCAGAACATCGCCATGCCTGGGTCACGTCTGAACTATCTCTAGAAGGAGTCTTTGAATAAGCAAAAGAACAACATCCATATTTGGAGAATCTCTAGGCTATATCTGAAAGGGAATCTGAATAAGTATCAGAACGTCGCCATGCCTGGGTCATGTCTGAACTATCTCTAGAAGGAGTCTTGAATAAGCAAAAGAACAGCATCCATATCTGGAGCATTTCCAAGCTATCTCTGAAAGTAAATCTGGAATGAGTATCATAACGTCACCATGCCTGGGTCACATCTGAACTATATCTAGAAGGAGTCTTGAATAAGCAAAAGAACAGCATCCATATCTGGAGCATTTCCAAGCTATCTCTGAAAGGTAATCTGGAATAAGTATCAGAACGTCGCCATGCCTGGGTCACATCTGAACTATATCTAGAAGGAATCTCTGAATAAACAATAGAATAGCATCCGTGGTTGGAGCATCTCTAAGTTATCTCTGAAAAGAAATCTGGAATAAGTATCAGAACGTCACCATGCCTGGGTCCCATCTGAACTATATCTAGAAGGAGTCTTGAATAAGCAAAAGAACATCATCCATATCTGGAGCATTTCCAAGCTATCTCTGAAAGGAAATCTGGAATAAGTATCAGAACGTCGCCATGCCTGGGTCACATCTAAACTATATCTAGAAGGAATCTCTGAATAAACAATAGAATAGCATCCATATCTGGAGCATTTCCAAGCTATCTCTGAAAGGAAATCTGGAATAAGTATCAGAACGTCGCCATGCCTGGGTCACATCTGAACTATATCTAGAAGGGGTCTTGAATAAGCAAAAGAACAGCATCCATATCTGGAGAATTTCCAAGCTATCTCTGAAAGGAAATCTGGAATAAGTATCAGAACGTCGCCATGCCTGGGTCACATCTGAACTATATCTAGAAGGAATCTCTGAATAAACAATAGAATAGCATCCGTATCTGGAGCATTTCCAAGTTATCTCTGAAAAGAAGCCCTGAATAAGCAACAGAATAGCGTCCATCTGGAGCATCTCTGAACTATTTCTGAACAAGTAACTCTGAATAAGCAACAGAATAGCGTCCATCTTTGGAGCATTTCTAAGCCATCTCTGAAGAGAAAATCTGAATAAGCAAAAGAACAGCATCCATATCTGGAGCATTTTCTAGCTATCTCTTTAATCTCTTTAACGTAGATATGCCCTGGCTAGATACAGGTATCGAACCCACAATCAATCGCTCACAGATATGCCCTGGCTAGATGCAGGTATCGAATCTGGAATTGCAACAGTCGATAGTAATCGTCTTTGGATTGACCTCTTTCCTGAAAAAGGCACAACATCAGTTGTGCAATGCATGATGTCATGATGTTCTCAGGGAGAAATGAGATTGTGTGATATGATGCTTATGTGCATGCATTGTGTATGTAAGCAAGATGTATGAAAGGTGATATGTTTATGAATGTATTTTCGTCTAGGAAAATAAATCCTTGACGAATGCCGGGAAGTTGAATCCTGGGCTGATGTTGAAGAACAGAGTTCTTCGTTTCCGCTGGGGATGATGGTTGCAAGAATAAACCGGTAGGAGAAGATGACTCCGTTGGGGAATAAACTTGTTGGAGAGATTACTCTGCGGGGAAGAGATACTTCGCTGAGGTTTTGATGAGAACTCCGCTGGGAATTCCGTTGATATGTTTTGTTGGAAGCTTTGATGAACTCCGCTGGGGGGTAGGAAGAACTTCGCCGAGGACGATCTTTCTGTGGTTTTTAGCTGAGGATAACCCAGTTATAAGCTCTGGTGGAGCATAACCTTTGAATAAAGTCTCGGAGACGCGTTCATACTCTGCAGGCGATAAGCTTCCAGAATCTACAGGGGATAAGCTTCCTACTGGGGAGATTGATTCAACTTTCCTGGGGAGACTTTTTGAGACTGTACTGGGGAAGTGGCTCCACTGAAGTGTCTGTATTCCGCCAGGGAACAATCTTATATTAAGATTGTCGGGGATGCTTGTTAGGAATGTCTGTATACTCCGCTGGGGAATGTTTAGATTTACTGGGGATACCCAAATTCCGTAAGGCTGACTGTAGGCTAACTCTGCTTGGGGATAGTGTTGCTGACTTGATGGAGATGTAGTGCCTTTTCAGGGTTGATGGGAGACCAACTATGCTCGGGGAGAGTTGTTGAATCTTGTATTACTTAATGGGGAGTGAAGGTATCCTGGTTACGTTCTTCAGCCGAACCTACCTTGGTACCTTGGTGGACAGAGCAACTAGATCACTTAGACAACTCATTATTGCCCCTGTTTCTGATGTGGGAGAAGAAGATACCTTGTGGAGGTGCTTGATAACTGCCGACCGACAAATCTTCTTCTGGTAGGCAAGTGACGAGATGACGGGACATAGTCGTACGCTTTTGATCCCTAACTTTTGCCTGGACCGCCCTCTCGGGTTTTCAGTCCATCGGGATACCCATTTTTGCCCAAGCCGCCTTTTCAGGTTTTCGACTTGCCGGGTGTACATATTTTTTCATTTCATCCCTTGTTTTTGCCCGAACCCTTTTGGTCCGCCGGGAAGCCCTTATTTTTTCCTAGGTGTGTCAACCTAGCGGGTCTTTAATTATGCGCAGTATTTTTTTCGACTATGTCCGTGCTCTCAGGATGCAGGGAGTTGTTACTGTTACCATGCCACCAGAAGATCTTCGTTTGATCGTCCAATGCCCCAAGTGATCCAGATGGAGATTTGCCCCAAGCTGGTTGGCCTTTTGAGAGATTCTCTGAATCTTGACTTAACTTCCCCAGATGATGGACAATGATCATGTCTGCCCCTGGATTGGAGGTGCTTTTGTTCATTAGACATTCGTCGTGCGAACTTCTATGTTGTTCAAACAAATAGTCATATGCAAGCAATGTTATATTAAAAATGCAAAGCTTATGTCTGTCTCGAAGTTTTTTTTTTTTTTGCAAATGTATTTTTCAGTAAAAACAAGTGAATTTTGTAAACTGTGATGTCAACTCGTTATTTTACCGCAAGCCTTAAGGAGTCAGGATACCTTTCGTAACAGTATGCTTTCGAACTAACCCATGCTTCAGCTAGGACTTTTAAGGGTTGTAACGTGGCATGGTTCACGGTTTAAGAAACAATGGATAAAGGCTCAAATTACATTTGTACCCACCCGCTCTTCGTGATGTTCTTCAAACCTAAACTCAGTTGATCGTGCGTTAGACCTTGTTCGAGTCTTTGTCCTAATATTCCCATGATGGTTCGGATGTTGACATTTTATTTTGAATAGGCAGACATTCCTTTTTTGGTTGAGGGTTTGTAGGACCTCTTTCTTTTGATTTTATTATCCCTATTTTTTGCCTGAACTGTTCCTTTTTGTGATTACAGTCAGTGGGATACCCCAGTTTTGTAAGTCTCCTTCATAGGTTTTGACTTATTGGGCTTTTGTTTTTTTTGAAAGATAACGACTGCCTGTCTTGATGATTATAGGGAACCATCACTGTTTTTTTTTTTGTTTTGTAAGGACCTCTTTGGTGCCATTTGTTATGCACTTGGATCAACTGAGAGAACTACCCTTCCCCAGGTTATGATTAAGGGTTTTAATTTTCGAAAAGAAAAACTCCTACTTCTTTGGCTCAAAGGGGTTGACGAGGGATTATCTTCCTTATAACTCCAGTGTTTAGGAATTGAAACAATGCCTATACCTCATCAGCGGGGTCTGTTCAAAAGCATACTATAGATTATGGTATCGTTTTCGTCATCCTCCCTCAAGAGGCTTAGAATTATTAATCGAGAGTTTGAACATCACAAAAAAATGAAAGCAGTTTGAATATAGCGAATGCGAATATATTGATTCAAAACAGACATATGCGATGCATTGATAAAGTAATAAAGTTTGCTATGACAATAATTGTTTGAACAATCAAAGAAAAATACAACTTGAACATTCGAATGAACAAAAGTCTTCTAGTCTCAGGGCTTGTCACTTCAAATGGTGAATCTCGCAGGGATAGTAGAAGAACTCGATCTGACCATCTGGGGTGAATTCCACAGCTCCTTCATCAATCAGGCTTTGGATTTTGTACCTCAACTTCCAACAGTTGTCAGTATCATGCCCCGGGCTGTTAGAATGGTATGCGCACCTGGCCCCAGGATTATAGTTGGGTGAAGAAGTCTTAGGATTAGGGTGAGGTCCTATCAACGTCACCAGATTCAACTTCAACAGGTGTTGCAAAGCTTGGGACAGCGACGTGTTGAGCTGGGTGAATTGCCTCCTGGGCTTGTCCGGCTTGATCTGATCAACCTGTTACTCTGGGCAAGGTTGTGGTTGGACCTGTGAAGTGGTAGCAATTTGGAGAGGTCTATTCTTCACCATACCAGACTCTTGTCCTCGTGGAAGTTGATCAATGACCTGGTCCCTGACTTGGACTGGTTGCTTCATGTTGTATCTGTCTTGATGAAGCTGACTGATCATGGCCCTCAACTCTTCTTGTTCCCGAGCTAAGCCTTGGATGAGAGCCATTTTCCCCAGCATCTGGGTTCTCATTGTATCTACCTCAGCTTGCAGACGCTTCACCCGTTCGTCCTTATCATCTTCGAGACTTTTCTTGGCCAAATTCCCCATGAGGAGTGTTCTCAGCTCTTCCTGCCCCTTGGATAGGTTTAGGAAGATCTCCCTAAATTGAGTCTCTTGAGCCTGAAGACCCTGGTTATCTTGTTGGGAAGCCATTTCTGAAATAAACAGCGAAGAAGGTAAGCGACCTGTACAAAGGGTACCTGTAATGCAATGATATGTGTGATATGCATGCAATGTTTTCAAGGATCTCGCGGGGTAAACAGAGAAGCTCGTTAGAATTTGAATCCGGTGGCTTGATTGAAGGAACTTCATGTTGTTGGGAGTCCTTCTTTAAGAGTCAAGGCTCACCATATCGAGTGGATCATAGCCCCTGACTCAAGTCATCAACCTGGCTAGAGGAAAATAAATCCCCTTTGCCCCTTGCTAGACATTCTGGTTCATCATGACCTGCATCACAAACCCTTGAGATCCTTGAAATGGATTAGTCTTTATGCAGGATGCATGCAATGGTATGATGCTATGCATGGAGTGATGTAAGTAAACCCTGTTATGAGTCCAGGTTAAGGACTGTAAACAAACCCTGCAAGAAACTCATGTGTTAGATAACAAGTATGTACAAGTAATCAAGTTTGAAGGCACACAAGTCACACAGAGAACCCTTAGAGTTTAGGCCAGCATGAAGTTTGGGGTACTACCCTCTTGAAGTTGGTGGGCTCAAACTTGTCCTATCAAAAGTAACCAGGTTCTAAGGAGCTCAATATCATTGGATTGTTTTCTGTGTTCATCGTTTCGATTTAGCCACTGAACTGGCGATCAAAATATTCCAAGAAAACAACCCTCAACTGAGTGTAGTATCGAGTATCAACCAACTTCGAACTGCACCAAAGTAGTTATCTCACTACCCCTAAAGAGGCCGGGATGGTTCAATTAAGGTTCCTAAGGTCAGTTGATGCTTCACGACACCACACGGCGGCCCCGTACTCTCCTTGACTGGACTCAAGGGTTACCGGTACTCACCAAAGTGCCACATCAACGTAGCAGACTGCTTCAACTGTGTCGGTATACCCCGCACAGTTCCCTCACAGCCTTGTTGCTACTTTCTAAGAAGGTATCCCCCAGATCCGGGTTAGGATCTATGAAACTCCCAAAACAGGCCCACAATATTTAAAGCAGTCAAAGCAAGCAATTGAAAACATAAGAGTGGTCTAATCCTAAGGTACACCTCACTTTTATTATATCCCCAGCAGAGTCGCCAGTTCTGTGATCGGTGGAAATAGAACTGACTGTTTTTAAGCTGGTTTCGCGAAATGTCGCGGAAGCAAGAGTCGCCACCGTCTTTTATTTTCTCCAACAAGGAAAGGACAAAAGCACAGCAAAATTCCTTATGAGATATGTTTCTCGGTTTGGGAGGTAGATTTATAGAAAGGGAAGGTGTTAGCACCCTTTCTATCCGTGGTTATCCACGGGCTCTTAGGTACTTGCTCTTATGTTTTCAAAATGTTTTCTTTTTAAAATGTGAGTGGGTTTGAAAAAAGTTTCTTTGAAAGATTTCTGAACAACTCTTGTATCTGTCCTCAAGAGTGTTTGAAAAATTTGTTTTGAGAGCTTTTGAAAGTGTAAGGTGTGAAAAGTATTTTGTTTGTTTTTGAAAAGAGAAAGTACCCATGAGTCATCTACCTACCCTAAGGAATTAAGATGTGTAAGTGTCCTTTAGGTAGTGCCATCCCACCATTGAGAGGTAGGTAGCACCACCGTTGGAGGTGTTCGGGTCAATTCGATTATTGGGGCAGTGTGGTCACCGAAGTAACAGTTAGGACACCTTAGAAGCTACCCTTATGTCCTTGATCCTTTATTATTCCGAGGCAACCGTTTCGAGGCAACTGTTCCGAGGCAACTGTTTCGAGGCAACTGTTTCGAGGCAACTGGATCATGGACATAAGGACCGCTAAGACGTCCTATACTTGACGACCACGTTTCGAAGGCAACAAGTGAGGCGTACCCTAGAAGTGGTGTGTGTATTTGTGTGTTGTATTCAGTTAATGTTTGTCTGGTTAATTAGTGAGCTACGAGTTTGTTTTTATTTACATACATTCTTTCATGCAAGTTAACAGTTAAGGGGTGCGGAAAGTAAATTGCGAAAACATAAATCCTACGCTATTACAAGGCGCGGGTCTATACATCGCCAAAAATTACAAAGACTCGTTTTTTAGTAAATGAGTACGGAAATTAAATAAAACGATAAACCTATTTAACTATTACATTCTTGAAGGCAATTACATAATAATCAAAATAAAGTAAATGCACGCGAATAAATTAATCGGGAATGTCTAAGGGTGTTGACCCTTTTTTAGAAAAGAAAATAATTTTTTTGGTCTTTTTTGTAATTAAAATGAAACTAAAGCTAATTAATGACTAATTAATTAATTTAATTAAAGAAAATATTTTTTTTGTTTTTTATGTTTTTATGAAATAAAAGAAATGAAATAAAATTAAAAGTTAATTTTTACCTAATTCTAGATTTATTTTAATTATTTAAGAAAAGGAATTAAACTTGCCTAATTAAACTATTTTGGTTAATATTTATTTACAAAATAAAATAATAATAATAATAATAATGTAATTCTATTTTTTTTTATGAAAATATGTTAATTAAGTTAATTTGTTAATAATAATAATAAAAATAAAAAAGGTTAAAAATTAAAATAATAGAAAAACAAAACAAAATAAAAAAAAGGAAGTAAAACCAAAAGGGGGGTGTGGGCTGAAATTTGGAGGTGTTGAATTGAGAATTGTGGCCCATTTGAACAAGGCCTGTATGACTTTTTTGATTGCCTATAGCATGCTTGACTCCAGACCATGGTGTTCCTTTCTTTTTGTCCCCTGGATCTGCCTTGGATGACACTTGGCTTGTTGGGATATGAGGTCTATAGTGTTCCTCTTTTGAGAATCTGCATATGAAAGCAATAAAAAATAAGTGTAGAAATTATAAAGGGACCTGGGAAGAACTTACAGCGCGGTATGAGCCTCAGGACTTGGCAAAGGTTGCTTGAGCTTCAGGGTGTGGCAAGGAATAGAACCACGTGCTTGTTTTGATCTGAAGATGCTCGCAACTATGTTTTAGAACTCTCACTTTTTGAATAATTTTTGGTTTTGCTCTTGGCCGTTTCTGCACACACTCTTTTTTTTGAATGAGGTTGGGAAGGCTTGTATATATAGTAATGTAAAGTGTATCAATAAGAATAATGGTCATTAAGCTTATGCAATTATGTTCTTGATTTCCTCCATAACCAACATTGAACCATTTGCCGTATTTGTGAAAATTTGAATTTTCTTGCTTGGAATAGGCCTTGCACGAATTTGGAAGGTATTTCAAGGTGTATCAAAGCTAATCAACACAAAATATATCCCTTCATTAATTTCTTTGATTTTTATTTGAATTTTAAAGATTTAAAATGAATTAAATCAAATAAAATTAAATAAAAATGGAAAAATTAATTTTAAATCTTGAAATAAATTGTGGGACACGTGGGAGGCATGGCCAAGCTGAATCAAGTGGAAAAAGTGGGCCCCTTTTGTCAAAAATGAAATTTCAAGGATAATTGACTTTGGCCATTTCACAAACATTTCCCAACTTCTCCAATGCATATCTTGCTCAATTTTGAAGCTATGAACATGTTCTTGGACATTTTGGAAAGGTCTTGAAGTCCTCTAACCAATGTCTTCGGTCCCATGTCATTTTGATTTACCAATCTCAAGTTATGGACTTTGACTTAAAGTGCCTTTTTGTTGACTTTTGAAAATGACCTATAATGTTAAAATTGATAACTTTTTGTGAGAGCATTTCTTGGACTTGGAATGTGAAGATGAGTTGTAGGAAATGTCCTCCCCTTCAAGATGAGCATTGGATGGGATTTTTCTGGTGAACCATGAAAAAGTTATGCCTTGGTCAAGTTACAGTTGACTTTTCAGCTGTCCAAAAATAGAAACTTTTGACACCTTGATGATTTTTGAGCCATTCTTGTGAAATCATGATCAAGACTTGATCAAATGATGATTGTGGCTTCAAAATAAGATGTTGACCAAAAATTTTGACTTTTGACTGCCAAATGACCATTTTGCCCCTACAGTTGACTGTGGAGCAATTAGGGTTTTTGACTGTGCAACTTGACCTTGTGAGCCTTGAAACTTGACATGTAGGTGCTTGACAATGTGTATGAGCATACAGGACTTGATTGAGCCCTTGAAAACCTCAACTTCCTTGTGAGAACCAAAACCCTAGTTTGACTGGCTTAGGAGGATGGTTGACTGTGCAACCCTTGAGAGATTTTGAACAAATCTAGATGATGCCTGTCAAAACTTTGAAGAATATGGGAGGGAAAATTTTGGGGTACAACAAATATCCATCATTTGATCAAGGGTTGATCATGATACCTCAAGGAATGCTCTCAAATCATCAAGAATCAAAACTTGCTAAATTAGGGTTTCCTAGAGAAAGTCAACTGAACGCTGACCAGGCATAACTTTCACATGCTTCATCCATTTTTCCCCAACCAAAGCTTATTATGAAGAAAATTCAATTACATACCACTTTTCTTTTTTCCTCAAGTCCAAAAGATGCATCATTGGAAAGATATGAGCCAATACATTACAGGTCTTTTTGAAAGTCAACAAAAAGGCATTTTTTGTCAAGGCAAGTTACATCAAGATAAATTCTACAAATGCAAAAATGGTCAACATAGAGATTATAGGGGACATATTGAGCTTTCTAAAAATCCAAGATCATCTTCAAAATATGAAAATTGAGCAAGTTATGACCAGTGCAAATTGGGGAAAATGCAAAAAGATAACTTTGAGAAAAATGCATTTTTTAAGTTCATAAACCTATTTTTTGGGATTCAAATATGTTTATGACTTACTCAATTCACTCTCACCATGATTTTAATTTTCCTATAATTTATTCATATTTATTTTTGTTTTTATTCAAATAAATACAAAATAAAATGCATAAAATAATAGATAAATGGTTTAGACACATGGGCTGATGTTTTGAATCAACATTGGGCCTAAGATTTCATGCAAAAGAGGCCAGGTTCATTACATTTCAAGAAGGGAAAGTTTTTCACAATTTTGGAAAGATTTCATATTATTTTGAAACAAATATTCTATGATGAATGCTTGAGATTTTTTCCATCTTGGCTGACCTAAATTGATTTACTATACATACACACACCTTACATCTCAAAAGGGCGTGCACAACCAGCCTACAAGGAAACCTAGAGAATTTTCAAAATTGAAAGGAATATTGAAAATCCATATTGTATGATCCAGCCGTTTGCAGACAAAACCAAGAGTCCCATTCATCTCCTGAAGGTCCCAAGAAGCCATATCAACCTTCATTCACGATTGAAGCAGCCTGAAACCGGCCAACCGAGTCACCTCCTTTTGGTAAAAAATTTGCATTTTGATATCTTAATACACGCGATTTAAATGGATTTAATGCATACATTCATGTTCATATGATCAGTTTGAATCATTCTAACGTGCTACATGAAAAGCTAGAAGCTTAGAATGCAGGTTGCCATTTTTAGCGTTTCAAAATGGCCAAGCTTCGAGCAGGATGATAAAGGCCATTTTAGGTCAAGCCAGTGCCATAATTGAACTCGTAGCATGCGAAATAGGGGGTAGCCTGAATTTGGGGCTTTGATTCTACGAATTTTGGCAGATCCCATTTTCATATGGCTGGAGAAGACGACCGGAGGTCTGCTCCGGTGTCTTTGACTGGTGTTGACTCCGGTGGGAGTCTGCGTAGCAGAATCACGCGTTTTAATTGGTTCATTTAAACGTTACAGGGCGCGCGTTTTTCTAACTAGGATTTCTTGCAGGATTCCATTATATTTTTGTTGATCTATTATATTAACAATTGAGTTCATTGGTCCAGCGGTGAAGGAAATAGGTGTTAAGGCGTTGCAAAGGGCAAGGGCAGAGTTTCGATCCCTGCCTCTTACCCTATTATTTTTCAATTTTCTAATTCCAGATCTAGTGTACCATAGATCTAGAGTATGCACATATGTCCCATTGTTTAAAAGATCATAAGTCCCTCGATGTACCTTTCGATGTTGCCTCATTAAAATGATCTTAAAACCCTAGGGTAATTACTAAGATATCTTACTAGTGGCCTTTGTGACCGTACGATGACCCTTGTTAGTCCCTCAAAACATCTGACGATAGGGCTACCTACTCATTAATAGTAGGATAACATTGTCTAAAGGAAAAGAGGAAAAGAACAAACCTTTCGAGTAAGTAGATAGCTCCTAGTTGCTTGATCAAACAAATCAATTTTCCCCATATACAAAAACTCATTTCTAAAGACAAAAAACACTTTGTATACGTTCTCGCCGAAACGAGAAACATTACAAAGTTCTTCGCACTAAGGCGTCTTTTCAAAATATCTTCAAAACACACTTACAGAAAAAAGCATTTTCAAATTGAGCTAGGAACTAAGAGCCCGTAGATAACTACGGATGGAAAGGGTGCTACCACATTCCCTTTCCATAACCTACCCCTCTTACTTAGAAAATAATCTCGAAAGGTCTTTCCTATTCTTTTCACCCATTCCTTTGTTCAATAAAACAAAAGTCGATGGCGACTCTTACTAATCGCATCATTTGTGAATAAAAATGCAAAACCAGTAAAAGTGAGTTCTCCCACCGTATCACAGAACTGGCGACTCTGCTGGAGAAAATTTCTAAAGAAAGTGGGGTTACCTTAGAGATAGTTCACATTTAAATGCTTTACCTATTTGACTTGCTTACTTTACATTTCGGGTTTATGTTAGGGTATTCTTGTAAAGATCCTATACCCGGATCTGGGGCACTTTTAGGTAAGAAGCAATAGATCATGGAGATTGTACGGCATAGACTAATATGGTTTAAGCGATGGATGCGTTAGTGTGACACATTTGTTGGTACCGGTATCTCTTATGTTAAATCGAGGAAAATACGGGGCCGCTGTGTGGTGTCATAAAGCACTAACTGACCTTAGAACCTTAGTTGAACCAACTTGGCCATTAGAAAATTAGTGAGATAGCTGGCTTCGGTATAAAGTTGAGGATTGGTTGATACTCGATACTACACTCATTGAGATTGGACTTTCAGGATATTTCGGCCGCGAGAAAAGATCGCCTGAGCTGAAACAATGTCCGATAAAGAAAGATCAGTGATATTGAGACTCCTTAGAACACGTTTATTTTTCTAGGACAGTTTGAACCAACTAAACTTCAAGAGGGTACTTACCTATAAACCCCATGTAAGCCTAAATATAAGGTCTTGTGTGTTTTACTTGTGTGTGATTAAATTGTTCAAACATAATATCATGCATCATAACATCCATATTCATTTCACTAACCATTTCAAGGACCAAGGGAATTTATCTTTATTCTGTTTTGCAGATCATGGCTTCCGTTTGTAGAAATACCATTCGAATCAGCTTTGTTAAAATACCTCTCCAACTTAAAGAGCTAGTATTAAGGGTTCCTGAGACTTCCTCGTTCAGTAAGAAATATGGTCGGCGTCTCAACCTGGTTACCTCAAGCTTTGATGAGAAGATGATGGGTGTACTCCTTCAGTTCTTTGACCCCAAACACCATTGCTTCACATTTCCCGATTATCAGTTGGTACCCACCATGGAAGAGTTCTCTCAATTATTGGGTGTACCTATTCTTGATCAGATGCCTTTCACCGGTTAAATCCAGAGGTCATTGAAGAAACCTTGCATCTAAAATGGTCCAACATTATATCCAAATGGGAAACAAGAAGTGGAGTCAAGGGTTTCCTAGTTAAGTTCCTATTAGAAAAGGATCAATTTTTTTGGGATGATTTGGACTTCCAAGCTTTAGAAGAAGTCCCGACTCTTCTAATGTATGGGTTAGTATTGTTCCCTAATCTAGACTTACACATAGATGTGAATGTTGTCAAGGTGTTCTCTCCTGTAACCCGGTTCATACTTTGCTCTGAGATATCTTACATTTCCTTTACACTCATACCACGAAGAGAAGAGGGGTTCTTATGTGTTGCATACCATTGTTGTCTAGGTGGTTTATTTTGCACCTTCCTCAATCAGTATTGAAGAATGAACAAGGTTTGGGTTGGTCGAAAAGGATAATGTCACTTTCTCACTCAGATATTCTTTGGTACTCCTGGTCTATGGGAGATGTCTCTATCATCGACCGTTGTGGGGAATTACCTAATGTCCCACTCCTTGGCATTAGGGGATGTATCACTTATAATCCTTCTCTGGCTCTACGAGAATTCAGTTATGCTCGAAGGGATGGTCCCCATGATATGCTTATCCAAGGTATTATGTTCAACTACGAGGATGATGTTCAAGGGTATCGTCAAAGGTTCGTATGAGCTTGGGGCATGGTAAACAAGGTTGATAGCAAGACTTTGGGGCATAAGAATTCCATTCCTATGGAGCCTTATCTAAGATGGGTACAAGCTCGCTCCCAAAACCTTATGATGCCATATACATCCATCTTTCCAGTGATTGTGGAGCCTATCTCCGAAGGAGACGTTCCTTATACAGTTCTCAATCCTGACATGCCCACTGATCTTGAGGAGTTGCAGAGGTCTTGGATTCAGCTGAAGGAAGAACGAGATACCTTTAGAGATCAATTCTAAACCAACTTCACGAAGAAAGTGTTGGAGCTCACGAAGCAACTTCACGAAGGAAAAATTCTTAATGTCTACCTCGGCACGAATAGGAAGCGCTCATGGGAGACTTGATTATTACATTTTAAGAGTTTTAATTTTCAATTGTAAGCCTAAAAGGCAGTTGTAATTTGAATTTTACTAATAAAATCTTTGTTTCATTTTGGTTCACAAATTTAAATTTCACGAAGTCCTTGAGAACATCGCATAAACATGTCATGCATATCATTACATAAGCAGGTATTTCAAGACAAGTTTCTTATCTTTTCGCTATTTATTTCAGAAAAAAGAAATGGCTCTTGAATAAAACATTAAAGATCTTCAAGCACAGAACTCTCAATTCCAACAGATGTTCCTGGCTCTGGCTAAGGGACAAGAAGATCTAAAAGCTCTCATCACTAAAGAGAAGAAAAAAAGGCAAAGAAACTAGTTGGCGTCCTGAATATGGGAAGAAGATTTAGAGGACCACCCAAGTGAGCTCTATAATTCGTAACTCCATCAAATGAGGGGGATAATCAGGAAGAGGATGACAAGAAGATAAAAGAAGAAGAAGATAACAGCCTGTGGACTGATGAAGAGGAAGCAGACAATGTTGAAGAACAATATCCTCTTACTGATGACAAGTATAAACAACTGGAAGATCGAATCAATGCTATGGAGATTCAGAGGGTACCTGGCTTGGACTTTGAAGAGCTAGGGTTGGTCGCAGGAGTGGTCATCCTACAAAAATTCAAAGTTCCCATTTTTTTCAAAATATGATGGTATTTCATGTCCCAAGCTCCATCTGAGGTCTTACGTCAGGAAGATCCAACCCCATACAGCTGATAGGAAATTATGGGTCCACTTCTTTCAAGAGAGTTTGTTGGGGACGCAGTTAGAGTGGTTCTATCAATTGGAAGGGACCAACATCCATAATTGGGAAGATTTGGCTGCTGCTTTTTACAAGCAGTATCAATACAATGTTAACCTTGCTCCTACCTGTACACAACTCCAAAGCATGTCTATGGGTTCTAGTGAGGGTTTCAAATATTATGCCTAAAAGTGGAGGGATCTCGCCGGTAGAGTCCAGCCTCCCCTGTCTGATAGGGAGTTGGTGGGCCTGTTCTTGGGTACTCTGACAGGCCCATTTTTTAACCATTTGATTGGAAGCTCTTCATCCAGATTCACCGAGCTAATACTGACAGGAGAACAAGTGGAAGCTGGTATCAAGAGTGGTAAAATCCAAGGGCCTGCTTCTTCAAGTTCTTCGAGGAAGCCGTTCAGTGGAAATAAAGAAGTTAGTGTTATCATGGTCAAAGAAATCATAATAAAGTTGAACGCCATCCAACGGTAGGAGTTGTAATGATCTCCAACCCTACACCAACTCAACGACAAAATAACCAGCGCAGGCAGGATGCACCTAGAAGACAATTCACCAGAATTAACATGCCTTTGTCTCAGGCATTGCAGCATTTGTTGAAGGCTGACCTAGTAACTCTGAAGGATCCTCCCCAAAACCCAAACACTTCCTTTCCCTGTTACAATCTGAATGCATGGTATATTTACCACTCCAACAGTCCAGGGCATGATACGAATGATTGTTGGGGTCTAAAGAATAAAGTTCAAGAGCTTATTGATGCAAAGGAGATTGAATTTGACCCTCCTGAGACTCCCAATATAATAACTGCACTGATTCCCAAACATGACAAAGGTATCAATGTTATTGATGATGTCCTTTTTGTTTCTTTCGTGAATGATTTGACTACTCCTCTCCCAATTGTTAAGAAGAACTTCCTACAGCCGTTTATTTACAGATTGTAATGAAAATTATCACCTTTGTGCATCCCTGCCCAATGGTTGTATATTGCTGAAGATAGGAGTCCAACGCTAGAAGAACGACAGGGAAATCCTGTTTGAAAAGACTCCCTCTATGAAAAGCCTATGTGAAGATGTAAGATGTGAAGATGTGTCAAATATCACCATCTCTAATAATCCTACAAGGGTCTCCTCCAAAGGGCCTATAAGAATTATTGACAGCCCTAAAATTTCTCCCCTGATCATTACCTCTCAAGGGCCCATACCATATTTCTCTGACAAAGTTGTTCCTTGGAATTATGGAGCTGACGTTTATTATCATGGTGTCAAGCAAGACCTATTGGCCATCAAGAATGAAGTTACTGAAGATACTGATCATAACATTGACAACATTGTTGGGACCAGTAAAGTTACCAGAAGTAGAAGGATTTTCTCTCCTAAAATCTCTCCAAAGACTATTGCCACTCATTTTGTTACTCCTGCTAATACTCCTATTGTTACTCCTATTGCTACTCCTATTGTTACTCCTGTTGTTATAACTGCTACTGAGTCAGCTGAGACTCAGGGAAAAGAAGTATCGGTTGAGTCTGCCCAGACGGAGGCATCTAAAGAAGCGATTCCTGAGGACTCCAAGCAAGAAATGGAGGAAATTTTAAAAATCATACGGAAAAGTGACTTTAATGTTGTGGAACAATTGGGCCAAACCCCTTCGAAGATTTCAATTCTAGATTTTTTGTTGTGCTCTGAGGCCCATCCTAAAGCCTTGGTGAAGTTTCTAAAATCTTCTCATGTGCCACAAGAGACTTCTGCCAAACAATTTGAGAACTGTGGTGCCAGTCTGACTGCCGATAATGGACTTGGTTTCTCTGATGCTGATCTGAATCCTAAGGGAAGAAAACATAATGATGCCCCGCATGTCTCTATTGAATGCAGGGGCACTACTCTAGTTCATGTATTGGTGGACACTACTTCATCTCTGAATGTTCTACCCAAAGGTGCATTAGACAGATTAAATTGCGAAGGACTTACATTAAAACCCAGCAATATTGTGGTGAGGGCTTTTGATGGTTCCAAAAGGATGGTACATGGGTAGGTAGACATCCCGGTCAAAGTGGGTTCCCAAAATTTTAACTAAACTTTATACGTGATGGACATTCGCCCGTCTTACACCTTCTTACGGGGACGCCCTTGGACTCATGGGGTCGGCGCTGTAACTTCCACCTTGCATTAGATGTTAAAATATCCGGTTAATGGAAATGTTGTTACAGTATGTGGCGAAGAATAGTATATGGTAAGACACCTTAATTATTTCAGATATGTCGAGATGAACAGAGAGTTCATTGAAACCCCCTGTCAGAATTTTAAAGAGGTTCCTCAGACGATCATTGTTACTAAAACTGCTACTGTTGTTACGAAGATTATCAGACCTACATTGAAGATGGCTTCTTTGAAGGACACCAAGGCTGTGATTGTAGGAGGTGGGTGTACTATTTGGGGCCAACTCTCTGATATCCCCTATAAGTATGACAAATTTGGTTTGCGTTTCACTTCAGGAGCTCAAAAAGATGTCTGTCATGCTCGTGCCAGAGGACCATCACTACACATCAGCAACCATGGAGTTAATGTTGTGGAGGACACTGATAGTGACTCTAACCTGGTCAATTGGATCTTCCCTACTATCAACAGTGAGCTCAATAATTGGACGGCTAGAGACTTTGTGCCTATCTCTTTTATCCAGGAGTAATTGTTTTTCTTTTTTTGAGGATATGTAATTTTTGAACAAGTTAAACTCTAAAGCCTTGTGTCTTACCCAAGCCACAACGGTCTATTTGTAAGGGTTATCACACTTCATTTTCATATGTCATTAATAAATCATTGGAAGTTTTTTTCATTCAAATTTTACGCTCTCTGTCTTTATTTTATTTTCTTTTGACAAAATAACTAAGCGCTCTTACACACACCCACATATCAAATTGCAGATCCACGTCCACCCTGGATCCCATTGATAACAGTTATGCTATTGCGAGTTATGACTTTGAAAGTCCGATCTACCAAGCCGAGGACGAAGGTGAGGAAGATTGTGAAGTATCAGGAGAACTTGCTAGACTATTACAACAAGAGGAAAGAGCAATACAGCCTCATGAAAAGTCGGTCGAGACAGTAAACTTGGGTACTAAGGAGAATAAAAATGAAGTCAAGATAGGTACCAACTTGGAAAATGGTGTTAAAGAACGGTTAATTCAGATGTTACATGACTATGTTGAGATCTTTGCCTGGTCATACGAAGATGTGTCAGGGCTGGATACTGATATCGTGGTTCATCGCCTTCCAAAGAAAGAAGACTACCCTCCAATGAAGCAAAAGGTTCTTCGTGTGCATCCTGAGATGTCATAAAAGATCAAGGCTGAAGTCATGAAACAATTCAATGTTGGATTCTTAGTTGTTACTTCCTATCTAGAATGGGTTGTGAACGTGTTACCGATACCTAAAAAGGACGGTAAAGTGTGTATATGTGTGGATTTCAGAGATTTAAATATGGCGAGCCCCAAGGATGACTTCCCGCTTCCCCATATTGATGTTCTGAATGACAACACTGCACAACATAAGATATTCTCCTTTATGGAAGGTTTCTCTGGTTATAATCAGATCAAAATGGCACCTGAAGACATGGAGATAATGACTTTCTTCACACAGTGGGGAACCTTCTGTTACAAAGTTATTCCATTTGGGTTGAAGAACGTCGGGGCAACCTATCAGTGTGCTATGGTAGTTTTTTTCATTATGATCCATCGCGAGATAGAGGTCTATGTAGACGACATGATAGTCAGGTCTAAAACTGAATAAGAGCACCTGGACCATTTGTAAAAACTGTTTGAAAGGCTGAAGAAGTACAAGCTAAGACTTTAACATTCCCAACATAACACTTCGCGGTATCACTTCACAAACCAAACTCAAATCTCGGAATTGCTCATTCAACTTCAACTCCTTAACCATCATTGCTGACACGTGCAAAGTCTTTCGACTTTAAGCATCGGCCACAACATTAGTTTTTCCTGGATGATAATTCAAACTAAAATCATAATCCTTCAACAATTCTAACCACCTTCGCTCCCTCATATTCAACTCTTTCTGATCAAAAAGATACTTCAAACTGTTATGGTCACTAAACACTTCAAATCTAGAACCATAAAGATAATGCCTCCAGATTTTCAACACAAAGACAACTGCAGCTAATTCTAAATCATGCGTAGGATAATTATCTTCATGAGTCCTCAATTTCCTCGATGCATAAGAAACCACCTTACTATTCTGCATGAGCACACCACCTAACCCCATCAGACAAGCATCACAATACATAAAAAAAGGCTCTCCTGGATTAGGCAAAGTCAAAACTGGAGCCGACGTCAATCTCTTCTTCAACTCGGTAAAACTTTCTTCACAACGAATATCCCACACAAAAGCTTTACCCATACAAGTCAACTTAGTCAATGTAAGTGCCAACTTAGAAAAACTTTCGATAAACCGTCTATAGTAACCGGATAATCCCAAGAAGCTTCTAATCTCAGTAACCGACTTTGGAGCTTCCCATTGCAACACAACATCGACTTTAGAAGGATCCACGGCAATGCCACCACCAAAAATGACATGACCAAGGAAACTAACCTCTTGTAACCAGAATTCACACTTGGACAACTTCGCATACAACTTCTTATCTTTCAAAACTTACAATACAACTTTGAGGTGCTCTACATGTTCTTCTTCCGATTTAGAGTAAATCAGAATGTCATCAATGAATACCACCACAAACCGATCGAAATAAGTATGAAAGATACGATTCACGTACTCCATGAATACTCTTGGCGCATTGGTCACACCGAAAGGCATCACAGAATACTCGTAGTGTCCATACCGATTTCTGAACGCGGTCTTCTGAATATCATCTTCTTTCACTCTAATTTGGTGATATCCTGACCTCAAATCAATCTTAGAAAACACACTTGCACCCACCAATTGATCCATCAAGCCATCAATTCTCAGAAGCGGGTACTTGTTCTTAATCGTCACTTTATTCAGCTGTCTATAATTAACAAAAAGTCTCATACTTCCATCTTTCTTCTTTACTAACAACACTGGCGCTCCCCACGGCGACACACTTGGTCTTACAAACTTTTTCTCAAGCAACTCTTCTAACTGCTTCTTCAATTCAGACAATTCAGATGCAAACATCATGTACGGTGCCATAGAAACAGGTCTGGTACCAGGTATAAGATAAATCGCAAGTTCAACTTCTCTTTCTGGAGGTACACCAGGAATTTCATCCGGAAACACTTCAGGAAATTCGCGCACCACCTGCAACTCATCAATTCTAACTTGGTTCTCCATTGATAACGACGCCATCAATGAGAACATCTACACTTCGTCTTGCATTAGTTTCCGCAACTGTTTATCAGTCAACAAACTGACTCCTTCCTCTTCAGAAGTAGAAAACCTCACATACTTGTCATGGAAATTAATATGAACATAGTTATACTCTAACCAGTTCATACCCAAATCCTCTTAATGGCAAACAAATCAAGTCAACAACAAAGTCCTTTCCGAAGATCGAAAAATGGCAATTCAAACACACACGAGAAGTAGTCACCGATCCCTTAGCCGGAATCTCGACGACCATTTCTCTATTCATGGAAGACAACATAAGACCCAATCTTTCAACACAATCAGCAGCAATAAAACAATGAGTAGCACCGGTATCAATAATAGTAATTAAAGGCGTACTATTAATGAAACATGTACCTCTTATGAGTCTGTCCTCACTAGCTGACGGAGTCCCATCCAAAGCAAACACCTTCCCACTGGTTTGCTCCTTCTTTGGTTTCCAACACTGACTACCAATGTGTCCTTCTTCACCACAGTTGAAACAAATCATCTCTTTATGCTTGCATTCAGATACAACATGTCCAGTCTTACCACAACGGAAACACCTCTTCACCTCAGCAGTACACACATTACTCTTATGACCAGGTTTTCCACATTTGAAGCACACCACACTAACAGGAGCATCTCCCCCACTAGTCCTTTGACTCTGAGCAACTTTCTGTTTACCTTTACCAACTGGGGCATCATAAGGCTTACCACGGTTCTGTTGGTGCTTACCCCTCTTCTCATTGATAATCTTATAGTGAGCATTATTATCCTCTTCATAAATCCTGCAACTATCAATCAAATCAGCAAAGACACGAATCTTCTGGTATCCAATTTCCTTTTTGATCTCTGGGTGCAACCCATTCTCAAACTTGATGCACTTTAAAAACTCAACATCTGCCTCACTATAGTGTGGATAAAACTTAGCCAACTCAGAAAACTTTGCAGCATACTCAACAACCGACATACTCCCTTGCTTCAGCTCAAGAAACTCGATTTCCTTCTTACCATGAACGTCTTCAGGAAAATACTTCCTCAGGAATTCCCTACACAATACAGCCTAAGTTACATTCTCACCTGCAGCTTCCAATCTTTGACAAGTCTCTAACAACCAATCATTAGCCTCGTCCGCTGGCATATGAGTACCATAACGAACCTTTTACGCTGGAGTGCAGTCCATCACACGGAAGATTCTTTTAATCTCCTTCAGCCAATCCAACGCTCCGTCAGGATCATACTTACCCTTGAAGGTACTCGGATTCTCCCTTTGGAAAGTCACCAAACTGCGAGATCCAGCATTCTCGTCAGCATTCGGTTGATTCTGCTTAGCCTGAGCCATCGCTTGCAGAGCAGCAGCAAGTGTAGCATTATTCCTTCCAGCCATCTCAACTTATCTCTACAACATAAACAACAATTAGAATTCAGATTAACAATACTAAATTTTTAGAAAAAACTATGACTCGACAACTTGACTGGACGGATCAACTTGCTCTGATAACACTAATGTAACACCTTATTTCTACCCAACGAGTTAAATAAAATCAGAGTTATAAAAATTTCCAACAAACAAATGGAATGCTACACTTTCAACTTAAAACTACGACATTCAATCAGCTATAGTCCATATGCATAACACATGAACTTCGGATGAACCGATAACAACCTGCTTAGTCTTTAAAAATGAAAACAACTTTCATTACTACACAGCGGATTCACAAAATTCAACTGAAAAACACCAAAACATCTTATTCAACTCGAAACAATTCTAAGACAATAAGTCTTTTAATGAAAACAACTTAAAAATTCAGCAACATAATGAAAATCAATAATAAAGAAAACATGCATTCATCCCCCCTAGTGCTACGTATCATAGTGACAACACCAACTCGAACTAACTAGGGCATCAGCTAAACTTCTTGATTACCTGCACGTTACCAACAGAGGGCAACATTCAAACAGAAGGGGTGAGATATCGAACCATATAATCGGATATACAATAAATAATATATTAGAATTAGATCATATAATTCACCACTACACAACTTTTTATAAACATTCAACATAATTAATTCATCCACACGATAACTCAGAGTGCAACATGAAATGCGACTCATTTTTATGCACATGCATGTGGTACCAATGGAGCAGAACTCCCAAATTAGAAATCTGCCAATAAATAGAGGCATCAACAAGGCACAAGCCTTCAACTTTATATTTTCCAATCCAGGCCAACTTGACGAGCATCAGCTCCAACATGATATGTTATGTATGCATTAACGACATAAACGTAATAACAACAACAACAATAATTCAACTTAATTCAACATTGGCCATAAGCCTGCAACTTAATATTTTGCCCATAAATAGAGGCAATGAAATCACCTGCTAATTCATATTTTTCAACAAAAATACCACCCAACAGATCAACCAAAAATTACTACAATAAACCGCATAATTATTCGGACTATTTTGGCTAAAATCAGTTAATTAATTATCGGCCAAAAATTCTATTATTTCTACTTTATAAATCCTACAAAATTATTTATTAATGATATTAAATCACTATTATTAAATATTTTGTATTTGTAAACCGAAACGTAGTAGCTACAGTATATCTATTATTTATTCTATACCAATTTATTATTTGTATCAGAGTACAGTGGCCACAACATTTATGCTAACAATTATCTCTAAGTGTTACTTCATATAATGCGCTAAAGTATTGCAAGTAATTGCTTCTAATTGCTACTTCATGAACTCGCTACAGTAAGCAACCAATTGCCTTTAAATATTACCTCTTAAATTCTCTACAATAAGCAACAAATTCTCCTACATACTACTTCATCTTTGCATTACAGTAGCAAGCAATTTCTTCTAATTACTACTTCACAATTATCGCTACAGCAAGCAAGTTAATACTCCAAATGCTACCCCATTCTATGCGCTACAGTAGCAAGCAATCCTCCTAAATACTACTTTATTCCTTGCGCTACAGTAGCAAGCCAAATGCCATCAAATACTACTTCATTTCATCGCTACAGTATTCAAGCCAAATGCCCTTAAATATTAATTCATTTCATCGCTACAGTATTGCAAAACAATTACCATTAATTGCTACTTCATCTTACGCTACAGTAAGCAAAACAAGTACCTTTAGATGCTACTTCATTCTTGCGCTACAGTATGCCAAATGCCATTAAATATAGCTTCCTAATACCGCTATAGTAGCAAGCTAATTCTTCCTAGTACTACTTCATAATGTCGTTACAGTCAGCAAGTATGGAACTTTGCAAAGAAAATACTGAGGTACTTAATACATATATGTATATCTAATTATATTGGGTCCTAAATCATCTCTCAATTTCATCAATATACCAATTTCAAACACAATTAGAAATAATTTTCATAACCCAAATTCACATACTATTAATCATACACCCTATTATAGAGTCAGAACCCCACCCTTACCTTGGATTAAGAGCAGCTCTAAGAGACTTCAACCGAATTCTTTTTCTCCTCTCACAAACCCTATTTTCCTCTTTGTTCTTTTCTTTCCTGATAACAATACTCTCTCCTATTTCCTCTAATTCTATTTCCAATATAATAGTCATATTTTATTTAATCTTAAAAAACTCAAATGGGCCTAAATGACATATCTCACTTTTACTACACAACACCATCAATTAAGCCCAATATCATATTTAAGCTTAATAATAAAATAACACTTTAACTTCATTCCACCAAATTAAATCTGATTAATTATTATTCCAACTTAATAAAATAATTCCGACTTCGACGATAAAAATATGAATTAACAAAAAAAAATATTCAAAAATATTTAATTAAATAAATAGTTAAATACCAGGGCATTAAATAATTAAATATCGGGCCGTTACAACTCTCCCCCACTTAGAATATTTTCGTCCTCGAAAATAAAAGTTTACCTGGTTCAAAAAACTCGGGATAGGAGTCTCGCATCTTGCTCCAACTCCCAGGTCATGCTCTCACCAGCAGCACCTAACCAGACAACCTTCACCAATGCAATCTCTTTTCCTCTTAGAATCTTCATCTTGCAATCTGCGATTCTCACAGGCATCGTCTCCAGCGTGAGATTATCCCGTACTTGCACATCGTCCATCTGAATCACATGAGACGGATCGGGAATATACTTCTGGAATTGTGACACATGAAACACATCATGAAAATTCGAAAGATTAGGAGGTAAAGCCACTCTATAAGTAACATTTCCCACTCTTTCTGAAATCTGATTCAGACCAATAAAACGAGGAGTGAGCTTCTTAGACTTCATAGCTCGCCCAACACCAGTCACAGGTGTGACTCTCAAAAACACATGATCACCAGCTTGGAATTCCAAATCTTTCCTTCTCTTGTCATGGTAACTTTTTTGTCTACTTTGAGAAGCTTTCATCTTCTCTCGGATAAGCTTCACTTTCTCAGTAGTCTCTCGAACAATCTCAGGTCCAAGTGCCATACTCTCACCAGATTCATTCCAACACAAGGGAGTCCTACACCTCCGAGCATACAACGCCTCAAAAGGTGTCATCCTAATACTAGAATGGTAATTGTTATTGTAAGTGAACTCAATCAACGAAAGATAAGTATCCCACGAACCTCCCTGCTCAAGAACACATGCTCTCAACAGATCCTCCAATGACTGAATAGTGCTCTCGGTCTAACCATCTGTCTGAGGATGATACGCCAAACTCAACCTTAACTTAGATCCCAACGCCTCTTGCAAACTTTTCCAGAAATTAGAAGTAAACCTCAGATCCCTGTCCGATGCAATACACAAAGGAACACCATGCAACTTCATAATTACTCTAGTGTAAATCTCTGCCAACTTCAAAATCGGATATGTGATGTTAATAGGTATAAAGTGTGTCGACTTCGTAAGCCTATCAACAATCACCCAAATCGAATCATGTCCTCTCAAGGTACTAGGTAATCCCATTACAAAATCCATTGAAATGCTATCCCATTTCCATTATGGAATCTCTAACGGTTGCATCAACCCTGCAGGCTTCTGATGTTCAACTTTCGACTTTTGACAAGTCAAACATGCATACACAAACTGAGCCGCATCGCTCTTCATTCCAGGCCTCCAAAACAGATTCTTCAAATCTTGATACATCTTTGTAGCTCCTGGATGAATACTCAAATTGCTTCTATGACTCTCTTTAAGAATCACTTTCTTAGTCTCTGCATCATCAGGAATACAAATCCGATTATGAAATCTCAACATACCTTGTGCATCTAACTTAAAATCACTGTTCTCGGACTGATCGATCCCAACCATCGAATCTACCAACTTCACATCTAACTTATGAGCTTCTCCGATACTATCTAGAAATTCATTATTAATATTTAACATTCCCAACATAACACTTCGCGGTGTCACTTCACAAACCAAACTCAAATCTCGGAATTGCTCAATCAACTCCAACTCCTTAACTATCATTGCCGACGCGTGCAAAGTCTTTCGACTTAAAGCATCGGCCACAACATTAGCTTTTCCTGGATGATAATTCAAACTGAAATCATAATCCTTCAACAATTCTAACCACCTTTGCTGCCTCATATTCAACTCTTTCTGATCAAAAAGATACTTCAAACTCTTATGGTCACTAATCACTTCAAATCTAGAACCATAAAGATAATGCCTCCAGATTTTCAACACAAAGACAACTGCAGCTAATTCTAAATCATGCGTAGGATAATTATTTTCATGAGTCCTCAATTGCCTCGACGCATAAGCAACCACCTTACTATTCTGCATGAGTACACCACCTAACCCCATCAGACAAGCATCACAATACACAACAAAAGGCTCTCCTGGATTAGGCAAAGTCAAAACTGGAGCCAATGTCAATCTCTTCTTCAACTCGGTAAAACATTCTTCACAATGAATATCCCACACAAAAGCTTTACCCTTACAACTCAACTTAGTCAATGGAAGTGCCAACTTAGAAAAACCTTTGATAAACTGTCTATAGTAACTGGCTAATCCCAAGAAGCTTCTAATCTCAGTAACCGACTTCGGAGCTTCCCATTGAAACACATCATCGACTTTAGAAGGATCCACGGCAATGCCACTACCGGAAATGACATGACCAAGGAAACTAACCTCTTGTAACCATAATTTACACTTGGACAACTTCGCATACAACTTCTTCTCTTTCAAAACTTTCAATACAACTCTGAGGTGCTCTACATGTTCTTCTTTCAATTTAGAGTAAATCAGAATGTCACCCATGAATACCACCACAAATCGATCCAAATAAGCATGAAAGATACGATTCACGTACTCCATGAATACTCCCGGCGCATTGGTCACACCGAAAGGCATCACTGAATACTCGTAGTGTCCATACCGAGTTCTGAACATGGTCTTTTGAATATCATCTTCTTTCACTCTAATCTGGTGATATCCTGACCTCAAATCAATCTTAGAAAACACACTTGCACCCACCAATTGATCCATCAAGTCATAAATTCTCGGAAGCGGGTACTTGTTCTTAATCGTCACTTTATTCAGCTGTCTATAATCAACACAAACTCTTATACTTCCATCTTTCTTCTTTACTAACAACACAGGCGCTCCCCACGGCGACACACTTGGTCTTACAAACTTTTTCTCAAGCAACTCTTCTAACTGCTTCTTCAATTCAGACAATTCATATGCAGACATCCTGTACGGTGCCATAGAAATAGGTCTGGTACCAGGTACAAGATCAATCGCAAGTTCAACTTCTCTTTCTGGCGGTACACCAGGAATTTCATCCGGAAACACTTCAGGAAAATCGCGCACCACCTGCAACTCATCAATTCTAACTTGGTTCTCCATTGATAACAATGCCATCAATGAGAAAATTTACGCTTCATCTTGCATCAGTTGCCGCAACTGTTTACCAGTCAACAAACCGACTCCTTCCTCTTCAGAAGTAGAAAACCTCACACAATTGATATGAACATAGTTATACTCTAACCAGTTCATACCCAAGATCACATCCAATCCTCTTAATGGAAAACAAATCAAGTCAACAACAAAGTCCTTACGGAAGATCGACAAATGGAAATTCAAACACACACGAGAAGTAGTCACCGATCTCTTAGCCGGAATCTCGATGACCATTTCTCCTTTCATGGAAGACAACATAAGACCCAATCTTTCAACACAATCAGCGGCAATAAAACAATGAGTAGAACCGGTATCAATAATAGTAATTAAAGGCGTGCTATTAATGAAACATGTACCTCTGATGAGTCTGTCCTCACTAGCTGACGGAGTCCCAACCAAAGCAAACACCTTCCCCCTGGTTTGCGCCTTCTTTGGTTTCCGAAAATGACTACCAATGTGTCCTTCTTCACCACATTTGAAACAAATCATCTCTTTATGCTTGCATTCAGATACAACATGTCCAGTCTTACCACAACGGAAACACCTCTTCACCTCAGCAGTACACACATTACTCTTATGACCAGGTTTTCCATATTTGAAGCACACCATACTAGCAGAAGCATCTCCCCCACTAGTCCTTTGACTCTAAGCAACTTTCTATTTACCTTTACCAACTGGGGCATCATAAGGCTTACCACGGTTCTGTTGGTGCTTACCCCTCTTCTTATTGATAATCTTATAGTGAGCATTATTATCCTCTTCATAAATGCTGCAACTATCAATCAAATCAGCAAAGACACGAATCTTCTGGTATCCAATTGCCTTTTTGATCTCTGGGTGCAACCCGTTCTCAAACTTGATGCACTTCGAAAACTCAGCATCTTCCTCACTATAGTGTGGATAAAACTTTGCCAACTCAGATAACTTTGCAGCATACTCAACAACCGACATACTCCCTTGCTTCAGCTCAAGAAACTTGATTTCCTTCTTACCACGAATGTCTTCAGGAAAATACTTCCTCAGAAATCCCCTACGGAACACAGCCCAAGCGACATTCTCACCTGCAGCTTCCAATCTTTGACAAGTCTCTAACCACCAGTCATCAGCCTCGTCCGCTAGCATATGAGTACCA
This sequence comes from Vicia faba, assembly GCA_948472305.1. Classification (NCBI taxonomy): domain Eukaryota; kingdom Viridiplantae; phylum Streptophyta; class Magnoliopsida; order Fabales; family Fabaceae; genus Vicia; species Vicia faba. The sequence goes on along the minus strand of OX451735.1, from coordinate 1,290,517,229 downwards.
TAACGAACCTTTTGCGCTGGAGTGTAGTCCATCACATGGAAGATTATCTCAATCTCCTTCATCCAATCCAACGCTCCGTCAGGATCATACTTACCCTTGAAGGTAGGCGGATTCTCCCTTTGGAAAGTCGCCAAACTGCGAGATCCAACATTCTCGTCAGCATTCGGTTGATTCTGCATAGCCTGAGCCATCGCTTGCAGAGCAGCAGCAAGTGCAGCATCATTCCTTCTAGTCATCTCAACTTATCTCTACAACATAAACAACATTTAGAATTCATATTAACAATACACAATTTTTAGACAAAACTACGACTCGACAACTTGATCGGTCGGATCAACTTTCTCATATACCACTAATGTAATACCCCATTTCTACCCAACGAGTTAAATAAAATCAGAGTTATAAAAATTTCCAACAAACAAATGGAATGCTACACTTTCAACTTAAAACTATGACATTCAATCAGCTATAGTTCAGATACATAACACATGAACTTCATATGAACCGATAACAACCTGCTTAGTCTTTAAAAATGAAAACAACTTTCATTACTACGCAGCGGATTCACAAAATTCAACTGAAAAACACCAAAACATCTTATCCAACTCGAAACAATTCAAAGATAATAAGTATTTTAATGAAAACAACTTAAAAATTTAGAAACATAATGAAAATCAACAACAAAAAAACATGCGTTTATCCCCCCGAGTGCTACGTATCAGAGAGACAACACCGACTCGAACTAACGAGGGTAACCGCTAACCTTCTTGATTACCTGCACGTTACCAACAGAGGGAAACATTCAAACATAAGGGGTGAGATATCGAACCATATAATCGTATATACAATAAATAATATATTATAATTAGATCATACAATTCACCACTTCACAGCTTTTTATCAACATTCAACATAATTAATTCATCCACACGATAACTCAGAATGCAACATAAAATGCAACTCGTTTTTATGCACATGCATGTGGTACCAATGGAGCAGAACTCCCAACTTAGAAATATTCCAATAAATAGAGGCATCAACAAGGCACAAGCCTTCAGCTTTATATTTTCCAATCCATGCCAACTTGACGAGCATCAGCTCCAACATGATATGCTATGTATGCATTAACAACATGAACGTAATAACAACAACAACAACAATTCAACTTATTTCAACATTGGCCATAAGCCTGCAACTTAATATTTTTCCCATAAATAGAGGCAATAAAATCACCTGTTAATTCACATTTTTCAACAAAAATACCACCCAACAGATCAACCAAAAATTACTACAATAAACTGCATAATTATTCGGACTATTTTGGCTAAAATCAGTTAATTAATTATCGGCCAAAAATTCTATTATTTCTACTGTATAAATCCTAAAAAATTATTTATTAATGATATTAAATCATTATTAAAAAATAATTTGTATTTGTAAACCGGAACGTAGTAGCTAACGTATATCTATTATTTATTCTATACCAATTTAATATTTGTATCAGAGTACAGTGGCCACAACATTTATGCTAACAATTATCTCTAAGTGTTACTTCATATAATGCGCTACAGTATTGCAAGTAATTGCTTCTAATTGCTAATTCATGAATTCGCTACAGTAAGCAACCAATTGCCTTTAAATATTACTTCTTAAATTTGATACAATAAGCAACCAATTCTCCTACATACTACTTCATCTTTGCGCTACAGTAGCAAGCAATTGCTTCTAAATACTACTTCACAATTATCGCTACAACAAGCAAGTTAATACTCCAAATGATACTCCATTCTATGCGCTACAGTAGCAAGCAATCCTCCTAAATACTACTTTATTCCTTGCGCTACAGTAGCAAGCCAAATGCCATCAAATACTACTTCATTTCATCGCTACAGTATACAAACCAAATGCAATTAAATATTAATTCATTTCATCGTTACAGTATTGCAAAACAATTACCTTTAATTGCTACTTCATCTTACGCTACAGTAAGCAAAACAAGTACCTTTAGATGCTACTTAATTCTTGCACTACAGTATGCCAAATGCCATTAAATATAGCTTCCTAATATCGCTACAGTAGCAAGCTAATTCTTCCTAGTACTACTTTATAATGTCGTTACAGTCAGCAAGTATGGAACTTTGCAAAGAAAATACTGAGGTACTTAATATATATGTATATCTAATTATATTGGGTCCTAAATCATCTCTCAATTTCATCAATATACCAATTTCAAACACAATTAGAAATAATTTTCATAACCCAAATTCTCATACTATTAATCATACACCCTATTATAGAGTCAGAACCCCACCCTTACCTTAGATTAAGAGCAGCTCTAAGAGACTTCAACCGAATTTTTGGAGAATTTGGCACTAGAAGCAATTTTTCTCTTGTTCTTCTTCTCCTCTCACAAACCCTATTTTCCTCTTTGTTCTTTTCTTTCCTGATAACAATACTCTCTCCTATTTCCTCTAATTTTATTTCCAATATAATAGTCATATTTTATTTAATCTTTAAAAACTCAAATGGGCCTAAATGACATATCCCTCTATTACTACACAACACCACCAATTAAGCCCAATATCATATTTAAGCTTAATAATAAAATAACACTTTAACTTAATTCCATTAAATTAAATCTGATTAATTATTATTCCAACTTAATAAAATAATTCCGACTTTGACGATAAAAATATGAATTAACAAAAATAAAATTCAAAAATATTTAATTAAATAAATAGTTAAATATTGGGCCGTTAAATAATTAAATACTGGGGCGTTACATGGCCAGTTGAAGGAAGACCTTTGATCATGTACTTAACAGTATTAGAGAATTCAATATGGTGTGTGTTGGGGCAGCTGAAGAGTCTGGTCGAAAAGAGCATGCAATATACTACCTTAGCAAAAAATTTACCGACTGCGAAACAAGATACTCACTACTCGAGAAGACTTGCTAGGCTTTGGCATGGGCTGCTCACCGACTAAGACAATATATGTTAACTCACACTACCTTATTGATATCTAAAATGGATCCTATCAAATACATATTCGAAAAGTCTTCTCTCTCTGGAAGAATAGCAAGATGGAAAATGGTCCTGACCGAATATGACATTCAATACACTACCCAAAAAGTAATCAAAGGAAGTGTACTAGCTGATCATTTGGCTCACCAGGCTGTAGACGACTACCAGTCAATGAATTTCGAGTTCCCAGACGAGAATATTATGCTAGTAACTAACTATGAAGAACCTAAACCGAATGAAGGACCTGAAAAAGGATCCCGATAAACTATGGTATTTTACGAAGCTTCTAACGCATTGGGAAATGGTATTGGTGTTGTAATTATCTCCCTCAAAGTCTACCATACACCCTTCACTTCCAGAATATGTTTTAACTGCACCAACAATATGGCCGAGTATGAAGCATGCATTATGAGTATCAAGGCTGCTATTGACATGAGGATCAATTTCTTACAGGTATATGGAGATTCAGCCTTGGTGATCAGCTAAGTTAAAGGAGAATGGGACATGAATCATCCTAATCGCATCCCTTACCGAGAGAATGTGATGACTTTGATTCCATATTTTTAAGAGATTACCTTTGAACATGTTTCGCGAGAAGAAAATCAGTTAGCAGACGCGCTAGGCTACCATGTCATCCATGTTTAAAGTCAAACGGGATAATGAAGCCCCTCGGATCACTAATGAAAGATTAGATGAACCGACTCACTTTTATGAGATTGATACTGAGGGAGTAGAAGAAAAGCCTTGGTTCCACAAGGTGAAAAGGTATCTCGAAGCTCAAGAGTACCATGAGGGAGCATCCATCAATGACAAAAAGTTCTTAAGAAGATTCTCTGGAAAGTTCTTCCTGAGTAACATAATTCTCTACAAGCGCAACCATGATTCCACTTTACTATGGTGTATGGACAAGAGAGAAGCAGAGAAGATTATGGAAGATATGCATGAAGGTATCTTTGGAACTCATTCTAGTGGACACACAATGGCTAAAAAGATTATGTGAGCAGGTTACTACTAGTCCACCATGGAAACAGGTTGTCATCGTCACTCCTGAACTTGTCACAAATGCCAAATCTACGCCGACAAAGTACATGTACCTCTAGTTCCTTTAAATGTCTTGACTTCTCCTTGGCTGTTTGCAATGTGGGGCATTGATATGATTATGGAGATTAGACCTACCGCTTACAATGGGCATCCCTTCATCCTTGTCGCTATTGATTACTTCACGAAGTGGGTAGAGGCAGTCTCATTTGCTTTTGTTACCAAGAACATTGTGGCTCAGTTCATCAGACATAACCTTATCTGTCCGTATGGTATCCTAGAAAGAATTAACATAGATAATGGTACCAACCTAAATAATAATATGATCACCGAGCTTTGTACACAATTTAAGATCCAGCATCATAACTCTTCTCCCTACCGGACGAAGATGAATGGCGTTGTGGATGCCGCTAATAAGAATATAAAGAAGATCATACAGAAAATGACGGTAACATATAAAGACTAACACGAGATGCTACCCCTTGCTCTTCATGGCTACCGTACCTCAGCCCGCACGTCAATAGAGGTAACCCCTTTTTCTCTCGTATACAGTATGGAAGCTGTTTTACCCGTCGAAGTCCAGATCCCTTCCTTGAGAATCATGAAGGATGCAGGTTTAAACGAAGACGAACGGATTCAGACTCGACTTGACCAATTGAACTTGATTGATGAGAAGAGACTTGCGGCTTTTTTCATGCTCAGATGTACCAAAAACGTATGATTAAAGCTTTTAACAAGACGGAAAGGCGTCAGGTATATCAGGTTGGTGACCTAGTAATCAAGCATATTATCCTACCACAAGGTGATCCCAGGGGCAAGTGGACTCCTACATACGAAGGACCATTTGTGATCAAGAGTATATTTTTCGGTAGAGCTACGATATTAACCACCATGGACGGTGACGACCTTCCACACCCTGTAAACTCGGACATAGTTAAAAGATACTACGCATAAAAAGAGACCTGCTAGGTTGACTAAACTAGGTAAAAATAAGGGTGTCCCAGTGAACCAAAAGGGTTCGGGAAAAAATTACGGACACACACACACACACACACACACACACACACACACACACACACACACACATATATATATATATATATATATATATATATATATATATATATATATATATATATATATATATATATATATATATATATATATATATGAAAAATATATGAAAAATTTGTACACTTGGCAATTCGAAAACCTGAAAAGGTGGCTTGGACAAAAAATGGTATCTCAGTGGACTGAAAACCCGAAAAGGCGATCCAGGAAGAAATTAGGGATTAAAAGCATATGACTATGTCCCATTGGATCACCTTACGGACAGACCTCATTTTCAAGTGTCAAATTTGAATGGTACGAATCAATCCAGTCAACTTTTAACAAGCAGCAAAGTGATGAGACGCTCAAAGATATAAAGGCTATAGCAGAATTGAAACCCAATGGGATTATTTCACATAGCTTTTTTCCCTTTGTGTACCACGTTGCATATTTCTCATTTTTTACGATGAAATTCTTCTTATTAGGATGTATGTTTCCTTGTACAAAGACGGCTGTTATAGGAATACTTTCTTAAATTAATACAAGATCACCTCTTTCAAAGTTCAAAACTATTTGCTTTTATTTTTCTGTTTTGTTTGCGAAAACATACATTGATTATGTTAAATGAACATATGCATTTGAATATAATTACCGTGTACAAATATATGCATAAAAACATAAAGATAGCTACTAAGGGCTTAAAGAGTTGGGTCAACGTCAAAAAGTCATCTGTAAATCCCCACAGAGCAATCACCCCTAGGGGACTATCTTCACAAAACTCATCATCAGCAAATATACATTCCTTGATAAAAAGGATCAATCATTTCTCTAGCATCTTGGAGACTTCCCCAGCATGTCCTATGGACCTCTTGGATTCCCCAATAGATTTTCATAACATCCCCAAGCAGTTTATGAAATTTCTTTCCCTAGTAGAGTTTATTTCTCTGGTTACGGAAGTCGGTCCCCAACGGAGTTTATTTCTCTGAATTGTTAAAATCTTCTAGCAATAATCTTTTTGATCAAGATAACTACCTCCAGAGGAGTTTCCACTCACATCATAGGGTTATTCATTCTTCCATCCCCAGTTAGAGTGCAGGAAACCCATGATAGGCTATAAACTTCCCTTGAATTCACCGCCCATTTCAACATACCTGAAAGAGTTTAGGTGGCTAACCATGTATTCCTCCTCCCCATGGACTGTGATGATATTTCCCTTGATTGGGTAATTCAAAATCTGATGTAGGGTAGAAGTGACGGCTTCAGCGCCATGGATCTAGGGTCGGCCCAATAGACAGGAATAGGAAGGGTGGATATCCATCACATAGAAAGTTGAATCAAAAGTCTGAGTTCCAACTTTTATAGGGATGTCTACTTCTCTGTGCAATGTTCTTTTAAAACCATCAAAGGCCCTCACAACAATGTTTCTAGGCTTTAATGTGAGTCCTTCGCAATCTAACCGTCAAGAGAATTCTTGGGTAAGACATTCAGTGACGAACCCGTATCCACCAGAACGTGGGCTAACGTAGTGCCGCTACGCTCAATGGAAACATGCAAGGCATCATTGTGTTTCCTTCCTTTGGGAGTTAAATCAGCGTCAGAAAAACCCAGTCCATTATTAGCAGTTAGACTGGCCACACAATTCTCAAATTGATCAATGGAAGTCTCTTGAGGCACGTGGGCGGTCTTTAGAAATTTTACTAAGGCCTTGGCATGGGCCTCAGAACACAAAAGTAAGACCAACATTGATATTTTTTAGGGGGTATGCTCCAACTGTTCCACGATGTTGTAGTCACTTTTCTTGATTATTTTTAGTATCTCTTCCATCTCCTTGCCAGAAGCTTCAAGAATGACCTCTGGATGTGCCTTCTTCTGGACAGACTCAAACAACACCTCTTTGCCACTTGTCTCGGTAACAGGGATAATAGTTGGACTATCAACGGGAGTATCACTGGGAATCTTGGTAGGAGTGGTAGAAGGAATAATTACAGGAGTAGCAATGGTCTGGAGAGATCTCGGGGGAGAAACTCTTCCACTTCTTGTTATCTTATTGGTTCCGACGATATTGTCAACATCAGGATCAGTGTCTTTCGTAAACTTTTCTTTGATATCTAATAGATCTTGCTTGACACCATGGTAATAGACGTCAGCCCCATAGTTCCAGGGAATAACTTTATCCGAAGAATATGGTATTGGCCCCGGCATGGTGATGATTAGGGGAGCAGACTTTGGAACAGATGTAATCCTGACGGGTCTCTTGGTGGAGACCCTGGGAGGATTGTCAGAAATGGTGATTATTGAAACATCTTCACAGGAATTTCTGTCAAGAGGAACTTATTTAAACAGGATTTCTTTATTAACCATCAGACGCTGGACGCCTATCTTCAGTAACAAACAGCCATTTGGTAGAGACATACATAACCGATAACTTTCATCACAGCCCAAAAATAGACCGACTTGCAATAGATTTCGTTTAACTGTTAAAAGGGGAGTAGTTAAATCATCCACGGAGGAAACAAAACAGTCATCATCAATAGCGTTGACACCTTGACCATGTTTGGGCATTGGCGCCGTTATCACATTAGGTGTTTCTGGGGGGTCAAACTCAATCTCTTTCGCCTCGATAAGGTCTTGTAAGTTATTCTTCAAGGCCCAATAATCATTTGTATCATGCCCCGAGCTTTCAGAATGATAGGCACATCGAGCATTCGGATTGTATCGAGGAGAAGCAGTATTTGGGTTCCTGGGAGCTTCCTTTAGAGTCACTAGATTGGACTTCAAAAGATTTGGCAAAACTTGGGACAAGGTCATGTTGATCCGGGTGAATCGTCCCATGGGCGCCTCTGGCCTGAGTTGATAGTTTCGCTGTTGATTCGGTCCAGGATTGGAAATCATAACAGCCCCTACCGTCAGGTGACGTTCAGTTTTGTTTTGATTCCAATGGTCATAAGCAACAATGGCCTCTTTCTTTCCAGTAAAGGGTTTCTTCATCGTGATCGAGGATACATCCCTTTGAATTTTTCCGCTCTTGATACCGACTTCAACCCACTCACCAGTCATGATTAATTCAGTAAATCCAGCCGAAGAGCTTCCGATCAGATGGTTGAAGAATGGACCAGACAACGTGCCTAAGAACATATCCATTAATTCTCTGTCAGATAAAGGGGGTTGGACTCTTCCCGCGAGGTCCCTCCATTTTTTAGCATAAATTTTGAAACCTTCACCAGTACCCATAGACATACCTTGCAGCTGTGTTCGAGTTGGAGCTAAGTCAGCATTATACTGGTATTGCTTGTAAAAAGCGGCAGCCAAATCTTCCCAATTTCTAATATTGATTCCTTCCAACTGATAGAACCAATCCAACTGCGTCCCTGACAAACTTTCTTGGAAGAAGTGTACCCATAGGTTCCTATCAGCGGTATGGGATTGAATTTTCCTGACGTGTGACCTTAAATGCAGCTTTGGGCAAGAGACACCGTCATATTTAGCGAAAGTGGGGACCTTGAATTTCTGCAGGATGACAACCCCTGAGACAAGTCCTAGCTCTTCAAAATCCAACCCGGGTACCCTCTAGATCTCTATAGCATTGAGGCGATCCTTTAACTGCTTGTATTTATCGTCAACTGGGGGATACTATTCTTCAGAGTAGTCCACCTCTTCCTCTTCTTCAGACTCTGGGTGGTCATTTCCTTCCTTGTTTTTTCCTTCTTGATTATCTCCTTCACCCGACGAGGTTGTGAAATCTAAAGTTCATTTGGCTGGTCCTTTGAACCTTCTTCCCAGATTCAAAACATCGACTGGTTTCTTTGCTTTCTTCTTATTCTCTTTGATCATCAAAGTCTTCAAGTCCTCTTGTCCTTTAGCCAGAGCCAAGAACATTTGTTGGAATTGAGCGTTTTGCGCTTGAAGATCATTTACTGTTTGTCCAATATCCATCTCACGTAAATAAATAGTAGAAAGATAAGGAGACATGTTGCAAAAAAACCTGTTTGTGTTATGATGAATGAAAATGCATATGCAAATGATTTCAAGGAAATTAGAGATTTAAATTTGTTTAGACAAAAAGGAAACACCCTTTGTATTAGTAAATTCAAGTTCGAGTACATCGTGCCTCTTTCGGCTTACAATGAAAGAAATAAAATACAAAAACTCCTAAGATAAAAAGGTTGAACGCATCCTCTTTGGTGTGATGTAGGCGTTCAAACTCCTCTCTTCATGAAGTTGCTTGGTGAGTTCCAGAACTTTCTTCTCACTGGCGTAGAATTGGGCTTTGAAGGTGTCTCGTTCTTCCTTTAGCTGAATCCAACCCTTTTGCAAGTCTTCAATAGAGGTAGTCATGTTGGGATGAAGGACAGTATACGGGACATCTCCTTCAGCAACATGCTCTATGATAACATGGAGGATGGAGGGGTAAGGCATTACCAGACTCTGAGCATGAGCTCGCACCCACCTAAGATAAGGTTCAAGGGGAATAGAGTTTGTGTGTCCCAATTTCTTATTATCCACCTTGTTTACCATCCTCCAAGCTCGTACAAACCTCTGACGGTAGCCTTGATCGTCTCACTCGTAGTCGAACATCACACCTTGGATGAGCATATCATGAGGACCATCTCTTCGGGCATACCCAAACTGTCGTGAAGCAAAGCAAGGGTTGTAACTGATACCTCCTCTAATGCCAAGCTGAGGGACATTAGGGAATTCCCCTTTAACTTCGCTTCTTGTCTCCAAATTTGCTATAATGTCGGCTCTCTTCAGATGCAGGGCTTCGGCAATGACTTCAGGTTTTGGAATCCCTTCTAAATTGGTGAATGGTATTTGATCAAGCACGGGCACTCCTAATGGTATTTGATCAAGCACGGGCACTCCTACGGGCTCTTAGTTGCTTGTTGGATCACTTAATTTTTGTTTGAAAATGTGTTTGTGGTGTGGGTTTTGAAAGTATTTTGAAAAGGAATGTCTTTGTAATGGTTCTCATCTCTATAAGAACGCGTACAAAGTGTTTCATCTTTTGAAAATGTTTCAAGTGAAAGTGTTGGTGTATGAAATGTTTTTTTGTTGTGAGCAAGCGAGCAACTAGAAGAAACCTAACTACTCAAAAGGTCTTAAATGTTCTTTTCCTCCTCCATTAGATGTTTCTATCTTACCATTGATTTGATAAGAAGCCCCGTCATTGGATGTGAAGGGACGAGTGTGGGACGTTTGTATAGTCATAGAAGGCAACCTATGGGACATTTTAGCAATGTCATTTGGGGACTAGCTCGTTTACCAAAGGCAACATTAAGGGTCATCGAGGGACTACGATCTTTCATCGAGGGTCTTTGCTAAAACGCCCATATTCGAGGGACACGACTATTTTTCTGAGGCAACAAGTGTGATTACCCTAAGGGTGCATCTGTGAATGGTGTGTTTGATTTGCATGCATTTAGTCTTTGATTAGGGGTTGTCTACTTGTTGTTTTTATCTTGCCATACATCCTAATTACTAACAATGTATGAAAGCAATAAAAATATGGAAAATAAATCCTAAGCTATTACATAATTTTAGGGATGGGGATGCATATTTACAAATGGGTATTGCAAGAATTTAAATCCTAATTATCTATTAGAACCATATTGAATTGTACAATACAAGAAAAGGAAAGGATTTGTTTTGAAAAGGGTATTTTTGTCTTAATAAATTAAAAGAAAAAAATAATTAGTTAATAAAAAGAAAATATTTTTTATGTCTTTTTTATATTAATAAAAATAGTATTAATGCTAAAAATAATAAAAATAAGAAAGAAATGGAAAAATAACGAAAACAGGATCAGCATGTTGCTGAATACAAAAATGAGAGGGATCAGAAGTTCTGATGCTAGGCACGCTGTAGTTCAGAAAGAAACGTTAGAGGAAATCAGAAGTTCTGGGTTGCTACGTGCTGAAGTTTTGGGTGTTAAAACAGTGAGGAAAACCTAGAAGTTATGTGTGTCGTGTTACAACAGTGAGAAAGACCTAGAAGTTTTGTGTGTTGTGTTACAACAGTGAGTAAAACCTAGAAGTTTTGTGTGCTCTGTTACAACAGTGAGAAAAACCTAAAAGTTATGTGTGTTGTGTTATAATAGTGAGAAAAACCTAGAAGTTTTGTGTGATGTGTTACAATAGTGAGAAAAACCTAGAAGTTCTATGTGTTATGTTACAACAGTGAGAAAAAACTAGAAGTTTTGTGTGTTGTGTTGCAACAGTGAGAAAAGCCTAGAAGTTATGTGTGCTGTGTTACAACAGTGGGAAAAACCTAGAAGTTATGTGTGTTGTGTTACAATAGTGAGAAAAACCTAGAAGTTTTGTGTGTTATGTTGCAACAGTGAGAAAAGCCTAGAAGTTCTGTGTGTTATGTTACAACTGTGAGAAAAGCCTAGAAGTTCTAGTGTTACACTTCACCTCCTTCCTTGCATTATCCAGAGCATCCGCAAATTGTTCATTTCTCAATAAAAATTAAAAAAATAAAAGCACAATAGTTTATAGAAGTTCTAGCCCTAATTCTGAGCCTAGTTTTCTTCAAGAAGTTCTGATCCACAGTTTTTCTACTTAGGCAATGATATGTACAGTCTCAACACTATGATATCTATATTTTTAATGATGTTCTGAATGAAAAGTTCAAAGTAAGGATGACTTACCTTGAATTTGAAGCGTGTGTTTGGGACTTGAGTTGTTGCCTTTGAATGTTATGGGGTTAGCAAGAAACGGAATATAAGTGTTATGTTCTTTGATTTGAAGGGAAAAACAAGGATATTGTTTTGAGAATTATGGGTTTAAGAGTGTTTGAGTGTTTTCTTCTCTCTCTTTTTGTATCAATAACTCTCTCCCCAAAAGACAGTCCCCTAGATGCATGGTGGAACAATTTATTTATAGATGAGTTTGTTGTGGTTTTGGAGGGAAAACAAATGGGATTTGAACCTTTTTGGAATACTGTTTCATTGCTTTTTAAATACAGCTTTTATGTGCTAATTTAGTGCAAATATGGGGTTTGAGAAAATGCATGCGTGGATTGGTCAGCAGTAATTTTGGAGTGTTGTGGCAGCTGGATGTAGGACTGTGTCATAGCAGTACAACAGACTATTCAAAACGAGGTTTTGGGGCTTGGTGATGTTCTGATCGAAGAGTGGAAAGACCATAGTGAGATTCGAAGGGTGATGTTCTAATCGAAGAGTAAAACATAGTCTCCATATGTTGAAGGATGAGACTTGAAAGTTCATGTTCTGATCGAAGAACATAACTTCCATATGTTGAAGAATGATATTCGAAGGGTCATGTTATGATCGAAGAGTAGAGCTTCTATATGTTCTGATCGAAGGGTCATCTTCTGGTCGAAGGTTCATGTTATGATTTAAGAGTAGAGCTTCTATATGTTCTGATCGAAGGGTCATGTTCTGATTGAAGGGTCATGTTCTGAATCACTTTTGCAAATTTTGATTGTACTTGTGTGGAAACTGACCCAGAAGTTCTGTCCAAATTATGACTTAAAAATGCTCAGAATTTACTAAGTGTTTTAGCTTCAAGGATGTCTTCATGGATTTATAACTTGAAATCTCAGCCTTTCTAGAAGAAGTTATATTATGCAATGTTTTAGATCTCATTGAGATTTATAATTTTCATGTCAGAAGTTCTGATTGAATCATCTTGCATCATGATGAAAATCTAGCCCAAAGTTATGAAATTATCATATTTTCTTAACACTTAGAAAATTTTCTAAGTGTTTAGAAATTTAACTTTTCAAAGTAATCTTTGACTTTTGATTTCTTGATGAACCAACTTCATGTCTTGATGAAATATGATTTTTGAAACTTGATTTTGATCAAAAAGTCAAAGTTTGACTTTTTAGTGTGCATTTGACCATTTTTCCCTTGTGAATGACTTTCTTGGAAAATTGTAATCTGAGACTTGAAACTTGACAGAAGCAATCCGGAGGATCCAGGATGATCCCTGAAAGTCATTTGAGAATGTTAGTAGTCCAATTGTCTTTGCACAAACTCAAACCCTAATTTGAAGCATCAGTGTGAGGAGACATCTTGACCTAGTCAGTACTTTGCACAAGCTTGAGTCATCAAAGATGTTTGTGGAAAATACCTTGAGAAATGAATGGGAAAATTTTGGGGTACAATACCCACATACACAAACTCTTTTTTAAAGACAAAAAACACTTTGTATACGTTCTCACTGAAACGAGAAACATTACAAAGTTCGCCGCACTAAGGCATATTTTCAAAATATCTTCAAAACACACTTACACAAAAAAGCATTTTCAAAGTGAGCTAGCAACTAAGAGCCCATAGATAACTACGGATGGAAAGGGTGCTAACACCTTCCCTTTCCATAACCTACCCCCCCTTACTCAGAAAATAATCTCGAAAGGTCTTTCATATTCTTTTTACCTTTTCCTTTATTGGATAAAAGAAAAGTCGGTGGCGACTCTTGCTAACCGCAACATTTGCGAATAAAAATGCAAAACCAGTAAAAGTCAGTTCTCCCACCGTATCATAGGTTTTATCAGTAAGAAAAGAAAAGGGGCTTGGAGAAGAGAGAGATACGTAGAAGCTGCAACATAGAGGCAAGGTTGGAATTTTGATCGTAGAGTAGAGAAACCTTCAATCCAAGGTAAGGGTGGGGTTCTGACTCTATAATAGGGTATGTGATGAGTGGTATGTGGGATTGGGTTTGTAGAATTGTTTTTGTTTATGTTCGAAATTTTATATATTGTTGCTTGATGGGAAATCAATGAATTAGAGGTGAATAATGATGCCCAAATGATGGGTAATTGATGTAGAAATATATGATGGTAATAGATAATGATTACCTATGATTTGATGACGTTTTAAGACCCTTAATGTAGTGAAATCACAGAAAATCACAATAAAATGCAGAAAAAACCATGTTTTAGGAGTTTGAGTCGACTCAAACTGAAGGGGGGTCGGCGCGACATAACTCGCCAGGCAAGGAAGTATTGTCACGCAATTTTGTGTCGACTCATAGTTCTTTTGTGTATACTCATACTTTGCATCGACACATACAGGGTTTTGCGTCGACTCATACATCAAGTTTTCTGGAAGATTTTGTAACGACCATAACTTTTGAACCGTAACTCCGTTTGATGCGTCGTTCGAAGCGTTGGATAGCTAATGCAATGAAATATATTTATAAGGAGTAAAATGAAGGATAAGAATGATAATTCTAGTATCTAAGTTAGGATAGAGTTAGTTTTCCCACATTGAATCGCTATGATGTTTTGTGGTGATGAAGTATGATAATGACATGGCGATCTTATGATAATGCTTGGTTCATAATAATAATATTAATAATAATGATGTAGTATTATAGTATAATAATTTGTAGAAGTTTTGTAATTAGAAATAATCATTTAGATTATTAATTAACCAGTGTAGTCGAGAATTGTCTAAATAATTATGGGGCAATATTAAATTGTAGTCTTATGGCCAATGTTGATTCGTTGATTAGTTGTTGCTAAGTTGTAGGCTTATGGCCATTGTTGAATTATTGCTAAGTTGTAGGCTTATGGCCAGTATTGAATTGTTGTTAAGTTGCAGTTGAAATGTTGTCGTTGTGTCGTTGTTGTTGAATGGTTGATGTTGCATTGTTGTTGTGTTTCATATGTTGTCGCATACATAGCATATCAAGTTGGGAGCCCATGCTCTGTAAGTTGGTCTGAATTGGAAAATATTAAGTTGAAGGCTTATGCCTTGTTGATGCCTCTATTAATTGGCAGATTATTAAGTTGGGAGTTCTGCTCCAATGGTACCACATGCATGTGCATTGTATAAGTCGCACTCTGCATTGCATTCTTATTGTTGTGTGGATGAGTCGGTTATGTTTAAGAGTTGTGAAGCGGTGATCTTTATATGCACCGATTCTAACACATTATTTATCATACGTTTTATTATATGGTTCGATATCTCACCCCGTATGTTTGAATGTTTCCCTTTGTTGGTAACGTGTAGGTAATCAAGAAGGATAGTTATTACCTTCGTTAATATAAGTCGGTGTAGTCGCTTTGATACGTAGCACTCGGAGGGATGAACGCATGTTTTCTTTATTATTGATTTGCATTATGTTGCTGAATTTTTAAGTAGTTTTCATTAAAGACTTGTTGTCTTAAAGCCGTTTTGAGTTGAATAAAATGTTATAATGTTTTCAGATGAATTATGAATCCGCTGCATAGTAATGAAAGTTGTTTCATTTTTAAAGACTAAACAGGTTGTTATCGGTTCATCCGAATTTTATGTGTTATGTATCTGATCTATAAGTGATTGAATGTCATTGTTTAAAAGTCGAAAGTGTAACATTCCATATATTGTGGAAGTTTTGAAACTCTGATTTTATATAATAGTTTGGGTAGAAATGGGGTGTATCCAATCTGTTGGGGCCAGTGGAGAACATGTGTCCCCACGTGCTTCTCAACCGAGGACACATCACCAACCGAACTCGCACACCTCACATGACTAGCAGAACCGCTTTGCCTTTTGTAACGGCAAGTTCATCCACTACCTATGAAGTGCGAAGCAGTTGACCCTGGACGGTTTCTCACTTTTCCCTATTCTCTCTCTTTCGTTTTGTTTCTTCCGCCTCTTTTCCCCCACAAATACTAACACATTCTTTATCCTCTTTCTTCCTCATCTATGTCTGCAAATATGAGTCCGTCGCCACCACCATAAGTTCCACTGTGAATTATCGTCAAACTTCTTCCACCCATCACAACAAAATCTCATTCGTGCAGTTGTTGATGCAGTATTGTCTTCTCACCATTTGTGTTTCATTTTCCTTTTCATCCAAGTTGATAAGTAGTTTATTAGAAACCATTTAGATTTCCACAGAAAGTTTGGTTTCCTTTTCACCAAAATGTCAATGTTTCAGAGTTTTTTTTTGGGTTTTGCTTGCTTTTTTTTCCAGGCAGATCAAGAGGAAACCGAAGATATCAAACTTCTTGCTCAATGGAAGAGAAAGAAATGTGGGTTTAGAGCTACCATGTTTATTTTTAGTGAGAAAAAGATTAAATAGAAAAACTTGGTTGATTTTGTTGTTTTTTGTTGTTTTTGTCGATCTAGAGATTTAGTCATAGCTAAGTGAAAATTTGCATTACAGAGAAGAAAAAAGGCATGAAGGAGAGGGAGACAGTCTTTTATCAACATTGTAAGAAAATTATCTAAGTTGATTTCTTATTTTGTTTTGATGATCTATTCATATCAAATATTTTCATGTTATTTCTTACTGATAAGGCTCAATTGTATTCCTATCCTAATGAGTTAACTCAACTTCATTTTAGTTATAGTCACTGTCATATAAATGAGTTAACCCAGCTTCATTTTTCTTATAGTTTCTCTCTTGCTGATTCATTTTTCATCATGTTGTATTTTTTCAGTGTTTTGATTTGATGACTGGAGTTTGTTAAGAAATTTTTTGTAATCGTTGATCTGTTATAAACGAAAACCTCAAGGCTTTGATGACTGGAGTTTGTTGAGAAATATGAAGATCATGTCGACTCTTTTGTGAAAAGGCACATGCTAAGTTGAAGAAGCAGTATGTTGTGTTTGATGAGATGGTTTTGAGCAAGATTCTCGAAGGACTTTTGAAAGACAAAAATAAATGTTGAAGGGCTGACAAGTATGTTGTAGTCGGGTTTCTCCGATGCTGTTATATGTTTTGCTCATATAAATGTATTAATTAAAGCTGCTTGGAATACTACTAATGTTCATGTTGGTTCATCTATAGTTGTCTTTGGTTTAGGTGAAGTTGGTCTTGCTGTAAGTTTCCTCAGTTTCTGATGTATATGTACATCTTTTTCTCTGATATAAACTTAATACAGTTTCTGTTCAATGTACTGAAGTCTTTCCACCATCAATAAAACATGGGTTCAAAAAACCTCAATTTAAAATGCTCATTGGCCAGGTTGGAGAAGGGACACAACTCAGAGGTGCTTCTAAAATAATATGCTTTTAGAAGTTTCTAAATACCTTTTACTTTTACTTATTACTCTATAAATTTAGCAATGTTTATGTAACTTTAAATTAACTTTTGCTTTATTGAAATCAACCCTAGAGAGTACATGATGTTTTGCGCCCACTCTATGAATCATCCAAGCTACTAGCTTAGAGAACAACTATGCAGGAAGAAAAACACACTTGTGGAAGATTTCTCAAGGTTGTATAATTTTAGAATTATGATGCAACTAGCATTCACATAAAAGAAACCTTTTACTAGAATTAGTACCAAGTAATCAAGAAGATGAAGATTGTTTTCAGATTCCAAAGCACTAAGATTCTATATATACAGGATAGCTACAACAATATGAGTGTTTCTTGTAAAGTAGTCTATCCATGCACCTATCTAACACTTCCATATATAATTCCATCTCCTTGAAGCTTCTTCAACCTTTGTTACTACTCTAACAATCACTTTCCTCTAGCCTTTTCCAAGTCAGGAAGATCTACAAAAAATAATCACACATGTTCCAAGGTAAAGTTGTAGGATTCATGTTGAAGCTTAGAGGCAGTGAAAGTAAACAAACCATGAGGCTCACACTTCACATAAACATCCTTGGCATCAGTAAGAGAAACAGTCAGGTAAACCTTGTCAGAACGCTGCACCCACAGAACTTCAAGATGGCGACTACAATTTTTCAACTATAGAGGGTTTTGCAATAGTATATGTAACCGCAATCTAAGCCACAACTGTTACAAGCAGAGTTTAGCCTAATTCATTCCTACAAAACAACGGTAAGACGGGAGTGTCTCTATATAAACTATTTTCAGATTCTATCGATAATCAATGCGGAATTTGAGATTTTCTCAATATACCCCTCATGCCAGCACTATTGAGCTTGGTGCGTAGATATAAATGGTAAGTGACATAGTCTCTGATATCATCTTAAAATTATATTTTAACGTGATTTTGTATAAAAAAGTTTAATGGTGACACACGGTTGAAAAGAAACTTACATGGCAATCCAACCCAGTAGTTAAAAATAGAACCTACATACAAAACAAAATTACTAATATTATCTTAAATTAGCTGTGCGCCAAATTTAACAAATCATAAATGGATTACAGATAGAAAGAAAAATTAAAATTTAAAAAAATCATTCCAGATCCCAACTTTCTGTCCATTATCCAAGAATAGCAATTAATGATATTTCATTACTGTATATAAAATCCAAAACAATAACTCCATATCTATCACTTTTTCCCAACTTCTAAATCCCACGCCTCTCTCTATCTCTCCAATTTTAAAATATGATATCTTCGTCGCAAAAGATTCTTGTAACCGGTGGGGCTGGTTTCATCGGCGCTCACACCGTTGTTCAGCTTCTCAAAGATGGGTTTCATGTTTCCATCATTGATAATTTTGATAACTCTGCTATGGAAGCAGTGGACCGCGTTCGTGAAGTTGTCGGTTTAAACCTTTCTCAGAATCTTGAATTCACACTGGGAGATCTCAGGAATAAAGATGACTTGGAGAAACTCTTCTCAAAAACTAAATTCGACGCAGTGGTTCATTTTGCTGGGTTAAAAGCAGTTGGTGAAAGTGTTGCAAATCCTTGTCGTTATTTCGATAATAATCTCGTTGGCACAATCAATCTCTATGAAGTTATGGCTAAGCACAATTGCAAAAACATGGTTTTCTCATCATCTGCAACGGTTTACGGCCAACCTGAAAAGATGCCATGTGTGGAGGATTTCAAGTTACAAGCAACGAACCCTTATGGACGGACGAAGCTTTACCTTGAAGAAATTGCGCGTGATATTCAGAAAGCTGAGCCTGAATGGAGAATCATTTTACTGAGATACTTCAATCCAGTTGGGGCACACGAAAGCGGTAAACTCGGTGAAGATCCTAGGGGCATCCCAAATAACCTCATGCCTTATATACAGCAAGTAGCCGTTGGAAGATTACCCGAGCTCAATGTATACGGTTATGATTATCCTACAAGGGATGGCTCTGCAGTACGGGACTATATCCATGTGATGGACTTAGCAGACGGTCACATTGCTGCCTTGAGAAAGCTTTTCACAACGGAAAACATAGGTTGTACTTCTTACAATTTGGGAACTGGTCGTGGTACATCCGTGCTTGAAATGGTTGACGCATTTAATAAAGCTTCTGGCAAGAAAATCGCATTGAAATTGTGTCCAAAAAGGCCAGGAGACGCTATCGAAGTTTACGCATCTACAGAGAAAGCCGAGAGAGAACTCGGTTGGAGGGCCAAATATGGTGTAGAGGAAATGTGCAGGGACCAGTGGAATTGGGCAAAGAACAACCCGTGGGGTTACTTGGGGAAGCCTTGAATCATCTTGATAAATACACTACTCATCTACTGATATTTTCTATACAAATAGACCTCCTATTGTTAAAGAGTACTTGAAACTTGTTTAAATCAAACTCTAATTCTAATGTGATTCTCCGCTATTTAAAACCAACATTCAATATCTTAATAAAAATAATTTTATGAAAATAATTTGCATTATATAAGCATCTTTAACTTACTCCAGACAGAATTCATGTTTCAATAACCGTTAAAATCTACATAATAATGACCCATTAAAAATCATTAGGAAACAAATAACCACAAGGAGAAGGAAAAAAACATGTATAGAAAGATGGAATAGAGATTCAAAATAGAGAAAAGTGAAACACCTTTAAATGAGATATTTTGTCTCTGCAAATTAATTACACGTCATTCTAACTTATTAAATTTAAATTGAATGTCTATACACATGATTCTATTAGAAGTTAAATGTGCACTTTGACAACTCTTACCATTAAAATAAATTATTATTATATCGTACCATAATTATAATAATTGTTATAGTTATTTTTATAGGTGATAAATAGATGTCCTTTCTGTTGAAATATGTCCTAAAACATTTGTTGATAAAAAGAAAGAAAACATATTTATTAATTATATAAACTAAAAAATTGGAAATTTTAGAATGTCAAAAATCAAAAATCAGGAAAAATCTGATTAGGAGGTGTCACGACGGTGGTCGGACCGCCAAGGCAGAGACTGAAATCGGAGCATGACAATGGTCGGCAAGAGTGCGACAGTGGTTGGCTGGATGGAGGTGTCGCAAGCGACCACCCGGAAAGCCGACGGTGGTGTGGGGTGGAGTCGTGATTTACCGGCGACTGAGGTTTTCTGGTGGATGGCGACCAGAGCACGATGGGTGGCGATGGCTGGAGTTCGGTGACGCCGAAATCTCTACGGTCGAACGGTCCATACGATTTTTGGATTTTCAATAAAATCGATCAGTTTCTCGCCTTCTGCGATTTTATACTTTTCTATTCGGTCCATGGATCCTTGAGCTAATGGGTTGTGTTTTGGGCTTTATTTACTAGGTTTTAACTATTATAAATATGTGTCTCTTCTATTATTTCAATGTGACAATTTTAGAGCTTAAGAGTAACAAGGAGAAATAAGGGTTTAAGGTTTAAGGAAATATTTTAGAATTATCTAGAAGGATCAGACAATACTTCTTATTACCTTGAGTTTGAGTGATACATTTATTTAGAATTGGAGAGGTTGGGAAAAACCTGGGTAGAAAATAGGCATTTGTTCTAATCGATTATCAAATTGATTAGGCATTTGTTCTAATCGATTAGATTGTTCAAATATTTGCCCTATTCAATCTGGTAGTTTCTAAATCATCTGGCTAGCCTCCGAAAACATTTTTGTTGATTTTATTTGAAAAAGATAGGCTTCAAAATAAGTTTTTTAGGGGGTATGTGTATGTGCGAGTGTGTGTGTATGTCTGTGTGTGTGTTTTCGCTATAATGCTTCCAATAACACCCATGTGTTTTTACAACACTCTAATCACTCATACATATATGATCAAACGAGCTTTTACACTTCCTCTCTTTCACACTCTAAAGCTTCAAGTCCATCTGTCAGATATACCAATCATATGAGAATTTTACTTGAATATTCTCGAGGCTTGAGATATATTTAAGTTATTCACCATCATTCGAGAGTAAAGATCTCACTGGTGCTCATAAATTCTAATTATTTAGCTTGATTCAGAGGAATAGTTCGATAAACCATCTTGTGCATCTTTGACCGCTTGAGTTAAATTCAGTGTTTTCTTGACTTCAAGCTTATTTCTAGTAGGTTTTGTCATCATCAAACCCATTACTTTATCATGGATAGACAAATATTATTTATCTATGAGCTTTGATCACTGCTTGCACATCTCTCAATGAGGTGGTAAAAGGCAAAACATATGGATAAAATTTGCAGCATTTAAACTCCCCCTCGCATGAGCAAAGAGTATACTCTACTCCCCTTGAAAGTACATTTTTCCTCTTTGTCATAATCAAAGAGGAGGATAAAGATACAAGACACAATTTTGAATATGCAAGCACATTGTTAGCATAGTCAAACATTTTTAAAAAGGGGAAAAATTGTTTCATTATTTCAAAGACATTAGAATTCAAAGTACATAAAGCAAGAAATTGCAGGAATTGAAACAATGCAGAAATGATTGAATTTATACACACTTAAAGACTGAAACACATTAATGAGACTACATTTCACCATCCTCGTCATCATCAGTGCACATCGCTGGATGTAGTTGTCTTAAGTCTTGGATGAAGTGAAAGGCCAAAAAATTGATCTTCTCATTTATTCTCTTTAGTCTTTTGATTATTTCCCTGAGTATGTCTTCAGCATAGGGCATTTCGAGAACAAGTAAGCCTCATTAATTAGACCCCTTAGTTGGTCATTTTTTTAGGTACCTTATTGAATGATTATTTTCATGACCCCTTATATTTAGGCCCTATAAAATTATTATATTTAAAATATTGAGACAATTTTCATGGAAGTTACAACATATGGTGTGTCTGAATTACAATGTCAGAAAAACACTTTGTGTACATTCTTGTATCAGTCCTTAAGAATGTATATAAAGTGTTTTTTTAAAAATATTTGTTTGAAAGTGTAGTGTGAAAAATGTTTTGAGTTGTGAGCAAGCAATTAAGAGTTCTTACCCACTAAAGTATGGTCTTTCTTATTCTTTTCATTCTCCTTTAGAGATAGTACTATCTATACCATTAGTTGGTAGGTAGCTCTATCTATTGGATGTGAAGGGATATGCGTAGGGTCATCGTATGGTCATCGAAGGAAACATGTAAGGATACTTTAGCAATTGTATCAAATGGACTATCATCATTTGTTAGTAGTCAACTTGAAGGGACTAGATCATTTTGTAGGCAACTCGAAGAGTCATCGAGGGGTTATGATCTTTATTCAAAATGGACTATAATGATTTGATCAAGGGTCTTTTGCTTAAGTATCCCCACTTCCGAGGGACGTGACCAATATTTGTAAGGTAACAAGAGATATTACCCTAGAGGTGCAAGTTAAAGAGTGTGTATTTCAATTATTTATCTTGAAAATTAGGGTTTTCTATATTGTTTTTAGTCTTTCCATACAACCCTAGTTACTAACAGATAAATATGAACAGAAAATTAAAGTGCGGAATGTAAAGTCCTACGCTATTACATGGCTTTGGAGCAGTTACATAATAGAAATTTGTGGGAAAGTAAACCTACACTATTACATCCTCGGAGCAGATACATAATAGAAAAAGATACGAGAATGTAAATCTAAATAATTACATTGATACTGCGACCTATACAATTGTCTAAGAAAATTAAATAGAAAAGAGATAAATAAGAAAAGAATGTTAGAAAAAATGTTTTGTTTTTGTGTTTTTATAGAAAATAATTTATGTGATAAAAATTAATTAAACCTAAATTATAATTGATTTTAATATTAATTAAAATATTATTTAATTAATAAAATAAAAATATTTCAAAAAATTCAATTATTAATTAAAAATCCAAACCCTAATTTGTTATGTTTTGAAAAAGATTAGGTTAGTTAATGGTTAATGAAAAAAGAATTAATTAAGAAATATGGTGAAAATAGGGTTAGAAAAAATAAGGAAAAAAGAATGCATGGGGTGGATGTTGAATCCACGCCCTGGAAGTCACAGGCACGCGTTGCTTTCCACTAGGCTAAGCTGTTGTTGGTGATTTAGAATTGGAATGAATCAACATAATATTAACTTGCACGATAGTTTGGAAAAACAACAAAATAATTGCAAGATGTAGGGAACGAACCCACGCTCTCGTGTGATACAAATGCACCATTCACCACTTGCGCCACACTGCCTTTGTGTTATAGAATAGAAACAAATAAATATATAATAAAACATATATCAGAGAAGATCTGGAGCCCTAGATTCGGTCGTCTTCTCCGACGAGGCAACAATCCAACCTGCAAAAATAGCAAGATTTAAAGATCAAGAGGGGTTGTGTCCCCCTAATTTGGACCTCCTGAATCCAATGGTAGTGTTATTTTGGCTTGAAAAAGATTGTAACATGAGATACAAATGAAATACTCCAAACTTCCCTAAAGATGGCATTTTGTCATTCCTGCATCAAAGCTTGCAAACGATGCGTCAAAATCATTCCAAACATCAAAATGAACATGAATGTATGCATCAAATTAATTAAATATGCATGAATTACAAGATTCGATTTCAAGAAAATCACCCAAACTGGTATGCTTGTGTGAGCGACTTCTAGCATGCTACGAGCTTCAACGATGGTTGGGATGGACTCCTGGTAACTTCAGGAAGATGATAGGGTGCTTGGAATGGATTTAAAGATACTAGAGATAAAGGTTCAAGTTGCCCTAATTTTGAGAAAATTTGAGATTTTGAGGGTGTGTTCTTGCGGCAATGTTCGTGTATTTGATGGTCTGAACATGTTATGTATTTATGGGAGAGTGGTTTATGTCAACAAACATGAATCAAATATTTGTATTTCATGACTGTTGTACCCCGAAATTTTCCCTCTCTTTTCTCAAGACATTTCTCACCAAAGATCTCAAATGCTCAAGGGTTTGATCAGACAAGCTCACCTCTTAAGCACTGACACTCCAAATTATGGTTTTGGTATTATCAAGGACAATTGGAATTTTTATGCCTCAAATGAATTTCATGGTTCATTATAGGTCTCCAATATTTCTCTTACCAAGTTTCAAGTCTTGAATCATAAATTTGCTTAGCCAATTGCTCAAATGACTGAAAATCAGTTGTATTGGGTAAAAAGTCAAATATGGTCAATATACAGTCCAACTTCATGATTTTTGACCAACATCAACATTTTTAAGTCATATTAATCAATTTATCAATTTTTGATCATAATTCCTCAAGAAAAAACACTCAAATCATCAAAGGGGCAAAATTGTCAAAATTAGGGTTTTGATTGAGAATGAATGATCATTGATTTTTGACCTAGTACATGACCTAATAGTTTGAAGCATAATCTCAAGGACTCAAAAACAACATGTTTACCTAATTGCATGGCTCAAATCATTTCTCAAGATCAATGGATTGATAGTTGAAGTTTGATCAACTGATGAAAAGTCAACTAATACACAAAAAGTTAAACTTTGACTTTTTGATCAACATTGAATTTCAAAGATCAAGATTCATCAAGATACTCAAAAATATCAAAATTGATAATAAATAATCAAGAAAGTCAAGAAATTCCACAAAAAGTCAATGTTTCAATACTTAGAAAATTTCTAAGTATTTTTTTTAATCTTGATAATTTCAATACTTTATGACAATTTTTCACCAAGATGCAAGGTGATTCAAGGAAAACTTTCAACATGAAAGTTGTAGATGTTGATGAACTCTAAAACTTTGAATTAGAGGGTTGATGTCCAAAAAATTCTTAGATTTGAATATATGGGCTCATGAAGTCATGACATTTTTCATTAAACACTTGGTGAAATTTTCAACTAGTTCAGGCAGATTTTTGACCTAACTTCTTGACAAATTTTTACCTAGTTCCAAGATGATTTAGCCAAAGTGGTTAACATGAAGGTTTTAGAAAATGTTTCAAGCTTTCCAAAATGTCAAAGAACTTGAATAGATCATGCTTGAGCTATGAGAATCGGAGAGAAGAAGTTGAGCTTTCATTCTTGAATTATAAGTCATTTTGATGATGAACACTTGAACAAATCTCAAGCCATGCTGCATAAATATTGCTTTGAAGGTTTATAACTTGAAAATCACTCCATAATTAATTATTTTCACAACTGTTAGAGCTATGATCCAAGCATTTGAGCCATTGTCCAAGAGATTCATCCATTTTTGGCACAAAGTAACATTACCATTCTTGTAAATTTTCTTTAATGACAAAGTCAACTTGTCTTGAGCCTCCAACTTGTTTTTTCTAAACATACTCAACATACAAGATCATATAAGCATGTTTAAAGCCTCTAACTACTCTATATTTCTTTGTACTTCACCTTGGGACAATGTTTGTCAAGATTGCTTCAAAAATAAGTCAAAAAACCATAACATGTGATCTTGTGAATCTGACCACTTCAAGCCCTCAAACCTCTTGCCTATAATAAAGAAGCACTATTTTGCAAGACAAAGACGAAGGCACAAGCCTTGAAACTCCCTCAAACACTCTCAAACTCAGAATTGCTCTTAAACTCTATTTTTGTGGCATTTCTGACCTTGAATCCCAAACTCACATTTCACTTGTGTGTTCTCACTCAAAATCAATCACAAAGCTTCCATACATCATTTAGAACCTATCCAAGACCCTGTTACACAACTGTAACACCTCCATCACCATCCTCCATTTCCAAAAACAGTCATCTGCACATTTACTTCTACAAGAATATTCAAGCACTCTTAGCATAAAGTAAGCTTTGCATTAGCTTCCTAGGAGTCTAGTGAAGCTATCTAGATCATCACAACACCTTTAAGAGTTCTCAAACTTCAAACACGATTTCCAGTTTTGAGGTAAGTTTTCTCACCTTTGAACTTCCCATACAAACATCATTAATAGTTATTTTGTAAAGATAAAATGTAGACATCATTGTCCTGAAGCTAACCATTCCCTTAACTTTCATTTATCTTGTCTGAGTGATGCGAATTTTGAAGTTGGAGTTACAGAAAAATTAGGTCAGAATTTGGTACCAACATAAATTCGTGTTCATCTTTGAGTGTTAGTTCAAGTTATTTACATATTTGAAATCGTGATGAAATTTCCAACAAGTTTGATGTTTACACTTTATGATTTAGTTGAGAAATGAGCAAGTTTGAAATTCAAAAATGCTGGCGCGAGGAAGAAGATGAAGTACAATTAAAAATGAGTTCATTTTATATTTAATAGTTGTTGTATAAACTAACGAATGTGTCACCACCCCAGTGGTTAAAGCGTGCGCCTATCACCTATGGAACCTGGGTTCGAGCCCCAGCGTCCCATTTTATTATTTTTCTAATATTTTTTTTTTGTTCCTTATTTTGTTCTAGCGCGTTTGGGCCCTCCAGCCTTGGGCCTCATCATTATTTCTTCAGCACACCCCGCCTTTTGCTTCACCACACAGGCCCATTCATCATTTTTTTATTTTTGTTTTCTGACTCATACAAAAATTACTTTGGACCCAGCGCCCCATTTTACTTTTAACCCCCATTTCACTTTTCAACCCCCAGCCCAATTATTTTCATTTCTTTTATATTTTATTTATTTTCATTTATATTATTATTTTATCTAAACCAAAAACCACCAAAAATAAATTAAAAATATTTTAATTTAGGTATTTTATTTTATTTTATTAAATTTTATTTTATTTTACATTGTAAAAACATTTCTCAAGTTAATATTAACCTTCAAATTATTTTCTAAACAAATTAAAATTAGACTTAGGCTTTATTTTAATTAATTTAGATTTTAGGTTTTGATTAAATAATTAATAAATTTTTTATAATTAAAATTAATTAGTTTATTAGGTTAAAATATTAAACCTTTCCATCAAAACCCTAAAAAAACAATTTCTTTTTGCTTCTTCATCTTTACATTTTTGTATTATTATTATAATTCATATTCAATGGTTTGTAATAGTAATTAGGACTTTATTGCTTTCCTCCCCTCATTTACAAACTTATACCCCCCATTCTCAAAGTGATGTAATAGTGTAGGATATTTAAATTCCCCAATTTATCGCTTTCCATATTATTGCTAGTAATTAAGTTTGCATGACAAGACTAAAATCAAACCATAGAAAACCCTAATTCAAAGATAATATACATGAAAACAAAACACTTTTCACCC
Source organism: Vicia faba (assembly GCA_948472305.1). NCBI lineage: Eukaryota > Viridiplantae > Streptophyta > Magnoliopsida > Fabales > Fabaceae > Vicia > Vicia faba. Next base: position 1,290,489,931 of record OX451735.1, on the reverse strand, counting down.
TTGCACCTCTAGGGTAACTCACACTTGTTGCCTTAGATATAAACAGTCATGTCCCTCGAACGTGAGATGTTTTAGCAAAGACCCTCGATAAAAAGATCGTAGTCCCTCGATGACCCTTCAATGTTGCCTTCGATAAACGATCGTAGTCCCTTACGAAAAACTTCTAAAACATCTTACAAGTTGCCTTCTATGATTGTATGATGACCCACGCCCGTCCCTCACATCCAATGATATGGCTCTCTACCCACTAATGGTAGACAAGCACTATCTAAAGGAGGAGGAAAAGAACAAAGACTTTTTGAGTAGGTAGATTTCTCGTAATTTCTTGCTCATAAAAAAAATCATTTACACCTCACACTTTTAAAACACTTTTCAAAACAAACATTTTGTATACTTTCTCAACGATACAAGAATCATTGCAAAATTGCCTCACATTGGCATTTTCAAACATCTTTCCAAACACTTCTTTTCAACAAATGTTTTCAAAACCAACACTTTGTATACATTCTCAACGATACGAGAATCATTGCAAGGTTTTCCAAACTTAAGCCTTTTCAAAATATTTTCAAACATACACAAACACAAAGTATTTCAAAGTGAGCTAGCAATTAAAAGCCCATAGATAACTACGGATGAAAAGGGTGCTAACACCTTCCCTTTTCATAACCTACCCCTCGAACTCAAGAAAATTCTCAAAAGGTATTTCCTGTTCTTTTCACTCTTTCCTTTGTTGGATAAAAGAAAAGTCGGTGGCGACTCTTTCTATCCTCAACACTTGCGATAATACACAAAACCTAAAAGTCAGTTCTCCCACCGTATTACAATGACTAAATATTTGATTGGAATTTTTGCATGGAATCTTTCTTTTTAGGCCAGTCATGTACCAATCATATCTACATGTTTTTTTTACTAGATTGTCACCAGCTTTTTGGGCTTCAAATCTGATTAAAATAAAAGTCCATGCACCTAAGTCCATGAGTTTTATATTTTATTTGATTTATTTTGAATTTAAATGAATAAAATCAAAATAAAAAGAAATCAAAATTACAAAAAATCTATGAATGGATTTGGAGGTCTAATATAAGGTCATGAACACGTTTGAACCTAAAAACTTAGGCCCATTAGCCCAAAAATCCAATTTTTCTCAATTTAGGTTTCATGCATTTTCTCAAAATTACTTAACTTACACCAATCTTAACTATCTCAATTTTTGTCAAATGAAGACGATCTTCAACTTTTTAGAAACCTCAAGATGTCTCTTACAAATCTCATGTTGGTCATTTTTTCATTTAAAGTTTTAACTTTATGTAAATTGCTTTGACAAAAGATGTCTTTTTGTTAACTTTTAAAATGACTTGTAATGTTTTAGCCCATATCTCTTAAATGAAGCATTTTTGGCCTTGAGCTTAAAGAGACAAAGTTGTAGAGAATTGAATTTCCTTAAATATAGGCTTTGGTTGAGGAATTTCTAATAAAGTATGTGAAAGTTATGCTTGGTCAAAGTTCAGTTGACTTCTCCTAAAGAAAACCCTAATTTAGTAATCTTTGACTTTTGATGAATCTTTAGTTTCCTTGATGACTCATAATCAACCCTTGGTCAAATGATGAATGTGAGTTCAAAGTCTTGATGTTGACCAATAATCTTGAAGTTTGACTGTAAGTTGATCAAAGTTGACTTTTTGTCCAATATAGTTGATTTTCAATCATCTGAGCAATTGACTGAGCAAACTTGTACTGCAATGCTTGAAACTTGGCATGAGGATGCTTTGAGACATATGAGAAACCATGAAATCTACTTGAGGCATTATAAGTCCAATTTCCTTTGAGAAAAGAAAAACCATAGTTGTAGGTTGATTTCTTAGGATGAGAGTTTGTCCGGTCAATCCTTGAGTAGTCTTGAGCAATTGAGGACCCTAGGAGCATGAGAATACATATTGAAATAATTTGTATTGAAAATGAGAGGGAAAATTTTGGGGTACAACACACACTAAAGCATGTTGAGACAATCGATCATGCTTATACCTTTTGTACCCTAATTTTTTACCTATGATCCCACCTTATTTTGCATCACTTGCATAATATTAAAAGATCATCTCATTCATATTTGCATCTAATAACCTTATGAGGTTGAAAAGATATGCTTGTGTTATGCTTGTGCAAGGTAGGTTAGAATATCCAACAATTGGTTGATCAAAGGGCATGTACTCCTCAGAGATTCAAACCCATGCCATTCATGGGTATCAAGTAATCATCATCTTCACCAAAAATTCATCATATTAGGGTTTCATTGGATTCATAAAGTGAATTAGGGTTTTGGTCCCTTAGATGAAAATTAGGAATTTAGGGTTGAAAATCTCCAATTGTGTATCACTCAAGGCTTCATCATATCATCATCTTATGAAAATCAAATAAATCTCAACAAGATAAAGGTTGCACCATAATCAAGGGTTTCCATTGAAATTGGACAAATTAGATTCATCTCGTACAAAGTCAATTGCAAAGTCAAACTTTTACTTTTTAAAGATTTTGGTCAACCACAGACTTCTCAAGCCAAGAGTCATGAAAATATGATTAATGAAGTCATTTGGTCAAGTTTAATGAATAAAATCAAGAGAAAGAATCAAAGATCAAAGATTAGGGTTTTGGAAATTTCACTAAGTCTTTCAAAAATTCATGTTCAAGTATGATACTTTGTAAGCTTATAACTTCTTTGTAATATGGGGGAAGAACTGACTTGGGTGTTTTGCATTTTATCGCAAATGTTGCGGATAGCAAGAGTCGACACCGCCTTTTCTTTTATCCAATAAAGGAAAGGGTGAAAAGAATAGGAAAGACATTTTGAGAATTTTCTTGAGTTCGGGGGGTAGATTATGAAAAGGGAAGGTGTTAGCACCCTTTTCATCTGTAGTTATATACGGGCTCTTAATTGCTAGCTCACTTTGAAATTCTTTGTAAATGTGTTTGTGTTTTGTGTAAGTTTGAAAATATTTTGAAAATGCCTTCGTTTTGGCAAACTTTGTAATGATTATCGTATCGTTGAGAATGCATACAAAGTGTTGGTTTTGAAAATAGTTCAAGAAAGTGTTTGTATGTAGAAAGATGTTTGTTTTGAAGAGTGTTTTGAAAGTGTGAGGTGTAAAGGTGGTTTTTTGTTTGTGAGCAAGAAATTACGAGCAATCTACCTACTCAAAAAGTCTTTGTTCTTTTCCTCCTCCTTTAGATAGTGTTATTTCACCATGGGTTGGTAAGAAGCCATTGGATGTGAGGGACGGGCGCGGGTCATCGCATAGTCATAAAAGGCAACTTGTAAGATGTTTTAGCAATTTTCTTAAGGGACTAAGATCGTTTATCGAAGGCAACATCGAATGGTCATTGAGGGACTACAATCTTTTAATCGAGGGTCTTTGCTTAAACATCCCACGTTTGAGGGACATGACTGTTTTTATCAGAGGCAACACGTGAGGGTTACCCTAGAGGTGCATATGTGTAAAGTGTGTTGGATTCAACTATTTTATCTTGAATTAGGGTTGTCTAATGTTGATTTTAAGGTCTTGCCATACAAACCCTAATTACTAAAAATAATAAGGAAAGCGATAAATTGCGGAATTTAAATGTCCTACGCTATTACACCACTCTAGGAATGGGGGGTACAATTTTTTGAATAGGGGGAGGAGAGCAATAAAGCTCTAATTACTATTACAAACCAATGAATATGAATTACAATAATGATACACAAAATGTAAAGGTGAAGAAGAAAATAAGGCAATTGTTTTTAGGGTTTTTGATGAAAAGGTTTAGAGATTATCCTAATTGAACTACTTAATTTAATTTACAAAAGAAGTTAATTAATTATTTAGTCAAAACCTAAAATCTAAGTTAGTTAAAATAAAACCTAAATTTAATTTAATTTTGTTTAGAAAACAATTTTTGTTAATGTTAGTATTAATTTGGAAAATGTTTTTACAATGTAAAAGAAAATAATAGAATTTAATTTAATAGAAATAAAATAAATTATTTAAATTAAATTATTTAAGAAAAATATATTTTTTGTGTTTTTTAGTTTTAATGAAATAAATAAATTAATTAAAATATTGAAAATATAAAATAAATGGGTTGGGTGTTTAAAAGTAAAAAGGGTGGTAAAAAGTAGTAAAAGGTTGAGCCCAAGATGGTTTTTATTTGAAATCAGAAAAAACAATAAAATAAAACATGATGTGGGTCTGGTCGTTTTTAGTAATAAGGGGAGTATGAAGATAGAAAAAATAAAGAAAGGAGGCCCAGGCGCCTTGTCCATGATCCCATGTTGCTGAACTTTTGAAGGTATATCATGGTCTTGCCATTATGAGCGCTTGATCTGCTTGGAATTTGATGTAATGGTGATGAGACGAGGGTGCATGATGGACTCAAGGAAACCAGACGCGTTGAATCTGTAAAAAAATACGTGAGAAAATACAAAAGGGTACCACTGGGGCTCGAACCCAGGTCCCTATGGGGTAATGCCTTACGCGCGCTCTCTCTGCCACTGGGGTGGTTGTTTCATCCGTTTATAGAACAACAACTAATAAATATATTACAAACTCATTTCTAAATGTAACTTCATCTTCTTCCTCGCGCCAGCATCCCCATTGTTACATTTTTGAATTTCTGAACTCATTCATTTCTCAACTATTTGCAAAAGTATAAACATCAAACTTGCTCCATTTTTCAATATGAATTCAATCATATAAATTTCATGAGCTATAAATCAAAGATGAATGAGAATTTTACTGGTACCAAATAAAAACCTAATTTTTTCAAAAAGTTCATCTTCAAAATATGCATCACTCAGGCAACATAAATGAAAACTAAGGGCATGGTTAGCTTTAGGGCTATGATGTCTACATTTTTTATTCACAAAGTAACCATTAATGATGCTTGTAGAGAGAGTTCAAAATTTTCATCATCTCATGTCAGTCCTTATAGTCACTGTCATTTTTTGTATGATCTTCTTGATGTTTTTATTAGCGGCTTCTATAGCACCATTCATCTTTGACCGGTAAGGAGAAGAGTTATGATGCTGGATCTTGAATTGTGCGCATAGTGTGGTGATCATAGTATTGTTGAGATTGGTACCATTATCTGTAATGATTCTCTCTGAAATACAATACCGATAGATAAGATTTTGTTTGATGAATCGGGCCATAACGTTCTTGGTAACAGAAGCGAATGAAGTTGCCTCGACCAACATCGTGAAGTAATCAATGGCAACCAAGATGAAGCGGTTTCCATTAGAAGCTATAGGTTTGATCTCTCCAATCATGTCAATGCCCCATATTGCGAACGGCCAAGGAGCAGTCAGGACGTTTAGAGGAACTGGAGGCACATGTACCTTGTCAACATAGATCTGACACTTGTGACAGGTTCGTGAATGTTGATGACAGTCTGCTTCCATGGTGGACCAGTAGTATCCTTCCCGTAGAATCTTTTTAGCCACCGTGTTTCCACTAGAATGGGTTCCTTCATGTAAATCAGCCATGATCTTGTTTGCCTCACTCTTGTCTATGCATCAAAGCAAAGTAGAGTCGTGGTTGTGCTTATAGAGAACTTTGTTACTGAGGAAGAACTTAGCAGAGAATCTTCTCAGGAATTTCTTATTGTTGACTGAAGCTCCCTCCGGACACTCTTGAGCCTCGAGATATCTCTTAATTTCATGGAACCAAGGCTTGTCCATTACTTCTTCAATATCAATCCCGTGACAGTAAGCTGGTTCTTCCATCCTCTCTATGGTGATCTGAGGAGCCTCATTATCCCACCTGATTTTGAACATGGATGACATAGTTGCTAGCGCGTCCGCTAGTTAATTTTCCTATCGTGGAAAATGCTCAAAGGTAATTTCCTCAAAATGTGGGATTAATATCAACACATGTTCTTTGTAAGGGATGAGATTAGGATACTTCATGTCTCATTCTCCTTTGATATGACTGATGACTAAGGCTGAATCTCCAAATACACTTAAGGACTTGATTCCTAAATCTATGGCAGCTTTGAGACCCAGAATACACGCTTCATATTCCGCCATATTATTGGTACAGTTGAAACAAAGTCTAGAAGTGAAGGGAGTATGACAGCCTTCAGGTGATATGATCATAGCGTCTATGTCATTGCCGAATGCGTTGGAAGCTCTGTCAAAAACCATGGTCCATCAGGATCTTTGTTCAGGTCCGTCATATGGTCTGAGTTCTTCACAATTGTTTACCAACATGATGTCTTCTTCCGGGAATTTGAAATTCATGGATTGATAGTCATCCACAGCCTGATTAGTCAGGTGATCGGCTAGAAAACTTCCCTTTATTGCTTTCTGGGTAGTGTACTGAATGTCGTATTCAGTCAGGACCATATGCCATCTTGATATTCTTCCAGAGAGGGCGGGCTTCTCGAATATGTATTTAATTGGACCCATCTTGGATATCAATAAGGTAGTGTGAGTCAGCATATAATGTCTTAGCCGGCGAGCAGCCCATGCCAGAGCGCAACAAGTTTTCTCGAGCAGTGAATATCTAGTTTCACAGTCAGTAAACTTTTTTCTCATGTAGTATATTGCATGCTCTTTTCGGCCAGACTCGTCATGCTACCCCAGCACACACCCCCATTGAATTTTCCAAGACTGTTAGATACATGATCAGAGGTCTTCCCTCAACTACCGGCATCAAAATGGGAGGCTCTTGAAGTTACTCTTTGATCCTATCGAAGGCAACCTGGCAGTCGTTGTTCCATTCCACCACTTGATCTTTCTTCAGTAATTTGAAGATTGGTTCACAAGTAGCGGTTAGGTAGGAAATGAACCTGGCAATGTAGTTTAGCCATCCTAAGAATCCCCTAACTTCCTTCTCAGTGTGAGGAGCAGGCATTTCTTGTATTGCTTTTACCTTTGCATGGTCCACTTTGATACCTTTGTTGCTGACAACAAAGCCTAAGAGCTTGTCGGACCTCACTCCAAAAGTGCATTTATTCGGGTTCAGCCATAGTTTGTATTTCTTCAGTGTTTCAAACTGTTTTTGTAGATGGTCAAGGTGTTCCTCTTCAGTTTGAGATCTGGCTATCATGTCATCCATGTAGACCTCTATCTCGTGATGGATCATATCATGAAACAAATCTACCATGGGCACGTGGATAGGTTGCCCCAACGTTCTTCAGCCCAAATGGCATAAATTTTTAATAGAACGTGCCCCACTGTGTGACGAAGGTCGTTTTCTCCATGTCTTCAGGTGCCATTTTGATCTGGTTGTATCCGGAGAAACCATCCATGAAGGAGAATACTTTATGTAGTGTGGTGTTGTCAACCAGAATATCGATGTGGGGAAGCAGGAAGGCATCCTTGGGGCTTGCCCTATTCAAGTCTCTGTAATCCACAGACATACGTACCTTACCATCCTTTTTAGGCATTGGAACAACGTTGGTGACCCATTGTGGATAGGAGGTGACACCTAAGAATCCTGCGTTGAACTGCTTCTTGACTTTCTCTGACATTTCTGTCTGCATGCGACGGACCTTTTGTTTTAGCGGAGGGCAGTCATCTTTTGTCGGCAGACAATGGACCACGATATCATTGTCGAGTCCTGGCATGTCTTTGTATGACTAGGAAAAGACCTCAACATAGTCATGTAGTAATTGAGTTAAGCGCTTCTTGACACTAGGCTCTAGGTTGGAACCCACCATGACTTCTTTCTTGTCCTCTTCAGTACCTAAGTTAATTGTTTCAACCGACACTTCATGGGGTTGTATGGTCCTTTCTTTTTGTTGCAATAACCTGGCTAGTTCCCCTGGTACCTCACAATTTTTCTCACCTTCGTCTCCGGCTTGGTAGATCGTATTTTCAAAGTCACAATAGGCCATAACAGAATCGTTACCCATAGGATCCTGAGTGGATGTGGATCTGCATTTCGATATGTCAGTGTGTGTAAGAGCATAGCTATCTTTTAAAAAATAAAAGGTAGAAAAAGAAAAACAAAGAGCATAAAATTTACATGGAAAAACGTCCATGATTTATTAATGACATATAAAGATGAAGTAACAACCCTCACAAATGGACCATTGTGCCTCGGGTAAGAAACAAGGTTTTAAAGTCTAAATTATTTAAATATTACAAGTTCGAAAAATTTAAAATACAATTACTCTTGAATAAAAGTAATAGGTACAAATTCTTTGGCCTCCCAATTTTTGAGTTCTCCGCTGATGGTTGGAAAAATCCACTCGTCCATGTCACAGCTGCCATCACTGTCTTCTAATACATTGACTCCCTGATTGTTGATGCATAAAGGTGGTCCCCCAGCGCGAGAACATCAAATAGCTCTTTGGGCCTCCACAGTAAAACCCAAACCAAATTTGTTTGATTAGTAGGGAATATCCGGATGTTGACCCTAGATGGTACATCCACCTTCCTCAACTACTGTTCTAGCATCTTTCAGAGAGACCATCTTCAATGGAGGTCGAGTAGCCTTCGGAATTTTGACATGGGGTCTCAATGAATTCACCGCCCATTTCAACATACCTAAAAGAGTTTAGGTGGCTAACCATGTGTTCCTCCTCCCCATGGACTGTGATGATCTTTCCCTTGATTGGGTACTTCAACATCTGATGTAGGGTAGAAGTAACGGCACCAGCGCCATGGATCTAGGGTCGGCCCAATAGACAGGAATAGGAAGGGTGGATATCCATCACATAGAAAGTTGAATCAAAAGTCTGAGTTCCAACTTTTATAGGGATGTCTACTTCACTGTGCACTGTTCTTTTAGAACCATCAAAGGCCATCACAACAATGTTGCTAGACTTTAATGTGAGTCCTTCACAATCTAACCGGTCAAGAGCATTCTTGGGTAAGACATTCAGCGACGAACCTGTATCCACCAGAACATGGTCTAACATAGTGCCGCTACACTCAATGGAAACATGCAAGGCATCATTGTGTTTCCTTCCTTTGGGAGTTAAATCAACATCAGAAAAACCCAGTCCATTATCAATAGTTAGACTGGCCACACAATTCTCAAATTGATCAATGGAAGTCTCTCGAGGCACGTGGGTGGTCTTTAGAAATTTTACTAAGGCCTTGGAATGGGCCTCAGAACACAAAAGTAAGGCCAACATTGATATTTTTTAGGGGGTATGCTCCAACTGTTCCACGACTTTGTAGTCACTTTTCTTTATTATTTTTAGTATCTCTTCCATCTCCTTGCCAGAAGCTTCAAGAATGACCTCTGGATGTGCCTTCTTCTGGACAGGCTCAAATAACACCTCTTTACCCCTTGTCTCGGTAACAGGGGTAATAGTTGGACTATCAACGGGAGTATCACTGGGAATGCAGGTAGGAGCGGTAGAAGGAATAATTACAGCAGTAGCAATGGTCTTTGGAGAGATCTTGGGGGAGAAAACTCTTCCACTTCTTGTTATCTTATTGGTTCCGACGATATTGTCAACATCAGGATCAGTGTCTTTCACAAACTTGTCTTTGATAGCCAACAGATCTTGCTTGACACCATGGTAATAGACGTCAGCCCCATAGTTCCAAGGAACAACTTTATCCAAAGAATACGGTATTGGCCCCGACATGGTTATGATTAGGGGAGCAGACTTTGGAACAGATGTAATACTGACGAGTCTCGTGGGGGAGACCCTGGGAGGATTGTCAGAAATGGTGATTATTGAAACATCTTCACAGAATTTCTGGCAAGATGAACTTTTTCAAACAGGATTTCTTTGTTAACCATCATACGCTGGACGCCCATCTTCAGTAACAAACAGCCATTTGGTAGAGACATACATAATCGACAACTTTCATCACAGCCCAGAAATAGGCCGACTTGCAATAGATTTCGTTTAACCGTTAAAAGGGGAGTAGTTAAATCATCCATGGAGGAAACAAAACAGTCATCATCAACAACGTTGACACCTTGACCATGTTTGGGCATTGGCGCCGTTATCACATTAGGTGTTTCTAGGGGGTCAAACACAATCTCTTTCACCTCGATAAGGTCTTGTACGTTATTCTTCAAGGCCCAATAATCATTTGTATCATGCCCGGGCTTTCAGAATGATAGGCATATCGAGCATTCGGGTTGTATCGAGGAGAAGCAGTATTTGGGTTCTTGGGAGCTTCCTTTAGAGTCACTAGATTGGACTTCAAAAGATGTGGCTAAACTTGGGACAAGGTCATGTTGATCCGGGTGAATCATCCCATGGGAGCCTCTGTCCTGAGTTGATAGTTTCGTTTTTGATTCGATACAAGATTGGAAATCATAACAGCCCCTACTGTCGGGTGACGTTCAGTTTTGTTTTGATTCCTGTGGTCATAAGCAACACTGACCTCTTTCTTTCCGGTAAAGGGTTTCTTCATCGTGCTCGAGGATACATCCCTTTGAATTTTTACGCTCTTGATACCGGCTTCAACCCACTCACCAGTCATGATTAATTCAGTAAATCCAGTCGAAGAGCTTCTGATCAGATGGTTGAAGAATGGACTAGACAACGTGCCTAAGAACATATCCACTAATTCTTTGTCAGATAAAGGGGGTTGGACTCTTCCCGCGAGGTCCCTCCATTTTTTAGCATAAATTTTGAAACCTTCACCAGTACCCATAGACATACCTTGCAGCTGTGTTCGAGTTGGAGCTAAGTCAGCATTATACTGGTATTGCTTGTAAAAAGCGGCAGCCAAATCTTCCCAATTTCTAATATTGATTCCTTCCAACTGATAGAACCAATCCAACTGCGTCCCTGACAAACTTTCTTGGAAGAAGTGTACCCATAGGTTCCTATCAGCGGTATGGGATTGAATTTTCCTGACGTATGACCTTAAATGCAGCTTTGGGCAAGAGACACCGTCATATTTAGCGAAAGTGGGGACCTTGAATTTCTGCAGGATGACAACCCCTGAGACAAGTCCTAGCTCTTCAAAATCCAACCCGGGTACCCTCTAGATCTCTATAGCATTGAGGCGATCCTTTAACTGCTTGTATTTATCGTCAACTGGGGGATACTATTCTTCAGAGTAGTCCACCTCTTCCTCTTCTTCAGACTCTGGGTGGTCATTTCCTTCCTTGTTTTTTCCTTCTTGATTATCTCCTTCACCCGACGAGGTTGTGAAATCTAAAGTTCGTTGGGCTGGTCCTTTGAACCTTCTTCCCAGATTCAAAACATCGACTGGTTTCTTCGCTTTCTTCTTATTCTCTTTGATCATCAAAGTCTTCAAGTCCTCTTGTCCTTTAGCCAGAGCCAAGAACATTTTTTGGAATTGAGCGTTTTGCGCTTGAAGATCATTTACTGTTTGTCCAATATCCATCTCACTTAAATAAATAGTAGAAAGATAAGGAGACATGTTGCAAAAAAACCTGTTTGTGTTATGATGAATGAAAATGCATATGCAAATGATTTCAAGGAAATTAGAGATTTAAATTTGTTTAGACAAAAAGGAAACACCCTTTGTATTATTAAATTCAAGTTCGAGTACATCGTGCCTTTTTCGGCTTACAATGAAAGAAATAAAATACAAAAACTCCTAAGATAAAAAGGTTGAACGCATCCTCTTTGGTGTGATGTAGGCGTTCAAACTCTGCTCTTCATGAAGTTGCTTGGTGAGTTCCAGAACTTTCTTCTCACTGGCGTAGAATTGGGCTTTGAAGGTGTCTCGTTCTTCCTTTAGCTGAATCCAGCCCTTTTGCAAGTCTTCAATAGAGGTAGGCATGTTGGGATGAAGGACAGTATACGGGACATCTCCTTCAGCAACATGCTCTATGATAACAGGGAGGATGGAGGGGTAAGGCATTACCAGACTCTGAGCTGAGCTCGCACCCACCTAAGATAAGGTTCAAGGGGAATAGAGTTTTTGTGTCCCAATTTCTTATTATCCACCTTGTTTACCATCCTCCAAGCTCGTACAAACCTCTGACGGTAGCCTTGATCGTCTCACTCGTAGTCGAACATCACACCTTGGATGAGCATATCATGAGGACCATCTCTTCGGGCATACCCAAACTGCCGTGAAGCAAAGCAAGGGTTGTAAGTGATACCTCCTCTAATGCCAAGCTGAGGGACATTAGGGAATTCCCCTTTAACTTCGCTTCTTGTCTCCAAATTTGCTATAATGTCGGCTCTCTTCAGATGCAGGGGTTCGGCAATGACTTCAGGTTTTGGAATCCCTTCTAAATTGGTGAATGGTATTTGATCAAGCACGGGCACTCCTAATAGTAGAGAGAATTCCTCTAGTGTAGGAACCAACTAATAGTCAGGAAAGGTGAAGCAATGATGTACGAGATCAAAGAATTAGAAGAGTACACACATCATTTCTTCTTGGAAATTGGAGTTATCCAAACTGAGGAGTCGATCATATTTCTTGGTGAAAGGAGAATCTCCAGGCACCCTTGATGCTAATTCTTGGAGTTGAGGGTGGGCTTTCACGAAGCTGATTCGGATGGTATTCCTTCGGATGGGATTCATGGCCTACAAAACAAAGCAAAGATAAATTCCTAAATCCTTGAAATGGTTAGTGAGAATGCTTATGATGTTATGATGTTTATGATGTTATGTACAAGTATGCAAAGCAAGAAAGTTGTTATGTACACACCAAGAAGACAAGTCCTTAGGTTTAGGCTTGCATGGAGTTTGTAGGTAAGTACCCTCTTGAATTTTAGTTGGCTCAACCTGTCCTAGAAAGTAACTGGGTTCTAAAGGATCTCAATATCACTGACCTTTCTCTTAGGCATTGTCTCAGCATAATCAATCTTTTCTTGCGGCCGAGATATCTCAAAAGTCCGATCTCAATGAGTGTAGTATCGAGTATCAACCAAGTTTCAGCTTTCCACTGAAACCGACTATCTCACTACTTCCTAATGGCCAAGTTGTTCAATTAAGGTTCTAAGGTCAGTTAGTGCTTCATGACACTGCTCAGCGGCCCCATATTCTCCTCGATTCAACACAAGGGATACCGGTACCAACAAATGTGTCACACTAATGTAGCCATTGTTCCAACCATATCGGTCTACATTGTACAATTTCCACAATCTATTGCTACTTACCTAAAAAGGTGCCCCAGATCCGGGTAGAGGATCAAAACAAATCCCAAACAAAGAACCATAATGTAAAGCAAACAAAACAAACAAAGGAAAGCAAGTAAAAGTGATTTAGCCCTAAGGTAACCCCACTTTTAAGTTATCCTCAGCTGAGTCGCCAGTTCTGTAACACGGTGGGAGAACTGACTCGGGTGTTTTACGTTTGATCGCAATTGTTACGGATAGAAAGAGTCGCCACTGACCTTTCTTTTATCCAAAAGGAAAGGTTGAAAAGAACAGGAAAGACCTTTCGAGATTATTTCTTGAGTTTGGGGGGTAGGTTATGAAAAGGGAAGGTGTTTGCACCTTTCTCATCTGTAGTTATCTACGGGCTCTTAGTTGCTTGCTAGATCACTTAATTTTTGTTTGAAAATGTGTTTGTGGTGTGGGTTTTGAAAGTATTTTGAAAGGAATGTCTTTGTAATGGTTCTCATCTCTATAAGAACGCGTACAAAGTGTTTCATCTTTTGAAAATGTTTCAAGTGAAAGTGTTGGTGTATGAAATGTTTTTTGTTGTGAGCAAGCGAGCAACTAGAAGAAACCTAACTACTCAAAAGGTCTTAAATGTTCTTTTCCTCCTCCATTAGATGTTTCTATCTTACCATTGATTTGATAAGAAGCCCCGTCATTGGATGTGAAGGGACGAGTGTGGGACGTTTGTATAGTCATAGAAGGCAACCTATGGGACGTTTTAGCAATGTCATTTGGGGACTAGATCGTTTACCAAAGGCAACATTAAGGGTCATCGAGGGACTACGATCTTTCATCGAGGGTCTTTGCTAAAACGCCCATATTCGAGGGACACGACTATTTTTCTGAGGCAACAAGTGTGATTACCCTAAGGGTGCATCTGTGAATGGTGTGTTTGATTTGCATGCATTTAGTCTTTGATTAGGGGTTGTCTACTTGTTGTTTTTATCTTGCCATACATCCTAATTACTAACAATGTATGAAAGCAATAAAAATATGGAAAATAAATCCTAAGCTATTACATAATTTTAGGGATGGGGATGCATATTTACAAATGGGTATTGCAAGAATTTAAATCCTAATTATCTATTAGAACCATATTGAATTGTACAATACAAGAAAAGGAAAGGATTTGTTTTGAAAAGGGTATTTTTGTCTTAATAAATTAAAAGAAAAAAATAATTAGTTAATAAAAAGAAAATATTTTTTATGTCTTTTTTATATTAATAAAAATGAAGGGGTGAAAAACACAAGAAGGGGGGGTTGAATTGTAAAACTGGAATCTTAAAGCAAATGACAAGATATTTTTATCCTGGTTCGTTTGATCTCAAACTACTCCAGTCCACCCGTCAAGGTGATTTCGCCTCTCTCCAACGAGGTCTTAATTCACTATATTCAACTGAATACAAATCTGCTTTAGCAACTGCTAAAACCTTCTTGATTCAAACCACAATCCGGTTTGTCAAGGCAACACTTTCTTACAAAGGTATAAACAAATGTGTGTGAATGTTTTCTACAAAAACTATATCACAACTGTGATGTATACACAAATTAAGCTTAGAAACTTAGAATGCTAAACACTAATGGAGTATCAGAGTTTGTTGGTTTAGCAAAACTGGTGGATGAAGATTATTGATCAGCTTTTTGCGTGTAGAGAATTGGAGAGCATTAGCCATGATAATCTTCGAAGCTTGGTTTATATAGCACTTGAGAAGATGAACGTTGAAGCAAATATTCTTGATTCAATGCTAATAACAAGCTTTCCTTTTTGAGCAGATCTTGTCTAGAATGATGCCGTTAGAATTAATTAGCGTTCAATGCACAGTACCGTTGCTTCTTCAATGCACGTTCTGGCTTGGCTCATTCTGATTCTGCTTCGCTACTGATGAACTATTTGTTTTTGTATCAGAGTGTTTTACGCGCAGTTCTGTTCATCAAGCTTCAGCATGTGCAAGCGTTGATCATCTGATCTTGACGTTCTGATTCAGCAACTTCTGATGCTGGTGTATGAAATCATATTCTGATGCTGAATAAGTGATCTTGCTTATTTTAATCAGCATATCTGCAAATCAGAGCATAGTAATTTTAGGCAGCATATAATTCAAGCATGAAATATTTAACTACTATATCTTTTCACTTTGTTATCATCAAAACTTAAATATAGGGTACTAGATTCAAACATTGTTCTAACAATCTCCCCCTTTTTGATGATGACAAAAACTAGATATTTTAAATAAAAAATAACGTGAAAAGTATCTGGGAAATGTATCAGAGATAAGAACATAAGGAGAAATCAGAGTTTAAGAGATACTCCCCCTGAGTTTGTTACTTCCCTTTGATATGCGTGATCTTCAGGATCAGATCTTTTTCTATCTTTGAGCATCAGATTATAGGTCTTTGACTTATCAGAGAGCAGAGCTTCAGAGCTTTTCCTGTCAGAGCTTTGCTTCGGATCAGAGTGTTAGGGCGATCAGAGCTTCATATATCAGAACTTCATATTTGATCAGAGCAACATGAGCTTCTACATTTTGATCAGATCTTCTAGCTTCTAGTCTTCATAGTGTTCAAGAGCTTCCTTGTGCCTGTAGACTTAAAAACAAAACAAAAAAACATTTCAAGTAATAGAGTTAGAATGTTTGAGAGTTTCTGTCTAGTTAGCCGTTATTGATTTTAAATATCATTCTTGTTCTCCCCCTTTTTGTCAGCAATCAAAAAGTGTTAGTGATGTGCTAAAACAATTTGATCAGAAAAACAAATTATATTAAAAATAGTTCAGTGCAAAAGAACATTACACAACATAGTCGAAATAGTACATCAGAAAATGAAGAAAGCATGAAAAGAGTTATGCATGACAAAAATTTTAAGGTTGTGGGGGCATGCGTGAGAACAGACTTTCCAGCATTGCTTGAATCTTTTCAGAAGTTTCATTCTGCTTCTGAACCATGGTGACAACAGTGTCAATCTTGCTGTCCTGTACATTCATTCTTGCTTCCATCTTCTGATCATTCTCTTCCATCCGCTGCTGGAGACGCAAGTCATTCAGCCTTAATTCTTCCAGAGCCTGCCTGTCCAAGGCAGCTTGAGAACTTTCAGCAGGAGGAAGCTTCTCAGAACTTTCAGCTACATCTTCTGCTGGATTTTCTTCCTGAAGGGTCTTGTCTTCTTCTGCTGGTTGCACCTGTGTAGCTTGCTCTTTCTCAGACCAAGATTCAGAGTCCAGAGGGAGCACAACTTCTTGAGGCAGCTGACTCTCAACTTCCTTCAGCAGCTTGCTAAAGTTCTGTTGAGCCTGCTCATAGTTGACGTCCTGCAGCTTGAGTGCTTCAGCACGAACCCATACTCTGAACTGTGACCAGAGCTGATCAGAAGCAGCTGGGTCGATCATCCCCGGACAGACTTGCTTCAAAGAAGCAATCCATTGCAGCATACCTGTTTCAAAGTCCAAAATACCAGAGCCAACATCTAGTTGCTTTGGTTTGGGAATGGCCAATTTGTGTCTTAAATCAGCAAGACGTTCAAGACTTGTTAAGTCAATGAAAGTTTTGCTGAGGTTTTCAGATGATTGGTTTTCAGAGGTGTGCTGAGGTGCTGTTTGTTTTGGTGGATGGTTATCAGAGTCAGAGGATATATCTATTGGAGTGGTTGGAGTTTTTGGAGGTGTTGATTCCTCTGATGATGGTAACTGGGGTCTGACAATGGTGGTTCCACATGGCAACTGTATTGCCAGCGGTGAAGGTTGAGGTGAGTGGGGATCAGAATGATGAGGAGATGGGGTTTCATAGCGGTGAAACTCTGTTTGTGGTGAGGGTGGATTATTTTCTGGTTGAGGAGGTGGAACTTCTGATTGCTTAGGGATCAGAGGTTCTTCTGTGAGTGGTTGTTGTTGTTGTGTTTCTGATTCTGGTTCTGGTTGAATTTCTGGTTCAGGTTGTGGTTCTGGTTGTGGAGGAGGAATATTTGGTGGTTCAGAGTGAGGTTGAACAGAAGCATGTTCACGCTCAATGTCAGCTAGCACTCTATCAAGTGCTGGTGTTGTAGAAACAGTTGATTGTTTGGTAATTTTGATTGGAATTTTAATTCTGGTTCTTCTGAGTTGTAAGGCCTCAGAAGGGTCTTCTGGTATGGTTTCATCAATAGTGGGGATTGGAATGGATATTCTGTGAGAGGTTTGAGGAGGAGCAACAGATGTTGGAATAGTAGATGAAATTGAAATAGGGGCAGCAGATGAATTACCTCGTTTCTTTGGAGTCTGATGAGATGATCCTTCTGCTTTCCTCTTCTTTGTCTTCTTCTGAGTCACTTCAGGTTGGGGTTGACTCAGATCTTTGATCTTCAGCTTTGAACCTGCATCTTCTTCCTTGTATGAATCTGGATACTTGAGAAACATATCAGGTTGGGATTCCATTTCAGAAAATCTTGGGAAATCACTCAGAGGCACTCTTCTTCTGGAGATGTCAGCAGTTGAAGCAGCTCTGGGTTCCTTCCTAATATTTTCTATCAGCTTCATCTTTTTCAGGTTCTTAGCGTTCAGCGGTTTTCCAACAGTTGGTTCAAAATTGCCCAGTACTTTAGCTTCGCTCAGATAATCTATCAGCTTATTCTCTGTCAGAATATCTGATATGAGCCTCCCAAACGGTATCCAGTCTCTTTTGGTCCTTTCTTCTTCTCTAGTCTCTTTCACACTAGTCTTCAGATGGTTGAACAGGAAGTGTGCCAAATTGATCTTCACCCTCTGATTAATAAAGTAGATCAGAAATTGCTGATCCACGTTTATATAGTCAGGAGAGCTTGTTGGCTTCCTGTGATTGAAACAGCCCAGAACAATCTTGGCCCACACTCTGCAGTGATCCTTCAGATCCTTAATTTTGCTGCTGGGAAAACCAAGAGTGAAAATGCAGTTGGCTACCACACCTATATCAGGGCATCTATCAGCCATGTCCACACAGCGGACTCCACCACCACTTTGACCTATTAACCTAGCAATGAGGTCTTCAGAAATTATTATCTTCTTTCCCATGACAGAAGAGATGACTAGATGTTTATGAATCTTGGCGTGAATCCAAAATTCCTTGACAAGCTCTGGGAAGGTTGGTCCGACCAATCTATCAAAATACCTCTCCCACTTTTGAGCTTTGATTTCCTCAGTTAGGTCAAATCCATTTTCCTTCAAACTTTCGAAATCGATGATTAACTCAGATAGAACCTCAAGATTCTTTACCGGTGTGAGAAGAGTTCTGGTAGGCACCTGATATTGCTCAGAGGTTTCTTTCTTCTGATTTCCTGCAGAAATGCTGGAGGATGCCATTGTTCTCACACAAAAGCTTGAGAATGATTTGAGAGAAAAAAAAAGGTTTGAAGGAGATATGCAGAAAATACTTGAGAGATTATGAGTAAGCGTAAAGAATAAACATGAAGGATTAATGAGCTTAAATAGAGTTTTCAAAAATTATTTTGAAAAATTAAACGTTTTTAAGAGAGAGAAAAAAATAATGATTGCCATTAACAAGCGTGATTACTTTGCATTAAATGCTTGCTGATTTTGGGGGATTTGAGAAAGATACTTAAAAACGGTTACCAGACATGTGTCTCAATGCACCCAATCAGCGCTTTGCCTTCTCAGAAACGTGCACGCGTTCTGCTTCAGGGATTTGCTGATGATTGGATGACACTTGTTTGATGTAGTGATCAGCACGTCTGTATTTGAGATTAGACTCTCAGATCTTTAGACTTGCATCTGATACAATCTGCATGTTCTATCTTTCTGAAAGGAGATTGATCAGAAGTTCACAGTAATATAATTACATTCTGAAGATAAATACATGGAATTAAAACATTTTCATTCTGGGCATACTTTCATGCTGAGATGTTTCAGAATGAAATTAAACCTATCTTCTGAAAGGGGTTTTGTAAAGATATCAGCCCATTGATGGTCTGTATCCATAAATTTCAAGTTTAAAATGCCTTTCTGAATATAGTCCCTAATGAAATGATGTTTTATTTCTATATGCTTAGCTCTAGAATGTAAAATAGGATTCTTACTTAAGCAAATAGCAGAAGTATTATCACAAAGAATAGGAATGTTACTCTCAAAAATCTGGAAGTCTTCAAGCTGACTTTTCATCCAGAGCATTTGTGTGCTACATCCTGCTGCTGCTATGTATTCAGCTTCTGCTGTTGACAGAGCAATTGTTGATTGCCTTTTGCTGGACCACGAGATCAGATTTTCTCCCAGAAACTGGCAGCTTCCAGAAGTACTTTTACGTTCCACTCTATCTCCAGCAAAATCAGCATCACAGTAGCCTACTAAGCTGTAATCACTAGATTTTCTATAAAACAAACCCAGATTAGTAGTACCTTTCAGATACTTGAAAATTCGCTTAACAGCTGTTAAGTGAGATTCTCTAGGATCTGATTGGAATCTAGCACAAATACATACGCTGAATAAAATATCAGGTCTTGAAGCAGTCAGATAAAGGAGAGAACCAATCATACCTCTGTAGACTTTCTGTTCTACGCTTTTGCTTACCTCTTCTCTTTCCAGAATGCACGTGGGATGCATTGGAATCTTTGATGGCTTACATTCTGAGAGGTCAAATTTCTTCAGAAGATCTCTGATGTATTTGCTCTGATGAATGTAAGTTCCCTCTGGAGTTTGATTGATCTGAATTCCTAGAAAGAATTTCAGTTCCCCCATGAGGCTCATCTCAAATTCTGCCTGCATACACTTAGCAAATTTTCTTCCAAGAGAAGGATTAGTAGAACCAAAGATTATATCATCAACATAAATTTGACAGACTAAAATGTCACTCTTAACTGTTTTACAGAATAGAGTAGTGTCCACTTTCCCTCTGGTGAATTCATTTTCAAGCAGAAAGTTACTTAGCCTTTCATACCAAGCTCTGGGAGCTTGTTTCAGACCATACAGTGACTTTTTCAGTTTGAAAACATGTTCTGGATGTTTTGTATTTTCAAAACCTGGGGGTTGGTGAACATATACTTCTTCTTCTATATAACCATTTAAGAATGCACTTTTGACATCCATCTGATACAGAGTGATGCCTCTATTAACAGCAAATGAAATTAAAAGTCTGATAGATTCTAACCTGGCGACTGGGGCAAAGGTTTCTGTATAGTCTATCCCCTCTTGCTGACTATAACCTTGTGCAACCAGTCGTGCCTTGTTTCTGACGACTTCACCTTGTTCATTAAGCTTGTTTCTGAACACCCATCTTGTTCCAATGACGTTGAATCCTTTTGGTCTTGGAACGAGATCCCATACGTCGTTTCTGGTGAATTGATTCAGCTCTTCTTGCATTGCCAGAATCCAGTCATTATCCAGGAGTGCTTCATCAATAGAAGAAGGTTCAATCAGAGACACAAGTCCCATCAGAGTTTCTTCAGAGTTTCTGAAGCTTGCTCTTGTTCTGATTGGATCTTCCTTTCTTCCTAGGATAGTCTCTTCCGGGTGATCCAAACTGCTTCTGGGTAATCTCTTCTGAGGTTG
This sequence comes from Vicia faba, assembly GCA_948472305.1. NCBI lineage: Eukaryota > Viridiplantae > Streptophyta > Magnoliopsida > Fabales > Fabaceae > Vicia > Vicia faba. Next base: position 1,290,469,381 of record OX451735.1, on the reverse strand, counting down.
ATCAGCAGCAGTTGTAGGATTTCTAGCATTGCTTCTTTCAGACGTTGAAGGAATGTCTGTGTTGAGAGCTTCTGATGACTTGTCTTCAGAACCTGCAAATTCAATTTCTATACCTGCAAGATTTTCATTCTGCTTTGACTTTTCAGAGTCAAGCTTGTCATCAAAACGAACACTGATTGATTCTTCCACAATCTGTGTTTCTGTATTGTATACTCTGTACCCTCTTGAGCGTTCAGAGTATCCTAACATAATACACTTATGTGCCTTAGAATCAAACTTGTTCAAATAATTCTTAGTATTCAATATAAAGCAAGTACATCCAAATGGATGAAAATACGAAATGTTGGGCTTTCTGTTCTTCCACAATTCATATGGAGTCTTTTCCAGAATAGGTCTTATTGAGATTCTATTCTGAATGTAGCACGCTGTGTTTATTGCCTCTGCCCAGAAAGTCTTAGCAACGTTTGTCTCGTTGATCATGGTTCTGGCCATTTCTTGCAATGTTCTGTTCTTTCGTTCTACAACTCCATTTTGTTGGGGAGTTCTAGGACAAGAGAAATCATGCAGAATTCCTTTGTCATTAAAGAATGACTCAAAATCTTTATTTTTAAATTCTCCACCATGATCACTTCTGACTTTAACGATTCTAAGATCTTTTTCATTCTGAACTTGGTTACAGAGGGTAACAAACACAGAGTGTGACTCGTCCTTGTGTCTTAAGAACTTTACCCATGTCCATCTGCTATAGTCATCTACGATTACTAACCCATACTTCTTGCCACTGACTGAAGCAGTTTTAACTGGTCCAAATAAGTCAATGTGCAGAAGTTCTAATGGCTTAGAGGTAGAAACAACATTTTTGGATTTAAAAGAAGGTTTTGCAAATTTGCCTTTCTGACATGCTTCACACAGAGCATCTGAATTGAACTTCAAATTTGGAAGTCCTCTGACCAGATTGAGTTTGTTAATCTGAGATATTCTTCTCATACTAACATGCCCCAATCTTCTGTGCCAGATCCACTGCTCGTTGTTAACAGACAGAAGACATTTTACGTTCTGACTCTTTAGTTCAGAAAGTTTGATTTTGTAAATGTTGTTTTTCCTCTTTCCATTAAACAGGATAGTCCCATCTTTCTGACTAACAGCTTTACATGATTTTTGATTAAAGATTATATCATAACCGTTATCACTTAATTGACTTATGGATAACAGATTATGCATCAATCCATCAACTAGCAGAACATTATTAATAGAGGGAAGATTTCCGTTACCTACAGTTCCAGAGCCAATTATCTTTCCCCTCTGATTGCCTCCAAAGCCAACGTGGCCTCCAGGCTTAAGTTCCAGGCTTTGGAACATATGCCTTCTTCCCGTCATGTGACGTGAGCAGCCAGAGTCCAGGTACCATGACTGGTGTTTCTGATTTGCTGCTAAAGATATCTGCAACATGTATTATTTTATCCTTAGGTACCCAGATCTTCTTGGGTCCTGATTTGTTAGTTTTACCAAAACTCTGGTTGAATTTTGGTTTCACAAAGTGATTACTACTAGTATATTTGATGTCATGTGTGTGGCCATACACAAAGTGTGAATTTAGAGGAGTGTGTTTAATGGTTAAATCCATGACATTCTTAGGTGTAGGAACCTTACCTCGGTATCCTATTCCTTTCCTGCCGTTTCTGCTAACTCCATAGATCATTGAAGCCATTCTGCTTCTATCTATGCTTTTAGCAAGGAACTTCTGGAAACTATGATCATACTCCTTGATGATCTCATCAGCGTTGCTGGGAGTTTCAGGAATTGGTTCCTTCTGAGAGTTTTGTAAAGAGTTTTCTAATTTTAAAATTTTATCTCTCAGCTCAGAGTTTTCCAATTTGAGACTCTCAGACTTATTAGAGTCAGATTCAAGAGTCCTTTTCAGGTCTCTGAATTTAGCTCTAATCTGCTGATAACGTTCCAGAATTTCATTGAGGCTTTCAGCAAGTTCAGCCTTTGTAAAATTAACAGCGAAGTTAGGGAATACCTCTTCTGTGTCTGATTCTGAGTCTGAGTCAGAAGCTTCACTGTCATCTGGAATGTTAGCCATGAGCGCTATGTTCGCCCTTTCATCATCTGATTCTGAGTCAGCTTCAGACGAGTCAGAGTCATCCCATGTGGCCATGAGACTTTTCTTCTTCTCTCTTCCAAACTTCTTTTTGGGCTTTTCCCTCTGAAGCTTTGGACAGTCACTCTTGTAGTGTCCTTGCTCATTGCACTCGTAGCAGATGATGTCTTTTGTATTTGGCTTCTTGCTACCGGAGGAGCCTTCAGATCTTCTGTATCCAGAGGAAGAATCTGTCCTTCTGTATCTGGAAGAAGACTCGTTCTGATCAGATCTTCTGGGATTCCTGAACTTCCTTTGTCTTTGCTTCCACAGTTGATTTACTCTTCTGGAGAGAAGGGAAAGCTCGTCTTCTTCTGATGAGGATCCATCAGATGTTTCTTCAACTGCCTGCAAAACTTTAGATTCAGATTTTCTGTTAGATTTTAAAGCTATAGGCTTACCTTGCTTCTGGGGCTCGTCAGCTTCCAGCTCTATCTCATGACTTCTGAGGGAGCTTATAAGTTCCTCCAGAGTGATTTTGTTGAGATCTTTCGCCAGCTTCAGAGCAGTAACCATAGGCCTCCACTGCTTAGGTAAACTTCTGATTATCTTCTTGACATGGTCAGCAGTAGAGTATCCTTTGTCCAGAACTTTGAGACCAGCTACCAGAATCTGGAATCTAGAGAACATAGTTTCAATGGATTCAGATTCTTCCATTTTAAACGCCTCATACTTCTGAATGAGCGCCAGAGCTTTTGTTTCCTTGACTTGAACGTTGCCCTCATGCGTCATTCTGAGAGAATCAAAGATGTTCTTAGCTGTGTCTCTGTTGGAGATCTTCTCATACTCAGTATAGGAGATGGCACTGAGGAGGATGGTTCTGGCCTTATGGTGATTCTTGAAATCACGCTTTTGTTGATCAGTCATTGATTTTCTATCAATCTTCTGACCAGTTGCATTCACAGGGTGCGTGTATCCATCTGTCACCATATCCCACAGATCAGCATCATGTGCTAGAAAGAAGCTTTCAATTCTGTCTTTCCAGTAATCAAAGTTTTCTCCATCAAAGACTGGAGGTTTGCCGCTGAATCTGTCTCTGTCCTCATTGGTGTCATTGCTGAAATGAGAGTTGTTTCCTGCCATTGTGTTTTTCTGACGCTGGATCTTGTACTGACACGGTTAAGTGTTTTAGCTCAGAACCAGGCGCTCTGATGCCAATTGAAGGGGTGAAAAACACAAGAAGGGGGGGTTGAATTGTAAAACTGGAATCTTAAAGAAAATGACAAGATATATTTATCCTGGTTCGTTTGATCTCAAACTACTCCAGTCCACCCGTCAAGGTGATTTCGCCTCTCTCCAACGAGGTCTTAATTCACTATATTCAACTGAATACAAATCTGCTTTAGCAACTGCTAAAACCTTCTTGATTCAAACCACAATCCGGTTTGTCAAGGCAACACTTTCTTACAAAGGTATAAACAAATGTGTGTGAATGTTTTCTATAAAAACTATATCACAACTGTGATGTATACACAAATTAAGCTTAGAAACTTAGAATGCTAAACACTAATGGAGTATCAGAGTTTGTTGGTTTAGCAAAACTGGTGGATGAAGATTATTGATCAGCTTTTTGCGTGTAGAGAATTGGAGAGCATTAGCCATGATAATCTTCGAAGCTTGGTTTATATAGCACTTGAGAAGATGAACGTTGAAGCAAATATTCTTGATTCAATGCTAATAACAAGCTTTCCTTTTTGAGCAGATCTTGTCTAGAATGATGCCGTTAGAATTAATTAGCGTTCAATGCACAGTACCGTTGCTTCTTCAATGCACGTTCTGGCTTGGCTCATTCTGATTCTGCTTCGCTGCTGATGAACTATTTGTTTCTGTATCAGAGTGTTTTACGCGCAGTTCTGTTCATCAAGCTTCAGCATGTGCAAGCGTTGATCATCTGATCTTGACGTTCTGATTCAGCAACTTCTGATGCTGGTGTATGAAATCATATTCTGATGCTGAATAAGTGATCTTGCTTATTTTAATCAGCATATCTGCAAATCAGAGCATAGTAATTTTAGGCAGCATATAATTCAAGCATGAAATATTTAACTACTATATCTTTTCACTTTGTTATCATCAAAACTTAAATATAGGGTACTAGATTCAAACATTGTTCTAACAAAAAATAGTATTAATGCTAAAAATAATAAAAATAAGAAAGAAATGGAAAAATAACGAAAACAGGATCAGCATGTTGCTGAATACAAAAATGAGAGGGATCAGAAGTTCTGATGCTAGGCACGCTGTAGTTCAGAAAGAAACGTTAGAGGAAATCAGAAGTTCTGGGTTGCTACGTGCTGAAGTTTTGGGTGTTAAAACAGTGAGGAAAACCTAGAAGTTATGTGTGTCGTGTTACAACAGTGAGAAAGACCTAGAAGTTTTGTGTGTTGTGTTACAACAGTGAGTAAAACCTAGAAGTTTTGTGTGCTCTGTTACAACAGTGAGAAAAACCTAGAAGTTATGTGTGTTGTGTTATAATAGTGAGAAAAACCTAGAAGTTTTGTGTGATGTGTTACAATAGTGAGAAAAACCTAGAAGTTCTATGTGTTATGTTACAACAGTGAGAAAAAACTAGAAGTTTTGTGTGTTGTGTTGCAACAGTGAGAAAAGCCTAGAAGTTATGTGTGCTGTGTTACAACAGTGGGAAAAACCTAGAAGTTATGTGTGTTGTGTTACAATAGTGAGAAAAACCTAGAAGTTTTGTGTGTTATGTTGCAACAGTGAGAAAAGCCTAGAAGTTCTGTGTGTTGTGTTACAACTGTGAGAAAAGCCTAGAAGTTCTAGTGTTACACTTCACCTCCTTCCTTGCATTATCCAGAGCATCCGCAAATTGTTCATTTCTCAATAAAAATTAAAAAAATAAAAGCACAATAGTTTATAGAAGTTCTAGTCCTAATTCTGAGCCTAGTTTTCTTCAAGAAGTTCTGATCCACAGTTTTTCTACTTAGGCAATGATATGTACAGTCTCAACACTATGATATCTATATTTTTAATGATGTTCTGAATGAAAAGTTCAAAGTAAGGATGACTTACCTTGAATTTGAAGCGTGTGTTTGGGACTTGAGTTGTTGCCTTTGAATGTTATGGGGTTAGCAAGAAACGGAATAGAAGTGTTATGTTCTTTGATTTGAAGGGAAAAACAAGGGTATTGTTTTGAGAATTATGGGTTTAAGAGTGTTTGAGTGTTTTCTTCTCTCTCTTTTTGTATCAATAACTCTCTCCCCAAAAGACAGTCCCCTAGATGCATGGTGGAACAATTTATTTATAGATGAGTTTGTTGTGGTTTTGGAGGGAAAACAAATGGGATTTAAACCTTTTTGGAATACTGTTTCATTGCTTTTTAAATACAGCTTTTATGTGCTAATTTGGTGCAAATATGGGGTTTGAGAAAATGCATGCGTGGATTGGTCAGCAGTAATTTTGGAGTGTTGTGGCAGCTGGATGTAGGACTGTGTCATAGCAGTACAACAGACTGTTCAAAACGAGGTTTTGGGGCTTGGTGATGTTCTGATCGAAGAGTGGAAAGACCATAGTGAGATTCGAAGGGTGATGTTCTAATCGAAGAGTAAAACATAGTCTCCATATGTTGAAGGATGAGACTTGAAAGTTCATGTTCTGATCGAAGAACATAACTTCCATATGTTGAAGAATGAGATTCGAAGGGTCATGTTATGATCGAAGAGTAGAGCTTCTATATGTTCTGATCGAAGGGTCATCTTCTGGTCGAAGGTTCATGTTATGATTTAAGAGTAGAGCTTCTATATGTTCTGATCGAAGGGTCATGTTCTGATTGAAGGGTCATGTTCTGAATCACTTTTGCAAATTTTGATTGTACTTGTGTGGAAACTGACCCAGAAGTTCTGTCCAAATTATGACTTAAAAATGCTCAGAATTTACTAAGTGTTTTAGCTTCAAGGATGTCTTCATGGATTTATAACTTGAAATCTCAGCCTTTCTAGAAGAAGTTATATTATGCAATGTTTTAGATCTCATTGAGATCTATAATTTTCATGTCAGAAGTTCTGATTGAATCATCTTGCATCATGATGAAAATCTAGCCCAAAGTTATGAAATTATCATATTTTCTTAACACTTAGAAAATTTTCTAAGTGTTTAGAAATTTAACTTTTCAAAGTAATCTTTGACTTTTGATTTCTTGATGAACCAACTTCATGTCTTGATGAAATATGATTTTTGAAACTTGATTTTGATCAAAAAGTCAAAGTTTGACTTTTTAGTGTGCATTTGACCATTTTTCCCTTGTGAATGACTTTCTTGGAAAATTGTAATCCGAGACTTGAAACTTGACAGAAGCAATCCGGAGGATCCAGGATGATCCCTGAAAGTCATTTGAGAATGTTAGTAGTCCAATTGTCTTTGCACAAACTCAAACCCTAATTTGAAGCATCAGTGTGAGGAGACATCTTGACCTAGTCAGTACTTTGCACAAGCTTGAGTCATCAAAGATGTTTGTGGAAAATACCTTGAGAAATGAATGGGAAAATTTTGGGGTACAATACCCACATACACAAACTCTTTTTTAAAGACAAAAAACACTTTGTATACGTTCTCACTGAAACGAGAAACATTACAAAGTTCGCCGCACTAAGGCATATTTTCAAAATATCTTCAAAACACACTTACACAAAAAAGCATTTTCAAAGTGAGCTAGCAACTAAGAGCCCATAGATAACTACGGATGGAAAGGGTGCTAACACCTCCCCTTTCCATAACCTACCCCCCCTTACTCAGAAAATAATCTCGAAAGGTCTTTCATATTCTTTTTACCTTTTCCTTTATTGGATAAAAGAAAAGTCGGTGGCGACTCTTGCTAACCGCAACATTTGCGAATAAAAATGCAAAACCAGTAAAAGTCAGTTCTCCCATCGTATCATAGGTTTTATCAGTAAGAAAAGAAAAGGGGCTTGGAGAAGAGAGAGATACGTAGAAGCTGCAACATAGAGGCAAGGTTGGAATTTTGATTGTAGAGTAGAGAAACCTTCAATCCAAGGTAAGGGTGGGGTTCTGACTCTATAATAGGGTATGTGATGAGTGGTATGTGGGATTGGGTTTGTAGAATTGTTTTTGTTTATGTTCGAAATTTTATATATTGTTGCTTGATGGGAAATCAATGAATTAGAGGTGAATAATGATGCCCAAATGATGGGTAATTGATGTAGAAATATATGATGGTAATAGATAATGATTACCTATGATTTGATGACGTTTTAAGACCCTTAATGTAGTGAAATCACAGAAAATCACAATAAAATGCAGAAAAAACCATGTTTTAGGAGTTTGAGTCGACTCAAACTGAAGGGGGGTCGGCGCGACATAACTCGCCAGGCAAGGAAGTATTGTCACGCAATTTTGTGTCGACTCATAGTTCTTTTGTGTATACTCATACTTTGCATCGACACATACAGGGTTTTGCGTCGACTCATACATCAAGTTTTCTGGCAGATTTTGTAACGACCATAACTTTTGAACCGTAACTCTGTTTGATGCGCCGTTCGAAGCGTTGGATAGCTAATGCAATGAAATATATTTATAAGGAGTAAAATGAAGGATAAGAATGATAATTCTAGTATATAAGTTAGGATAGAGTTAGTTTTCCCGCATTGAATCGCTATGATGTTTTGTGGTGATGAAGTATGATAATGACATGACGATCTTATGATAATGCTTGGTTCATAATAATAATATTAATAATAATGATGTAGTATTATAGTATAATAATTTGTAGAAGTTTTGTAATTAGAAATAATCATTTAGATTATTAATTAACCAGTGTAGTCGAGAATTGTCTAAATAATTATGGGGTAATATTAAATTGTAGTCTTATGGCCAATGTTGATTCGTTGATTAGTTGTTGCTAAGTTGTAGGCTTATGGCCATTGTTGAATTATTGCTAAGTTGTAGGCTTATGGCCAGTATTGAATTGTTGTTAAGTTGCAGTTGAAATGTTGTCGTTGTGTCGTTGTTGTTGAATGGTTGATGTTGCATTGTTGTTGTGTTTCATATGTTGTCGCATACATAGCATATCAAGTTGGGAGCTCATGCTCTGTAAGTTGGTCTGAATTGGAAAATATTAAGTTGAAGGCTTATGCCTTGTTGATGCCTCTATTAATTGGCAGATTATTAAGTTGGGAGTTCTGCTCCAATGGTACCACATGCATGTGCATTGTATAAGTCGCACTCTGCATTGCATTCTTATTGTTGTGTGGATGAGTCGGTTATGTTTAAGAGTTGTGAAGCGGTGATCTTTATATGCACCGATTCTAACACATTATTTATCATACGTTTTATTATATGGTTCGATATCTCACCCCGTATGTTTGAATGTTTCCCTTTGTTGGTAACGTGTAGGTAATCAAGAAGGATAGTTATTACCTTCGTTAATATAAGTCGGTGTAGTCGCTTTGATACGTAGCACTTGGAGGGATGAACGCATGTTTTCTTTATTATTGATTTGCATTATGTTGCTGAATTTTTAAGTAGTTTTCATTAAAGACTTGTTGTCTTAAAGCCGTTTTGAGTTGAATAAAATGTTATAATGTTTTCAGATGAATTATGAATCCGCTGCATAGTAATGAAAGTTGTTTCATTTTTAAAGACTAAATAGGTTGTTATCGGTTCATCCGAATTTTATGTGTTATGTATCTGATCTATAAGTGATTGAATGTCATTGTTTAAAAGTCGAAAGTGTAACATTCCATATATTGTGGAAGTTTTGAAACTCTGATTTTATATAATAGTTTGGGTAGAAATGGGGTGTATCCAATCTGTTGGGGCCAGTGGAGAACATGTGTCCCCACGTGCTTCTCAACCGAGGACACATCACCAACCGAACTCGCACACCTCACATGACTAGCAGAACCGCTTTGCCTTTTGTAACGGCAAGTTCATCCACTACCTATGAAGTGCGAAGCGGTTGACCCTGGACGGTTTCTCACTTTTCCCTATTCTCTCTCTTTCGTTTTGTTTCTTCCGCCTCTTTTCCCCCACAAATACTAACACATTCTTTATCCTCTTTCTTCCTCATCTATGTCTGCAAATATGAGTCCGTCGCCACCACCATAAGTTCCACTGTGAATTATCGTCAAACTTCTTCCACCCATCACAACGAAATCTCATTCGTGCAGTTGTTGATGCAGTATTGTCTTCTCACCATTTGTGTTTCATTTTCCTTTTCATCCAAGTTGATAAGTAGTTTATTAGAAACCATTTAGATTTCCACAGAAAGTTTGGTTTCCTTTTCACCAAAATGTCAATGTTTCAGAGTTTTTTTTTGGGTTTTGCTTGCTTTTTTTTCCAGGCAGATCAAGAGGAAACCGAAGATATCAAACTTCTTGCTCAATGGAAGAGAAAGAAAGGTGGGTTTAGAGCTACCATGTTTATTTTTAGTGAGAAAAAGATTAAATAGAAAAACTTGGTTGATTTTGTTGTTTTTTGTTGTTTTTGTCGATCTAGAGATTTAGTCATAGCTAAGTGAAAATTTGCATTACAGAGAAGAAAAAAGGCATGAAGGAGAGGGAGACAGTCTTTTATCAACATTGTAAGAAAATTATCTAAGTTGATTTCTTATTTTGTTTTGATGATCTAATCATATCAAATATTTTCATGTTATTTCTTACTGATAAGGCTCAATTGTATTCCTATCCTAATGAGTTAACTCAACTTCATTTTAGTTATAGTCACTGTCATATAAATGAGTTAACCCAGCTTCATTTTTCTTATAGTTTCTCTCTTGCTGTTTCATTTTTCATCATGTTGTATTTTTTCAGTGTTTTGATTTGATGACTGGAGTTTGTTAAGAAATTTTTTGTAATCGTTGATCTGTTATAAACGAAAACCTCAAGGCTTTGATGACTGGAGTTTATTGAGAAATATGAAGATCATGTCGACTCTTTTGTGAAAAGGCACATGCTAAGTTGAAGAAGCAGTATGTTGTGTTTGATGAGATGGTTTTGAGCAAGATTCTCGAAGGACTTTTGAAAGACAAAAATAAATGTTGAAGGGCTGACAAGTATGTTGTAGTCGGGTTTCTCCGATGCTGTTATATGTTTTGCTCATATAAATGTATTAATTAAAGCTGCTTGGAATACTACTAATGTTCATGTTGGTTCATCTATAGTTGTCTTTGGTTTAGGTGAAGTTGGTCTTGCTGTAAGTTTTCTCAGTTTCTGATGTATATGTATATCTTTTTCTCTGATATAAACTTAATACAGTTTCTGTTCAATGTACTGAAGTCTTTCCACCATCAATAAAACATGGGTTCAAAAAACCTCAATTTAAAATGCTCATTGGCCAGGTTGGAGAAGGGACACAACTCAGAGGTGCTTCTAAAATAATATGCTTTTAGAGGTTTCTAAATACCTTTTAATTTTACTTATTACTCTATAAATTTAGCAATGTTTGTGTAACTTTAAATTAACTTTTGCTTTATTGAAATCAACCCTAGAGAGTACATGATGTTTTGCGCCCACTCTATGAATCATCCAAGCTACTAGCTTAGAGAACAACTATGCAGGAAGAAAAACACACTTGTGGAAGATTTCTCAAGGTTGTATAATTTTAGAATTATGATGCAACTAGCATTCACATAAAAGAAACCTTTTACTAGAATTAGTACCAAGTAATCAAGAAGATAAAGATTGTTTTCAGATTCCAAAGCACTAAGATTCTATATATACAGGATAGCTACAACAATATGAGTGTTTCTTGTAAAGTAGTCTATCCATGCACCTATCTAACACTTCCATATATAATTCCATCTCCTTGAAGCTTCTTCAACCTTTGTTACTACTCTAACAATCACTTTCCTCTAGCCTTTTCCAAGTCAGGAAGATCTACAAAAAATAATCACACATGTTCCAAGGTAAAGTTGTAGGATTCATGTTGAAGCTTAGAGGCAGTGAAAGTAAACAAACCATGAGGCTCACACTTCACATAAACATCCTTGGCATCAGTAAGAGAAACAGTCAGGTAAACCTTGTCAGAACGCTGCACCCACAGAACTTCAGGATGGCGACTACAATTTTTCAACTATAGAGGGTTTTGCAATAGTATATGTAACTGCAATCTAAGCCACAACTGTTACAAGCAGAGTTTAGCCTAATTCATTCCTATAAAACAACGGTAAGACGGGAGTGTCTCTATATAAACTATTTTCAGATTCTATCGATAATCAATGCGGAATTTGAGATTTTCTCAATATACCCCTCATGCCAGCACTATTGAGCTTGGTGCGTAGATATAAATGGTAAGTGACATAGTCTCTGATATCATCTTAAAATTATAGTTTAACGTGATTTTGTATAAAAAAGTTTAATGGTGACACACGGTTGAAAAGAAACTTACATGGCAATCCAACCCAGTAGTTAAAAATAGAACCTACATACAAAACAAAATTACTAATATTATCTTAAATTAGCTGTGCGCCAAATTTAACAAATCATAAATGGATTACAGATAGAAAGAAAAATTAAAATTTAAAAAAATCATTCCAGATCCCAACTTTCTGTCCATTATCCAAGAATAGCAATTAATGATATTTCATTACTGCATATAAAATCCAAAACAATAACTCCATATCTATCACTTTTTCCCAACTTCTAAATCCCACGCCTCTCTCTATCTCTCCAATTTTAAAATATGATATATTCGTCGCAAAAGATTCTTGTAACCGGTGGGGCTGGTTTCATCGGCGCTCACACCGTTGTTCAGCTTCTCAAAGATGGGTTTCATGTTTCCATCATTGATAATTTTGATAATTCTGTTATGGAAGCAGTGGACCGCGTTCGTGAAGTTGTCGGTTTAAACCTTTCTCAGAATCTTGAATTCACACTGGGAGATCTCAGGAATAAAGATGACTTGGAGAAACTCTTCTCAAAAACTAAATTCGACGCAGTGGTTCATTTTGCTGGGTTAAAAGCAGTTGGTGAAAGTGTTGCAAATCCTCGTCGTTATTTCGATAATAATCTCGTTGGCACAATCAATCTCTATGAAGTTATGGCTAAGCACAATTGCAAAAACATGGTTTTCTCATCATCTGCAACGGTTTACGGCCAACCTGAAAAGATGCCATGTGTGGAGGATTTCAAGTTACAAGCAACGAACCCTTATGGACGGACGAAGCTTTACCTTGAAGAAATTGCGCGTGATATTCAGAAAGCTGAGCCTGAATGGAGAATCATTTTACTGAGATACTTCAATCCAGTTGGGGCACACGAAAGCGGTAAACTCGGTGAAGATCCTAGGGGAATCCCAAATAACCTCATGCCTTATATACAGCAAGTAGCCGTTGGAAGATTACCCGAGCTCAATGTATACGGTTATGATTATCCTACAAGGGATGGCTCTGCAGTACGGGACTATATCCATGTGATGGACTTAGCAGACGGTCACATTGCTGCCTTGAGAAAGCTTTTCACAACGGAAAACATAGGTTGTACTTCTTACAATTTGGGAACTGGTCGTGGTACATCCGTGCTTGAAATGGTTGACGCATTTAATAAAGCTTCTGGCAAGAAAATCGCATTGAAATTGTGTCCAAAAAGGCCAGGAGACGCTATCGAAGTTTACGCATCTACAGAGAAAGCCGAGAGAGAACTCGGTTGGAGGGCCAAATATGGTGTAGAGGAAATGTGCAGGGACCAGTGGAATTGGGCAAAGAACAACCCGTGGGGTTACTTGGGGAAGCCTTGAATCATCTTGATAAATACACTACTCATCTACTGATATTTTCTATACAAATAGACCTCCTATTGTTAAAGAGTACTTGAAACTTGTTTAAATCAAACTCTAATTCTAATGTGATTCTCCGCTATTTAAAACCAACATTCAATATCTTAATAAAAATAATTTTATGAAAATAATTTACTTTTTACCATGTATGATAGACTTCGGCGCATTATATAAACATCTTTAACTTACTCCAGACTGAATTCATGTTTCAATAACCGTTAAAATCTACATAATAATGACCCATTAAAAATCATTAGGAAACAAATAACCACAAGGAGAAGGAAAAAAACATGTATAGAAAGATGGAATAGAGATTCAAAATAGAGAAAAGTGAAACACCTTTAAATGAGATATTTTGTCTCTGCAAATTAATTACACGTCATTCTAACTTATTAAATTTAAATTGAATGTCTATACACATGATTCTATTAGAAGTTAAATGTGCACTTTGACAACTCTTACCATTAAAATAAATTTTTAAAATTGAAATCGTTATTTTTTTATTTTTAAACAATATTTAATAATATCAATTCATATAAATATTATTGATTTTGTCTTCTCTTACACACCAACTCATTTAAATATAAATTGCTGGAATATAAGGCAAACAATTCACTATTTTTTTATGTCTTAACATTTTGAGTTATTGGGTTTCTTTCAAAAAATTATTATTATATCGTACCATAATTATAATAATTGTTATAGTTATTTTTATAGGTGATAAATAGATGTCTTTTCTGTTGAAATATGTCCTAAAATATTTGTTGATAAAAAGAAAGAAAACATATTTATTAATTATATAAACTAAAAAATTGGAAATTTTAGAATGTCAAAAATCAAAAATCAGGAAAAAACAGATTATGAGGTGTCACGACGGTGGTCGGACCGCCAAGGCAGAGACCGAAATCGAAGCAAGACAATGGTCGGCAAGAATGCAACAGTGGTTGGCTGGATTGAGGCGTCGCAAGCGACCACCCGGAAAGCCGACAGTGGTGTGGGGTGGAGTCGTGATTTACCGGCGAGTGAGGTTTTTTGGTGGATGGCGACCAGAGCACGATGGGTGGAGATGGCCGGAGTTCGGTGACGCCGAAATCTCTACGGTCAAACGGTCCATACGATTTTTGGATTTTCAATAAAATCGATCAGTTTCTCGCCTTCTGTGTTTTTATACTTTTCTATTCGGTCCATGGATCCCTGAGCTAATGGGTTGTGTTTTGGGCTTTATTTACTAGGTTTTAGCTATTATAAATATGTGTCTCTTCTATTATTTCAATGTGACCATTTTAGAGCTTAAGAGTAACAAGGAGAAATAAGGGTTTAAGGTTTAAGGAAATATTTTAGAATTATCTAGAAGGATCAGACAATACTTCTTATTACCTTGAGTTTGAGTGATGCATTTATTGAGAATTGGAGAGTTTGGGAAAAACCTGGGTAGGAAATAGGCATTTGTTCTAATCGATTATCAAATTTATTAGGCATTTGTTCTAATCGATTAGATTGTTCAAATATTTGCCCTATTCAATCTGGTAGTTTCTAAATCATCTGGATAGTCTCCGAAAACATTTTTGCTGATTTTATTTGAAAATGATAGGCTTCAAAAATAGTTTTTTAGGGGGTGTGTGTATGTGCGAGTTTATGTGTATGTGTGTGTGTGTGTGTGTGTGTGTTTTAGCTATAATGCTTCCAAAAACACCCATGTATTTTTACAACACTCTAATCACTCAGACATATATGATCAAACGAGCTTTTACACTTCCTCTCTTTCACACTCTAAAGCTTCAAGTCCATCTTTCAGATATACCAATCATATGAGCATTTTACTTGAATATTCCCGAGGCTTGAGATATATTTAAGTTATTCACCATCATTTGAGAGTAAAGATCTCACTGGTGCTCATAAATTCTAATTATTTAGCTTGATTCAGAGGAATAGTTTGATAAACCATCTTGTGCATCTTTGACCTCTTGAGTTAAATTCAGTGATTTCTTGACTTCAAGCTTATTTCTAGTACGTTTTGTCATCATCAAACCCATTACTTTATCATGGATAGACAAATATTATTTATCTATGAGCTTTGATCACTGCTTGCACATCTCTCAATGAGGTGGTAAAAGGAAAAACATATGGATAAAATTTGGAGCGTTTAAACTCCCCCTCGCATGAGCAGAGAGTATACTCTACTCCCCTTGAAAGTACATTTTTCCTCTTTTTCATAATCAAAGAGGCGGATAAAGATACAAGACACAATTTTAAATATGCAAGCACGTTGTTAACATAGTCAAACATTTTTAAAAAGGGGGAAAATTGTTTCATTATTTCAAAGATATTAGAATTCAAAGTACATAAAGCAAGAAATTGCAGGAATTGAAACAATGCAGAAATGATTGAATTTATACACACTTAAAAACTGAAACACATTAATGAGACTACATTTCACCATCCTCGTCATCATCAGTGGACATCACTGGATGTAGTTGTCTTAAGTCTTGGATGAAGTGAAAGGCCAAAAAATTGATCTTCTCATTTATTCTCTTTAGTCTTTTGATTATTTCCCTGAGTATGTCTTCAGCATAGGGCATTTCGAGAACAAGTAAGCCTCATTATTTAGACCCCTTAGTTGGTAATTTTTTTAGGTACCTTATTGAATGATTATTTTCATGACCCCTTATTTTTAGGCCCTATAAAATTATTATATTTAAAATATTCAGACAATTTTCATGGAAGTTACAACATATGGTGTGTCCGAATTACAATGTCAGAAAAACACTTTGTGTACATTCTTGTATCAGTCCTCAAGAATGTATATAAAGTGTTTTTTTTTAATATTTGTTTGAAAGTGTAGTGTGAAAAATGTTTTGAGTTGTGAGCAAGCAATTAAGAGTTCTTACCCACTAAAGTATGGTCTTTCTTATTCTTTTCCTTCTCCTTTAGAGATAGTACTATCTATACCATTAGTTGGTAGGTAGCTCTATCTATTGGATGTGAATGGATATGTGTAGGGTCATCGTATGGTCATCGAAGGAAACATGTAAGGATACTTTAGCAGTTGTATCAAATGGACTATCATCATTTGTTAGTAGGCAACTTGAAGGGACTAGATCATTTTGTAGGCAACTCGAAGGGTCATCGAGGGGTTATGATCTTTATTCAAAATGGACTATGATGATTTGATCAAGGGTCTTTTGCTTAAGTATCCCCACTTCCGAGGGACGTGACCAATATTCGTAAGGTAATAAGAGATATTACCCTAGAGGTGCAAGTTAAAGAGTGTGTATTTCAATTATTTATCTTGAAAATTAGGGTTTTCTAGATTGTTTTTAGTCTTTCCATACAACCCTAGTTACTAACAAATAAATATGAACAGAAAATTAAAGTGCGGAATGTAAAGTCCTACGCTATTACATGGCTTTGGAGCAGTTACATAATAGAAATTTGTGGGAAAGTAAACCTACACTATTACATCCTCGGAGCAGATACATAATAGAAAAAGATACGAGAATGTAAATCTAAATAATTACATTGATACTGCGACCTATACAATTGTCTAAGAAAATTAAATAGAAAAGAGATAAATAAGAAAAGAATGTTAGAAAAAATGTTTTATTTTTGTGTTTTTATAGAAAATAATTTATGTGATAAAAATTAATTAAACATAAATTATAATTGATCTTAATATTAATTAAAAGATTATTTAATTAATAAAATAAAAATATGTCAAAAAATTCAATTATTAATTAAAAATCCAAACCCTAATTTGTTATGTTTTGAAAAAGATTAGGTTAGTTAATGGTTAATGAAAAAAGAATTAATTAAGAAATATGGTGAAAATAGGGTTAGAAAAAATAAGGAAAAAAGAATGCATGGGGTGGATGTTGAATCCACGCCCTGGAAGTCACAGGCACGCGTTGCTTTCCACTAGGCTAAGCTGTTGTTGGTGATTTAGAATATGAATGAATCAACATAATATTAACTTGCACGTTAGTTTGGAAAAACAACAAAATAATTGCAAGATGTAGGGAACGAACCCACGCTCTCGTGTGATACAAATGCACCATTCACCACCTGCGCCACACTGCCTTTGTGTTATAGAATAGAAACAAATAAATATATAATAAAACATATATCAGAGAAGATCTGGAGCCCTAGCTCCGATCGTCTTCTCCGACGAGGCAACAATCCAACCTGCAAAAATAGCAAGATTTAAAGATCAAGAGGGGTTGTGTCCCCCTAATTTGGACCTCCTGAATCCAATGGTAGTGTTATTTTGGCTTGAAAAAGATTGTAACATGATATACAAATGAAATACTCCAAACTTCCCTAAAAATGGCATTTTGTCATTCCTGCATCAAAGCTTGCAAACGATGCGTCAAAATCATTCCAAACATCAAAATGAACATGAATGTATGCATCAAATTAATTAAATATGCATGAATTACAAGATTCGATTTCAAGAAAATCACCCAAACTGGTATGCTTGTGTGAGCGACTTCTAGTGTGCTACGAGCTTCAAGGATGGTTGGGATGGACTCCTGGTAACTTCAGGAAGATGATAGGGTGCTTGGAATGGATTTAAAGATACTAGAGATAAAGGTTCAAGTTACCCTAATTTTGAGAAAATTTGAGATTTTAAGGGTGTGTTCTTGCGGCAATGTTCGTGTATTTGATGGTCTGAACATGTTATGTATTTATGGGAGAGTGGTTTAGGTCAAGAAACATGAATCAAATATTTGTATTTCATGATTGTTGTACCCCAAAATTTTCCTTTTGTGGAAGGAATCTGATGACTACTACTTCAATAGGTAATGAAGGAATATGACGACTACTACTTCAACAGGTAGTGAAGGAATCTTGGATGACTACTACTTCAACAGGTAATGAAGGAATCTGATGACTACTACTTCAACAGGTAATGAAGGAATCTTGGACGACTACTACTTCAACAGGTAATGAACGAATCTGACGACTACTACTTCAACAGGTAATGAAGGAATATGACGACTACTACTTCAACAGGTAGTGAAGGAATCTTGGATGACTACTACTTCAACAGGTTTTAATGATAATAACACACTTTCCTTTTGTAGAAGTTCTTTGTCTGAAGAAAGCCGTTAGCATTTAATTCTGTCTTGAATAACCAGTAACGCTTCAGAGTCTTCTTAGCAAAATTGCTGATAACGCTTCAGAGTGTTGATGACATGGTAAAGATGTCTTTGATCAGAGTCAGAGTGTATTTGTTTAGGCGCAGATTCTGGTCATCAAGCTTCAGCGTATAATCTGGTAGCTTCAGCGTGTAGCACATATTTCTGATCTTCTGATGTTGATTCCATTCTGATGTTGATTCTATCAGAACTTCTGCATATACAAAACATAATTTTAAGGAGCATAATTGTTCTTTATATATATATATATATATATATATATATATATATATATATATATATATATATATATATATATATATATATATATATATATATATATATATATATATATATATATATATATATATATATATATATCTTTGAAATAATTTATTCTTTTTATTTTGTTATCATCAAAACTCTAATCAAGGGATGTAGAATCAAACTATGTTCTAACAATCTCCCCCTTTTTGATGATGACAAAAACCAGATTTTTCAATTAGAAATAAAGAATAAAAAGTATAGATTTAAGAAGAAAAACTCCCCCTGAGTTGATTACTTCCCTTAAATTCTTTGAATCCTTGAGCATCAGAATTTGACTACGTCTTTCATCAGAGTTTTGTACCTGTTCAAGCTTTTCAGAAGAAAGAAATTAAGTAGATCAGAATGTTTGAGACTTATGTCTCAGTAATCCGTTATTGAAAATATCTTATTCTTTCTCCCCCTTTTTGTCAGTTACCAAAAAGAACATACAATCAGAGCCAAAAAGGATTAATATTAAAATTAGAAGCAACGATAAGACGTTCAGAACAGCAGCAATGTAAAAATTATTACAGATAAGCAGAATTTTAAAAGAGAAATCTAAGAGGGAGGAGGAAGACGCGTGAACAAAGCTTCCAACAAGCCCTTGATCTGGATGTTGGTTTCCTCTTGTTTGGTTAACATGCTCTTGATTTATGAAATTTTATCATCCTGTTTATCCATCCTTTCCTGCATAATAATATCAGATCTCTTCAGTTCTTCCAGAGTCTACCTTTCATAGGAGGAAGCTTGAGAATCTTCAGTAACTGGATGCTTCTCAGAGTATTCTGCAACGTCATCTTTTTGACCCAGTTCTTCTGCAGGAATCATCTGCTCTTGAGCAGCAGTCAGAGTAAGATCTTCTGACTCTGGTTAAACTTTGTCTGCTAGACGATGTTCTGACCAGGGAGCATTGTCCAGAGGGAGAACTTCTTCCTTGAGCAGTTGGCTCAGAACTTGATCTTCAATTACTTTTAGCATATTACTGAAGTTCTATTGAACTTGTCCGTAGCTCTGTTCTTGCATCTTATGAGTTTCAGAATTTACCCATTTTCTGAAACTTGTCCAAAGATAATCTAAGGCAGCAGGAGTAATCATTTCAAGACTAGCTTGCTTTAGGGAATTTATCCACTTCTGCATTTCTGTTTCAAACATCAATAAACTAGTACCAACATCTGGTGAGGGTTCAGATGGTTTTGGTTTTGGAATGGTTGTTTTGTGGGTTATGGCAGCAAGACATTCAAAAACAGTTAAATCAATGACAGTTTTGGCGTTGTCATTTGGATTGTTCTTTGGTGAGGGAGTGGGAGAGTCTGGAATGATTATTGGACTAGTTGGGGAGTTTGGTCGAGTTGATTCTAGTGAAGAGGGAATTTGGGGAATATCCAGAATGGTCAGGGGCATACGGATGGCCAGAGGTTAAGTGATTCCAGGAATGGGAATGGTATCAGAATCAACAGTTTGGTTAGATTGAATGTTATGAGGTTCTGGTTCACAGGATTCAGAAGGTTGGACCTTAGAAGTTTGAACTTCTGGTTGTGATAGTTCAGGTTGTGGAGAAGGTGGATGAACTTATTGTTGAGGAGATGGAGGTAGTGGTATTTCTGGTTGTGGAGAGAGGGGAATTTCTGATTGTGGTGCTTCTGAAATGGTTTCAGAGTTTGGATTTTCTGGTATGGGAGCAGAAATATTCTGGTCAAAAGTTTCAAAATCGGACAGAACTTTTGCAAGTTCTGGTTGAGTTGTTTCAGTATTTGGTTTGATAGGTAGGGAGTGAGTTCCTCTAAGAGTTAGAGTTTCTGAGGGGTCAAACCCTATGTCAAAATCATCAAATGTTTGAGGGGTATGAATTTTTGAATGGGTAGGAATTGGTTCAGATGTTTGTACAGATACTGAATCTAAAATAGTTACAGAAGAAGGATTACCTCTCTTTTTAGCAGCTTTGGGAGTCCGCTGAGATGATCCTTCTACTGCTGCTTTTATTTTCTTGTTCTTCTTCAGCACAACTTCTGGAGCCTTCTGTTGCAGGTCCTGAATATTTAACTTTGGTGCAGTACCATCTGCCTTGCATGCATCCAAATATCTGACGATAATCTCAGGCTTGGAATCAATTTCTGAGAACATGGGAAAGTCATCCAGAGGGATTCTTCTGCTGGTGATTGTTGCAAAAGAGGTAACACTGGGTTCCTTCTTGATGTTCTCAATAATCTTCATCTTCTTCAGATTCTTCGCATTCAAAGGCTTTCCAGCAGTTGCCTCTAAAGAGCTGATTTCATGTGCTTCTGTTAGATGCTCTATCAGCCTATTCTCTGTCAGAATATCTGATATGAGCCTTCCAAGGGGTATCCAATCCCTTTTGGTGCGCTCATCTTCTCTAGTCTCCTAAACACTGGTCCTCAGATGATTGAACAGCAAATGAGCCAGATTCACCTTAGTCTTCTGGGAGATGAAGTAGATCAAAAACTGCTGATTAATGTTGATGTAGTTAGGAGAGCTGGTTGGCTTCCTGTGTTTTATGCATCCCAGAATAATCTTAGCCCATATTCTCTGATGGTCCTTCAGATCCCTTATCTTACTAGAGGGAAGACCCAAAGTGAAAATTTCTCTAGCAATTGAAGCGACATCAGCACATCTTTCAGCCATGTCTATACACCTTACGCCACCACCATTGTAGCCTATCAATCTTGCAATAAGGTCTTCAGTTATGACTATCTTCTTCCCCATTACATACGAAGTAACTTGATGGTTGGAGGATGAAGCATGAATCCAAAATTCCTTCACAAGGATTGGGAACGTTGGACCTAGCAGACGATCAAAATACTTGTTCCATCCTTGAGCCTTTACTTCTTCAGGAAGATTGAACCCGTTTTCTTGAAGACTTTCAAAGTCCACAATCAATTCTGAGAGTACTTCTAGATTGTCAATGGGCGTGAGGAGAGTTCTGAATGGTTCTTCATATTGTTCTGTGGATTCTGTTCTCTGAGTACTGGAAGTTGGGTTGCTTGAGGAAGTCATGTTCACATAGAAAATTTGAGAAGAAAATGAAAGGGTTTTGAAAAAGATGCAAACTGAAAAAAATTAGATTATAGAGAAAGTGAAAGTGAAAGAGTGTAAAGAGTGAGAAATGCGTTTAAATAGATTTTGAAAACGTAAACTGCAAGAGAGAGAAATAAATTGTAATGATTATAAGCATTAATGACAGCTGATTTTGGGGGATTCATAAAGATATTGGAACGGTTACCCATGACATGTGTCTCAATGCATCCAATCAGCGCTTTTGACCTTTCAGAAAAATGAACGCGTGTTCAGCCTCAGAAGGTAGCTGATGAATGGATGACAACTGTTTGCTTACGTGAACATCACACTTCTATCCTTGAAATGAAACGCTCAGATCTTCATGGATAGATTCTGATACAATCTGGACTTCTAAAATTTTGAAGGCAGGTTGATCAGCAGTTCACAGAAAATAACAAAAATCCTGAGGATTAAGATATGTAAATAAAACAGTTTATTCTGGGCAAAGCTTCATGCTGAGATGTTTCATAATGAAGTTAAACCTATCTTCAGAAAGAGGTTTTGTAAAGACATCAGCACATTGATGGTCTGTGTCAATGAATTTTAGATTGAGAATCCCTTTCTGAATATAGTCCCTAATAAAATGATGTTTTATTTTTATATGCTTAGCCCTAGAATGCAAAATAGGATTTTTACTGAGACAAATAGAAGAAGTATTGTCACAGAGGATATGGATGTTACTCTCAAATATATTGAAGTCCTCAAGTTGACTTTCATCCAGAGTATTTGTGTGCTACATCCAGCTGCTGCTATGTATTCAGCTTCTGTTGTTGATAGAGCTATTGTGGATTATCTTTTGCTGGACCATGAGATCATATTTTCTCCCAGAAATTGGTAGCTTTCAGAAGTGCTTTTACGTTCTACTTTGTCTCCAGCAAAATCAGCATCACAGTATCCTACTAAGCTGTAATCACTTGATTTTCTATAAAACAAACCCAGATTAGCAGTACCTTTCAGATACTTGAAAATTCGCTTAACTGCTATTAAGTGTGATTCTCTAGGATTTAATTAGAATCTAGCATAAATGCAAACACTAAATAGAATGTCAGGCCTTGAAGCCGTCAGATAGAGAAGAGAACCAATCATACCTATGTAGACCTTTTGTTCTACCTTTTTACTTACCTCTTCTTTTTCCAGAATGCACGTGGGATGCATTGGAATCCTTGATGGCTTACATTCTAAGAGAACAAATTTCTTCAGAAGTTCTCTGACATATTTTCTCTGATGAATGTAAGTTCCTTCTGGAGTTTGATTAATCTGAATGCCCAGAAAGAATTTTAGTTCCCCATTAGGCTCATCTCAAATTCTGCCTGCATACATTTAGCAAACTCTCTTCCCAGAGAGGGTTTAGTGGATCCAAATATGATGTCATAAACATAAATCTGACATACTAATATGTCATTCTTAACTGTCTTACAGAACAAGGTTGTGTCCACTTTCCCTCTGGTGAATTCCTTTTCTAACAGGAATTTACTTAGTCTTTCATACCAAGCTCTGGGAGCTTTTTTCAGACCATAGAGTGACTTCTTTAGTTTGAAAACATATTCTGGATTTTTGGAACTTTCAAAACCAGGGGATTGGTGCACATATACCTCTTCTTCTATATAGCCATTTAAGAATGCACCCTTGACATCCATCTGATACAGAGTGATGCCTTTATTAACAGCAAATGAAATTAAAAGTCTGATAGATTCTAACCTGGAGACTGGAGCAAAGGTTTCTGTATAGTCTATCCCCTCTTGCTGACTATAACCTTGTGCTACCAGTCGTGTTTTGTTTCTGATGACTTCACCTTGTTCGTTCAGTTTGTTTCTGAACACCCATTTTGTACCTATGACGTTGAATCCTTTTGGTTTGGGAACCCGATCCCATACGTCATTTCTTGTGAATTTATTTAGCTCCTCTTGCATTGCCAGAATCCAGTCATTATCCAGAAGTACTTCATCAATTGTTGTTGGTTCAATCAGAGAAACCAGTCCCATGATGGATTCTTCAGAGTTTCTGAAGGTAGATCTTGTTCTGATTGGATCTTCCTTCCTTCCTAAGATTGTTTCTTCTGGGTGATCAATGTTGCTTCTGGATGGTCTTTTCTGGAGTTGATCAACAGAAGGTACTGAGTTGCTTGCAGTGACTCTTTTTGATGTTGAGGGAGTGTCTTTGTTGAGAGCCTCTGATGAGTTGTCTTTAGTACCTGTGAGTTCAACTTCCATACCTGCAAGGAATTTATTCTGCTTTGACTTTTGAGAGTCAAGCTTATCATCAAACCGAACACTGATTGACCCTTCAATAATCTGTGTTTCTGTATTGTATACTTTATACCCTCTTGAGCGTTCAGAGTATCCTAACATAATACACTTTTATGCTTTAGAGTCAAACTTGTTCAAATAATTTTTTTTATTCAAAATAAAACATGTACATCCAAATGGGTGAAAATAAGAAATGTTGGCCTTTCTGTTCTTCCATAATTCATATGGAGTCTTTTCCAGAATAGGTCTTATGGAGATTCTATTCTGAATGTAACACGCTGTGTTTATTGCTTCTTCCCATAAGATCTTAGCTACGTTAGTCTCGTTGATCATGGATCTGGCCATTTCTTGCAGTGTTCTGTTCTTTCGTTCTACAACTCCATTTTGCTAGGGAGTTCTAGGACAAGAGAAATCATGCAGAATGCCTTTTTCATTAAAGAATAATTCAAAATATTTATTTTCAAATTCTCCACCATGATCACTTCTGACTTTGACGATTCTAATATCTTTTTCATTCTGAACTTGGTTGCAGAAGGTAACAAACACAGAGTGTGACTCGTCCTTGTGCCTTAAGAATTTTACCCATGTCCATCTGCTATAGTCATCTATGATTACTAACCCATACTTCTTGCCACTGACTGAAGCAGTTTTTACTGGTCCAAATAAGTCAATGTGCATAAGTTCTAATGGCTTAGAGGTGGAAACAACGTTTTTGGATTTGAAAGCAGGTTTTGCAAACTTGCCTTTCTGACATGCTTCACACAGAGCATCTGAATTGAACTTCAATTTAGGAAGTCCTCTGACCAGATTGAGTTTGTTAATCTGAGATATTCTTCTTATACTAACATGTCCCAATCTTCTGTGCCAGATCCATTGCTCGTTGTTGACAGACAGAAGACATTTTACATTCTGACTTTTGAGTTCAGAAAGTTTGATTTTATAAATGTTGTTTTTCCTCTTTCTATTAGATAGGATAGTCCCATCTTTCTGACTAACAGCTTTGCATGAATTTTGATTGAAGGTTATATCATAATCATTATCACTTAATTAGCTTATGGATAACAGGTTATGCATTAATCCATCAACTAATAAAACATTACTTATAGAGGGAAGATTTCCATTACCTACTGTTCCAGAGCCAATGATCTTTCCCCTCTGATTGCCTCCAAAGCCTACGTGGCCTCCAGGCTTAAGTTCCAGGCTTTGGAACATATGTCTTCTTCCCGTCATGTGTCGTGAGCAGCCAGAGTCCAGGTACCATGACTGGTGTCTTTGCTTTTCTCCTAAAGATATCTACCACATGTATTATTTTATCCTTAGGTACCCACATTTTCTTGGGTCTGGATTTGTTAGTTGTACCAAAATTCTGGTTGAATTTTGGTTTGACAGAGTAATCGCTACTTGTATATTTTATGTCAAGTGTGTGCCCATATATAAAGTGTGAATCAAGTGGAGTACGTTTTATAACTAAATCCATGGCATTTTTTGGTGTAGGAACCTTACCTTGATATCCTATCCCTTTTCTTCCATTTCTTCTAACTCCATAGATCATTGAAGCCATTTTGCTTCTGTCTATGTTTTTAGCCAGAAACTTCTGAAAGTTGTGATCATACTCTTTGATAATCTCATCAGCATTGCTGGGAGTTTCAGGGGTTATTTCCTTCTGAGAGTTTTGCAATTGGTTTTATAATTTTGTAATTTTATCTTTTAAATCATAATTCTCCATTTTGAGACTCTCAGTCTTATCAAAGTCAGAGGTAAGATTCCTTTTCAGGTTTCTGAATTTGACTATGAACTGCTGATACCTTTCCAGAATTTCATTAAGACTTTCAGCTAGTTCAGCCTTAGTAAAGCTTATAGTAAAGTCAAGGAATACCTCTTCTGTATCTGATTCTGAGTCTGAACCAGAAGCTTCACTGTCTTCAGATACGTTTTCCATGAGAGCTATGTTTGCTCTTTCATCATATGATTCTGAGTCAGCTTCAGATGTGTTAGAATCATCCCATGTAGCCATGAGACTTTTCTTCTTTTCCTTGCCGAACTTCTTTTTGGGCTTCTCCTTATGAAGCTTTGGGCAATCACTTTTGTAGTGCCCTTGCTCATTACACTCATAGAAGATAATGTCTTTGTTGTTTGGCTTTCTGTATCCTGAAGAGCCTTCAGATCTTTTGTGTCCAGAGGAGGATTCTGACCTTCTGTATCTGGAGGAAGGTTCATTCTGATTTTCTGATCTTCTGGGATTCCTGAACTTCCTTTGCCTCTGTTTCCACAGTTGGTTCACCCTTCTGGAGAGGAGAGACAGTTTATCTTCTTCTGATGAGGATCCATCAGAGGTTTTTTCCACAGCCTGCAAAACTTTGGAGTCTGATTTTCTGTTAGATTTTAAAGCTAATGGCTTACCTTGATTTTGAGGTTCATGTGCTTCTAGCTCTATCTCGTGACTTCTGAGGGAGCTGATAAGTTCCTCCAGAGAGATTTTGTTGAGATCCTTGGCTAGCTTAAGCGTTGTGACCATTGGCCTCCACTGTTTTGGTAGGCTTCTGATGATCTTTTTAACGTGATCAGTAGTGGAATATCCTTTGTCAAGAACTTTTAGACCAGCAACAAGAATTTGGAATCTTGAAAACATAGCTTCTATTGATTCACTATCTTCCATCTTTAATACCTCATACTTCTGAATGAGCGCAAGGGCTTTGGTTTCTTTGACTTGAATGTTGCCTTCATGCGTCATTCTCAGAGAATCAAACATATTCTTGGCAGTTTCTCTGTTTGATATTTTCTCATATTCTGAATTCTAGATGGCGCTGAGAAGAATTGTTCTGGCCTTGTAATGATTTCTGAATTCACGCTTTTGCTTATCAGACATCATTTTCCTGTCAATCTTCTGACCACGTACATCCACTAGGTGTGTGTATCCATCAATCACCATGTCCCACAGATCAGCATCTTCGGCCAGAAAGAAACTCTCAATTCTGTCTTTCCAGTAGTCAAAGTATTCTCCATTAAATACTGGAGGTTTGCCATTGAATTTGTCCCTTTCTTCATTGTTGTCATTGCTGATGTTTTGACTTGGTCCTGCTATTGTGTTTTTCTAATGCTGGATCTTGTACTGACACGGTTAAGTGTTGAAGCTCAGAACAAGGCGCTCTGATGCCAATTGAAGATGTGAAAAACACAAGAAGGGGGCGTTGAATTGAAAACTAAAATCTAAAACAGCTTAATGACACAGTATATTTATCCTGGTTCATTTGATCTCAAACTACTCCAGTCCACCCGTCAAGGTGATTTCGCCTCTCTCCAACGAGGTCTTAATCCACTATTCTCAAAGGATTACAACAGCTACTTTAACAACTGTTAAAGTCTTCTTGAGTACAACCATAATCCAGTTAATCTCAAGGAACTTCTTTTATAAATAATTGAACAAGAGTGTGTTGTTGTTTTCTTACAAAACTGTATATCACAACTGTGATAATTACACAAAATAATCTTGGAATAAAATGAATTTGCTAAAGCTTTGAATATGCGTGGTTTGGATAGCTTGGAAAATTTTGAGTGCCTACGTACGTGCTTCTTTTCATAAGCAGACTTGTTTATATAGGCAAGCAAATACACGTTGTCCATAAAGCAGGTTTTAATGATAATAACACACTTTCCTTTTGTAGAAGATCTTTGTTTGAAGAAAGCCGTTAGCATTTAATTCTGCCTTGAATAATTAGTAACGCTTCAGATTCTTCTTAGCAAAATTGTTGATAACGCTTCAGAGTGTTGATGACATGGTAAAGATGTCTTTGATCAGAGTCAGGGTGTATTTGTTTAGGCACAGATTCTGGTCATCAAGCTTCAGCATATAATCTGGTAGCTTCAGCGTGTAACACATATTTCTGATCTTCTGATGTTGATTCCATTCTGATGCTGATTCCATCAGAACTTCTGCATATACAAAACATAATTTTAAGGATCATAATTGTTCTTTATATATATCTTTGAAATAATTTATTCTTTGTATTTTGTTATCATCAAAACTCTTCTCAAGGGTTGTAGAATCAAACTATATTCTAACACAAAGAACCATAATGTAAAGCAAACAAAACAAACAAAGGAAAGCAAGTAAAGGTGATCTAGCCCTAAGGTAACCCCACTTTTAAGTTATCCTCGGCTGAGTCGCCAGTTCTGTAACACGGTGGAAGAACTGACTTGGGTGTTTTGTGTTTGATCGCAATTGTTGCGAATAGCAAGAGTCGCCACTGACTTTTCTTATATCCAAAAGGAAAGGTTGAAAAGAACAGGAAAGACCTTTCGAGATTATTTCTTGAGTTCGGGGGGTAGGTTATGAAAAGGGAAGGTGTTAGCACCCTTTTCATCCGTAGTTATCTACGGGCTCTTAGTTGCTTGCTAGATCACTTAATTTTTGTTTGAAAATGTGTTTGTGGTGTGGGTTTTGAAAGTATTTTGAAAAGGAATGTCTTTGTAATGGTTCTCGTCTCTATAAGAATGCGTACAAAGTGTTTCGTCTTTTGAAAATGTTTCAAGTGAAAGTGTTGGTGTATGAAATGTTTTTTGTTGTGAGCAAGCGTGCAACTAGGAGCAACCTAACTACTCAAAAGGTCTTAAATGATATTTTACTCCTCCATTAGATGTTGCTATCTTACCCTTAATTTGATAATAAGCCCCTTCATTGGATGTGAAGGGACGAGTGTGGGACGTTTGTATAGTCATAGAAGGCAACATATGGGACATTTTAGCAATGTCGTTTGGGGACTAGATCGTTTACCAAAGGCAACATTGAGGGTCATCGAGGGACTACGATATTTTATCGAGGGTCTTTGTTAAAACGCCCATATTCGAGGGACACGACTATTTTTCTAAGGTAACAAGTGTAATTACCCTAAGGGTGCATGTGTGAATGGTGTGTTTGATTTGCATGCATTTAGTCTTTGATTAGGGGTTGTCTACTTGTTGTTTTTATCTTGCCATACATCCTAATTACTTCAATGTATGAAAGCAATAAAAATGCGGAAAATAAATCCTAAGTTATTACATAATTTTTGGGATTGGGATACATATTTACAAATGGGTATTGCAAGAATTTAAATCCTAATTATCTACTACAACCATATTGAATTGTACAATACAAGAAAAGGAAAGGATTTGTTTTGAAAAGGGTTTTTTGTCTTAATAAATTAAAAGAAAAAAAATAATTAGTTAATAAAAAGAAAACATTTCTTATGTCTTTTTTATATTAATAAAAATATTATTAATTCTAAAAATAATAAAAATAAGAAAGAAATGGAAAAATAACGAAAACAGGATCAGCATGTTGCTGGGAAAAATGAGAGGGACCAGAAGTTCTGATGCTAGGCACGCTGTAGTTCAGAAAGAAACGTTAGAGGAAACCAGAAGTTCTGGGTTGCTACACGCTGAAGTTTTGGGTGTTAAAACAGTGAGGAAAACCTAGAAGTTATGTGTGTCGTGTTACAACAGTGAGAAAGACCTAGAAGTTCTGTGTGTTGTGTTACAACACTGAGAAAAACCTAGAAGTTATGTGTGCTCTCTTACAACAGTGAGAAAAACCTAGAAGTTATGTGTGTTGTGTTACAACAGTGAGAAAAACCTAGAAGTTTTGTGTGATGTGTTACAATAGTGAGAAAACCCTAGAAGTTCTATGTGTTATGTTACAACAGTGAGAAAAACCTAGAAGTTTTGTGTGTTATGTTGCAATAGTGAAAAAAGCCTAGAAGTTCTATGTGCTGTGTTACAACAGTGGGAAAAACCTAGAAGTTATGTGTGTTGTGTTACAATAGTGAGAAAAACCTAGAAGTTCTGTGTGTTGTGTTGCAACAGTGAGAAAAGCCTAGAAGTTATGTGTGCTGTGTTACAACTGTGAGAAAATCCTAGAAGTTCTAGTGTTACACTTCACCTCCTTCCTTGCATTAGCCAGAGCATCTGCAAATTGTTCATTTCTCAACAAAAATTAAAAAATAAAAGCACAACAGTTTATAGAAGTTCTAGTCCTAATTATGAGCCTAGTTTTCTTCAAGAAGTTCTGATCCACAGTTTTTCTACTTAGGAAATGATATGTACAGTCTCAACACTATGATATCTATATTTTTAATGATGTTCTGAATGAAAAGTTCAAAGTCAGGATGACTTACCTTGAATCTGAAGTGTGTGTTTGGGACTTAAGTTGTTGCCTTCGAATGTTCTGGGGTTAGCAAGAAACGGAATAGAAGTTTTATGTTCTTTGATTTGAAGGGAAGAACAAGGGTATTGTTTTGAGAATTATGGGTTTAAGAGTGTTTGAGTGTTTTCTTCTCTCTCTTTTTGTATTCAATAACTCTCTCTCCCCAAAAGCCAGTCCCCTAGATGCATGGTGGAACAATTTATTTATAGATGATTTTGTTGTGGTTTTGGGGGGAAAACAAATGGGATTTGAAACTTTTTGGAATATTGTTTCATTGCTTTTTAAATACAGCTTTTATGTGCTAATTTAATGCAAATATGGGGTTTGAGAAAATGCAGGCGTGGATTGGGTCAGTAGCAATTTTGGAGTGTTGTGGCAGCTGGATGTAGGACTGGGTCATAGCAGTACAGCAGACTGTTCAAAACGAGGTTTTGGGGCTTGGTGATGTTCTGATCGAAGAGTGGAAAGACCATAGTGAGATTCGAAGGGTGATGTTCTAGTCAAAGAGTAAAACATAGTCTCCATATGCTGAAGGATGAGACTTGAAAGTTCATGTTCTGATCGAAGAACAAAACTTCCATATGTTGAAGAATGAGATTCGAAGGGTCATGTTCTGATCGAAGAGTAGAGCTTCTATATGTTCTGATCGAAGGGTCATGTTCTGGTCGAAGGTTCATGTTCTGATTGAAGAGTATAGCTTCTATATGTTCTGATCGAAGGGTCATGTTCTGATCGAAGGGTCATGTTCTGAATCACTTTTGCAAATTCTGATTGTACTTGTGCGGAAACTGACCCAGAAGTTCTGTCCAAATTCTGACTTAAAAATGCCTAGAATTTACTAAGTGTTTTAGCTTCAAGGATGTCTTCATGGATTTATAACTTGAAATCTCAGCCTTTCTAGAAGAAGTTCTATTCTGCAATGTTTTAGATTTCATTGAGATCTATAACTTTTATGTCAGAAGTTCTGATTGAATCATCTTGCATCATGATGAAAATCTGGCCCAAAGTTATGAAATCATCATATTTTCTTAACACTTAGAAAATTTTCTAAGTGTTTAGAAATTTAACTTTTCAAAGTAATCTTTGACTTTTTATTTCTTGATGAACCAACTTCATGTCTTGATGAAATATGATTTTTGAAACTTGATTTTGATCAAAAAGTCAAAGTTTGACTTTTTAGTGTGCATTTGACCATTTTTCCCTTGTGAATGTCTTTCTTGGAAAATTGTAATCCGAGACTTAAAACTTGACAGAAGCAATCCTGAGGGTCCAGGATGATCCCTGAAAGTCATTTGAGAATGTTAGTAGTCCACTTGTCTTTGCGCAAACTCAAACCCTAATTTGAAGCATCAGTGTGAGGAGACATCTTGACCTAGTCAGTACTTTGCACAAGCTTGAGTCATCAAAGATGTTTGTGGAAAATACCTTGAGAAATGAGTGGGAAAATTTTGGGGTACAACACCCACATACACAAACTCTTTTTTAAAGACAAAAAACACTTTGTATACGTTCTCACTGAAACGAGAAAAGTTACAAAGTTCGCCTCACTAAGGCATCTTTTCAAAATATCTTCAAAACACACTTACACAAAAAAGCATTTTCAAAGTGAGCTAGCAACTAAGAGCCCATAGATAACTACAGATGGAAAGGGTGCTAATACCTTCCCTTTCCATAACCTATCCCCCTTACTCAGAAAATAATCTCAAAAGGTCTTTCATATTCTTTTCACCCTTTCCTTTGTTGGATAAAAGAAAAGTCGGTGGTGGCTCTTGTTAACCACAACATTTGCGAATAAAAATTCAAGACCAGTAAAAGTCAGTTCTCCCACCGTATCACGGGTTTTATCAGTAAGAAAAGAAAAGGGTCTTGGAGAAGAGAGAGATACGTAGAAGCTGCAACATAGAGGAAAGGTAGGAATTTTGATCGTAGAGTAGTGAAACCTTCAATCCAAGGTAAGGGTGGAGTTCTGACTCTATAATAGGGTATGTGATGAGTGGTATGTGGGATTGGGTTTGTAGAATTGTTTTTGTTTATGTTTGAAATTTTATATATTGTTGCTTGATGGGAAATCAATGAATTAGAGGTGAATAATGATGCCCAAATGATGTGTAATTGATGTAGAAATATATGATGGTAATAGATGATGATTACCTATGATTTGATGACGTTTTAAGACCCTTAATGTAGTGAAATCACAGAAAATCACAATAAAATGCAGAAAAAACCATGTTTTAGGAGTTTGAATCGACTCAAACTGAAGGGGGTCGGCACGACACAACCCGCGAGGCAAGGAAGTGTTGTCACGCAGTTTTGTGTCGACTCATAGTTCTTTTGCGTATACTCATTCTTTTCATCGACTCATACATGGTTTTTCGTCGACTCATACAGTAAGTTTTCTGGCAGATTTTGTAACGACCATAACTTTTGAATCGTAACTCCGTTTGATGCACCGTTCGAAGCATTGGATAGCTAACACAATGAAATATATTTATAAGGAGTAAAATGAAGGATAAGAAGGATAATTATAGTATCCAAGTTAGGATAGAGCTAGTTTTCCCGCCTTGAATCGCTATGATGTTTTGTGGTGATGAAGTATGATAATGACATGACGATATTATGATAATGCTTGGTTCATAATAATAATAATATTAATAATAATGATGTAGTATTATAGTATAATAATTTGTAGAAGTTTTGTAATTATAAATAATCATTTAGATTATTAATAACCAGTATAGTCGAGAATTGTCTAAATAATTATGGGGCAATATAAAGTTGTAGGCTTATGCCCAATGTTGATTCATTGATTAGTTGTTGCTAAGTTGTAGGCTTATGGCCAGTGTTGAATTATTGCTAAGTTGTAGGCTTATGGCCAGTATTGAATTGTTGTTAAGTTGCGGTTGAAATGTTGTCGTTGTGTCGTTGTTGTTGAATGGTTGATGTTGCGTTGTTGTTGTGTTTCATATGTTGTCACATACATAGCATATCAAGTTGGGAGCTCATGCTCTGTAAGTTGGTCTGGATTGGAAAATATTAAGTTGAAGGCTTATGCCTTGTTGATGCCTCTATTAATTGGAAGATTATTAAGTTGGGAGTTCTGCTCCAATGGTACCACATGCATGTGCATTGTATAAGTTGCATTCTGCATTACATTCTTGTTATTGTATGGATGAATCGGTTATGTTTAAGAGTTTTGAAGCGGTGATATTTATATGCACCGTTTCTAACATATCATTTATCATACATTTTATTATATGGTTCGATATCTCACCCCGTATGTTTGAATGTTTCCCTTTGTTGGTAACGTGCAGGTAATCAAGAAGGATAGTTATTACCTTTGTTAGTATGAGTCGGTGTAGTCGCTCTGGTACGTAGCACTCGGAGGGATGAACGCATGTTTTCTTTATTGTTGATTTGCATTATGTTGCTGAATTTTTAAGTAGTTTTCATTAAAGACTTGTTGTCTTAAAGCCGTTTTGAGTTGAATAAAATGTTATAATGTTTTCAGTTGAATTGTGAATCCGCTGCATAGTAATGAAAGTTGTTTCATTTTTAAAGACTAAACAGGTTGTTATCGGTTCATCCAAATTTTATGTGTTATGTATCTGATCTATAAGTGATCGAATGTCATTGTTTAAAAGTCGAAAGTGTAACATTCCATATATTGTGGAAGTTTTGAAACTCTGATTTTATATAATACTTTGGGTAGGAATGGGGTTTATCCAATCCGTTGGGGCCAGCGGAGAACATGTTCCCTACGTGCTTCTCAACCAAGGACACGTCACCAACCGAACTCTCACACATCACATGACTAGCAGAACCGCTTTGCCTTTTGTAATGGCAAGTTCATCCACTACCTGTGAAGTGAGAAGCGGTTGACCCTGGACGGTTTCTCACTTTTCCCTATTCTATCTCTTTCGTTTTGTTTATTCCGCCTCTTTTCCCCCACAAATACTAACACATTCTTTATCCTCTTTCTCCCTCATCTATGTCTGCAAATCTGAGTCTGTCGCCACCACCATAAGTTCCACTGTGAATTGTCATCAAACTTCTTCCACCCATCTCAACGAAATCTCAATCGTGCAGTTGTTGACGCAGTATTTTCTTCTCACCATTTGTGTTTCATTTTCCTTTTCATCCAAGTTGATAAGCAGTTTACTAGAAACCATTTAGATTTCCATAGAAAGTTTGGTTTCCTTTTCACTAAAATGTCAATGTTTATGAGTTTTTTTTGGGTTATTGCTTGCTTTTTTTTTCCAGGCAGATCAAGAGGAAACCGAAGATATCAAACTTCTTGCTCAATGGAAGAGAAAGAAAGGTGGATTTAGAGCTACCATATTTATTTTTAGTGAGAAAAAGATTTAATATAAAAACTTGGTTGATTTTGTTATTTTTTGTTGTTGTTTTTGTCGATCTAGAGATTTAGTCATAGCTAAGTGAAAATTTGCATTACAGAGAAGAAAAAAGGCATGGAGGAGAGGGAGACAGTCTTTTATCAACATTGTAAGAAAATTATCTAAGTTGATTTCTTATTTTGTTTTGATGATCTATTCATATCAAATATTTTCATGTTATTTCTTACTGATAAGGCTCAATTGTATTCCTATCCTAATGAGTTAACTTGGCTTCATTTTAGTTATAGTCACTGTCATATAAATGAGTTAACCCAGCTTCATTTTTCTTATAGTTTCTCTCTTGCTGATTCATTTTTCATCATGTTGTATTTTTTCAGTTTTTTGCTTTGATGACTGGAGTTTGTTAAGAAATTTTCTACAATCGTTGATCTGTTATAAACGAAAACCTCAAGGCTTTGATGACTAGAGTTTGTTGAGAAATATGAAGATCATGTCCACTCTTTTATGAAAAGGCACATGCTAAGTTAAAGAAGCAGTATGTTGTGTTTGATGAGATGGTTTTGAGAAAGATTCTCGAAGGACTTTTGAAAGACAAAAATAAATATTGAAGGGCTGACAAGTATGCTGTAGTCGGGTTTCTCCGATGCTGTTATATGTTTTGCTCATATAAATGTAGGAATTAAAGCTTCTTGGAATACTACTAATGTTCATGTTGGTTCATCTATAGTTGTCTTTGGTTTAGGTGAAGTTGGTCTTGCTGTAAGTTTCCTCAGTTTCTGATTTATATGTACATCTTTCTCTCTGATATAAACTTAATATAGTTTTTGTTCAATGTACTGAAGTCTTTCCACCATCAATAAAACATGGGTTCAAAAAACCTCAATTTAAAATGCTCATTGGCTATGTTGGAGAAGGGACACAAATCAGAGGTGCTTCTAAAATAATATGCTTTTAGAGGTTTCTAAATACCTTTTACTTTTACTTATTACTCTATAAATTTAGCAAAGTTTGTGTAACTTTCAATTAACTTTTTCTTTATTGAAATCAGCCCTAGAGAGTACATGATGTTTTGCGCCCACTCTATGAATCATCCAAGCTACTAGCTTAGAGAACAACTATGCAGGAAGAAAAACACACTTGTGGCAGATTTCTCAAGGTTGTATAATTTCATAATTATGATGCAACTAGCATTCACATAAAAGAAACCTTTTACTAGAATTAGTACCAAGTAATCAAGAAGATGAAGACTGTTTTCAGATTCCAAAGCACTAAGATTCTATATATACAGGATAGCTACAACAATATCAGTGTTTCTTGTAAAGTAGTTTATCCATGCACCTATCTAACACTTCCATATATAATTCCATCTCCATGAAGCTTATTCAACCTTTGTTACTACTCTAACAATCACTTTCCTCTAGCCTTTTCCAAGTCAGGAAGATCTACAAAAAAATATCACTCATGTTTCAAGGTTAAGTTGTAGGATTCATGTTGAAGCTTAGAGGCAATGAAAGTAAACAAACCATGAGGCTCACACTTCACAGAAACATCCTTGGCATCAGTAAGAGAAACAGTCAGGTAAAGCTTGTAAGAACGCTTCACCCACAGAACTTCAGGATGGCGACTACAGTTTTTCAACTATAGAGGGTTTTGCAATAGTATATGTAACCGCAATCTGAGCCTACAAGCAGAGTTTAGCCTAATTCATTCCTACAAAACAACGGTAAGACGGGAGTGTCTTTATATAAACTATTTTCAGATTCTATCGATAATCAATGCGGAATTTTAGTATTTCCCAATATACCCCTCATGCCAGCACTATTGAGCTTGGTGCATAGATATAAATGGTAAGTGACATAGTCTGTGATATCATCTTAAAATTATAATTTAACCTGATTTTGTATAAAAAAAGCTTAATGGTGACACACGGTTGAAAAGAAACTTACATGGCAATCCAACCCAGTAGTTAAAAATAGAACCTACATACAAAACAAAATTACTAATCTTATCTTAAATTAGTTGCGCGCCAAATTTAAGAAATCATAAATGGATTACAGATAGAAAGAAAAATTAAAATTTAAAAAAATCATTCCAGATCCCAACTTTCTGTGCATTATCCAAAAATAGCAATTAATGATATTTCATTACTATATATAAAATTCAAAACAATAACTCCATATCTATCACTTTTTCCCAACTTCTAAATCCCACGCCTCTCTCTATCTCTCCAATTCTAAAATATGATGTCTTCGTCGCAAAAGATTCTTGTAACCGGTGGGGCTGGTTTCATCGGTGCTCACACTGTTGTTCAGCTTCTCAAAGATGGGTTTCATGTTTCCATCATTGATAATTTTGATAATTCTGCTATGGAAGCAGTGGACCGCGTTCGTGAAGTTGTCGGTTCAAACCTTTCTCTGAATCTTGAATTCACACTGGGAGATATAAGGAATAAAGATGATTTGGAGAAACTCTTCTCAAAAACTAAATTCGACGCAGTGATTCATTTTGCTGGGTTAAAAGCAGTTGGTGAAAGTGTTGCAAATCCTCGTCGTTATTTCGATAATAATCTCGTTGGCACAATCAATCTCTATGAAGTTATGGCTAAGCACAATTGCAAAAACATGGTTTTCTCATCATCTGCAACGGTTTATGGCCAACCTGAAAAGATGCCATGTGTGGAGGATTTCAAGTTACAAGCAATGAACCCTTATGGACGGACGAAGCTTTTCCTTGAAGAAATTGCGCGTGATATTCAGAAAGCTGAGCCTGAATGGAGAATCATTTTACTGAGATACTTCAATCCAGTTGGGGCACACGAAAGCGGTAAACTCGGTGAAGATCCTAGGGGCATCCCAAATAACCTCATGCCTTATATACAGCAAGTAGCCGTTGGAAGATTACCCGAGCTCAATGTATACGGTTATGATTATCCTACAAGGGATGGCTCTGCAGTACGGGACTATATCCATGTGATGGACTTAGCAGACGGTCACATTGCTGCCTTGAGAAAGCTTTTCACAACGGAAAACATAGGTTGTACTTCTTACAATTTGGGAACTGGTCGTGGTATATCCGTGCTTGAAATGGTTGACGCATTTAATAAAGCTTCTGGCAAGAAAATCGCATTGAAATTGTGTCCAAAAAGGGCAGGAGACGCTATCGAAGTTTACGCATCTACAGAGAAAGCCGAGAGAGAACTCGGTTGGAGGGCCAAATATGGTGTAGAGGAAATGTGCAGGGACCAGTGGAATTGGGCAAAGAACAACCCATGGGGTTACTTGGGGAAGCCTTAAATCAGCTTGATAAATACACTACTCATCTAGTGATATTTTCTATACAAATAGACCTCCTATTGTTAAAGAGTACTTGAAACTTGTTTAAATCAAACTCTAATTCTAATGTAATTCTCCGCTATTTAAAACCAACATTCAATATCTTAATAAAAATAATTTTATGAAAATAATTTGCTTTTTACCATGTATGATAGACTTCAGCGCATTATATAAGCATCATTAGCTTACTCCAAAAAGAATTCATGTTTCAATAACCGTTAAAAATCATTAGAAAACAAATAACCACATGGAGAAGGAAAACAAAGCATAACAAAAAAAAACTTATTTAAACTAAACCAAATTAAACCTTAATCATGCATGGACAAAGCTAGTAAAATGTATCTATCAAAGCTTAAAATACATACATGTCATTTTGTAAAGTTTCACCACAAAAGTATTTGTGTGGATTCTGTTTTTATTCATTCTTTAGGATCACAATATATATGCACAGCACCAGACCTTCTGTATACAAACTGTTACAAAATCTATTGGTCTTAGGAATTCCAATCATAAAGATGGAGCTATAATCAAGCTAAGACTCCTAAATATAAGGTAACTGCTAGTGATCATAACAACACAATTAACAATAATATCTCAATATCTCAATACCCCCCCCCCCCCTCAAGTTGGAGCGTAAAGATCTCGAATGCCCAACTTGCGAAGAAGGAACTCAAATTGCGCTTTTCCCAGGGCCTTTGTAAAAATGTCCGCTAATTGTACCGATGTAGGAACATACATGGGACAAATAATTCCAGCCATCACTACATCACGAACAAAGTGACAATCAGCTTCAATATGCTTTGTCCGTTCATGAAACACCGGATTTTGAGCTATATGCAATGCTGATTGTGATCGGTGGATCTGGAACTGACTGTTTAACGCTGGTTCGCGAAATGTCGCGGAAGCAAGAGTCGCCACCGTCTTTTATTTTCTCCAAATGGAAAGTACAAAAGCACAGAAAAATTCCTTATAGAGATTGCTCTCGGTTCGGGAGGTAGATTTATAGAAAGGGAAGGTGTTAGCACCCTTTCTATCCATGGTTATCCATGGGCTCTTAGATACTTGCTCATTTGTGTTTTCAAAAATGGTTTGTTTGCTTTTCAATGTGGGTTTTAAAAAGTTTCTTTGAAAATTCCAGTTCGACTCTTGTATCGGTCCTCAAGAGTGTTTGAAAAATTGCTTTCGAAAGCTTTTTGAAAAGGTGTCGGTGTGAAAAGTATTTTTTGAATTTGTTTTGAAATTTAGAGCAAGTATCTAGAGTCGTCTACCTACCCTAAGGAATTCGTCTGTGTAGATGTCCTTTAAAGTAGTACCATCCCACCATTGAGAGGTAGGTAGCACCACCGTTGGAGGTGTTCGGGTCAATTCGAGGTTCGGGACATGGTGATCACCAGAGCAATGGGAAGACACCTTAGAAGCTACCCTCATGCCAGGTTCCCGGATCATGAGGACTTACTAAGACATCCTCTACTCGACGATCACCTTTCGAGGCAAGGCAACAGTGAGGCGTACCCTAGGGGTGGTGTGTGACTTGTGTGTCGTTTTCAGATATTTTGTCTTGTTCATGTCATGGGTGATCTACGCTTTTTTTTTATTTTAACATTCATTCTTGCATGCATTTGTTAACAGTTAAAAATTGCGAGAAGTAAAAGTTCTAAACTATTACAAAAGGCGCGGGTCCACATCGCCAAAATTTCCAGAACCCGATTTGACAGAAAATAAAGAATTAAAAATGCGAAAGATAAATATTACATGGCCTTGGGAGAGATACATAAATATTAAAAGAAAAAAGAAATAAATACGCGCATTGAGATTTTAAATTAAAACGAGGGCGTTGGACCCTTTTGATTAAATTAAATTAAACAATTATTAAATTAATAAAATTAAAATGAAAAGAAATTTGTTTTTGGTATTTTAAGATTTAAAATGGAAAAAGAATTAAATGAAATTAAAAGATTAACCCTAATTCTAATTGTTTTAGTTTATTAAAAAAAGAATTAAATTTTAACCTAAAATTAAACCTAATTATTTTACATGCAATTTAATTACAAAAATAAATAATAAGGAATATTTAATTATTATGAAAGAAAAGATAAAAATTATTGCAAACCCTAGTTCTACCAATTTTAGATTTTTTATTAAAAAGTTAAGGTTGAAACCTAAATTAAAAAAAAAAACTAAATTAATTAGTGCACTTTATTTACAAAAATATTAGTTAAATAAAAATATTTTTTATTTTTTATCTTTTCTGATTTTTTAGTGTTTTTTTATATATTATGAAAATAATAATCAAAAAATTAAGAAATTGATTAAAATAAAGAAAAGGAAAAAATATATAAAAGAGTAAAAGAAAGCAAACTAGAGGGGGGTGTTGTCCCCAAGTGGAGGGCTTGTTGTAGCAATTATGGCCCAAGGTTTTAAGGCCTTTTTGACTTTCCTTGCCAGCGTATGGAAGTGTTGACTGCAGTCCATGGTGCGCTTCAGATTGTGGCCATTTGATCCATCTCAATAGGCACGTGGATGGCCAGATATTGTGAACATGGTGAACCTTTAGCGTTGAACCTGCATAGGATGATAAGTAGAAAAATAATATTGGAAAGGGCGAGGGACCTGGGATCGAACCCAGGTCCTGATGAATACCAACGCTACGTTTCACCACTAGGCCGTTCGCATGCTTTTGTTTATCTAATAACCAATAATCAATATAAAAGAAAACATGAGTTAGTGCCCTTTTCGCGCGAAAAATTTGAATCAACCAATTACTGATGGCCACTTCATCATCTTCTTCGTGGTTTTGTTTTTCCTGAAAAATAGAAAACGGTTAGCGGGGGTTT
Source organism: Vicia faba (assembly GCA_948472305.1). NCBI lineage: Eukaryota > Viridiplantae > Streptophyta > Magnoliopsida > Fabales > Fabaceae > Vicia > Vicia faba. The sequence goes on along the minus strand of OX451735.1, from coordinate 1,290,429,028 downwards.
TGAACCCCCCCAAATTATGCTTAATTTGATAATAGCGATTAGGCCATGTGGCCTCAGAAATTAGGCGCGAGGGTTTCATTATTTTCGTCCCAACGCACTGAATCTGGTCATGATATTATGAGGCTCTAATTTTATGGCTTTTAGAAACGCCTAATTTGGAACTCAAGAAAACCTAGCCTGCATCAATGGTAGAATCATGTATAGCGCATAAAAATACAATTAACTTATATAGTTAGCTTCAAAATCTTCTCATTAGTCAGAATCTATGAAAGAAATGCCATGAAAATGCATAAATATTAAAATACGATTATCAAAAAAAAGTGGAAAAGTTTGATTTCTGTACGATGATTCAAGGCGTTAGAGACGTGGAAACCTAGTCAGGTACGTTGCTTAAGGTCTCAGGAAGGTGATGAGATGAATTTCTTGGCTTGAATCGACCTCTATCCCTGTTTTCAGTTTTCAATTTTTTCAACCAAAAACTCAAGTTTTGTTTTCTATGTATGGCGCAGCCTCTAGGTCATGGGCACGAGGATTTCGTTCTGTACTTATGGGTGAGTGTTTTAGGTTAAGAAACTTGATCAAAATCCATGCATTGATATGAAAAATATTTGATTTGCAAACCATAATTTTCAATCTTTTTTTCATGCTTTTTAGCTCTCAATCATATCCAATCATCCTAATTCTTCCCTAATTTGATTTGCACGAAATATTGGAGATATTATATGCAAAAAAGATTGAAAAACCTAGGTTTAGTATTTTTTTCATGTATTTTAATTAATTAAATGAATTATTAATGATTAAAAATCCAAATAAATAAATAAAAATGAAGAAAAACTTCCCTTTGGTCCAAATGGTCGTGCACATGCCTTGGATAATGAATTGTGGAAGAAAAAGAGGCCCATTAGCAATTTTAGGTCATTTGAATCAATGTTGACTTTTCAAAATATCCAAAACTTTCCCAACTTCCACAAGGCATAACTTGCTCAATTTTTAATATTTCCTCATTTTCTTGGACATTTTGGAAAGGTCTTTGAGTCCTCTAACCAATGTCTTTGGTCCCATGTCATTTTGATTTACCAATCTAAAGTTATGGCCTTTGACTTAAAGCCCCTTTTTGTTGACTTTTGAAAATGACCTATAATGTTGAAATTGATAACTTTTTGTGAGAGAATTGCTTGGGCTTGAAGTGTGAATAGGAGTTGTAGGAAATGTCTTTCTCTTCAAAATGAGCTTTGGATGGAATTTTTCTGATAATCCATGTGGAAGTTATGCCCTGGTCAAGTTACAGTTGACTTTTTCAACTATCCAAATAAGGAAACTTTTGCATCTTGGTGATTTTTGAGCCAAGCTTTGAGAATCATGATCAAGCATTGATCAAATGATGTTTGTGGCTTCAAAATGAGATGTTTACCAAAAATTTGAACTTTTGACTGTCAAATGACCATTTTGCCCCTACAGTTGACTGTAGTGCAATTAGGGTTTTTGACTGTGCAATTTTGTGCTGTAGGTCTTGAAACTTGGTATGAGGATGCTTGACCATATTTGCAGGCATGTGGGACTTGATTGGACCCTTGGAAACTTCATTTTCTTGATCAGAACCAAAACCCTAATTTTGACTGTTTAGGAGGCCCTTGAACTGTGCAACCCTTGGGGAGATTTTGAAGCTTGACTTGGCAATTTCTGAAGAATATGGGAGGGCAAATTTTGGGGTACAACAGTTGCCCCTGTTCAATCTTCTTAGACCTGAGGATGCAGATTGGCTGACGTGCCTTTCGTAATCCGAAGGTGGAAGATGATTGAACACTAGAGTGCCCAGAAATTTGCGCTCACATAGTAGTAGTGATGATGGGGAATGGGCTTACAGATGCCATTTAGAGATTGCTGGATAGGATGATGGGCTTATAGATGCCATGCTAAAAGGTGATGGAAGATGGATGGGCTTATAGATGCCATCTGGGTGTCAATCGCGTAAGAGATTCCTTAGCGAGAACTTGCGTACCTGCATAAGAAAAATGAGTACCTGACATGTTGCAGGAGCTGATCTTCAGATGCTTTGTATAGAGGTGTCCTGAATGGTTACAGGAGCTGGATCTGGAGCTTCAAACGGTGATGAATGAACCAGGGATGGTTACTACCTCAACAGAAACGGTGAGAGAACCTTGGACGACTTCAGCTTCAACAGCAATCGTTGAGAGAATCTTGGGATTACCACCTCCGCAGGATCAGGGAGAGAACCATAGGCGACTACAACCTCAACAGCAAACATTGAGAGAATCTTGGTGGGAATTACCATCTCCGCAGTATCGGGGAGAGAACCATAGGCGATTACAATCTCAATAGCAATCATTGAGAAAACCTTGGATGGAATTATCATCTCCGCAGTATCGGGGAGAGAACCATAGGCGATTACAATCTCAATAGCAATCATTAAGAAAACCTTGGATGGAATTATCATCTCCGCAGCATTGGGGAGAGAACCATAGGCGATTACAATCTCAATAGCAATCATTGAGAAAACCTTGGATGGAATTATCATCTCCGCAGCATTGGGGAGAGAACCATAGGCAATTACAATCTCAATAGCAATTATTGAGAAAACCTTGGATGGAATTATCATCTTCGCAGCATTGGGGAGAGAACCATAGGCGATTACAATCTCAATAGCAATCATTGAGAAAACCTTGGATGGAATTATCATCTCCGCAGTATCGGGGAGAGAACCATAGGCGATTACAATCTCAATAGCAATCATTGAGAAAACCTTTGATGGAATTATCATCTCCGCAGGATCGGGGAGAGAACCATAGGCAATTACAATCTCAATAACAATCATTGAGAAAACCTTGGATAACCTCTACTGAGTCTTTATCAGAAAAATCTGTTTGGGGTCGATTTAACTGGACTAGAGAAGGCCTTTGACTGGATAAGAAATCTTTGGAGTCGATTAACTGAACCGGTCTAGGTCTTGAAATGTCTTCAACTGGATAAGAAACAGGGAGATCTTTGGAGTCGATCTGACTAAACCAGAGAAGGCCTTTGACTGGATAAGAAATCTTTGGAGTCGATTAACTGAACCGGTCTAGGTCTTGGAATATGATTGAGAATTTAACTGAATTTTTCCTGAAAGGTAAAGGTCAGTCATATGCAATGCATGATATGGATCAAGCAATGATGTTCTCAACATAAATGAGATTTGTAAGATATGATGCGTCTATGCATGCTATAATGATGTATATGATGTTTAAGAATGTATGTTTTTCGTCTAGGAAAGTAAATCCTTGACGGGTGCCGGGAAGTCACTCCTGGGCTGATGTTGGAGAATAGATTTTGCTTCCGCTGAGGATGATAATTGCAAGAATACCGGTAGGAGAAGATGACTCCATTGGGGAATAAACTTGGCGAATGGAATAACTCTGCGGGGAGGAAAGTACTCTAACGATCTTGCTGGGAAGCAATACTCTGTGGGGAGAAAATTACTCTAGCGATCTTGCTGGGAAGCAATACTCGGTGGGGAGAGAGATACTTTGCTGGAATGTTGATAATAACTTGCTGGGGATACCTTTGCTGTGTTGGAAGTGCTGATAGACTTCGCTGGGGATAAGAAAGAACTGTGTTGACGACGACCTTTCCGTGGCTTTTGGCTGAGGATAACCCAGTTATATCCTGGTAAGGAAATAACTCTTTGAATAAAACCGGACGACGCGTTCGTGCTCTGCGAGAATAAGCTTCCAGAACCTACTGGGGATAATCTTACTGCTTGGACTATCCTGGGGAAGTTTTGAATTGCGGGGGAAGTGATTCCTTTGAATATCTGATATACCGCCGGGGAACGATCTTTAGACCAAGATTGCCGGGGATGCTTGTTAAGAATATATATGCTGCCGGGGACTGTTGAGATCTACTGGAGGATGCCCAACTTCTTTAAGTTTGATTGTAACTTTGCTCGAGGAGAGTGTTCTGACTTGCTGGCTCACTCTCTGGGGAATTAAGGTGTCTGGTTATGTTCTTCGGCTGAACCTACCTTGGTACCTTAGTGGATAGAACAATTAGATTGTTTAGGCAACTCTTTATTGCCCCTGTTTCTAATGTTACCTGTAATTAGTCCTTTGTTTTGTATGCAAGTATTCATGAGTTAGCAAATTATTGTCAATGTATATATCACAAATTGAACCTTGGACGTTCTTCGCAAAACAAAACAGAAAAGGAAAAAACAATTGGCAATTTTAACTGAAAAAGATATTTGTATTGATTTTGAATGGCCTGTAAATAGGCGTTTTATATACAAGGGGCCGACGTCCTAGTAAGAGAACGCCGCCGAACAAGAGAGTTTATACAAATTTTGTACAAAAGAAAATAAAACAGCTGTGTGAAATGAATGATCCCACTGGGTTTCAACTCTGCTATCGCCTTTATATCCCCGAGCGTCTCATCACTTGATGACCTAAACGAAGATGAAGCTGACTGATCGATGCCGTCTGAACTTGATGTAGATACCGGATTCTGGATGCAAAGTGATCCAATGAGACATAGTATTACGCTTTTATCCCTAACTTTTGCCTGGACCGCCCTTTCGGGTTTTCAGTCCACCGGGACACCCATTTTTGCCCAAGCCGCCTTTTCAGGTTTTCGACTTGCCGGGTGTACAGATTTTTTTTCATTTCATCCCTTCATTTTGCCCGAACCCTTTTGGTTCGCCGGGAAGCCCTAATTTTTGCCTAGGCATGTCAGCCTAGCGGGTCTTTTTTATGCGTAGTATCTTTTTACTATGTCTGCATTGGCGGGGTGAGGAAGGTCGTCACCATCCATGTTGGTTAGAATCATGGCTCCTCCTGAGAACACATGTTTAACCACAAATGGCCCTTCGTATGTAGGGGTCCATTTGCCCCTTGGATCACTCTGAGGAAGGATGATTCGCTTGATTACCAGATCCCCAACTTGATATTCCTGTGGTCTGACCTTTTTGTTAAATGCCCTGATCATCCGTTTCTGATACGTCTGACCATGACAGATAGCAGCAAGTCTCTTTTCATCAATAAGGTTTAACTGATCAAGTCGTGTCTGGATCCAATCATCTTCGTTCAGATTTGTATCCTTCATTATCCGGAGAGAGGGTATCTGCACTTCGATTGGTAAGACTGCCTCCATACCATAAACCAAAGAGAAAGGAGTTGCCCCGGTTGACGTCCTAGCTGAGGTACGGTACCCATGTAGAACGAACGGTAACATCTCGTGCCAATCTTTATAAGTCACTGTCATCTTCTGCACGATTTTCTTGATGTTCTTATTTGCTGCTTCTACAGCCCAATTCATCTTCGGTCTGTAAGGAGAAGAATTGTGGTGCTGTATTTTGAACTGCTCGCAGAGCTCAGTGATCATCTTGTTATTCAGATTGGTACCGTTGTCTGTAATGATCCTCTCTGGGACGCCGTACCGACAGATCAGATTATGTCGAATGAACCGTGCCACAACCGTCTTGGTTACCGTAGCGTAGGAAGCTGCTTCGACCCACTTTGTAAAATAATCAATCGCCACTAGGATGAAGCGATGCCCATTAGATGCCGTAGGTTTAACCTCACCGATCATGTCTATGCCCCACATTGAAAACGGCCAAGGCGCAGTCAGAACATTCAGAGGAACTGGAGGAACATGCACCTTGTCTGCATAAATCTGGCACTTATGGCATGTCCTGGAATGTTGGTAGCAGTCAGCTTCCATTGTGGACCAGTAATACCCTGCCCGAAGGATCTTCTTTGCCATTGTATGTCCACTGGAATGTGTACCAAAGGTCCTTTCATGTAGCTCTTCCATGATCCTTTCTGCTTCAGTCTTATCCATACAACGCAGTAAGGTTGAATCATGGTTTCGCTTGTACAGGATGTCGTTGCTAAGGAAGAACTTTGCTGCGAAATTTCTCAGGAACTTCTTATCATTGACTGAGGCACCTTCAGGGTATTCCTGAGCTTCCAAATATCTCTTCACCTCATGGTACCAAGGCTTCTCAGTCACCAATTCAGTCTCGAGATCGCAACAGTATGCCGGTTCGTCCAGTTTCCAGATGATGATCCGGGGAGCCTCATTATCCCATTTAACTTTGAACATAGAAGACATTGTAGCTAACGCGTCCGCCAGCTGATTCTCTTCTCTTGGAAAGTGCTCAAAGGTTATCTTTGTGAAGTGGGGGATCAAGGTCAACACACATTCTCTGTAAGGGATAAGATTCGGGTGTTTCGTATCCCACTCTCCTTTGATCTGATTGATCACAAGAGCGGAATCTCCTAAGACACTCAGAAACTTGATCCTTAAGTCGATCGCAGCTTGAAGACCCATGATGCACGCCTCATACTCTGCCATGTTGTTGGTACAGTTGAAACATAGTCGGGCAGTGAGCGGAGTATGAGTTCCTTGCGGTGATATGATTATGGCGCCGATACCATTTCCAAAAGCGTTGGAGGCTCCGTCAAAGTGCATAGACCATCGGGATCCTTCCTCAGGTCCTTCATCCGGTCCAGGTACTTCACAATCAGTCACTATCATGATGCTTTCATCCGGAAACTCGAAGTTCATTGACTGATAGTCATCTACGGCCTGATGTGCCAAGTGGTCTGCCAATACACTTCCTTTGATGGCTTTCTGGGTCGTGTACTGAATGTCGTATTCCGTCAAGATCATTTGCCATCTTGCAATTCTCCCAAACAAAGCAGGCTTTTCGAATATGTACTTTATAGGATCCATCTTTGAGATCAACAAGGTAGTGTGAGTCAGCATATACTGTCTCAGCCGGCGAGCAGCCCATACCAAAGCACAGCAAGTTTTCTCAAGCAGTGAGTATCGGGTCTCACAGTCGGTAAACTTTTTGCTAAGGTAATAAATGGCATGCTCTTTTCGGCCAGACTCGTCATGCTGCCCCAGCACACACCCCATTGAGTTGTCAAGTACTGTCAGGTATAGTATCAGAGGTCTCCCTTCAACCGGTGGCATAAGGATGGGTGGTTCTTGGAGATACTCTTTGATTCTGTCAAAAGCAGCCTGACATTCCTCATTCCAACGTACTACCTGATCTTTCTTCAGCAGCTTGAAGATTGGCTCACAGGTGGCAGTTAGATGCGAGATGAAGCGAGCAATGTAATTCAGGCGTCCTAAAAAGCCTCTGACTTCCTTCTCTGTCCTGGGAACTGGAATCTCTTGAATAGCTTTAACCTTGGCAGGGTCCACTTGAATGCCCTTATCACTTACCACGAAGCCTAGCAACTTCCCAGATCTTACCCCGAAGGTGCACTTGTTCGGCTTCAACCTCAGCTTGTACAGTTTCAACCGGACAAACAACTTTTGCAGATGATCTAGGTGCTCTTCCTCAGTCTGGGACCTCGCGATCATGTCGTCAACATACACTTCTATCTCATGATGGATCATATCATGAAATAAAGCCACCATGGCACGTTGGTAGGTTGCCCCAGCGTTCTTTAGTCCAAAAGGCATGACCTTGTAACAGAAGGTGCCCCACTGAGTAACAAATGTAGTCTTTTCCATGTCTTCAGGTGCCATCTTGATCTGATTGTAACCTGAAAAGCCATCCATGAAAGAGAATACCTTGTGTTGAGCTGTATTGTCAACAAGGACATCAATGTGAGGCAAGGGGAAGTCATCTTTGGGGCTGGCCCTGTTCAGATCCCTGTAATCAACACACATTCTGACCTTACCGTCTTTCTTTGGTACCGGCACCACATTAGCAACCCACTGAGGGTAAGAAGTCACTGCAAGGAACCCAGCCTCAAACTGTTTCATAACCTCGGCTTTGATCTTCTCAGACATCTCTGGACGCATACGGCGGACCTTTTGCTTAATTGGAGGGCAGTCTTCCTTAGTGGGCAAGTGATGGACCACAATATCGGTGTCCAACCCGGGCATGTCTTCATAGGACCAAGCAAAGATCTCCATATAATCATGTAGCATCTTAGTCAACCGTTGCTTCACACTGAGCTCTAGGTTGGCACCAATCTTTACCTCTTTCCTGTCTGCCTCAGTACCCAAGTTTATTGTCTCCACTGGCTCTTCGTGTGGTTGAATTGCCCTCTCTTCCTGAAGTAACAGTCTTGCAAGCTCTCCAGGCACTTCGCAATCATCTTCACCTTCGTCTTCGGCTAAGTTGATCGGATTTTCGAAGTCATAACTGGTAGTAGCAGAGTCGTTACCAGTGAGATCCAGAGTGGATTGAAACCTGTATGAGTGAGTGTGTGTGTAAATACAGCTGTTTTGAAAAATATGTAAAGGAAGGAAAGACAGAAAAGGAGCATAAGATTTGCAATGCGAGAAAACGTCCAAGATTTTCATTTATGATATATGAAATGACAATTTATATGCCCTCACAAATGAAACCACGGTGCCTCGGGTAAGACACCGGGCCGTAGAGTTTATTTATTGTTTATTACAAATAACGGAACAAGGAAATTTATTACTGCGTAACAAAAGTAACAGGAGTATGGTCTTTGGCAATCCAATTGGTCAATCCGCCATCAGTTGTTGGGTAGATCCAGCTATTGAATTCTGCTTCATCCACTTCATTGTCTTCCCTAACAGCATTCACTCCTGGATTTGTAATGAACACAGGAGGTCTTCTGGTCTTCGCCTTCCGCATAGCTCTTTGACCCTCTGCAGTAAAACCCAATCCAAATTTGTCAGTTTTCTGTGTAAAGTCGGGAAGCCTGCCCCAGTTAGCACATTCACCTTTCTGAACCACAGCCCGGGCATCCTTCAGGGAAGCCGTCTTCAATGGAACATCCTCTTCGACTGCTGTTTCTGCTGCTGCTGAAATTGGAAGCACCTCCTCGAAATGCTGAAAAGGGGTCTCAATAAACTCCCCGTCCATCTCAATGTACCTGAAGGAATTCAAGTGGCTCACCATGTACTCCTCCTCTCCTTGCACGGTGACGATCTTCCCTCTGACAGGGTATTTCAGCTTCTGGTGCAAGGTAGAAGTCACTGCCCCAGCTTTATGGATCCAAGGTCGACCCAATAGACAAGAGTACGATGGACGGATATCCATCACATAAAAAGTAGAGTCGAACACCTGAGAGCCCACGCGAATAGGAATGTCAACCTCTCCATGAACCATCCTTTTTGATCCGTCAAAGGCTCTGACGATGATATTGCTGGGTTTTAATTCCAGGCCTTCACAGTCCAAACGGTCTAAAGCCTTCTTGGGTAGCACATTTAAGGAAGAACCAGTATCCACCAATACATGCGCCAGAGTAGTGCCCATGCATTCAATAGAGACATGCAGGGCGTCATTGTGGTCTCTTCCCTTTGCAGTCAGGTCAGCATCTGAGAAACCCAAGCCATTGTCCGCTGTCAGATTTGTTACGCAATCAGTGAACTGGACTGCAGATGTCTCTTGTGGCACATGGTCTGTCTTGAGGAATGAGATCAAGGCCTTAGCATGGGCCTCGAAGCATAGCAATAAGGAGAGCATGGAGATCTTGGAGGGCGTATGCCCCAACTGTTCCACAACATTGAAGTCACTCTTATTTATAATTTTTAAAATCTCCTCCATTTCTTGTTGGGAGGCCTCAGCATTTACAGGTATCGGTGCCTCCATCCGGGCAGGCTCATCTTCAACTCCCTTACCCCGAGCATTGGATGACTCGGCAGCAGGGGAAACAACTTGGTCAGCAACAGGAACAGGTACACTTGTAGGTGTTATAAGGAGGGGTCTTCGAGTAGTGGGCGGTGCAATGTCAGGCGAGAAGAGCCTGCCACTGCGGGTAACCTTGGCTGGGCCAGTGATATCACAGATGCTGGCGCCAGTGCTGAACTCTTGTTTAATTCCGTTCACATACACATCTGCCCCATAGTGCCAGGGGACAGCTTTATCAGATACGTAGAGAAGAGGCCCCGGAACAGTGATAACAACAGGTGCGACAGTCATGATTTGGACAGGCTTCTTCGGGAGAGCCTGGATTGGATTATTGAAGATGGTAACCACAGAAACTTCTTCTACCGGAACCAACTGAACAGCAGACTTCTTAAACAGAATCTCCTTGCTATCCATTAGGCTTTGGATGCCTATCTTCAGCAAGGGACAACCATATAGGGAAACAGCACAGAACAGGCAACCCTCACTGCAACCCGGAAATAAACCGGCCAACAGTAGGTTCCTCTTGACAGTCATTAAAGGAGTAACCAGATCATCCACAGAAACAGCGTACACTTCTTCATCAACGGCATTTACCCCATGCTGAGGCATAGGAGCAGTCACCACATTCGGCCTCTCAGGCGCTTCGAATTGTATCTCCTTCGCGTCGATAAGGTCTTGCACCTTATTCCTTAATGCCCAACAGTCATCAGTGGAATGCCCCGGGCTATCAGAATGATAAGCACAACGAGCATTTGGGTTGTATTTCGGAGAGGCGGTGTTTACACCTTTGGGGGCCTCTCTGACAGTCACTAGGTTGGTGGATAGTAACTGCGGCAAGATCTGCGATAAGGTCATGCTCAAACGGGTAAACTCTCTCTGGGGTCTTTCAGCCCTTTGAGGATTGGTTGGCCGAGGAGCGGCAGCAGGCTTGGCAATCATTACCACATTGACAGATTGGCGGCGCTCAGATCTCTCTGGTCTTCGGGAGCCATATACAGCACTAGCCTCCTTTTTGAAGGGTTTCTTCTCAGAACTAGGCGATGCACCCTTCAGAATCTTACCAGACTTCAACCCAGCCTCAATTCTCTCTCCAGTCAGAATAAGATCAGTGAATCCAGCAGAAGAATTCCCAATAAGATGGTTGAAAAATGGCCCAGATAGGGTCCCCAAGAACATGTCTACCAACTCCCGATCAGTCAACGGAGGCTGCACCCTGCCAGCCAGATCCCTCCACTTCTGAGCGTACTCTTTAAAACCTTCACTTGAACCTAACGACATACCCTGGAGTTGGGTATGTGTAGGGGAAAGGTCGGCATTATATTGATACTGCTTGTAGAAAGCAGTAGCCAACTCCTCCCAGTTACGAACCTTGGTCCCATCCAGCTGATAGAACCATTCGAGATGAGTCCCTGAAAGACTCTCCTGGAAGAAGTGGATCCACAAATTCTTATCCGCTGAGTACGGTTGAATCTTCCGAACATAGGACCTGAGATGTAGCTTGGGACAAGACGCCCCGTCGTACTTAGTGAAAGTTGGTGCTTTGAACTTCCGAGGAATGATCACACCAGTAGACAAACCCAGATCTCCGAAATCCAGCCCAGGTACCTGTTGTATCTCCATATCATTCAACCTATCTTCCAACTGTTTGTATCTGTCTTCCGCCGGAGTATACTGCTCTTCATCAAAATCAGTCTCGTTGTCGGAGACTACCGGACTAGGACCTTTTTCCGCTTGAGGAGTACTCTTGCCAATGGAAGAACCAGCCTCTTCATTTTGCAGAGTATTGCCAAACCTTCGGCCCGAGCTGAACAAAACAGTCCTTCTCTTCTTTTTTTTCTCCTTCTTCAGGAGCAGAGCCTTCAACTCTTCTTGGCCCTGATCCAAACCCATGATTAATTCCTGGAATTGCGCATTCTGCGCCTGAAGAGCCTTGATGGACATCTCAGTTGATGACGAGTCGGGATTCATGATGCTGAAATAAACAGCGAAGAACTGTAAGCAACCTGAAAAGAGGAAAACCTGCTATGCACATGATGAATGGAATGCGTATGATTTATGTTTTCAAAGACAATCGGGAATCAACTTTGTAAACAAAAAGGAACACACTTCATTAGATTCAACTTTGAAACTGAAATTATTCAACAGGTTGCCCTTAGGCGTTACATGAAAGGAAATACTGAAAAGGGAAATAAAACTGTAAAAGAACATCCGGAGCTCCCTATTGATCCCATGGTCTCCTCTTCTCAGTACGGATGTAGGCATTCAGAGCTCTCTCATTCTCCAACTGCTTTGTCAGCTTCTGAATCTTTAATTCCTGCTCATTGAACTTTTCCCGGTAAGAATCCCGCTCTTCTCGCAGTTGCGACCAAGATCTCTTCAATGTCTCATAATCAGTAGGTATCTGAGGAGGAAGGACAGTTGGAGGAACACCATCTTTATCAGGAGACTCAAGAATGATGGGTCTGACAGCTTCATACGGCATACCTAACTTATGAGCACGGATGCGAACCCATTTGTAGTAGGCTTCCATAGGTAAAGAAGTCTTTGGCCCTAACTCTTGTGGGTCAGCTTTATGAACTTTGTCCCAAGCCTTGATGAACCTACGACGCAGCTCGTCACTATCCACCTGAAACTCAAAACTGATGTGAGGCACCAACATCTCATGGGGGCCTGCTCTTCTTGCTCTTCCAAACTGACGGAGCGCTAGACATGGATTGTAAGAGATCCCTCCTTGGGTACCAATCAGAGGAACATTAGGGTATTCCCCGTATCGATCAATGACAGCTATCTCATCCAAACCTCTGCAAGTCCAAATGATGTCTTTGTCGGTGAGAGACATTAACCTATGAGCCCAACCTCTTCCTTCTTGGTTCTTCAGTACGAACTTGGGGAGGTGCGAAATAAACCACCTTACCAACAAAGGGATACAACACCATAGGGTTCCTCGTCTTCGGGTAGTACGAGCATGAAGTTGTTGCAAGATGTCACCCAAGAGAGTGGGCACAGGATTCTGAGACATAAAGATCCTTATGGCAGTGACATTAATGAAGTTATCGGGATTAGGAAACAAGACTAACCCATAGGTTAGGAGAGCCAAAATGTCTTCATATGCCCTAAAATCCAGGTCATTCCAGAAACTGTTAGCTTTACCAATCAGAAACTTGGCCAAGAAACCCTTAACCCCGCTTCTAGTTACCCAGTTGTCCATTACCTCTTGATGTGTCAGGGGAAGTGCTGCAGCAACATCCTCAAGCCTGAGGGTCTTTTCCCAACCAATGAAGGGAGTCTGGTCCAAGATAGGGATACCAAGCAAATCCGAGAACTCTTCCAGGGTAGGGACCAGCTGGAAGTCTTGAAAGGTGAAGCACTGGTACAGAGGGTCATAGAACTGGGTTAGAACACTCATCAACTGTTGATCCCGCTTTGCAGTGACTAAACTGAGAAGAGAACCATGTCTCTGAATGAAGGAAGTGGTATTTGGAATTCTGCTAGCCAACTCTTCAAGCAACTCAGGTGGGTGAACAAAGTTGAACCGGATAGTATTCCTTCGCACAGGCATCATAATGTTCTACAAAACAGAGCAAAGGTGAAACCCTCTTGTCTTTGAAATGGTCAGTCCTTATGCAGGATGCATGCAATGCTCATGATGTTATGATGTTATGATAAAGCACACCACAAATAGATACAAAGGCAAACATGGTAAGGCACACAAGTCACACAAGGCAAGCCCCTAAAGTTTTAGGCCAGCATGAGGTCTAGGTACTACCCTCTTTCAGTTTGTTGGTTCATACCTGTCCTATCAAAGTAACCAGGTTCTTAGAGGACCCCAATATCATTGACTACCCTCAATCGGTCATAACTCCAGCATCGCAATCTTTTCTTGCGGCCAGAACCATCACGAGAGTTTAGCCTCAATGGGCGTAGCATACTGCTACTGTTCTAATGGCCAAGTTGTGTCAATTAAGGTTCTAAGGTTGTTGGTGCTTAATGACTCCTTAGAAGACCCATATTCTCCTCGTTGCAACACAAAGGATATCGGTACAGACCAAGGTGCCACACCAACGTAGCCACTGTTTCACCCGTGTCGGTCTACGCCTGACAGGTCCCTCACAGCTTATGCTACCTAAACAGGGTATCCCCAGATCCGGGTTAGGATCTATGTAACTCCCATGCAACCCACAAAGTTAAAGCAGACAAGTCAATACAATTGAAAACACAGTTATGAACTAACCCTAAGGTACACCTCACTTTATAAGTTTGTCCCCAGCAGAGTCTCCAGTTCTGTGATCGGTGGATTTGGAACTGACTGTTTAACGCTGGTTCGCGAAATGTCGCGGAAGCAAGAGTCGCCACCGTCTTTTATTTTCTCCAAATGGAAAGGACAAAAGCACAGAAAAATTCCTTATAGAGACTGCTCTCGGTTCGGGAGGTAGATTTATAGAAAGGGAAGGTGTTAGCACCCTTTCTATCCATGGTTATCCATGGGCTCTTAGATACTTGCTCATTTGTGTTTTCAAAAATGGTTTGTTTGCTTTTCAATGTGGGTTTTAAAAAGTTTCTTTGAAAATTCCAGTTCGACTCTTGTATCGGTCCTCAAGAGTGTTTGAAAAATTGCTTTCGAAAGCTTTTTGAAAAGGTGTCGGTGTGAAAAGTATTTTTTGAATTTGTTTTGAAATTTAGAGCAAGTATCTAGAGTCGTCTACCTACCCTAAGGAATTCGTCTGTGTAGATGTCCTTTAAAGTAGTGCCATCCCACCATTGAGAGGTAGGTAGCACCACCGTTGGAGGTGTTCGGGTCAATTCGAGGTTCAGGACATGGTGATCACCAGAGCAATGGGAAGACACCTTAGAAGCTACCCTCATGCCAGGTTCCCGGATCATGAGGACTTACTAAGACATCCTCTACTCGACGATCACCTTTCGAGGCAAGGCAACAGTGAGGCGTACCCTAGGGGTGGTGTGTGACTTGTGTGTCGTTTTCAGATATTTTGTCTTGTTCATGTCATGGGTGATCTACGCTTTGTTTTTATTTTAACATTCATTCTTGCATGCATTTGTTAACAGTTAAAAATTGCGAGAAGTAAAAGTTCTAAACTATTACAAAAGGCGCGGGTCCACATCGCCAAAATTTCCAGAACCCGATTTGACAGAAAATAAAGAATTAAAAATGCGAAAGATAAATATTACATGGCCTTGGGAGAGATACATAAATATTAAAAGAAAAAAGAAATAAATACGCGCATTGAGATTTTAAATTGAAACGAGGGCGTTGGACCCTTTTGATTAAATTAAATTAAACAATTATTAAATTAATAAAATTAAAATGAAAATAAATTTGTTTTTGGTATTTTAAGATTTAAAATGGAAAAAGAATTAAATGAAATTAAAAGATTAACCCTAATTCTAATTGTTTTAGTTTATTAAAAAAAGAATTAAATTTTAACCTAAAATTAAACCTAATTATTTTACATGCAATTTAATTACAAAAATAAATAATAAGGAATATTTAATTATTATGAAAGAAAAGATAAAAATTATTGCAAACCCTAGTTCTACCAATTTTAGATTTTTTATTAAAAAGTTAAGGTTGAAACCTAAATTAAAAAAAAAACTAAATTAATTAGTGCACTTTATTTACAAAAATATTAGTTAAATAAAAATATTTATTATTTTTTATCTTTTCTGATTTTTTAGTGTTTTTTTATATATTATGAAAATAATAATCAAAAAATTAAGAAATTGATTAAAATAAAGAAAAGGAAAAAATATATAAAAGAGTAAAAGAAAGCAAACTAGAGGGGGGTGCTGTCCCCAAGTGGAGGGCTTGTTGTAGCAATTTTGGCCCAAGGTTTTAAGGCCTTTTTGACTTTCCTTGCCAGCGTATGGAAGTGTTGACTGCAGTCCATGGTGCACTTCAGATTGTGGCCATTTGATCCATCTCAATAGGCACGTGGATGGCCAGATATTGTGAACATGGTGAACCTTTAGCGTTGAACCTGCATAGGATGATAAGTAGAAAAATAATATTGGAAAGGGCGAGGGACCTGGGATCGAACCCAGGTCCTGATGAATACCAACGCTATGTTTCACCACTAGGCCGTTCGCATGATTTTGTTTATCTAATAACCAATAATCAATATAAAAGAAAACATGAGTTAGTGCCCTTTTCGCGCGAAAAATTTGAATCAACCAATTACTGATGGCCACTTCATCATCTTCTTCGTGGTTTTGTTTTTCCTGAAAAATAGAAAACGGTTAGCGGGGGTTTTGAACCCCCCCAAATTATGCTTAATTTGATAATAGCGATTAGGCCATGTGGCCTCAGAAATTAGGCACGAGGGTTTCATTATTTTCGTCCCAACGCACTGAATCTGGTCATGATATTATGAGGCTCTAATTTTATGGCTTTTAGAAACGCCTAATTTGGAACTCAAGAAAACCTAGCCTGCATCAATGGTAGAATCATGTATAGCGCATAAAAATACAATTAACTTATATAGTTAGCTTCAGAATCTTCTCATTAGTCAGAATCTATGAAAGAAATGCCATGAAAATGCATAAATATTAAAATACGATTATCAAAAAAAAGTGGAAAAGTTTGATTTCTGTACGGTGATTCAAGGCGTTAGAGACGTGGAAACCTAGTCAGGTACGTTGCTTAAGGTCTCAGGAAGGTGATGAGATGAATTTCTTGGCTTGAATCGACCTCTATCCCTGTTTTCAGTTTTCAATTTTTTCAACCAAAAACTCAAGTTTTGTTTTCTATGTATGGCGCAGCCTCTAGGTCATGGGCACGAGGGTTTCGTTCTGTACTTATGGGTGAGTGTTTTAGGTTAAGAAACTTGATCAAAATCCATGCATTGATGTGAAAAATATTTGATTTGCAAACCATAATTTTCAATCTTTTTTTCATGCTTTTTAGCTCTCAATCATATCCAATCATCCTAATTCTTCCCTAATTTGATTTGCACGAAATATTGGAGATATTATATGCAAAAAAGATTGAAAAACCTAGGTTTAGTATTTTTTTTCATGTATTTTAATTAATTAAATGAATTATTAATGATTAAAAATCCAAATAAATAAATAAAAATGAAGAAAAACTTCCCTTTGGGCCAAATGGTCGTGCACATGCCTTGGATAATGAATTGTGGAAGAAAAAGAGGCCCATTAGCAATTTTAGGTCATTTGAATCAATGTTGACTTTTCAAAATATCCAAAAATTTCCCAACTTCCACAAGGCATAACTTGCTCAATTTTTAAGCTTTGCTCATGTTCTTGGACATTTTGGAAAGGTCTTTGAGTCCTCTAACCAATGTCTTTGGTCCCATGTCATTTTGATTTTCCAATATCAAGTTATGGCCTTTGACTTAAAGCCCCTTTTTGTTGACTTTTGAAAATGACTTATAATGTTGAAATTGATAACTTTTTGTGAGAGCATTTCTTGGGCTTGAAGTGTGAAGAGGAGTTGTAGGAAATGTCTTTCTATTCAAAATGAGCTTTGGATGGAATTTTTCTGATAATCCATGTGGAAGTTATGCCCTGGTCAAGTTACAGTTGACTTTTTCAACTATCCAAATAAGGAAACTTTTGCATCTTGGTGATTTTTGAGCCAAGCTTTGAGAATCATGATCAAGCATTGATCAAATGATGTTTGTGGCTTCAAAATGAGATGTTGACCAAAAATTTGAACTTTTGACTGTCAAATGACCATTTTTCCCCTACAGTTAACTGTAGTGCAATTAGGGTTTTTGATTGTGCAATTTTGTGCTGTAGGTCTTGAAACTTGGTATGAGGATGCTTGACCATATTTGCAGGCATGTGGGACTTGATTGGACCCTTGGAAACTTCATTTTCTTGATCAGAACCAAAACCCTAATTTTGACTGTTTAGGAGGCCCTTGAACTGTGCAACCCTTGGGGAGATTTTGAAGCTTGACTTGGCAATTTCTGAAGAATATGGGAGGGCAAATTTTGGGGTACAACACTGATTGACTATCACAATATAATCGCATCCCTTTAGAGTGACTAACTCCCAAATCACCAAGTAACTGTTTGAGCCATTTTAACTCACATGTAGTAACCGCCATAGATCGATACTCAGCCTCTACAGAAGAACGAGAGACGGTTGCCTGTTTCTTAGTTTTCCAAGACACCGGAGAAAGGCCAAGTAACACCACCCATCCAGTCAAGGAACGTCTCGTAAGGGGACAACTCGCCTAATCCGAGTCATACCATCCCTCTAGGTTCAATTCACTGTCAGACCGGAGTAGAATACCTTGGCCCAAATGTTTCTTCAAATATCTAAAAACCCTCAAGGCTGCCTCCCAATGCTCTTCACATGGTTGTTGCATAAACTGAGACAAAATATGTACAGAATATGCAAGATCTGGTCTAGTCACAGACAAATAAATCAATCGCCCGATAAGTCTTTGATATGGTTCTGGATCTTCAATTGGCGTACCTGAAACCAATGCTAACTTATGGTGTTGTTCCATTGGAAAATCCGCAGGCTTGGCCCCTAATAAACCTTTTTCCTCAATAATTTCCAACGCATATTTTCGCTGGCAAAGATAAATTCCCTTGTGATTACGAGCTACCTCCAACCCCAAAAAATATTTCAATAATCCCAAATCCTTCATATGAAAGCACGCACCTAAGTAAGCTTTAAAAATTTTCAAGGCTGCAATATCATTTCCTGCAATAACTAAGTCATCCACATAAACTAGCACATTAATTTGTATTTCTCCCCTGTGCAAAGTAAAGAGTGAGTAATCTGAATAGGACTGAACAAATCCATATCGCTTCAATGCCGTGACCAACTTAGCAAACCAACAACGAGGAGCTTGTTTTAAACCGTACAATGACTTTTTCAACCTGCAAACCAGATTTTGGTCAGTGTTTTTAAAACCTGGAGGAACTTTCATATACACCTCCTCTTCCAAGTCACCATGGAGAAAGGCGTTGTGCACATCCATTTGATGAACTTCCCACTTTTTAATTGCTGCCACTGCCAAGAAGGTACAAACAGTGACCATTTTTGCCACCGGGGCAAATGTCTCATCATAGTCTATTCCTTCTATTTGATGGTGTCCGAATACAACAAGTCTTGCTTTCAATCGTTCTATGCTCCCATCTGAGTGATGTTTTATTTTGTATACCCATTTGCTTCCAAGTGCTTTCTTCCCGGGCGGCAATTTCTCCATAACCCGTGTCTCTTTGTCTTCCAAGGCTTGTATCTCATTGCGCATTGCATCACGCCAACCAGAATCCTTTACGGCTTCTTTAAAATTCTTAGGTTCTTTCCCTGCTGTCACAGCTCCAACAAAATTTCGATGTCTAATAGAAAATTGTTCACAAGATACAAAGTAAGTAATAGGGTAAGGAGTACCTGAGGCATGTTGTTGGGTAGATGAACTTTTCGAGGACTTTACTTTTCGTATCGTATGGGTGACAAAATCCTTGAGTCTTATATTTGGAACTTTGTTTCTCATCCCCCTTCCCATCTCGGGTGTCACGATTTCCTCCCTCCCAGCAGCCACCTCCTGCTCTCCGGATTCCACACCGTCCTCTTGCATCACCACAACACCAGTCCCATCAACTTCGTGTGTGAGTCCTTCCTCTCCATTTATACCACTGACACATACTCCCTCGTCGGCTGCCATAGCAGCTCCATTAAAGCCTTCGCACAACCCCCCCTGGAGCTGCATTTGCCCATTGTCTTGCAAGACCACTGATGCACCCCCTCCTCCAAATGATGTATCATAAGTTGCCCAACTAATATCATCAGAAACATACTCAATGTCAGAAACAATAGGAGGCGTAGAATGTGTTGTGTCTAGTGGCACAGCAAATGGAAATTCATGTTCATAAAATTTCACATCTCTAGAAACAATGTATTCTTTGGATTCTAAATCATACAATTTCCATCCCTTTTTCCCATAGGGATAGCCCACAAATATGCACTTGCGACTTCTGCTCGCAAACTTATCTCCGTCACGTCGTTGATTATGGGCATAACATAAGCAACCAAAAATCTTCATGTTATCAAATTTAGGGACTTTACCAAATAATTTTTCATAAGGTGTCTTATAATGAAGTACACTAGACGGTGTTCGATTAATCAAATAACATGCTGCCAACACACATTCACCCCAAAATTGCATTGGTAAATGACCCTGAAATCTAAGTGCCCGCGCCACATTCATAATATGTTGATGTTTTCTTTCAACTCTCCCATTTTGTTGTAGAGTACCCACACATGACGTCTCAAACACAATTCCATTATTAAAAAAATAATCACGTAGACAATTGAATTCGGTGCCATTGTCACTGCGAACTTTCTTTATTTTCTTATCAAATTGTCTATCAACAAGTGCCACAAAATTCAAAAACATAGTCATAATCTCAGTTTTATTGCATAATAAATAGACCCAAGTGGCACGCGAATAATCATCAACAATTGTCAAGTAATACTGTGCCCCACATGACGAACGAGTTCGATAAGATCCCCACAAGTCACAATGAACTAAGTCAAACAAACTTGTTGAATTATTCTCACTTAATGGAAAACTATCTCTATGCTGCTTGGCACGAGGACAAACATCACAAGGTCTATTATTCTTGCTCCTACTAACCTGACTTACATGAGGAATGAACTTTAACACCTTTTCCGACGGATGACCCAAACGCTTATGCCATAAATCCATTGTTGAATCTCCTTCCACCATCAAGGCATGCACCTTTGAAATACCGCGAAAAAAGTAAAGTCCATCGATCCGTTCACCTGCTCCAATCAACGTCCTCGTTGTTCGGGCCTGTATTACACACAATGCATTAGTAACTTGAACGATACAATCAGAGTCATCGATAAGTTGAGTTACAGAAATTAAGTTGCAATTTAATTGAGGCACAAAAAGAACATTATTGAGCCGTAATCCACCGTCCAAAATCACACTGCCTTCCTTTATAGCAGTCGCATCTTTCCCATCCGGCAATCCCACCGGTGTATTTGTAATATTTTTCACATTAGTCAGACAAGAGAAATTTCCTGTCACATGGTGTGAGGCTCCTGTGTCAATAATCCAAGAAATGTCACTCTTACCGTGGAGGCGGTCTTTGGTTTTAGAAATATTCAGAGTGTCAAGAATTTTTTGCCACTGTGCCGGGGTAATGCCTGATATACCTGCTGCCTCACTTGAGTGTGGTGGTGCATGAGACTGTCCAACATTACCACCGCTGCTACGACTACTTGTTGTGGCTTTGTTGGCGCGGACATGTGTGTTATAGGCGCCCCTGCCACGCCCTCCAGAATGGCCTGATGCGTCTCTGCCACGACCCGGTCCACGACCACCACGAGGACGGTCCCCCCACCATTCGGGGAACCCATGAAGCTGAAAACACGAGTTGTCGTCGTGTCCTTCTCTGTTGCAGTGAGTACAGAATTTTTCAGAATTGTCCATAAGTTTAGATTTACCTCGCGTATCAGCTGTAGCTTTAAAGGCCATGACATGGTCACGGTTCTAATGAATTGAAGATTCTCCTTGAAGCAATCTCTCATCTTGTATGACTCGCTGATATGCTTGATCAATGTTTGGTAACGGATCTTGAGAAAGCAAATTTGAGCGAATCGTTGCATAAACCCCATCAAGGCCCATAAGAAAATGATGCAGATAGTCTTCAGCACTCAAATCAATCACTTGTTGGTTGATATCACAGGTACAATCTACACATTTGCAAGTTGGCTTTTTGACATAAGTCATAAGTTCGTCCCATACACGAGATAGACGACCGAAGTAGGCCGACACCTCTTCACCTTTGCCTTGCTTGCATTCTCCTAACGATGCCTTTAATTGGCATATACGGGTCCCGTTCACAACACAAAAACGTTGTTTGAGATGTGTCCACAAGGATTGTGAATCATCATAATAAGAAAGAGTAGAGCGTAATGATGGCTCGATAGTGTTCAGCAGCCACGCTATGAGCATCGACTGCACTGCAGTCCAATCCTCCAATTTCTCTGGTGTTGTTGGTTTTGGGACTTTCCCTTCGACAAAACCGTATTTTCGCTTCGCTTGCAACGAGGTTCGAATTGCCCTTGCCCATTCATCATAATTCGGGCCACACAATTGAACTGGTGTGATCACGTTGCCGGGATTGTCATTGGTGCCGAGAAAAAAAACCAAATCCACCTTCTTCTCGTTATTACCACTGTTGTCATCAGTTTTCTTCTCGCCATTACCACTGCTATCACCCATAATCTCTTATGGTGCTTGATATAGAAGAAGAAGAAGAAAAAATGTATTTAATTTTCCCTAGGAAATTCCCTAGCTCATGATACCATGTAAAGTTTCACCACAAAAGTATTTGTGTGGATTCTGTTTTTATTCATTCTTTAGGATCACAATATATATGCACAACACCAGACCTTCTGTATACAAACTGTTACAAAATCTATTGGTCTTAGGAATTCCAATCATAAAGATGGAGCTATAATCAAGCTAAGACTCCTAAATATAAGATAACTGCTAGTGATCATAACAACACAATTAACAATAATATCTCAATATCTCAATACATTTCCCTCAAAATAAATGAAAATGGTAAAAAAAAAACATATTGTGAAGACAATACAAAATAGTGAAACATGTAAAAAAAACACAATCAACAATAAAGAAAGTAAAGCATTATGATAGTTGATATGTTTCACAAAGTGAAACTTACATAACATTTAAAAGAGAAATTTGAAGATAGCTTGGCTGAAACATTTAAAAAGAGGGAAAAAAACATGTATGGAAAGATGGAATAGAGATTCAAAATAGAGAAAAGTGAAACACCTTTAAGTGAGATATTTTGTCTCTGCAAATTAATTACACGTCATTCTAACTTATTAAATTTAAATTGAATGTCTATACACATGATTCTATTAGAAGTTAAATGTGCACTTTGACAACTCTTACCATTAAAATAAATTTTTAACATTGAAATCGTTATTTTTTTTATTTTTAAACAATATTTAATAATATCAATTCATATAAATATTATTGATTTTGTCTTCTCTTACACACCAACTCATTTAAATATAAATTGCTGGAATATAAGGCAAACAATTCACTATTTTTTTATGTCTTAACATTTTGTGTTATTGAGTTTCTTTCAAAAAATAAATATTATATCGTACCATAATTATAATAATTGTTATAGTTATTTTTATAGGTGATAAATAGATGTCTTTTCTGTTGAAATATGTCCTAAAACATTTGTTGATAAAAAGAAAGAAAATATATTTATTAATTATATAAACTAAAAAATTGGAAATTTTAGAATGTCAAAAATCAAAAATCAGGAAAAATCAGATTATGAGGTGTCACGACGTTGGTCGGACCGCCAAGGCAGAGACCGAAATCGAAGCAAGACAATGGTCGGCAAGAATGCGACAGTGGTTGGCTGGATTGAGGCGTCGCAAGCGACCACCCGGAAAGCCGACGGTGGTGTGGGGTGGAGTCGTGATTTACCGGCGACTGAGGTTTTCTGGTGGATGGCGACCAGAGCACGATGGGTGGCGATGGTCAGAGTTCGGTGACGCCGAAATCTCTATGGTCGAACGGTCCATATGATTTTTGGATTTTCAATAAAATCGATCAGTTTCTCGCCTTCTGTGTTTTTATACTTTTCTATTCGGTCCATGGATCCCTGAGCTAATGGGTTGTGTTTTGGGCTTTATTTACTAGGTTTTAGCTATTATAAATATGTGTCTCTTCTATTATTTCAATGTGACCATTTTAGAGCTTAAGAGTAACAAGGAGAAATAAGGGTTTAAGGTTTAAGGAAATATTTTAGAATTATCTAGAAGGATCAGACAATACTTCTTATTACCTTGAGTTTGAGTGATACATTTATTGAGAATTGGAGAGTTTGGGAAAAACCTGGGTAGAAAATAGGCATTTGTTCTAATCGATTATCAAATTTATTAGGCATTTGTTCTAATCGATTAGATTGTTCAAATATTTGCCTTATTCAATCTGGTAGTTTCTAAATCATCTGGCTAGCCTCCAAAAACATTTTTGCTGGTTTTATTTGAAAAAGATAGGCTTCAAAAATAGTTTTTTAGGGGGTGTGTGCATGTGCGAGTTTATGTGTATGTGTGCGTGTGTGTGTGTTTTAGCTATAATGCTTCCAAAAACACCCATGTGTTTTTACAACACTCTAATCACTCAGACATATACGATCAAACGAGCTTTTACACTTCCTCTCTTTCACACTCTAAAGCTTCAAGTCCATCTGTCAGATATACCAATCATATGAGCATTTTACTTGAATATGTTAGAACAATGTTTGAATCTAGTACCCTATATTTAAGTTTTGATGATAACAAAGTGAAAAGATATAGTATTTATATGATTCATGTTTGAACTATATGCTGCCTAAAATTACTATGCTCTGACTTGCAGACACGCTGATTAAAATAAGCAAGATCACTTCTTCAGCATCAGAATTTGATTTCATTCACCAGCATCAGAAGTTGCTGAATCAGAACGTCAAGATCAGATGATCAACTCACGTACATGCTGAAGCTTGATGAACAGAACTGCGCGTAAAACACTCTGATACAGAAACATTAGTTCGTCAGCAGCGAAGCAGAATCAGAATGAGCCAAGCCAGAACGTGCATTGAAGAAGCAACGGTATTGTGCATTGAAAGCTAATCAATTCCAACGGCCTCATTCTAGACAAGATCTGCTCAAAAAGGAAAGCTTGTTATTAGCATTGAATCAAGAATATTGCATTCAACGTTCATCTTCTCAAGTGCTATATAAACAAGGCTTCGAAGATTATAATGGCTAATGCTCTCCAAATCTCTACACGCACAAAGCTGAACAATAATCTTCATCTACCAGTTTTGCTAAACCCCAAACTCTGATACTCCATTAGTGTTTAGCAATCTAGTTTCTAAGCTTAATTTGTGTATACATCACAGTTGTGATAAAGTTTTGTAGAAAACATTCACACACATTGTTTTAATATCTTTGTAAGAAAGTGTTGCCTTGACAAACCGGATTGTGGTTTGAATCAAGAAGGCTTTAGCAGTTGTTAAAGCAGTCTGTAATATTCAGTTGAATATAGTGAATTAAGACCTCGTTGGAGAGAGGCGAAATCACCTTGACGGGTGGACTGGAGTAGTTTGAGATCAAACGAACCAGGATAAAAATATCTTGTCAATTGCTTTAAGAATTCAGTTTTACAATTCAACCCCCCCCCCCCCTTCTTGTGTTTTTCACCCCTTCAATTGGCATCAGAGCGCCTGGTTCTGAGCTAAAACACTTAACCGTGTCAGTACAAGATCCAGCGTCAGAAAAACACAATGGCAGGAAACAACTCTCATTTCAGCAATGACAACAATGAGGACAGAGACAGATTCAGCGGCAAACCTCCAGTCTTTGATGGAGAAAACTTTGATTACTGGAAAGACAGAATTGAAAGCTTCTTTCTAGCACATGATGCTGATCTGTAGGATATGGTGACAGATGGATACACGCACCCTGTGAATGCAACTGGTCAGAAGATTGATAGAAAATCAATGACTGATCAACAAAAGCGTGACTTCAAGAATCACCATAAGGCCAGAACCATCCTCCTCAGTGCCATCTCCTATACTGAGTATGAAAAGATCTCCAACAGAGACACAGCTAAGAACATCTTTGATTCTCTCAGAATGACGCATGAGGGCAACGTTCAAGTCAAAGAAACAAAAGCTCTGGCGCTCATTCAGAAGTATGAGGCGTTCAAAATGGAAGAATCTGAATCCATTGAAACTATGTTCTCTAGATTCCAGATTTTGGTAGCTGGTCTCAAAGTTCTGGACAAAGGATACTCTACTGCTGACCATGTCAAGAAGATAATCAGAAGTTTACCCAAGCAGTGGAGGCCTATGGTTACTGCTCTGAAGCTAGCGAAAGATCTCAACAAAATCACTCTGGAGGAACTTATAAGCTCCCTCAGAAGTCATGAGATAGAGCTAGAAGCTGATGAGCCTCAGAAGCAAGGTAAGCCTTTAGCTTTAAAATCTAACAGAAAATCTGAGTCTAAAGTTTTGCAGGCAGTTGAAGAAACATCTGATGGATCCTCATCAGAAGAAGACGAACTTTCCCTTCTCTCCAGAAGAGTAAATCAACTGTGGAAGCAAAGACAAAGGAAGTTCAGGAATCCCAGAAGATCTGATCAGAACGAGTCTTCTTCCAGATTCAGAAGGACAGATTCTTCCTCTGGATACAGAAGATCTGAAGGCTCCTCCAGTAGCAAGAAGCCAAACACAAAAGACATCATCTGCTACGAGTGCAATGAGCAAGGACACTACAAGAGTGACTGCCCAAAGCTTCAGAGGGAAAAGCCCAAAAAGAAGTTTGGAAGAGAGAAGAAGAAAAGTCTCATGGCCACATGGGATGACTCTGACTCGTCTGAGGCTGACTCAGAATCAGATGATGAAAGGGCAAACATAGCGCTCATGGCTAACATTCCAGATGACAGTGAAGCTTCTGAATCAGACTCAGAATCAGACACATAAGAGGTATTCCCTAACTTCGCTGTTAATTTTACAAAGGCTGAACTTGCTGAAAGCCTCAATGAAATTCTGGAACGTTATCAGCAGATTAGAGCTAAATTCAGAGACCTGAAAAGGACTCTTGAATCTGACTCTAATAAGTCTGAGAGTCTCAAATTGGAAAACTCTGAGCTGAGAGATAAAATTTCAAAATTAGAAAACTCTTTACAAAACTCTCAGAAGGAACAAATTTCTGAAACTCCCAGCAACGCTGATGAGATCATCAAGGAGTATGATCACAGCTTCCAGAAGTTCCTTGCTAAAAGCATAGATAGAAGCAGAATGGCTTCAATGATCTATGGAGTTAGCAGAAACGGCAGGAAAGGAATAGGATACCTAGGTAAGGTTCCTACACCTAAGAATGTCATGGATTTAACCATTAAACACACTCCTTTAAATTCACACTTTGTGTATGGTCACACACATGACATCAAATATACTAGTAGTAAGCTCTCTGTGAAACCAAAATTCAACCAGAGTTTTGGTAAAACTAACAAATCAGGACCCAAGAAGATCTGGGTACCTAAGGATAAAATAATACATGTTGCAGATATCTTTAGCAGCAAGTCAGAAACACCAGTCATGGTACCTGGACTCTGGCTGCTCACGACACATGACGGGAAGAAGGCATATGTTCCAAAGCCTGGAACTTAATCCTGGAGGCCACGTTGGCTTTGGAGGCAATCAGAGAGGAAAGATAATTGGCTCTGGAACTGTAGGTAATGGAAATCTTCCCTCTATTAATAATGTTCTGCTAGTTGATGGATTGATGCATAATCTGTTATCCATAAGTCAATTAAGTGATAACGGTTATGATATAATCTTTAATCAAAAATCATGTAAAGCTGTTAGTCAGAAAGATGGGACTATCCTATTTAATGGTAAGAGGAAAAACAACATTTACAAAATCAAACTTTCTGAACTAAAGAGTCAGAACGTAAAATGTCTTCTGTCTGTTAACAACGAGCAGTGGATCTGGCACAGAAGATTGGGGCATGTTAGTATGAGAAGAATATCTCAGATTAACAAACTCAATCTGGTCAGAGGACTTCCTAATTTGAAGTTCAATTCAGATGCTCTGTGTGAAGCATGTCAGAAAGGCAAATTTGCAAAACCTTCTTTTAAATCCAAAAATGTTGTTTCTACCTCTAAGCCATTAGAACTTCTGCACATTGACTTATTTGGACCAGTTAAAACTGCTTCAGTCAGTGGTAAGAAGTATGGGTTAGTAATCGTAGATGACTATAGCAGATGGACATGGGTAAAGTTCTTAAGACACAAGGACGAGTCACACTCTGTGTTTGTTACCTTCTGTAACCAAGTTCAGAATGAAAAAGATCTTAGAATCGTTAAAGTCAGAAGTGATCATGGTGGAGAATTTGAAAATAAAGATTTTGAGTCATTCTTTAATGACAGAGGCATTCTGCATGATTTCTCTTGTCCTAGAACTCCCCAACAAAATGGAGTTGTAGAACGAAAGAACAGAACATTGTAAGAAATGGCCAGAACCATGATCAATGAGACAAACGTTGCTAAGACTTTCTGGGCAGAGGCAATAAACACAGCGTGCTACATTCAGAATAGAATCTCAATAAGACCTATTCTGGAAAAGACTCCATATGAATTGTGGAAGAACAGAAAGCCCAACATTTCGTATTTTCATCCATTTGGATGTACTTGCTTTATATTGAATACAAAGAATTATTTGAACAAGTTTGATTCTAAGGCACAGAAGTGTATTATGTTAGGATACTCTGAACGCTCAAGAGGGTACAGAGTATACAATACAGAAACACAGATTGTGGAAGAATCAATCAGTGTTCGTTTTGATGATAAGCTTGACTCTGAAAAGTCAAAGCAGAATGAAACTTTTGCAGGTATAGAAATTGAATTTGCAGGTTCTGAAGACAAGTCATCAGAAGCTCTCAACACAGACATTCCTTCAACGTCTGAAAGAAGCAATGCTAGAAATCCTACAACTGCTGCTGATCAACCTCAGAAGAGATTACCCAGAAGCAGTTTGGATCACCCAGAAGAGACTATCATAGGAAGAAAGGAAGATCCAATCAGAACAAGAGCAAGCTTCAGAAACTCTGAAGAAACTCTGATGGGACTTGTGTCTCTGATTGAACCTTCTTCTATTGATGAAGCACTTCTGGATAATGACTGGATTCTGGCAATGCAAGAAGAGCTGAATCAATTCACCAGAAACGACGTATGGGATCTCGTTCCCAGACCAAAAGGATTCAACGTCATTGGAACAAGATGGGTGTTCAGAAACAAGTTAAATGAACAAGGTGAAGTCATCAGAAACAAGGCACGACTGGTTGCACAAGGTTATAGTCAGCAAGAGGGGATAGACTATACAGAAACCTTTGCCCCAGTCGCCAGGTTAGAATCTATCAGACTTTTAATCTCATTTGCTGTTAATAGAGGCATCACTCTGTATCAGATGGATGTCAAAAGTGCATTCTTAAATGGTTATATAGAAGAAGAAGTTTATGTTCACCAACCCCCAGGTTTTGAAAATACAAAACATCCAGAACATGTTTTCAAACTAAAGAAGTCACTGTATGGTCTGAAACAAGCTCCCAGAGCTTGGTATGAAAGGCTAAGTAACTTTCTGCTTGAAAATGAATTCACCAGAGGGAAAGTGGACACTACTCTATTCTGTAAAACAGTTAAGAGTGACATTTTAGTCTGTCAAATTTATGTTGATGATATTATTTTTGGTTCTACTAATCCTTCTCTTGGAAGAAAATTTGCTAAGTGTATGCAAGCAGAATTTGAGATGAGCCTCATGGGGGAACTGAAATTCTTTCTAGGAATTCAGATCAATCAAACTCCAGAAGGAACTTACATTCATCAGAGCAAATACATCAGAGATCTTCTGAAGAAATTTGACCTCTCAGAATGTAAGCCATCAAAGATTCCAATGCATCCCACGTGCATTCTGGAAAGAGAAGAGGTAAGCAAAAGTGTAGAACAGAAAGTCTACAGAGGTATGATTGGTTCTCTCCTCTATCTGACTGCTTCAAGACCTGATATCTTATTCAGCGTATGTATTTGTGCTAGATTCCAATCAGATCCTAGAGAATCTCACTTAACAGCTGTTAAGCGAATTTTCAAGTATCTGAAAGGTACTACTAATCTGGGTTTGTTTTATAGAAAATCTAGTGATTACAGCTTAGTAGGCTACTGTGATGCTGATTTTGCTGGAGACAGAGTGGAACGTAAAAGTACTTCTGGAAGCTGCCAGTTTCTGGGAGAAAATCTGATCTTGTGGTCCAGCAAAAGGCAATCAACAATTGCTCTGTCAACAGCAGAAGCTGAGTACATAGCAGCAGCAGGATGTAGCACACAAATGCTCTGGATGAAAAGTCAGCTTGAAGACTTCCAGATTTTTGAGAGTAACATTCCTATTCTTTGTGATAATACTTCTGCTATTTGCTTAAGTAAGAATCCTATTTTACATTCTAGAGATAAGCATATAGAAATAAAACATCACTTCATTAGGGACTATATTCAGAAAGGTATTTTAAACTTAAAATTTATAGATACAGACCATCAATGGGCTGATATCTTTACTAAACCCCTTTCAGAAGATAGGTTCAATTTCATTCTGAAACATCTCAGCATGAAAGTATGCCCAGAGTGAAAATGTTTTAATTCCATATATTTACTTTCAGAATGTAATTATTTTGCTGTGAACTTCTGAACAATCTCCTTTCAGAAAGATAGAACATGCAGATTGTATCAGATGCAAGTCTAAAGATCTGAGAGTCTAAACTCAAAGAAAGACGTGTTGATCACTACATCAAACAAGTGTCATCCAATCATCAGCAAATCTCTGAAGCAGAACGCGTGCACGCTTCTGAGAAGGCAAAGCGCTGATTGGGTGCATTGAGACACATGTCTGGTAACCGTTTTTAAGTATCTTTCTCAAATCCCCCAAAATCAGCAAGCATTTAATGAAAAGTAATCACGCTTGTTAATGGCAATCATTATTTTTTTTCTCTCTCTTAAAAACGTTTAATTTTTCAAAATAATTTTTGAAAACTCTATTTAAGCACACTAATTCCTCATTCTTATTCTTTACGCTTTCTCATAATCATTCAAGTATTTTCTGCATAATTCTGAGTTTATCTCCTTCAAACCCTTTTCTCTCAAATCATTCTCAAAGCTTTTTTAGTGAGAACAATGGCATCCTCCAGCATTTCTGCAGGCTCAACAGAACTTCAGCAAGCTGCTGAAGGAAGTTGAGAGTCAGCTGCCTCAAGAAGTTGTGCTTCCTCTGGACAGTGAATCTTGGTTGGAGAAAGAGCAAGCTGCACAGGTGCAACCATCAGAAGACAAGACCCTTCAGGAAGAAAATCCAGCAGAAGATGTAGCTGAAAGTTCTGAGAAGCTTCCTCCTTCTGAAAGTTCTCAAGCTGCCTTGGACAGGCAGGCTCTGGAAGAATTAAGGCTGAATGACATTCGTCTCCAACAGCGGATGGACGACAATGATCAGAAGATGAAGGCAAGAATGGATGTTCAGGACAGCAAAATTGACACTGTTGTCACCATGGTTCAGAAGCAGAATGAAACTTCTGAAAAGATTCAAGCGATGCTGGAAAGCCTGTTCTCACGCATGCCCCCTCAACCTTAAATCTTTTTTATGCATAACTTTCTTATGTTTTCTTCATTTTCTGATGTACTGTTTTGACTATGTTCTGTAATGTTCTTTTGCTCTGATTCTGAACTATTTTAATATAATTAGTTTTTCTGATCTTAAGTGTTTTAACACATCACCAACACTTTTTGATTGCTGACAAAAAGGGGGAGAACAAGAATGATATTTAAAATCAATGACGGCTAACTAGACAGAAATTCTCAAACATTCTAACTCTATTACTTGAAATGTTTTTCTTTTTTTGTCTTAAGTCTACAGGCACAAGGAAGCTCCTGAACACTATGAAGACTAGAAGCTCTAATCAAAACGTAGAAGCTCTGATCAATGTTGCTCTGATCAAATATGAAGTTCTGATCGACCTAACACTCTGATCCAAAGCAAAGCTCTGACAGGAAAAGCTCTGAAGCTCTGCTCTCTGATAAGTCAAAGACTCTTAATCTGATGTTCAAAGAAAGAAAAAGATCTGATCCTGAAGAACACGTATATCAAAGGGAAGTAACAAACTCAGGGGGAGTATCTCTTAACTTTGATTTCTCCTTACTTCTTAACTCTGAAACATTTCCCAGATACCTTTTCACGTTATTTTTCATTTAAAATATCTAGTTTTTGTCATCATCAAAAAGGGGGAGATTGTTAGAACAATGTTTGAATCTAGTACCCTATATTTAAGTTTTGATGATAACAAAGTGAAAAGATATAGTATTTATATGATTCATGTTTGAACTATATGCTGCCTAAAATTACTATGCTCTGACTTGCAGACACGCTGATTAAAATAAGCAAGATCACTTCTTCAGCATCAGAATTTGATTTCATTCACCAGCATCAGAAGTTGCTGAATCAGAACGTCAAGATCAGATGATCAACTCACGTACATGCTGAAGCTTGATGAACAGAACTGCGCGTAAAACACTCTGATACAGAAACATTAGTTCGTCAGCAGCGAAGCAGAATCAGAATGAGCCAAGCCAGAACGTGCATTGAAGAAGCAACGGTACTGTGCATTGAAAGCTAATCAATTCCAACGGCCTCATTCTAGACAAGATCTGCTCAAAAAGGAAAGCTTGTTATTAGCATTGAATCAAGAATATTGCATTCAACGTTCATCTTCTCAAGTGCTATATAAACAAGGCTTCGAAGATTATAATGGCTAATGCTCTCCAAATCTCTACACGCACAAAGCTGAACAATAATCTTCATCTACCAGTTTTGCTAAACCCCAAACTCTGATACTCCATTAGTGTTTAGCAATCTAGTTTCTAAGCTTAATTTGTGTATACATCACAGTTGTGATAAAGTTTTGTAGAAAACATTCACACACATTGTTTTAATATCTTTGTAAGAAAGTGTTGCCTTGACAAACCGGATTGTGGTTTGAATCAAGAAGGCTTTAGCAGTTGTTAAAGCAGTCTGTAATATTCAGTTGAATATAGTGAATTAAGACCTCGTTGGAGAGAGGCGAAATCACCTTGACGGGTGGACTGGAGTAGTTTGAGATCAAACGAACCAGGATAAAAATATCTTGTCAATTGCTTTAAGAATTCAGTTTTACAATTCAACCCCCCCCCCCCCTTATTGTGTTTTTCACCCCTTCAGAATATTCCTGAGGCTTGAGATATATTTAAGTTATTCACCATCATTTGAGAGTAAAGATCTCACTGGTGCTCATAAATTCTAATTATTTAGCTTGATTCAGAGGAATAGTTTGATAAACCATCTTGTGCATCTTTGACCTCTTGAGTTAAATTCAGTGATTTCTTGACTTCAAGCTTATTTCTAGTACGTTTTGTCATCATCAAACCCATTACTTTATCATGGATAGACAAATATTATTTATCTATGAGCTTTGATCACTGCTTGCACATCTCTCAATGAGGTGGTAAAAGGAAAAACATATGGATAAAATTTGGAGCATTTAAACTCCCCCTCGCATGAGCAGAGAGTATACTCTACTCCCCTTGAAAGTACATTTTTCCTCTTTGTCATAATCAAAGAGGTGGATAAAGATACAAGACACAATTTTAAATATGCAAGCACATTGTTAACATAGTCAAACATTTTTAAAAAGGGGACTAAATTGTTTCATTATTTCAAAGATATTAGAATTCAAAGTACATAAAGCTAGAAATTGCAGAATTGAAACAATGCAGAAATGATTGAATTTATACAAACTTAAAAACTGAAACACATTAATGAGACTACATTTCACCATCCTCGTCATCATCAGTGGACATCACTGGATGTAGTTGTCTTAAGTCTTGGATGAAGTGAAAGGCCAAAAAATTGATCTTCTCATTTATTCTCTTTAGTCTTTTGATTATTTCCCTGAGTATGTCTTCAGCATAGGGCATTTCGAGAACAAGTAAGCCTCATTAATTAGACCCCTTAGTTGGTCATTTTTTTAGGTACCTTATTGAATGATTATTTTCATGACCCCTTATATTTAGGCCCTATAAAATTATTATATTTAAAATATTCAGACAATTTTCATGGAAGTTACAACATATGGTGTGTCCGAATTACAATGTCAGAAAAACACTTTGTGTACATTCTTGTATCAGTCCGCAAGAATGTATATAAAGTGTTTTTTTTTAATATTTGTTTGAAAGTGTAGTGTGAAAAATGTTTTGAGTTGTGAGCAAGCAATTAAGAGTTCTTACCCACTAAAGTATGGTCTTTCTTATTCTTTTCCTTCTCCTTTAGAGATAGTACTATCTATATCATTAGTTGGTAGGTAGCTCTATCTATTGGATGTGAAGGGATATGCGTAGGGTCATCGTATGGTCATCGAAGGAAATGTGTAAGGATACTTTAGCAGTTGTATCAAATGGACTATCATCATTTGTTAGTAGGCAACTTGAAGGGACTAGATCATTTTGTAGGCAACTCGAAGGGTCATCGAGGGGTTATGATCTTTATTCAAAATGGACTGTGATGATTTGATCAAGGGTCTTTTGCTTAAGTATCCCCACTTCTGAGGGACGTGACCAATATTCGTAAGGTAACAAGAGATATTACCCTAGAGGTGCAAGTTAAAGAGTGTGTATTTCAATTATTTATCTTGAAAATTAGGGTTTTCTAGATTGTTTTTAGTCTTTCCATACAACCCTAGTTACTAACAGATAAATATGAACAGAAAATTAAAGTGCGGAATGTAAAGTCCTACGCTATTACATGGCTTTGGAGCAGTTACATAATAGAAATTTGTGGGAAATTAAACCTACACTATTACATCCTCGGAGCAGATACATAATAGAAAAAGATACGAGAATGTAAATCTAAATAATTACATTGATACTGCGACCTATACAATTGTCTAAGAAAATTAAATAGAAAAGAGATAAATAAGAAAAGAATGTTATAAAAAATGTTTTGTTTTTGTGTTTTTATAGAAAATAATTTATGTGATAAAAATTAATTAAACTTAAATTATAATTGATCTTAATATTAATTAAAAGATTATTTAATTAATAAAATAAAAATATGTCAAAAAATTCAATTATTAATTAAAAATCCAAACCCTAATTTGTTATGTTTTGAAAAAGATTAGGTTAGTTAATGGTTAATGAAAAAAGAATTAATTAAGAAATATGGTGAAAATAGGGTTAGAAAAAATAAGGAAAAAAGAATGCATGGGGTGGATGTTGAATCCACACCCTGGAAGTCACAGGCACGCGTTGCTTTCCACTAGGCTAAGTTGTTGTTGGTGATTTAGAATAGGAATGAATCAACATAATATTAACTTGCACGTTAGTTTGGAAAAACAACAAAATAATTGCAAGATGTAGGGAACGAACCCACGCTCTCGTGTGATACAAATGCACCATTCACCACCTGCGCCACACTGCCTTTGTGTTATAGAATAGAAACAAATAAATATATAATAAAACATATATCATAGAAGATCTGGAGCCCTAGCTCCGATCGTCTTCTCCGACGAGGCAACAATCCAACCTGCAAAAATAGCAAGATTTAAAGATCAAGAGGGGTTGTGTCCCCCTAATTTGGACCTCCTGAATCCAATGGTAGTGTTATTTTGGCTTGAAAAAGATTGTAACATGAGATACAAATGAAATACTCCAAACATCCCTAAAAATGGCATTTTGTCATTCCTGCATCAAAGCTTGCAAACGATGCGTCAAAATCATTCCAAACATCAAAATGAACATGAATGTATGCATCAAATTAGTTAAATATGCATGAATTACAAGATTCGATTTCAAGAAAATCACCCAAACTGGTATGCTTGTGTGAGCGACTTCTAGCGTGCTACGAGCTTCAAGGATGGTTGGGATGGACTCCTGGTAACTTCAGGAAGATGATAGGGTGCTTGGAATGGATTTAAAGATACTAGAGATAAAGGTTCAAGTTACCCTAATTTTGAGAAAATTTGAGATTTTAAGGGTGTGTTCTTGCGGCAATGTTCGTGTATTTGATGGTCTGAACATGTTATGTATTTATGGGAGAGTGGTTTAGGTCAACAAACATGAATCAAATATTTTTATTTCATGACTGGTGTACCCCAAAAATTTCCTTTTGTGGAAGGAATCTGACGACTACTACTTCAACAGGTAATGAAGGAATATGACGACTACTACTTCAACAGGTAGTGAAGGAATCTTGGATGACTACTACTTCAACAGGTAATGAAGGAATCTGATGACTACTACTTCAACAGGTAATGAAGGAATCTTGGACGACTACTACTTCAACAGGTAATGAACGAATCTGACGACTACTACTTCAACAGGTAATGAAGGAATATGACGACTACTACATCAACAGGTAGTGAAGGAATCTTGGATGACTACTACTTCAACAGGTTTTAATGATAATAACACACTTTCCTTTTGTAGAAGATCTTTGTCTGAAGAAAGCCGTTAGCATTTAATTATGTCTTGAATAATCAGTAACGCTTCAGAGTCTTCTTAGAAAAATTGCTGATAACGCTTCAGAGTGTTGATGACATGGTAAAGATGTCTTTGATCAGAGTCAGAGTGTATTTGTTTAGGCGCAGATTCTGGTCATCAAGCTTCAGCGTATAATCTGGTAGCTTCAGCGTGTAGCACATATTTCTTATCTTCTGATGCTGATTCCATTCTGATGCTGATTCTATTAGAACTTCTGCATATACAAAACATAATTTTAAGGAGCATAATTGTTCTTTATATATATATCTTTGAAATAATTTATTCTTTGTATTTTGTTATCATCAAAACTCTAATGAAGGGTTGTAGAATCAAACTTTGTTCTAACAATCTCCCCCTTTTTGATGATGACAAAAACCAGATTTTTCAATTAGAAATAAAGAATAAAAAGTATAGATTTAAGAAGAAAAACTCCCCCTGAGTTGATTACTTCCCTTAAATTATTTGAATCCTTGAGCATCAGAATTTGACTACGTCTTTCATCAGAGTTTTGTACCTGTTCAAGCTTTTCAGAAGAAAGAAATTAAGTAGATCAGAATGTTTGAGACTTATGTCTCAGTAATCCGTTATTGAAAATATCTTATTCTTTCTCCCCCTTTTTGTCAGTTATCAAAAAGAACATACAATCAGAGCCAAAAAGGATTAATATTAAAATTAGAAGCAACGATAAGACGTTCAGAACAGCAGCAATGTAAAAATTATTACAGATAAGCAGAATTTTAAAAGAGAAATCTAAGAGGGAGGAGGAAGACGCGTGAACAAAGCTTCCAACAAGCCCTTGATCTGGATGTTGGTTTCCTCTTGTTTGGTTAACATGCTCTTGATTTCTGAAATTTTATCATCCTGTTTATCCATCCTTTCCTACATAATAATATCGGATCTCTTCAGTTCTTACAGAGTCTGCCTTTCATAGGAGGAAGCTTGAGAATCTTCAGTAACTGGATGCTTCTCAGAGCATTCTGCAATGTCATCTTTTTGACCCAGTTCTTCTGCAGGAATCATCTGCTCTTGAGCAGTAGTCAGAGTAAGATCTTCTGACTCTGGTTGAACTTTGTCTGCTAGACGATGTTCTGACCAGGGAGCATTGTCCAGAGGGAGAACTTCTTCCTTGAGCAGCTGGCTCAGAACTTGATCTTCAATTACTTTTAGCAGATTACTGAAGTTCTGTTGAACTTGTCCGTAGCTCTGTTCTTGCATCTTATGAGTTTCAGAATTTACCCATTTTCTGAAACTTGTCCAAAGATAATCTAAGGAAGCAGGAGTAATCATTTCAAGACTAGCTTGCTTCAGGGAAGTTATCCACTTCTGCATTTCTGTTTCAAACATCAATAAACTAGTACCAACATCTGGTGGGTTCAGATGGTTTTGGTTTTGGAATGGTTGTTTTGTGGTTTATGGCAGCAAGAAGTTCAAAAACAGTTAAATCAATGACAGTTTTGGCGTTGTCATTTGGATTGTTCTTTGGTGAGGGAGTGGGAGAGTCTGGAATGATTATTGGACTAGTTGGGGAGTTTGGTGGAGTTGATTCTAATGAAGAGGGAATTTGGGGAATATCCAGAATGGTCAGGGGCATACGGATGGCCAGAGGTTCAGTGATTCCAGGAATGGGAATGGTATCAGAATCAACAGTTTGGTTAGATTGAATGTTATGAGGTTCTGGTTCACAGGATTCAGAAGGTTGGACCTTAGAAGTTTGAACTTCTGGTTGTGATAGTTCAGGTTGTGGAGAGGGTGGATGAACTTATTGTTGAGGAGATGGAGGTAGTGGTATTTCTTGTTGTAGAGAGAGGGGGGAATTTCTGATTGTGGTGCTTCTGAAATGGTTTCAGAGTTTGGATTTTCTGGTATGGGAGCAGAAATATTCTGGTCAAAAGTTTCAATATCGGACAGAACTTTTGCAAGTTCTGGTTGAGTTGTTTCAGTATTTGGTTTGATAGGTAGGGAGTGAGTTCCTCTAAGAGTTAGAGTTTCTGAGGGGTCAAACCCTATGTCAAA
Source organism: Vicia faba (assembly GCA_948472305.1). Lineage (NCBI taxonomy): Eukaryota > Viridiplantae > Streptophyta > Magnoliopsida > Fabales > Fabaceae > Vicia > Vicia faba. Next base: position 1,290,391,204 of record OX451735.1, on the reverse strand, counting down.
ATCATCAAATGTTTGAGGGGTAGGAATTTTTGAATGGGTAGGAATTGGTTCATATGTTTGTACAGATACTGAATCTAAAACAGTTACAGAAGAAGGATTACCTCTCTTTTTAGCAGCTTTGGGAGTCCGCTGAGATGATCCTTCTACTGCTGCTTTTATTTTCTTGTTCTTCTTCAGCACAACTTCTGGAGCCTTCTGTTGCAGGTCCTGAATATTTAACTTTGGTGCAGTGCCATCTGCCTTGCATGCATCCAGATATTTGACGATAATCTCAGGCTTGGAATCAATTTCTGAGAACATGGGAAAGTCATCCAGAGGGATTCTTATGCTGGTGATTGTTGCAAAAGAAGTAACACTGGGTTCCTTCTTGATGTTCTCAATAATCTTCATCTTCTTCAGATTCTTCGCATTCAAAGGCTTTCCAGCAGTTGCCTCTAAAGAGCTGATTTCCTGTGCTTCTGTTAGATGCTCTATCAGCCTATTCTCTGTCAGAATATCGGATATGAGCCTTCCAAGGGGTATCCAATCCCTTTTGGTGCACTCATCTTCTCTAGTCTCCTTAACACTAGTCCTCAGATGATTGAACATAAAATGAGCCAGATTCACCTTAGTCTTCTGGGAGATGAAGTAGATCAAAAACTGCTGATTAATGTTGATGTAGTCAGGAGAGCTGGTTGGCTTCCTGTGGTTTATGCATCCCAGAATAATCTTAGCCCATATTCTCTGATGGTCCTTCAGATCCCTTATCTTACTGGAGGGAAGACCCATAGTGAAAATTTCTCTAGCAATTGAAGCGACATCAGCACATCTTTCAGCCATGTCTATACACCTTACGCCACCACCATTGTAGCCTATCAATCTTGCAATAAGGTCTTCAGTTATGACTATCTTCTTCCCCATTACATACGAAGTAACTTGATGGTTGGAGGATGAAGCATGAATCCAAAATTCCTTCACAAGGATTGGGAACGTTGGACCTAGTAGACGGTCAAAATACCTGTTCCATCCTTGAGCCTTTACTTCTTCAGAAAGATTGAACCCATTTTCTTGAAGACTTTCAAAGTCCACAATCAATTTTGAGAGTACTTCTAGGTTGTCAATGGGCGTGAGGAGAGTTCTGAATGGTTCTTCATATTGTTCTGTGGATTCTATTCTCTGAGTACTGGAAGTTGGGTTGCTTGAGGAAGCCATGTTCACACAGAAAATTTGAGAAGAAAATGAAACGGTTTTGAAAAAGATGCAGACTGAAAACAATTAGATTATAGAGAAAGTGAAAGTGAAAGAGTGTAAAGAGTGAGAAATGCGTTTAAATAGATTTTGAAAACGTAAACTGCAAGAGAGAGAAATAAATTGTAATGATTATAAGCATTAATGACAACTGATTTTTGGGATTCAGAAAGATATTGGAACGATTACCCATGACATGTGTCTCAATGCATCCAATCAGCGCTTTTGACCTTTCAGAAAAATGAACGCGTGTTCAGCCTCAGAAGGTAGCTGATGAATGGATGACAATTGTTTGCTTACGTGAACATCACACTTCTATCCTTGAAATGAAACGCTCAGATCTTCATGGATAGATTCTGATACAATCTGGACTTCTAAAATTTTGAAGGCAGGTTGATCAGCAGTTCACAGAAAATAACAAAAATCCTGAGGATTAAGATATGTAAATAAAATGTTTATTCTGGGCAAAGCTTCATGCTGAGATGTTTCATAATGAAGTTAAACTTATCTTCAGAAAGAGGTTTTGTAAAGACATCAGCACATTGATGGTCTGTGTCAATGAATTTTAGATTGAGAATCCCTTTCTGAATATAGTCCCTAATAAAATGATGTTTTATTTCTATATGCTTAGCCCTAGAATGCAAAATAGGATTTTTACTGAGACAAATAGCAGAAGTATTATCACAGAGGATATGGATGTTACTCTCAAATATATTGAAGTCCTCAAGTTGACTTTTCATCCAGAGCATTTGCGTGCTACATCCAGCTGCTGCTATGTATTCAGCTTCTGCTGTTGATAGAGCTATTGTGGATTGTCTTTTGCTGGACCATGAGATCATATTTTCTCCCAGAAACTGGTAGCTTTCAGAAGTTCTTTTACGTTCTACTTTGTCTCCAGCAAAATCAGCATCATAGTATCCTACTAAGCTGTAATCACTTGATTTTCTATAAAACAAACCCAGATTAGCAGTACCTTTCAGATACTTGAAAATTCGCTTAACTGCTATTAAGTGAGATTCTCTAGGATCTGATTGGAATCTAGCACAAATGCAAACACTAAATAGAATGTCAGGCCTTGAAATCGTCAGATAGAGAAGAGAACCAATCATACCTTTGTAGACCTTCTATTCTACCTTTTTACTTACCTCTACTTTTTCCAGAATGCACGTGGGATGCATTGGAATCCTTGATGGCTTACATTCTGAGAGATCAAATTTCTTCAGAATTTCTCTGACATATTTGCTCGGATGAATGTAAGTTCCTTCTGGAGTTTGATTAATATGAATGCCCAGAAATAATTTTAGTTCCCCATTAGGCTCATCTCAAATTCTGCCTGCATACATTTAGCAAACTCTCTTCCCAGAGAGGGTTTAGTGGATCCAAATATGATGTCATCAACATAAATCTGACATACTAATATGTCATTCTTAACTGTCTTACAGAACAAATTTGTGTCCACTTTCCCTCTGGTGAATTCCTTTTCTAACAGGAATTTACTTAGTCTTTCATACCAAGCTCTGGGAGCTTTTTTCAGACCATAGAGTGACTTCTTTAGTTTGAAAACATATTCTGGATTTTTGGAACTTTCAAAACCAGGGGATTGGTGCACATATACCTCTTCTTCTATATAGCCATTTAAGAATGCACCCTTGACATCCATCTGATACAGAGTGATGCCTTTATTAACAGCAAATGAAATTAAAAGTCTGATAGATTCTAACCTAGCGACTGCAGCAAAGGTTTCTGTATAGTTTATCCCCTCTTGCTGACTATAACCTTGTGCTATCAACCGTGCTTTGTTTCTGATGATTTCACCTTGTTCGTTCAGTTTGTTTCTGAACACCCATTTTGTACCTATGACGTTGAATCCTTTTGGTTCGGGAACCCGATCCCATACGTCATTTCTTGTAAATTGATTTAGCTCCTCTTGCATTGCCAGAATCCAGTCATTATCCAGAAGTACTTCATCAATTGTTGTTGGTTCAATCAGAGAAACCAGTCCCATGATGGATTCTTCAAAGTTTCTGAAGGTAGATCTTGTTCTGATTGGATCTTCCTTCCTTCCTAAGATTGTTTCTTCTGGGTGATCAATGCTGCTTCTGGATGGTCTTTTCTGGAGTTGATCAACAGAAGGTGCTGGGTTACTTGCAGTGACTCTTTCTGATGTTAAGGGAGTGTATTTGTTGAGAGCCTCTGATGAGTTGTCTTCAGTACCTGTGAGTTCAACTTCCATACCTGCAAGGAATTTATTCTACTTTGACTTTTAAGAGTCAAGATTATCATCAAACCGAACACTGATTGACTCTTCAACAATCTGTGTTTCTGTATTGTATACTTTGTACCCTCTTGAGCGTTCAGAGTATCCTAACATAATACACTTGTGTGCTTTAGAGTCAAACTTGTTCAAATAATTTTTTTTATTCAAAATAAAACATGTACATCCAAATGGGTGAAAATAAGAAATGTTGGGCTTTCTGTTCTTCCATAATTCATATGGAGTCTTTTCCAGAATAGGTCTTATGGAGATTCTATTCTGAATGTAACATGCTGTGTGTATTGCTTCTGCCCATAAGATCTTAGCTACGTTAGTCTCGTTGATCATGGATCTGGCCATTTCTTGTAGTGTTCTATTCTTTTGTTCTACAACTCCATTTTGCTGGGGAGTTCTAAGACAAGAGAAATCATGCAGAATGCCTTTTTCATTAAAGAATAATTCAAAATATTTATTTTCAAATTCTCCACCATGATCACTTCTGACATTGACGATTCTAAGATCTTTTTCATTCTGAACTTGGTTGCAAAAGGTAACAAACACAGAGTGTGACTCGTCCTTGTGCCTTAAGAACTTTACCCATGTCCATCTGCTATAGTCATCTATGATTACTAACCCATACTTCTTGCCACTGACTGAAACAGTTTTTACTGCACCAAATAAGTCAATGTGCATAAGTTCTAATGGCTTAGAGGTGGAAACAACGTTTTTGGATTTGAAAGCAGGTTTTGCAAACTTGCCTTTCTGACATGCTTCACACAGAGCATTTGAATTGAACTTCAAGTTAGGAAGTCCTCTGACCAGATTGAGTTTGTTAATCTGAGATATTCTTCTTATACTAACATGTCCCAATCTTCTGTGCCAGATCCATTGCTCGTTGTTGACAGACATAAGACATTTTACATTCTGCCTTTTGAGTTCAGAAAGTTTGATTTTATAAATGTTGTTTTTCCTCTTTCCATTAAATAGGATAGTCCCATCTTTCTGACTAACAGCTTTGCATGAATTTTTGATTGAAGATTATATCATAATCGTTATCACTTAATTGGCTTATGGATAACAGGTTATGCATTAATCCATCAACTAATAAAACATTACTTATAGAGGGAAGATTTCCATTACCTACTGTTCCAGAGCCAATGATATTTCCCCTCTGATTGCCTCCAAAGCCTATGTGGCCTCCAGGCTTAAGTTCCAGGCTTTGGAACATATGTCTTCTTCCCGTCATGTGTCGTGAGCAGCCAGAGTCCAGGTACCATGACTGGTGTCTTTGCTTTTCTCCTAAAGATATCTGCCACATGTATTATTTTATCCTTAGGTACCCACATTTTCTTGGGTCTTGATTTGTTAGTTTTACCAAAATTCTGTTTGAATTTTGGTTTGACAGAGTAATCACTACTTGTATATTTTATGTCATGTGTGTACCCATATATAAAGTGTGAATCAAGTGGAGGAGTATGTTTTATAACTAAATCCGTGGCATTTTTTGGTGAAGGAACCTTACCTTGATATCCTATCCCTTTTCTTCCATTTCTGCTAACTCCATAGATCATTGAAGCCATTTTGCTTCTGTCTATGTTTTTAGCCAGAAACTTCTGAAAGCTGTGATCATACTCTTTGATGATCTCATCAGCATTGCTGGGAGTTTCAGGGATTATTTCCTTCTGAGAGTTTTGCAATTTGTTTTCTAATTTTGTAATTTTATCTTTTAGATCAGAATTCTCCATTTTGAGACTCTCAGTCTTATCAGAGTCAGAAGTAAGATTCCTTTTCAGGTTTCTGAATTTGACTCTGAACTGCTGATACCTTTCCAGAATTTCATTAAGACTTTCAGCTAGTTCAGCCTTAGTAAAGTTTATAGTAAAGTCAAGGAATACCTCTTCTGTATCTGATTCTGAGTCTGAACCAGAAGCTTCACTGTCTTCAGATACGTTTGCCATGAGAGCTATGTTTGCTCTTTCATCATCTGATTCTGAGTCAGCTTCAGATGTGTTAGAATCATCCCATGTAGCCATGAGACTTTTCTTCTTTTCCTTTCCGAACTTCTTTTTGGGATTCTCCTTCTGAAGCTTTGGGCAATCACTTTTGTAGTGCCCTTGCTCATTACATTCATAGCAGATAATGTCTTTGTTGTTTGGCTTTCTGTATTCTGAAGAGCCTTCAGATCTTTTGTGTCCAGAGGAGGATTCTGACCTTCTGTATCTGGAGGAAGGTTCATTCTGATTTTCTGATCTTCTGGGATTCCTGAACTTCCTTTGCCTCTGTTTCCACAGTTGGTTCACCCTTCTGGAGAGGAGAGACAGTTCATCTTCTTCTGATGAGGATCCATCAGAGGTTTCTTCCACAACCTGCAAAACTTTGGAGTCAGATTTTCTGTTAGATTTTAAAGCTAATGGCTTACCTTGCTTTTGAGGTTCATGTGCTTCTAGCTCTATCTCGTGACTTCTGAGGGAGCTGATAAGTTCCTCCAGAGAGATTTTGTTGAGATCCTTGGCTAGCTTAAACGCTGTGACCATTGGCCTCCACTGTTTTGGCAGGCTTCTGATGATCTTTTTAACGTGATCAGCAGTGGAATATCCTTTGTCAAGAACTTTTAGACCAGCAACAAGAATTTGGAATCTTGAAAACATAGCTTCTATTGATTCACTATCTTCCATCTTGAATGCCTCATACTTCTGAATAAGCGCAAGGGCTTTGGTTTCTTTGACTTGAATGTTGCCTTCATGCGTCATTCTCAGAGAATCAAACATATTCTTGGCAGTTTCTCTGTTTGATATTTTCTCATATTCTGAATATGAGATGGCGCTAAGAAGAATTGTTCTGGCCTTGTAATGATTTCTGAATTCACGCTTTTGCTGATCAGACATCATTTTCCTGTCAATCTTCTGACCATGTACATCCACTGGGTGCGTGTATCCATCAGTCACCATGTCCCACAGATCAGCATCATGGGCCAGAAAGAAACTCTCAATTCTGTCTTTCCAGTAGTCAATGTTTTCTCCATCAAATACTGGAGGTTTGCCACTGAATCTGTCCCTTTCTTCATTGTTGTCATTGCTGATGTTTTGACTTGGTCCTGCCATTGTGTTTTTCTAATCCTGGATCTTGTACTCACACGGTTAAGTGTTGAAACTCACAACAAGGCGCTCTGATGCCAATTGAAGATGTGAAAAACACAAGAAGGGGGCGTTGAATTGAAAACTAAAATCTAAAACAAATTAATGACACAGTATATTTATCCTGGTTCATTTGATCTCAAACTACTCCAGTCCACCCGTCAAGGTGATTTCGCCTCTCTCCAACGAGGTCTTAATCCACTATTCTCAAAGGATTACAACAGCTACTTTAACAACTGTTAAAGTCTTCTTGAGTACAACCACAATCCGGTTAATCTCAAGGAACTTCTTTTACAAATAATTGAACAAGAGTGTGTTGTTGTTTTCTTACAAAATTGTATATCACAACTGTGATAATTACACAAAATAAGCTTGGAATAAAATGAATTTGCTAAAGCTTTGAATATGCGTGGTTTGGATAGCTTAGCAAATTTTGAGTGCGTAAGTACGTGCTTCTTTTCACAAGCAGAGTTGTTTATATAGGCAAGCAAAGACAAGTTGTCCATAAAGCAGGTTTTAATGATAATAACACACTTTCCTTTTGCAGAAGATCTTTGTCTGAAGAAAGTCGTTAGCATTTAATTCTGTCTTGAATAATTAGTAACGCTTCAGATTCTTCTTAGCAAAATTGCTGATAACGCTTCAGAGTGTTGATGACATGGTAAAGATGTCTTTGATCAGATTCAGGGTGTATTTGTTTAGGCGCAGATTCTGGTCATCAAGCTTCAGCGTATAATCTGGTAGCTTCAGCGTGTAGCACATATTTCTGATCTTCTGATGCTGATTCCATTCTGATGTTGATTCCATCAGAACTTCTGCATATACAAAACATAATTTTAAGGATCATAATTATTCTTTATATATATCTTTGAAATAATTTATTCTTTGTATTTTGTTATCATCAAAACTCTTATCAAGGGTTGTAGAATCAAACTATGTTCTAACACAAAGAACCATAATGTAAAGCAAACAAAACAAACAAAGGAAAGCAAGTAAAGGTGATCTAGCCCTAAGGTAACCCCACTTTTAAGTTATCCTCAGCTGAGTCGCCAGTTCTGTAACACGGTGGAAGAACTGACTTGGGTGTTTTGTGTTTGATCGAAATTGTTGCGGATAGCAAGAGTCGCCACTGACTTTTCTTTTATCCAAAAGGAAAGGTTGAAAAGAACAGGAAAGACCTTTCGAGATTATTTCTTGAGTTCGGGGGGTAGGTTATGAAAAGGGAAGGTGTTAGCACCCTTTTCATCCGTAGTTATCTACGGGCTCTTAGTTGCTTACTAGATCACTTAATTTTTGTTTGAAAATGTGTTTGTGGTGTGGGTTTTGAAAGTATTTTGAAAAGGAATGTCTTTGTAATGGTTCTCGTCTCTATAAGAATGCGTACAAAGTGTTTCGTCTTTTGAAAATGTTTCAAGTGAAAGTGTTGGTGTATGAAATGTTTTTTGTTGTGAGCAAGCGAGCAACTAGGAGCAACCTAACTACTCAAAAGGTCTTAAATGATATTTTCCTCCTCCATTAGATGTTGCTATCTTACCATTGATTTGATAATAAGCCCCTTCATTGGATGTGAATGGACGAGTGTGGGACGTTTGTATAGTCATAGAAGGCAACATATGGGACGTTTTAGCAATGTCGTTTGGGGACTAGATCGTTTACCAAAGGCAACATTGAGGGTCATCGAGGGACTACGATCTTTTATCGAGGGTCTTTGCTAAAACGCCCATATTCGAGGGACACGACTATTTTTCTAAGGTAACAAGTGTAATTACCCTAAGGGTGCATATGTGAATGGTGTGTTTGATTTGTATGCATTTAGTCTTTGATTAGGGGTTGTCTACTTGTTGTTTTTATCTTGCCATACATCCTAATTACTAACAATGTATGAAAGCAATAAAAATGCGGAAAATAAATCCTAAGCTATTACATAATTTTAGGGATGGGGATACATATTTACAAATGGGTATTGCAAGAATTTAAATCCTAATTATCTACTACAACCATATTGAATTGTACAATACAAGAAAAGGAAAGGATTTGTTTTGAAAAGGGTTTTTTGTCTTAATAAATTAAAAGAAAAAAATAATTAGTTAATAAAAAGAAAACATTTCTTATGTCTTTTTTATATTAATAAAAATATTATTAATTCTAAAAATAATAAAAATAAGAAAGAAATGGAAAAATAACGAAAACAGGATCAGCATGTTGCTGGAAAAAAATGAGAGGGACCAGAAGTTCTGATGCTAGGCACGCTGTAGTTCAAAAATAAACGTTAGAGGAAACTAGAAGTTCTGGGTTGCTGCACGCTGAAGTTTTGGGTGTTAAAACAGTGAGGAAAACCTAGAAGTTATGTGTGCCGTGTTACAACAGTGAGAAAGACCTAGAAGTTCTGTGTGTTGTGTTACAACAGTGAGAAAAACCTAGAAGTTATGTGTGCTCTCTTACAACAGTGAGAAAAACCTAGAAGTTATGTGTGTTGTGTTACAACAGTGAGAAAAACCTAGAAGTTCTGGGTGATGTGTTACAATAGTGAGAAAAACCTAGAAGTTTTATGTGTTATGTTACAACAGTGAGAAAAACCTAGAAGTTTTGTGTGTTCTGTTGCAATAGTGAAAAAAGCCTAGAAGTTCTATGTGTTGTGTTACAACAGTGGGAAAAACCTAGAAGTTATGTGTGTTGTGTTACAATAGTGAGAAAAACCTAGAAGTTCTGTGTGTTGTGTTGCAACAGTGAGAAAAGCCTAGAAGTTCTGTGTGCTGTGTTAACTATGTGAGAAAATCCTAGAAGTTCTAGTGTTACACTTCACCTCCTTCCTTGCATTAGCCAGAGCATCTGCAAATTGTTCATTTCTCAACAAAAATTAAAAAAATAAAAGCACAACAGTTTATAGAAGTTCTAGTCCTAATTATGAGCCTAGTTTTCTTCAAGAAGTTCTGATCCACAGTTTTTCTACTTAGGAAATGATATGTATAGTCTCAACACTATGATATCTATATTTTTAATGATGTTCTGAATGAAAAGTTCAAAGTCAGGATGACTTACCTTGAATCTGAAGTGTGTGTTTGGGACTTGAGTTGTTGCCTTCGAATGTTCTGGGGTTAGCAAGAAACGGAACAGAAGTGTTATGTTCTTTGATTTGAAGGGAAGAACAAGGGTATTGTTTTGAGAATTATGGGTTTAAGAGTGTTTGAGTGTTTTCTTCTCTCTCTTTTTGTATTCAATAACTCTCTCCCCAAAAGCCAGTCCCCTAGATGCATGGTGGAACAATTTATTTATAGATGATTTTGTTGTGGTTTTGGGGGGAAAACAAATGGGATTTGAAACTTTTTGGAATATTGTTTCATTGCTTTTTAAATACAGCTTTTATGTGCTAATTTAATGCAAATATGGGGTTTGAGAAAATGCAGGCGTGGATTGGGTCAGTAGCAATTTTGGAGTGTTGTGGCAGCTGGATGTAGGACTGGGTCATAGCAGTACAGAAGACTGTTCAAAATGAGGTTTTGGGGCTTGGTGATGTTCTGATCGAAGAGTGGAAAGACCAGAGTGAGATTCGAAGGGTGATGTTCTAATCAAAGAGTAAAGCATAGTCTCCATATGCTGAAGGATGAGACTTGAAATTTCATGTTTTGATCGAAGAACACAACTTCCATATGTTGAAGAATGAGATTCGAAGGGTCATGTTCTGATCGAAGAGTAGAGATTCTATATGTTCTGATCGAAGGGTCATGTTCTGGTCGAAGGTTCATGTTCTGATTGAAGAGTAGAGCTTCTATATGTTCTGATCGAAGGGTCATGTTCTGATCGAAGGGTCATATTCTGAATCACTTTTGCAAATTCTGATTGTACTTGTGCGGAAACTGACCTAGAAGTTCTGTCCAAATTCTGACTTAAAAATGCTTAGAATTTACTAAGTGTTTTAGCTTCAAGGATGTCTTCATGGATTTATAACTTGAAATCTCAGCCTTTCTAGAAGAAGTTATATTCTGCAATGTTTTAGATCTCATTGAGATCTATAACTTTCATGTCAGAAGTTCTGATTGAATCATCTTGCATCATGATGAAAATCTGGCCCAAAGTTATGAAATCATCATATTTTCTTAACACTTAGAAAATTTTCTAAGTGTTTAGAAATTTAACTTTTCAAAGTAATCTTTGACTTTTTATTTCTTGATGAACCAACTTCATGTCTTGATGAAATATGATTTTTGAAACTTGATTTTGATCAAAAAGTCAAAGTTTGACTTTTTAGTGTGCATTTGACCATTTTTCCCTTGTGAATGTCTTTCTTGGAAAATTGTAATCCGAGACATAAAACTTGACAGAAGCAATCCTGAGGGTCCAGGATGATCCCTGAAAGTCATTTGAGAATGTTAGTAGTCCACCTGTCTTTGCGCAAACTCAAACCCTAATTTGAAGCATCGGTGTGAGGAGACGTCTTGACCTAGTCAGTACTTTGCACAAGCTTGAGTCATCAAAGATGTTTGTGGAAAATACCTTGAGAAATGAGTGGGAAAATTTTGGGGTACAACACCCACATACACAAACTCTTTTTTAAAGACAAAAAACACTTTGTATACGTTCTCACTGAAACTAGAAACATTACAAAGTTCTCCGCACTAAGGCATCTTTTCAAAATATCTTCAAAACACACTTACACAAAAAAGCATTTTCAAAGTGAGCTAGCAACTAATAGCCCATAGATAACTACGGATGAAAAGGGTGCTAAAACCTTCCCTTTCCATAACCTACCCCCCTTACTCAGAAAATAATCTCAAAAGGTCTTTCATATTCTTTTCACCCTTTCCTTTGTTGGATAAAAGAAAAGTCGGTGGTGGCTCTTGTTAACCGCAACATTTGCGAATAAAAATTCAAAACCAGTAAAAGTCAGTTCTCCCACCGTATCACGGGTTTTATCAGTAAGAAAAGAAAAGGGTCTTGGAGAAGAGAGAGATACATAGAAGCTGCAACATAGAGGAAAGGTTGGAATTTTGATCGTAGAGTAGAGAAACCTTCAATCCAAGGTAAGGGTGGAGTTCTGACTCTATAATAGGGTATGTGATGAGTGGTATGTGGGATTGGGTTTGTAGAATTGTTTTTGTTTATGTTTGAAATTTTATATATTGTTGCTTGATGGGAAATCAATGAATTAGAGGTGAATAATGATGCCCAAATGATGTGTAATTGATGTAGAAATATATGATGGTAATAGATGATGATTACCTATGATTTGATGACGTTTTAAGACCCTTAATGTAGTGAAATCACAGAAAATCACAATAAAATGCAGAAAAAACCATGTTTTAGGAGTTTGAGTCGACTCAAACTGAAGGGGGTCGGCACGACACAACCCGCGAGGCAAGGAAGTGTTGTCACGCAGTTTTGTGTCGACTCATAGTTCTTTTGCGTATACTCATTCTTTTCATCGACTCATACAGGGTTTTGCGTCGACTCATACAGCAAGTTTTCTGGCAGATTTTGTAACGACCATAACTTTTGAACCGTAACTCCGTTTGATGCGCCATTCGAAGCATTGGATAGCTAACACAATGAAATATATTTATAAGGAGTAAAATTAAGGATAAGAAGGATAATTATAGTATCCAAGTTAGGATAGAGCTAGTTTTCCCGCCTTGAATCGCTATGATGTTTTGTGGTGATGAAGTATGATAATGACATGACGATATTATGATAATGCTTGGTTCATAATAATAATAATATTAATAATAATGATGTAGTATTATAGTATAATAATTTGTAGAAGTTTTGTAATTATAAATAATCATTTAGATTATTAATTAACCAGTATAGTCGAGAATTGTCTAAATAATTATGGGGCAATATAAAGTTGTAGGCTATGCCCAATGTTGATTCATTGATTAGTTGTTGCTAAGTTGTAGGCTTATGGCCAGTGTTGAATTATTGCTAAGTTGTAGGCTTATGGCCGGTATTGAATTGTTGTTAAGTTGCGGTTGAAATGTTGTCGTTATGTCGTTGTTGTTGAATGGTTGATGTTGTGTTGTTGTTGTGTTTCATATGTTGTCGCATACATAGCATATCAAGTTGGGAGCTCATGCTCTGTAAGTTGGTCTGGATTGGAAAATATTAAGTTGAAGGCTTATGCCTTGTTGATGCCTCTATTAATTGGAAGATTATTAAGTTGGGAGTTCTGCTCCAATGGTACCACATGCATGTGCATTGTATAAGTCGCATTCTGCATTACATTCTTGTTGTTGTATGGATGAATCGGTTATGTTTAAGAGTTGTGAAGCGGTGATCTTTATATGCACCGATTCTAACACATTATTTATCATACATTTTATTATATGGTTTGATATCTCACCCCGTATGTTTGAATGTTTCCCTTTGTTGGTAACGTGCAGGTAATCAAGAAGGATAGTTATTACCTTTGTTAGTCTGAGTCGGTGTAGTCGCTCTGGTACGTAGCACTCGGAGGGATGAACGCATGTTTTCTTTATTGTTGATTTGCATTATGTTGCTGAATTTTTAAGTAGTTTTCATTAAAGACTTGTTGTCTTAAAGCCGTTTTGAGTTGAATAAAATGTTATAATGTTTTCAGTTGAATTGTGAATCCGCTGCATAGTAATGAAAGTTGTTTCATTTTTAAAGACTAAACCGGTTGTTATCGGTTCATCCGAATTTTATGTGTTATGTATCTGATCTATAAGTGATCGAATGTCATTGTTTAAAAGTCAAAAGTGTAACATTCCATATATTGTGGAAGTTTTGAAACTCTGATTTTATATAATACTTTGGGTAGGAATGGGGTTTATCCAATCCGTTGGGGCCAGTAGAGAACATGTTCCCTACGTGCTTCTCAACCGAGGACACGTCACCAACCCAACTTGCACACCTCACATGACTAGCAGAACCGCTTTGCCTTTTGTAATGGCAAGTTCATCCACTACCTGTGAAGTGCGAAGCGGTTGACCCTGGACGGCTTCTCACTTTTCCCTATTCTATCTCTTTCATTTTGTTTATTCCGCCTCTTTTCCCCCACAAATACTAACACATTCTTTATCCTCTTTCTCCCTCATCTATGTCTGCAAATCTGAGTCCTTCGCCACCACCATAAGTTCCATTGTGAATTGTCATCAAACTTCTTCCACCCATCTCAATGAAATCTCATTCATGCAGTTGTTGACGCAGTATTTTCTTCTCACCATTTGTGTTTCATTTTCCTTTTCATCCAAGTTGATAAGTAGTTTACTAGAAACCATTTAGATTTCCATAGAAAGTTTGGTTTCCTTTTCACTAAAATGTCAATGTTTATGAGTTTTTTTTGGGTTATTGCTTGCTTTTTTTTTCCAGGCAGATCAAGAGGAAACCGAAGATATCAAACTTCTTGCTCAATGGAAGAGAAAGAAAGGTGGATTTAGAGCTACCATATTTATTTTCAGTGAGAAAAATATTTAATAGAAAAACTTGGTTGATTTTGTTATTTTTTGTTGTTGTTTTTGTCGATCTAGAGATTTAGTCATAGCTAAGTGAAAATTTGCATTACAGAAAAGAAAAAAGGCATGGAGGAGAGGGAGACAGTCTTTTATCAACATTGTAAGAAAATAATCTAAGTTGATTTCTTATTTTGTTTTGATGATCTATTCATATCAAATATTTTCATGTTATTTCTTACTGATAAGGCTCAATTGTATTCCTATCCTAATGAGTTAACTCGGCTTCATTTTAGTTATAGTCACTGTCATATAAATGAGTTAACCCAGCTTCATTTTTCTTATAGTTTCTCTCTTGCTGATTCATTTTTCATCATGTTGTATTTTTTCAGTGTTTTGCTTTGATGACTGGAGTTTGTTAGGAAATTTTCTACAATCGTTGATCTGTTATAAACGAAAACCTCAAGGCTTTGATGACTGGAGTTTGTTGAGAAATATAAAGATCATGTCCACTCTTTTATGAAAAGGCACATGCTAAGTTAAAGAAGCAGTATGTTGTGTTTGATGAGATGGTTTTGAGAAAGATTCTCGAAGGACTTTTGAAAGACAAAAATAAATATTGAAGGGCTGACAAGTATGTTGTAGTCGGGTTTCTCCGATGCTGTTATATGTTTTGCTCATATAAATGTAGGAATTAAAGCTTCTTGGAATACTACTAATGTTCATGTTGGTTCATCTATAGTTGTCTTTGGTTTAGGTGAAGTTGGTCTTGCTGTAAGTTTCCTCAGTTTCTGATGTATATGTACATCTTTTTCTCTGATATAAACTTAATACAGTTTTTGTTCAATGTACTGAAGTCTTTCCACCATCAATAAAACATGGGTTCAAAAAACCTCAATTTAAAATGCTCATTGGCCAGGTTGGAGAAGGGACACAAATCAGAGGTGCTTCTAAAATAATATGCTTTTAGAGGTTTCTAAATACCTTTTACTTTTACTTATTACTCTATAAATTTAGCAAAGTTTGTGTAACTTTCAATTAACTTTTTCTTTATTGAAATCAGCCCTAGAGAGTACATGATGTTTTGCGCCCACTCTATGAATCATCCAAGCTACTAGCTTAGAGAACAACTATGCAGGAAGAAAAACACACTTGTGGCAGATTTCTCAAGGTTGTATAATTTCATAATTATGATGCAACTAGCATTCACATAAAAGAAACCTTTTACTAGAATTAGTACCAAGTAATCAAGAAGATGAAGACTGTTTTCAGATTCCAAAGCACTAAGATTCTATATATACAGGATAGCTACAACAATATGAGTGTTTCTTGTAAAGTAGTTTATCCATGCACCTATCTAACACTTCCATATATAATTCCATCTCCATGAAGCTTATTCAACCTTTGTTACTACTCTAACAATCACTTTCCTCTAGCCTTTTCCAAGTCAGGAAGATCTACAAAAAAATATCACTCATGTTCCATGGTTAAGCTGTAGGATTCATGTTGAAGCTTAGAGGCAATGAAAGTAAACAAACCATGAGGCTCACACTTCACAGAAACATCCTTGGCATCAGTAAGAGAAACAGTCAGGTAAAGCTTGTCAGAATGCTGCACCCACAGAACTTCAGGATGGCGACTACAGTTTTTCAACTATAGAGGGTTTTGCAATAGTATATGTAACCGCAATCTGAGCCACAACTGTTACAAGCAGAGTTTAGCCTAATTCATTCCTACAAAACAACGGTAAGATGGGAGTGTCTTTATATAAACTATTTTCAGATTCTATCGATAATCAATGCGGAATTTTAGTATTTCCCAATATACCCCTCATGCAAGCACTATTGAGCTTGGTGCATAGATATAAATGGTAAGTGACATAGTCTGTGATATCATCTTAAAATTATAGTTTAACCTGATTTTGTATAAAAAAAGCTTAATGGTGACACACGGTTGAAAATAAACTTACATGGAAATCCAACCCAGTAGTTAAAAATGGAACCTACATACAAAACAAAATTACTAATCTTATCTTAAATTAGTTGCGCGCCAAATTTAACAAATCATAAATGGATTACAGATAGAAAGAAAAATTAAAATTTAAAAAAAATCATTCCAGATCCCAACTTTCTGTGCATTATCCAAAAATAGCAATTAATGATATTTCATTACTATATATAAAATTCAAAACAATAACTCCATATCTATCACTTTTTCCCAACTTCTAAATCCCACGCCTCTCTCTATCTCTCCAATTCTAAAATATGATGTCTTCGTCGCAAAAGATTCTTGTAACCGGTGGGGCTGGTTTCATCGGTGCTCACACCGTTGTTCAGCTTCTCAAAGATGGGTTTCATGTTTCCATCATTGATAATTTTGATAATTCTGCTATGGAAGCAGTGGACCGCGTTCGTGAAGTTGTCGGTTCAAACCTTTCTCAGAATCTTGAATTCACACTGGGAGATATCAGGAATAAAGATGATTTGGAGAAACTCTTCTCAAAAACTAAATTCGACGCAGTGATTCATTTTGCTGGGTTAAAAGCAGTTGGTGAAAGTGTTGCAAATCCTTGTCGTTATTTCGATAATAATCTCGTTGGCACAATCAATCTCTATGAAGTTATGGCTAAGCACAATTGCAAAAACATGGTTTTCTCATCATCTGCAACGGTTTATGGCCAACCTGAAAAGATGCCATGTGTGGAGGATTTCAAGTTACAAGCAATGAACCCTTATGGACGGACGAAGCTTTTCCTTGAAGAAATTGCGCGTGATATTCAGAAAGCTGAGCCTGAATGGAGAATCATTTTACTGAGATACTTCAATCCAGTTGGGGCACACGAAAGCGGTAAACTCGGTGAAGATCCTAGGGGCATCCCAAATAACCTCATGCCTTATATACAGCAAGTAGCCGTTGGAAGATTACCCGAGCTCAATGTATACGGTTATGATTATCCTACAAGGGATGGCTCTGCAGTACGGGACTATATCCATGTGATGGACTTAGCAGACGGTCACATTGCTGCCTTGAGAAATCTTTTCACAACGGAAAACATAGGTTGTACTTCTTACAATTTGGGAACTGGTCGTGGTATATCCGTGCTTGAAATGGTTGAGGCATTTAATAAAGCTTCTGGCAAGAAAATCGCATTGAAATTGTGTCCAAAAAGGCCAGGAGACGCTATCGAAGTTTACGCATCTACAGAGAAAGCCGAGAGAGAACTCGGTTGGAGGGCCAAATATGGTGTAGAGGAAATGTGCAGGGACCAGTAGAATTGGGCAAAGAACAACCCATGGGGTTACTTGGGGAAGCCTTAAATCAGCTTGATAAATACACTACTCATCTACTGATATTTTCTATACAAATAGACCTCCTATTGTTAAAGAGTACTTGAAACTTGTTTAAATCAAACTCTAATTCTAATGTGATTCTCCGCTATTTAAAACCAACATTCAATATCTTAATAAAAATAATTTTATGAAAATAATTTGCTTTTTACCATGTATGATAGACTTCAGCGCATTATATAAGCATCATTAACTTACTCCAGAAAGAATTCATGTTTCAATAACCGTTAAAAATCATTAGAAAACAAATAACCACATGGAGAAGGAAAACAAAGCATAACAAAAAAAAAAACTTATTTAAACTAAACCAAATCAAACCTTAATCATGCATGGACAAAGCTAGTAAAATGTATTTATCAAAGCTTAAAATACATACATGTCATTTCCCTCAAAATAAATGAAAATGGTAAAAAAAAAACATATTGTGAAGACAATACAAAATAGTGAAACATGTAAAAAAAACACAATCAACAATAAAGAAAGTAAAGCATTATGATAGTTGATATGTTTCACAAAGTGACACTTACATAACATTTAAAAGAGAAATTTGAAGATAGCTTGGCTGAAACATTTAAAAAGAGGGAAAAAAACATGTATGGAAAGATGGAATAGAGATTCAAAATAGAGAAAAGTGAAACACCTTTAAATGAGATATTTTGTCTCTGCAAATTAATTACACGTCATTCTAACTTATTAAATTTAAATTGAATGTCTATACACATGATTCTATTATAATAATTATAGAGTTTCTTTCAAAAAATAATTATTATATCGTACCATAATTATAATAATTGTTATAGTTATTTTTATAGGTGATAAATAGATGTCTTTTCTGTTGAAATATGTCCTAAAACATTTGTTGATAAAAAGAAAGAAAACATATTTATTAATTATATAAACTAAAAAATTGGAAATTTTAGAATGTCAAAAATCAAAAATCAGGAAAAATTAGATTAGGAGGTGTCACGACGGTGGTCGGACTGCCAAGGCAGAGACCGAAATCGAAGCAAGACAATGGTCGGCAAGAATGCGACAGTGGTTGGCTGGATTGAGGCGTCGCAAGCGACCACCCGGAAAGCCGACGGTGATGTGGGGTGGAGTCGTGATTTACCGGCGACTGAGATTTTCTGGTGGATGGCGACCAGAGCACGATGGGTGGCGATGGCCGGAGTTCGGTGACGCTGAAATCTCTACGGTCGAACGGTCCATGCGATTTTTGGATTTTCAATAAAATCGACCAATTTCTCGCCTTCTGTGTTTTTATACTTTTCTATTCGGTCCATGGATCCCTGAGCTAATGGGTTGTGTTTTGGGCTTTATTTACTAGGTTTTAGCTATTATAAATATGTGTCTCTTCTATTATTTCAATGTGACCATTTTAGAGCTTAAGAGTAACAAGGAGAAATAAGGGTTTATGGTTTAAGGAAATATTTTAGAATTATCTAGAAGGATCAGACAATACTTCTTATTACCTTGAGTTTGAGTGATACATTTATTGAGAATTGGAGAGTTTGGGAAAAACCTGGGTAGAAAATAGGCATTTGTTCTAATCGATTATCAAATTTATTAGGCATTTGTTCTAATCGATTAGATTGTTCAAATATTTGCCCTATTCAATCTGGTAGTTTCTAAATCATCTGGCTAGCCTCCGAAAACATTTTTGCTGATTTTATTTGAAAAAGATAGGCTTCAAAAATAGTTTTTTAGGGGGTGTGTGTATGTGCGAGTTTATGTGTATGTGTGTGTGTGTGTGTTTTAGCTATAATGCTTCCAAAAACACCCATGTGTTTTTACAACACTCTAATCACTCAGACATATACGATCAAACGAGCTTTTACACTTCCTCTCTTTCACACTCTAAAGCTTCAAGTCCATCTGTCAGATATACCAATCATATGAGCATTTTACTTGAATATTCCCGAGGCTTGAGATATATTTAAGTTATTCACCATCATTTGAGAGTAAAGATCTCACTGGTGCTCATAAATTCTAATTATTTAGCTTGATTCAGAGGAATAGTTTGATAAACCATCTTGTGCATCTTTGACCTCTTGAGTTAAATTCAGTGATTTCTTGACTTCAAGCTTATTTCTAGTAGGTTTTGTCATCATCAAACCCATTACTTTATCATGGATAGACAAATATTATTTATCTATGAGCTTTGATCACTGCTTGCACATCTCTCAATGAGGTGGTAAAAGGCAAAACATATGGATAAAATTTGGAGCATTTAAACTCCCCCTCGCATGAGCAGAGAGTATACTCTACTCCCCTTGTTAGTACATTTTTCCTCTTTGTCATAATCAAAGAGGCGGATAAAGATACAAGACACAATTTAAATATGCAAGCACATTGTTAACATAGTCAAACATTTTTAAAAAGGGGGAAAAATTGTTTCATTATTTCAAAGATATTAGAATTCAAAGTACATAAAGCAAGAAATTGTAGGAATTGAAACAATGCAGAAATGATTGAATTTATACACACTTAAAAACTGAAACACATTAATGAGACTACATTTCACCATCCTCGTCATCATCAGTGGACATCACTGGATGTAGTTGTCTTAATTCTTGGATGAAGTGAAAGGCCAAAAATTTGATCTTCTCATTTATTCTCTTTAGTCTTTTGATTATTTCCCTGAGTATGTCTTCAGCATAGGGCATTTCGAGAACAAGTAAGCCTCATTAATTAGACCCCTTAGTTGGTCATTTTTTAGGTACCTTATTGAATGAGTATTTTCATGACCCCTTATTTTTAAGCCCTATAAAATTATTATATTTAAAATATTGAGACAATTTTCATGGAAGTTACAACATATGGTGTGTCCGAATTACAATGTCAGAAAAACGCTTTGTGTACATTCTTGTATCAGTCCTCAAGAATGTATACAAAGTGTTTTTTTTTTGAAAATATTTGTTAGAAAGTGTAGTGTGAAAAATGTTTTGAGTTGTGAGCAAGCAATTAAGAGTTCTTACCCACTAAAGTATGGTCTTTCTTATTATTTTCCTTCTCCTTTAGAGATAGTACTATCTATACCATTAGTTGGTAGGTAGCTCTATCTATTAGATGTAAAGGTATATGTGTAGGATCATCGTATGGTCATCGAAGGAAACATGTAAGGATACTTTACCAATTGTATCGAAGGGACTATCATCATTTGTTAGTAGGCAACTTGAAGGGACTAGATCATTTTGTAGGCAACTCGAAGGGTTATCGAGGGGTTATGATCTTTATTCGAAATGGACTATGATGATTTGATCAAGGGTATTTTGCTAAAGTATCCCCACTTCCGAGGGACGTGACCAATATTCGTAAGGTAACAATAGAGATTACCCTAGAGGTGCAAGTGTGAAGAGTGTGTATTTCAGTTATTTATCTTGAAAATTAGGGTTTTCTAGATTGCTTTTAGTCTTTCCATACAACCCTAGTTACTAATAGTTAAATATGCACAGAAAATTAAAGTGCGGAATATAAAGTCCTACGCTATTACATGGCTTTGGAGCAGTTACATAATAGAAATTTGTGGGAAAGTAAACCTACATTATTACATCCTCGGAACAGATACATAATAGGAAAAGACACGGGAATGTAAATCTAAGTAATTACATCGATACTGCGACCTATACAATTGTCTAAGAAAATTAAATAGCAAAGAGATAAATAAGAAAAGAATGTTAGAAAAAATGTTTTGTTTTTGTGTTTTTATAGAAAATAATTTAAGTGTTAAAAATTAATTAAACCTAAATTATAATTGATTTTAATATTAATTAAAAGATTATTTAATTAATAAAATAAAAATATGTCAAAAAATTCAATTATTAATTAAAAACCAAAACCCTAATTTATTATGTTTTGAAAAAGATTAGTTTAGTTAATGGTTAATGAAAAAAGAATTAATTAAGAAATATGGTGAAAATAGGGTTAGAAAAAATAAGGAAAAAAGAATGCATGGGTTGGATGTTGAATCCACGCCCTGGAAGTCACAGGCACGCGTTGCTTTCCACTAGGCTAAGTTGTTGTTGGTGATTTAGAATAGGAATGAATCAACATAATATTAACTTGCACGTTAGTTTGGAAAAACAACAAAATAATTGCAAGATGTAGGGATCGAATCCACGCTCTCGTGTGATACAAATGCACATTCACCATTTGTGCCACACTGTCTTTGTGTTATAGAATAGAAACAAATAAATATATAATAAAACATATATCAGAGAAGATCCAGAGCCCTAGCTCCGGTCGTCTTTTCCGACGAGGCAACAATCTAACCTGCAAAAATAACAAGATTTAAAGATCAAGAGGGGTTGCGTCCCCCTAATTTGGATCTCCTGAATCCAATGGTAGTGTTAGTTTGGCCTGAAAACGATTGTAACATGAGATACAAATGAAATATTCCAAACTTCCCTAAAAATGGCATTTTGTCATTCCTGCGTCAAAGCTTGCAAACGATGTGTCAAAATCATTCCAAACATCAAAATGAACATGAATGTATGCATCAAATTAATTAAATATGCATGAATTACAAGATTCGATTTAAAGAAAATCACCCAAACCGGTATGCTTGTGTGAGCGACTTCTAGCGTGCTACGAGCTTCAAGGATGGTTGGGATGGACTCCTGGGAACTCCGGGAAGATGATAGGGTGCTTGGAAAGGATTTAAAGATACTAGAGATAAGGGTTCAAGTTGCCCTAATTTTGAGAATTTGAGATTTTGAGGGTGTATTCTTGCGGCAATGTTCGTGTATTTGATGGTCTGAACATGTTATGTATTTATGAGAGAGTGGTTTATGTCAACAAACATGAATCAAATCTTTGTATTTCATGACTGTTATACCCCAAAATTTCCCCTCTCTTTTCTCAAGACATTTCTCACCAAAGATCTCAAATGCTGAATGGTTTGATCAGACAAGCTCACCTCCTAAGCACTG
Source organism: Vicia faba (assembly GCA_948472305.1). NCBI lineage: Eukaryota > Viridiplantae > Streptophyta > Magnoliopsida > Fabales > Fabaceae > Vicia > Vicia faba. The sequence goes on along the minus strand of OX451735.1, from coordinate 1,290,368,905 downwards.
AGCCTCCAAATTATGGTTTTGGTTTTATCAAGGACAATTGGACTTTTTATTCCTCAAATGACTTTTATGGTTCATTATAGGTCTCCAATATTTCTCTACCAAGTTTCAAGTCTTGAATCATAAATTTGCTCAGTCAATTGCTCAAATGACTGAAAATCAGTTGTATTGGGTAAAAAGTCAACTATGGTCAATATATAGTCAAACTTCATGATTTTTGACCGACATCAACATTTTGAAGTCATATTCATCAATTTATCAAGTGTTGATCACAATTCCTCGAGAAAAAACACTCAAATCATCAAAGGGGCAAAATTGTCAAAATTAGGGTTTTGATTGAGAATGACTAATCATTGATTTTTGACCTAGTACATGACCTAATGGTTTGAAGCATAATCTCAAGGACTCAAACACAACATGTTGACCTAATTGCATGGCTCAAATCATTTCTCAAGATCAATGGATTGATAGTTGAAGTTTGATCAACTGATGAAAAGTCAACTAATACACAAAAAGTTAAACTTTAACATTTTGATCAACATTGAATTTCAAAGATCAAGATTCATCAAGATACTCAAAAATATCAAACTTGATCATCAATAATCAAGAAAGTCAAGAAAGTCCACAAAAAGTCAATGTTTCAATACTTAGAAAATTTCTAAGTATTTTTTTAAATCTTGATAATTTCAATACTTTATGACAATTTTTCACCAAGATGCAAGGTGATTCAAGGAAAACTTTCAACATGAAAGTTGTAGATCTTGATTAACTCTAAAACTTTGTATTATAGGGTTGATGTCCAAAAAATTCTTAGATTTGAAGATATGGGCTCATGAAGTCATGACATTTTTCATAAAACACTTGGTGAAATTTTCAACTAGTTTAGGCAGATTTTTGACCTAACTTCTTGACCAATTTTTACCTAGTTCCAAGATGATTTAGCCAAAGTGGTTAACATGAATGTTTTAGAAAATGTTTCAAGCTTTCCAAAATGTCCAAGAACTTGAAGAGATCATGCTTGAGCTAGGAGAATTGGAGTGAAAAAGTTGAGCTTTCATTCTTGAATTATAGGTCATTTTGATGATGAACACTTGATCAAATCTCAAGCCATGTTGCATAAATATTGCTTTGAAGGTTTATAACTTAAAAATCACTCCATAATTAATTATTTACGCAACTGTTAGAGCTATGATCCAAGCATTTGAGTCATTGTTCAAGATATTCATCCATTTTTGGCACAAAGTAACATTGCCATTCTTGTAAAGTTGCTTTAATGACAAAGTCAATTTGTCTTGAGCCTCCAACTTGTTTGTTCTAAACACACTCAACATACAAGATCAGATAAGCATGTTTAAATCCTCTAACTACTCTATATTGCTTTGTACTTCACCTTGGGACAATGTTTGTCAAGATTGCTTCAAAAACAAGTCAAAAAACCATAACATGTGATCTTGTGAATCTGACCACTTCAAGCCCTCAAACCTCTTGCCTATAAAAAGAGGCACTATTTTGCAAGCCAAAGACGAAGGCACAAGCCTTGAAACTCCCTCAAACACTCTCAAACTCAGAATTGCTCTCAAACTCTATTTCTGTGGCATTTCTGACCTTGAATCCCAAACTCACATTTCACTCGTGTGTTCTCACTCAAAATCAATCACAAAGCTTCCATACATCATTTAGAACCTATCCAAGACCCTGTTACACAAATGTAACACCTCCATCATCATGAACATCAAGTTCACCTCGCTCCCGATTCAATATTTAGAACCAGAGCCACGCTTCTGATCCGGACAAGACCAAAGCCCACCAATATGAACATATAGTTCACCGTTTCTATTTCCACACAAGGATCAAAACAACCAACCAGAGTTCAATCTCCCCATGTATGCATGTGCAAACATAACCAATTATATGCAAATTAAGATTATCATCAAACCTTAATCATACCGCATATCACAATAATCCATCAAAATGAAATATCCCACCGTTGCACAAAACATACATTTATCACGTTATCATTACCAACAATGCAATTATTTAGCATTCATCAATCACACATATCACGAATAGCAAACAATGCCAAAACATGTTATTCTCATTCAACAACAATTTAAAACATACACATACACAAAGTCAAGTGTCATGTTCATAACATTCTCAATTCAGCACATCACAATAACATATAGCAAACAATGCCAAAACATGTTATTTTCATTCATCATCCATTCATGACACATAACAAATAATATCTAAATTATTATTCTAATCATCCAATTCCAACAAACCTAGTTCTATTTTATATTTTATTGCATTAACTTTTTAATGATTCGAACAACGCCTAAAACGGAGTTACGGTCCAAAAGTTATGGCCGTTACAAAATCTGCTAGAAAATTTGTTGTATGAGTCGACGCAAAACCATGTATGAGTCGAAGCAAAGAATGAGTTGACGCAAAAGAACTATGAGTCTACGCAAAACTGTGTGACATCACTTTCTTGCCTGGCAGGTTGTCTCGCGCCGACCCCCCCCCCCCCCCCCCCCCTCCTTCAGTTTGAGTCGACTCAAACTTCTAAAACATGGTTTTTTCTACATTTTAACTTAATTTCCACACGATTTTTCTTATCAAAAACACTACCCATCACTATAAAACATCATGTTTTCCAATTTTATCAATAATCCATCATCCTAACATGAAGGTACTCGTTCTATTTCATTCAACACATCAATTTCTATCAAATCCATAGGTTTCTACACAAACCCTAACATGCGAGAGTTTAGATCTAGAAATTGAAAATCAAATCACACCTAGCATATTACTACCTTGCATACCATACACACCCATAATAATAAGGATTCTCCTCCTTACCTCTTGAAGACTCAAACTCTAGGTTTCTTCTTCTTCCTTCCTCTTTCTCCTCTTCTCTTCTTTTCTCTTATTTTCTCTTCTTTTGTGTTATGACATAACAACTCTAATCTCTCTTCTTACTACCCTATTCTTTAATGGGCTTAATTCTATTCTTCACATTTCTATCATAATATAAGCCCAACTCTTAATTATTTCTATTCTCACTCATAAACCAAAATATTCAAATAACACATATATCCAAATATTTTAAATAGTCACCAAAACACATAATTTAATTAATTATCATATAACATAATAATTAATAAAATAATAAAATAATACTAAATAAAAATCGGGATGTTACACAGAGCGTGTGTTGATAACGTCTGAAGTAGAAGATTGCGATCTTGTTCAGGTTGAGTAATTGTGGGTTTTTCTTGAATAAAATCTGAGGGTTTTGTCCTCCAAGGTCATTGAGATTTGGGTTTTTTGGCAATTCTTTGCTTCAAATTCAGTTGTGCTTAAGGGATTGAGGAACCGTGGGTTCGCTCGACAAGGTAGCTATAATCAGAGGATTGTGAAGGAAGAATTGAGATCATCATCTTGCGATCAAATCAACCAAGCAGAGGGTTTGAGAAACGATTTGGGTTCTCAACAAGGTAGCTACAACCGAAGGTTTATCGAAGATTGGTGACATACTTGGTTCAAATCGAATCAAGGGAAGAGAGGAGCTTAGTTTTCAATTCAACAAATTGAGTTTGGATTGTGGTGACTATTTTCTATCTCTTGTACAAACTTTGCAATCATAATAGCAATTATCCTAATTCTACATTCTAGAATTAGGGGCAGAGTACCCCACGCGAGGACGACAGGGAGAACTGCCTAAACAAATCGCGTGTTATTTTTCTTTCTAGTCTTTTACCGTTTATTTGCTATAATTTGTGAATTTGCACTAGTGATTCAAATTGTCTGAATTTGTAGTGTGATAGAACTATTGCTAAGCACTATAGTAATCATTTTGATTGCTATAATTGATATTAACACTACAAATTAAGATAGATTGGACTTGGTGTGACTACGCACACCAAGTGTTTGATAAAAGTCCAAAAGTGCAAATTTGTGAGTTTTTTCTCTTAACAACTCGTTGGAAGTAATTGACACTAATTAAAGAGTATAAGTGATCAATTATAATTGAATTAAGTATTAATAATTCTCACTTATTCATTTCGTTCGGTTTTACGCATATCCGGTCTTTTCAATAGAGGATCGTTTTTAGACGAGTGTATTGAGTAGCTTTCACTGCGTCTAACTCCTAAATATTCCAAACTCAAACCAAAATAAAATAAGGCCAAAATGATATAACATTTCTATTAGATGAATATAGTGTAGTTTAATTAAAAATTAGGAAGAAATTGCGACTTCATACCAGCATAACCTCTAACTCCCAAATGTTCCAAACTCAAACCAAAATAAAGTAAGGCGAAAATGATATAACATTTTTATTAGATGAATATGGTGTAGTTTATTTAAAAATTAGGAAGAAATTGCATTCATCAAAATCTGAAAAAGTAAGATGAGAAAGAGAAATTTGCTAAATATTCTTCTAAATGTGAGAAATGAATGACCGAAATTGATTAAGATATTTAATTTAAACAAAAGAATAAAAATTGAGAGATTTTTAAAACTTCTCACACAAAGAGTTCTCTTGGTGTTAAAAAATAGGGAGGAAAACGGGTCATGTTATTAAAGGATGTATTTATATCCAAACATGTACATTCTTGCATTGGGTAAAACGTTTAAAGTTCTCCAAAACTCAAAAAAAATCGTTTAAAAAACATGTCAAAAAAGTTTTGCATAAACAATTTTTTACACTATCAACACGTCACAACCATTCATCAGCATAACTTTAAAGATAATTAAGATAAACAACAAACATCTCTAATGATCAAACAATTGTGATTAACTGAGAATGTAAAAGCTCCTAAAACATGGATTTACAGTCAAAGATAGAAACTTGAATTGACAAAAAACATATTGTCAATAAAAGAGGTTAGATTATGATGCAACCAGCATTCACATTAAAGAAACCTTTTACTAGAATTAGTACCAAGTAATCAAGATGAAGACTGTTTTCAGATTCCAAAGCACTACTCAGATTCTATATATACAGGATAGCTACAACAATATGAGTGTTTCTTGTAAAGTAGTCTATCCATGCCCCTATCTAACACTTCCATATATAATTCCATCTCCTTGAAGCTTCTTAAACCTTTGTTACTACTCTAACAATCACTTTCCTCTAGCCTTTTCCAAGTCAGGAAGATCTACAAAAAATAGTCATTTATATATAAACTGTAAGATAAGCGCTTACGCTATAAGCATAACTGCTTAATGAAGTTGTTTATCCAATCAGAGACTAAGGTATCTTATCGACAAGGTTGTCTTAAATTTTTTGAGGCCCTGTGTAGGTTAGTCACAATTCAATCGTGACCAAATATGGACCCTATTTAACTACGGTTTAACAGTGACGGATTTTGGGCATTATGCCTCAAAGCCAATGCAAGCAATTGAAAGGATCAGTGTAACTAAAATAGAGATGCAACTGATTCACTCACATAACATTCCTTCATCATCACTGCTTTCATCATCTTCGCCAGCAAACTGCAAACGAACAAGTTGCATTGTATAAGATTAAGCACTTGGAGTTCGAGGTTTGTTAAACTCTACAACTCAAAATTACATGTGACGAGCAATAAAGTTGACTTACCCGTCCATCGTCGTCGGATATCAATTCAGCTGCAATAATACCAATAGAATTTAATCAGACGAGTGTAATACTCACAAGTAATTGATTTAGTTTTAATGTTCGACGTTGTTTAACGTAAGCTTACAATCTGATTCTTCATCTTCGTCACACCATTTATTCCAATCAACCTTAAGGTATGGAGCGGGTTTCTCTTCAGATTTCAGTAGTCTTTTCCACCAACCTCTTTGTCCTTTCTGAATTGAGCATAGTATGTTTCTTGAGCTCGATTTTATTTTACAGCCCTACACAGCACAATAACAAATTTGCCCTTTTCAAAACTGAAACTATCAGTAAAGTGGAAGAGTCAAAAACTCATGCAATCGTTGATATTGTGGAAAATGCAGACAAATGCAATTGCAATTTTCAAATGTAACTAAACAAAAGATCACTCACCTCAGGTTCAATCGATCCATAAAGTTCCAAGGTAAAGCTGTAGGATTCATGTTGAAGCTTAGAGGCAGTGAAAGTAAACAAACCATGAGGCTCACACTTCACAGAAACATCCTTGGCATCAGTAAGAGAAACAGTCAGGTAAAGCTTGTCAGAACGCTGCGCCCACAGAACTTCAGGATGGCGACTACACACACACCGAAAATCAAATTAGGAGTGAAAAATAATTTTTCAACTATAGAGGGTTTTGCAATAGTATATATAACCACAATCTGAGCCACAGCTATTACAAGTAGAGTTTTGCCTAATTCATCCCTACAATACAACTGTAAGATGGGAGTGTCTCTATATAAACTACTTCCAGATTCTATCAATAACCAATGCGAAATTTGATATTTTCCCAATACACCCCTCATACCGGCACTATTGAGCTTGGTGCGTGGATATAAACGGCAAGTGGCCCATGGTCCGATCGGTAGTCTCCGATACCATCTTAGAATTATAGTTTGGCCTAATTCTATATAAATAAAAACTTTATGGTGACGCACGGTTGAAAAGAAGTTTACATGGCAATCCAATCAAGAAGCTAAAAATGGAACGTACATACAAAACAAAATTACTAATCTTATATTAAATTAGCTGCGCGCCAAATTTAACAAATCATAAGTGGATTACAGATAGAAAGAAAATTAAAATCTAAAAAAATCATTCCAGATCCCAACTTTCTGTCCATTATCCGAAAATAGCAATTAATGATATTTCATTACTGTATATAAAATCCAAAACAATAATTCCATATCTATCACTTTTTCCCAACTTCTAAATCCCACGCCTCTCTTTATCTCTACATATCCAAAATACGATGTCTTCGTCGCAAAAGATTCTTGTAACCGGTGGGGCTGGTTTCATTGGCGCTCACACCGTTGTTCAACTTCTCAAAGATGGGTTTCATGTTTCCATCATCGATAATTTCGATAATTCTAGTATGAAAGCAGTGGACTGCGTTCGTGAAGTTGTCGGTTCAAAGCTTTCTCAGAATCTTGAATTCACACTGGGAGATCTCAGGAATAAAGATGATTTGGAGAAACTCTTCTCAAAAACTAAATTTGATGCAGTGATTCATTTTGCTGGGTTAAAAGCAGTTGGAGAAAGTGTTGCAAATCCTCGTCGTTATTTCGATAATAATCTTGTTGGCACCATCAATCTCTATGAAGTTATGGCTAAGCACAATTGCAAAAACATGGTTTTCTCATCATCTGCAACGGTTTACGGCCAACCTGAAAAGATGCCATGTGTGGAGAATTTCAAGTTACTAGCAATGAACCCTTATGGACGGACGAAGCTTTTCCTTGAAGAAATTGCGCGAGATATTCAGAAAGCTGAGCCTGAATGGAGAATCATTTTACTGAGATACTTCAATCCAGTTGGGGCACACGAAAGTGGTAAACTCGGTGAAGATCCTAGGGGCATCCCAAATAACCTCATGCCTTATATACAGCAAGTAGCCGTTGGAAGATTACCCGAGCTCAATGTATATGGTCATGATTATCCTACAAGGGATGGCTCTGCGGTACGGGACTATATCCATGTGATGGACTTAGCAGACGGTCACATTGCTGCCCTGAGAAAGCTTTTCACAACGGAAAACATAGGCTGTACTGCTTACAATTTGGGAACCGGTTGTGGTACATCCGTGCTTGAAATGGTTGACGCATTTAATAAAGCTTCGGGCAAGAAAATCGCATTGAAATTGTGTCCGAGAAGGCCAGGAGACGCCACCGAGGTTTATGCATCTACAGAGAAAGCCGAGAGAGAACTTGGTTGGAAGGCCAAATACGGTGTAGAGGAAATGTGCAGGGACCAGTGGAATTGGGCAAAGAACAACCCGTGGGGTTACTCGGGGAAGCCTTGAATCAGCTCGACAAATACACTACTTATGTACCAATATTTTCTATACAAATAGGCCTTCTATTGTTAAAGAGTACTTGAAGCCTGTTTAGGTCAAACTCTAATTCTAATGTGATTCTCCGCTATTTGAAACCAACATTCAATAACTTAATAAAAATAATTTGCTTGAATGATCAAAAATTCCAAACTATTTACAGTTTTACTAAAATGTTCTGTGATTACAATCTAAACCGCAACATCAAAGGTTTATAATGTATCTACAATGCAACCAGAATTGAAACCCTAACAACACTCTTTGAATGTGATTCTTCGCGAATATCAAACAACGCGATTTCAACATTTAATTACCTAATAAACATAAATTGTTTAAATGACTGTGAGTATTGAAACTTCACTGGGTTTTACAGACAAATGGGTCAACAATGTATAAAAAATCTTCGTTATTACAAAGATATAACATGAAATTGAAATGGGGCAAGGATAAAACTAAGCAACAGTGGAAGTAATAATGGTTTATCTTCATAGAAAACATAGAAAAGTTTCAGATTTCAGAAAAGTAAAACGAAAGAGAAAGAAAAGAGAAAACCTCATATTCTGCAGAGTAGAGTAGAGTAGAGTGTTTGGATTTGTCTCACTTGTTTGTTCGCTTTTCTTTTTGTTCCTTAATCTATTTATACTATGAAATACTGATTTTTTTTTGGTACAAATTATACAACGAATACTACTTAAACATATAAATAAAAATATATAACAATTAAAACCCATATTAATAATTGGAAAACACAAATAAACTTTCTCCCTCTTGTTATATTATTAATAATAGTAAGGATAATTATGTAAAATTAACATATTCATTTTGATGTATATTTATTGTGACAATCACTTTTTTTAATGCATGTAGGTAGGGATCTTATAATAAGAGATGAAGAGAGCATTTTTTATTTTATATAGTGAATTTGTTGGTTGTGTTTTGTATATAGATCTATCATCCAAGTATTTAAATCTACATGTGACAAGATCATTCATGTTCTGTATCGGCTAAAGATTTGGGATCTATCGATTTGTTTCGACCAAGATTTGAGATCTATCGGTCTGAGGTGACAAAAAATTCAGATCTATTACTCTTCGTCGGTCAAAGGTTTAATGGCACGAGACATATTACCTAGCTTATTCCGTCAAGTCCAAGGTATAAATGCCTTGGTAAAGAATTCTAAAGTACACAATCTATAATCTCCACTTTCACTATCACCTATCTTGAACTTAAACAGACTTAAGTATTTGAGTACTAACCGTGCAGGTAGCACATTTTATTCTTGTCGTATCGGAGATAACGACACTGGTTATCAGCACTGATACCTCTGGTTCAAGAAGTACTGTGATCGCAACATTTGATCCCTAGTGTCGCATCCGTGAAAAGCATCAGATGTTCTGTTCCACCGTAGTTTCCCCAATCATTATCATTTCTGGTTCCACAATAGAACAATGGTGCCGTCTTTGAGAATCGACTTCCAATTCATACGATTTCCATGATTTCACGTTCGATTTCAGATCTGAGCTCCAAAGAGATCTTCAACAAAAAATCGAAATCGCACGAAGCCGAAATCTCAGAACTGCGTCGTTGGATCCATCGAACTCCGGTCCAACGTCGAGCAAACAGTTACATCGATTTCGAGCCATCCTATAACAACGTCGATGGAAGCCCCAGATCAAGATTTTGTCCGGAGACTTCCTGCTCGACCGGGGGCATCATCCTCGAATACTAAACTAAGTCGACCAGGGCACCCTTAGATTCGGGTTCAGATTCGCAAGTCCAGGGTCGGTCATGGTCCATCACGCCCTCACCCAAGAAAAATCGGATCCAAACTCACCAGGCACACCTCTGTCTGAGTCTCATTAAAATCTGAGGGAAAACTCAGCTCGGATACGAGCAAGGCCAGAAGGATTCATCCTTAAGAGACACGACATATTTATCACCAGCACGAACAATCAACGTCGAGTATCTCATTATCGTAAAGGTATCATGATGGTTATATTATCGTGACCACAAGGACCCAGTCATGGGAAAGTAGCAAAGTCCTGAGGCTGCGAAATAATAAGGGAATTACAAAATGATAAACATACCTGAACATGGAATAAATCAGGGGACCATTTGTCCGATTGAAGCCTGCTGATGGAGTAAGTGATGGATATATTGCTCTCCATTGGCAGCGGAACTTCCTAATATACCAAAAAGGGAGGGGCCAGGCAAACAATCAGGGTATAAGGAAGGAAAGAAGGCAAGTCATGCCTAATGAGGCATAGTGGTGATAACTTTCCAAGAGATCTGTCGAGCGTTGCAAAAGTCAATCAGAATCCCTCAGCATCCATCTAGACAAGGACCCTCCTGAAGAATCATTCGGGCCAAATAATGATAGATCATCTTGACTCGAACACAAGAGTCGTACACGTATTACAGGGACCATACGTATCTCGGGCCAAGAGCCCAGCCATCCAGAGTCGGCTGAGCACTAAGCCACCCGAATACCTCATCCAAGGAAATCGCCTTGTATAAACTTGTCCCCAACCTCAAGATTGAATTAATTTATTTGTAAATTAATTATATAATAGTAAAAAAGAATCCCCTTTTTAGGGCACTAAAATGCAAATCCATATTGCAGCGAACCGGGGAACAACCAATACAGTTGATGTCCATCCTTGGAATATGGGGTGATGTTAGATATGTTTCCTGATCCCGGCTACAACAATCAAAATTTGCGACACTTTTCATGCACGAAGTCAGGGGTGTTATCAGATATGCTTTGAGTGTTCGAGTACAACAATCAATTCCCCACAACGCCTCGTGCGCCTTCAAAATTCTATAAGAATAAGATTTGGTTCTGCAATTTTATCTCTGAGTTTTAATGATAACAAATGATTGTGTTTGTATGAACAATTTTGATACTCTAATGTTTGTTATTTTTTAGTATTTAACAAACAGGTTATGCTTCTGATGGATGGCATGGGCAAGACATTAGAAGAGAATTAATTCCACTTTTGCGCTACACAAGTTCTAATGAACAGTAGCGAGGCACTCTAGAAGACTCTAAAGTATAGGCTTTGATATTTGTATAAAGAAATAAGTCAGAAGATCTGAAGACAGAAGTTTCTACTTAAGTCCAGATGTTGGAGACTAATGTTTCTGAAGACAAAGGGTTATAAAGACTAAGTGTTAAAGATTCTGATAGACGAAGTTCTAAAGACTCTGAAGACTTGAAGTTCTAAAGACCCATGGTTCTAAGAAAAGAGTTTTAAATACCAAGTGTTGAAGACTCTGAAAACGCGGTTCTGAAGACTCTAAAGAGTTGAAATTCTAAAGACCCAAGGTTCTATAAAAGGATCTCAAGACCAAGCGTTGAAAGTTCGAAGACAAGGTTCTGAGTGAACAAGTTCTGACGACTGAAGACTTTATTATCTAGAGATTCAAATGTCACAATTCTACTCATACTTCAATCATCTACCATCAGAAGCCTCTGAATTTTCATAAGACAAATGTTACCATTAGCAATGACAAGTACACAGTACGAAAAAGCCTTACCCCACTACCTCTCCACTAGCTTGAATTGTGGAAAAGAAAAAGACGTGGTAGTACTTTTTTTATCATTTTCTAACGACTCCTTCTCAATAGCCAACAAATCTATTTTTCTTGGATATATAAGAAAAGGATCATATTCTTATAATGTTGTTGGTGTTCAATGTTCAAATGAAAGTTATCATTATTGGAACACAACAAAAAACGATCAACCACTATAATAACAACAAGAGCAATTGTTATCAAATTGATTCTTGAATCATGTTGTTGATGATTATAATATAGCAATGAAGTCATTGATTCACAACGTGCTTAATTTCATATACTGCAAGAAGCTTTCTATGCCGCAGAAGATAATGAAGATGATCATGGAAACTCTAATTACAAATCCACAACATGAATGTTGTGCTTTAAAGTGGTCATTGAATTAAATAGAACAAGGGTTGTTATCCAGAATATTCTGAGATGAATCAAGATGAAGAAGTTATTCTCCTTACTACATCAAGATCAACAAAGCTTTTAGAAGCTTATGAAGAAGAAGACTTCAGCGATTCACGTGCTTTGGGTTGTTGTCTATGAACAAGCTACTTGAATAAAATAATACCACACATTAAAGCTACAATACAATGTAATATTTTTAGTGTGTATTAAGATCTTCTGATGTACTTAATTAAGTTTACTCTTGCTTGTTTAGAAGTAATTTTTTTTGTAAACAAACCTTGTAAAAACAGATAGGAGATTATGTAGGATCGGATTTTATCGAGTCAGTGATTGTTATATCCGGTTGGATCACTGAACATATCATTGCAAGGTTCCTTAAGAGACTGAGTGAAAGTATGATCTCAAGAAGATAATGGTTGCGTCATTATAGGAAATCCTGATAGGTGATTCTGAAGAATCAAATTCTATTGGGTCAATGAACGTTATATCTAGTTTAGATCCCTAAACGTGTCATTATATGTTAGTCACCGGCGGTTGCCCGTGTAGATTGTAATCAGTTTGGTTATAGTGGATTAAGTCCTTGAGTTCAAGGCGAAATCACCTTGGTATGGTGGACAAAACTAGCTTGAGGGTTTCTTAAGTGAACTAGGATATATCATGTGTTCCTTACTCCTGCTTATGCTTAATTGTTTATGCTTCTACAACATATTTAAAAGCATCACTCAACACAACAATGTTAAGAAACGAAAGTTTATTAAGAAAGGAAAACCCAATTTACTCCCCCCCCCCTTCTTGCGTTTTCTTCATACCTTCAATTGGTATCAGAGCCTGGTTCTGTTATTGATGGATATCAAACACCTAACATTGTCAGATAAAGATTCGAATGTTATGTGAAGAAATACTCTGGGTGATAGTTACTCCACCTTCAATTATAGTCTCATATCAGTAGATGATGATTGAGTATTGAACTGTAACCAAATGGATTACCTTGATCAAGTCTTTGATTCTTTGAAAAAATAAAATGTCAACAACAAAATCTTCTCTCTTGGAGATAACCTGTTTAGAACCCAAGAAGAAGATACCAAAATCCATAGCATAATAAGCTCTCAATTAAAATGCAGTTATTGTTCCTTCTGATCCGTCAAGATGATAACCAGAATCACAATCTATCCTTCTGAAGAACTGATTCTGGGAGATAAAGAAGCTCTTATCAGAACCAGATAAGATTTCAAACCTCATGAATAAATTATTTTGGGTTTGGTGCTCTTGATTGAGCCAACCTCTTATGATAATGGACATTGTATTTACTCAAAGATCAAATCATCAGAAAAATAAATTTTGCTTGCTAAAGATTAATTCTTTGTGAGTTTGAGATGTTTTCAAGAAATGGATTAGTCCACCCTTGACTTTCTCATAAAAATATCATTAGGATTTTCTTCAAGTAAAGAAGAAAGATTGTTGTCTTCTGATTTTGTTACATAGGAACTTCATGATGAAGTCTGCAGAAAAATGTCAGAAATCTTGAACAGAGAAATTCAAATGTCTAAGAAATAATTTCTATTAGTCAGAGCATCTGAAGCCTGACTAATCAAGAAGGTAAAATATCTAATGCAAAAATTCTGAATATTGTTTCCTTTGGAAAGTTTCGTAGAAAACTAAAAATTGCTTAGGAAAGAAAGCTTGTTGATTCATAAGGAATCAAAAGAATTCTTGATGTATGTATTCTTGAATGAAAAATGCTTTAAAATATGCAAAGAAAAAATCCATTCACTATGACGCGGATATGCTGACAAACCAAGCCTTGTTAGACTAACTCTAAACAAGTTAGCTCAACATTTCAAGAACAAGATTGTCAGTCAAAATCGTCAAAATTTAATGGTATTTGTATTAGAACAGATTCTGTAATTTGTTCAAGGAATCAAAATTTCAGAATACACTAGGAAATGTTAGTTAATTTTTTCAAGCACATAGCTTCTCAGAAGTTCATGAAATATTGACCTTTTGAAATTTAAGCTTTTGTTCAAAGGAAATTTGACAAACAGATGGATGTTCTGATCATAAAGGATCAGAATATCTGTACTCTGAGGATTACTTTCAAGAAGTCAGACGGGTGATTCTAAACAGAAGAATAAAGAGATCATCCGAAGATAAAACTGATTCTAGCTCTCAAATTAGAGATTAGAGTTCAGAAGAAACTTAAACTCATCAAAATCAAAAAACAAATAAATTTTAAAGGAGTAGGAGGAACCAGTAAGTACGAGTTCAGAACCTCTGATGGACCACTCTAAAGAAAGCGGGTCAGAAGCTCTATCAAGGACAAGCTAAAGTAAAAAATTAGAATGTATAGCACTCAGATAAAAGAATCACGGTGAAGATTTCAGAATCTCAAAGGTATGTTTTTCTTTTATCTATAATTTATTAGAATTTTTGATAAAAATACTTCTACAAGTTAGAAGATGTTTTAAACATAAGCATTCCAAATGTTAGTGCAACTTCAAGTTGTGAATTTTCTAGTTAGTGAAGATTTCATGATCTGGAACATTCTCTCTTTCCAAGAGAAAAATCTTTTGATCAATTCTCTGGATAATGTGAACACGTAAATTTTCTTGAGAATGAGCGAAAATTTTATGTATGATGTGTGCGATGATATTTTCTCATTTAAGCAACCATGTTCAATATTTTTATGTATGTCAGCTTTCAGTCTGCCTTTTCTAAATGCTGATTCACTCAAAGTCTTATTTGGAACATGTATGGTACTTTGTTCTTTATGAAAACTGGTTCACTTTATTCCTTTTCTTTGAAATTCTTGTCCTTTGTTATATCAGTGATATATGTCATTCTTACAGTATGGTACAACCTCTTTCACCCACTTGAGTGTATTTACATCAATAATGATTTATCACACATATCTCTTCCTCTCATAAACCCATTCCTATCAAGATCCTTCCTCTCATCTTTTCATCATGCCTCAACCAACCTTTCTTGGAAAGGAAGATCTTCTTGAAATTATCATTGAAAAACAAATTTAAATTCTTAATCTTGAAAGTAACATTGCTTGTAGCATCACAAGTGTGACATACTTTCAAAAATAGATAAGATACTTCACTATGCTGAAGAGACCTGTCTATGTGAATCTTGTTAAAGAATTCTGGAAGCATGCTTATCTTAATTATGAGAACTATTTTATCCTCTCCTATATTTTTGAAATTCCCATCACCATTACTCCTTTCTCAATCACTCTTGCAACTGGGTGTGAAAATGTTGGTGTCACTGTTGACTTTGTCAAATCTAGGTTTATTATGTCTGAGAAATTTGCTTCTCTTCATAACATGTCATCATGATATGAACCTATTAATCCTAAAAATCTACTACCCATTCCCAAAGCTTGGTTCAAGCTTGTGCTATCCAACTTTCTTCCCAGAAGGGAAAACTAAGACCTTATGAGGTATAATGACCAAGCATTCATCTATCTTTTGATGAATGACACTCGATTAAACCTGCCACAGTCTATCTTCATCTGTCTTTGGAAATCTATCTCTGAGTCTAGAAATCGCATTAAGTCATACATTCCTTATGGAAGAGTTTTGTCCGAAATATTCTTTCAAGAAGGAATAATGGATAATATCAAAGAAATGATAGCAGAAAATGGTCTAGAGAACTGTTCTGAAAGCTATTTGTTGAAGACTAAGTGTGAAGTCTTTAGAGTTAGGAGAACATGGTATGTATTATCTAATCGTGGTTGTCCTTGTTGCTTGTTCTCTTGTCTGATTTTTGTTTTTTGTGTCTATTGTATTTCTTTAATTAATGAAGCTTTTCATTTTTTTAATTAATGGATTACTTTTTATGCTTAATTTGGATATAAATATCTCAAAACTCTGATATAATCATAATCATACCTTATCATTAAATGTCAAGTATTTAGGCATTATAAATTCATTAAAGTCTAAAGTGAGATAGTCATGCATGCGTCTCTAAAGCATAGGTAAGCTTTTAGAACTTTAACGTTTGTCAGTCACTTTCTCCACATATTAGAGGGTAGTTGTTTAAACTTCTTTTCATGAACAATTGATATTCCCTCATAAATGAGATTAATTATTATTTTTTCTATTTCCAATACATCTATGTGTCCTAGTCTACTCTAGATACTCATAACCTACTTAAAATATAGCAATTGCCACTCATTTCTCTCCATCTCTCTCTTATAGAATCCTAGAAGTTATAGTTGTCCTTCTGACCTTCCTCAGTCATTTATTATTGAGTCTCCCAAGATTGATTACCTTATGTAAGGAAAATCATTTCTCTTGTCAGTCACGACTTCTCGCTTATTTTTATACACCATGTTCGCCCTCTATCTCTCCAAACAAGTAATCTTCTAATAATTGGTAACAATTGCTCTCCATATCCATCTCTCTCTCTCTCTCTCTCTCTCTCTCTCTCTCTCTCTCTCTCTCTCTCCTCTCTCTCTCTCTCTCTCTCTCTCTCTCTCTCTCTCTCTCTCTCTCTCTCTCTCTCTCTCTCTCTCTCTCTCTCTCTATCAACATTTTCTTTTTTTTATCACGACTTCAACAACTTCTCATGAAAATGATTATCTTTTGGAAGTCATCATTGAAAAGCATCCCAAACTCTTAGGTGCTAGTCTGGAATTCCATCTCAGTATTCACTTTCAAAATTGGAATCGCTATCTCTCCTTACTAAGAGGACCCATTTATCCAAATCTTGTAAATACTTGTTGGAAAATGATTTTTTCAATCTCAATGGTACCTTAATCTCTTCAAATATTTATGGCTGGGATGTTTTCTTCACTGCTAAATGCATTGCTGACATAAAAAATTATCCTCGTATGGGTATTGCAACTGGTTATGTTTCTCTCGACAGCATCCCAGATTCTAAAATTATTTCCATCTTTGAAGCATCTTCTGAGTTCGACTCTACTAACCCTGAGAGTCTTAATCTTATTGCCAAGGACTGGTTTTGCTTTATTCTTACAAATCTTTGTCCTCGCGGAACTAATAAAAATGTCTTAACCAATGATGATAAGACTCTAATTTTTTGTCTGATCAAATGCATTCCGATTAATCTTCCTCAAGTCATCCTCAATCACCTTAAAAGGTCTATGACTTCTCCTAGAAACTTGAACAAAACCTTTAATCCTTATGGAAGAATCCTGTCATAAGTGTTTGTTCGAGGTGAGATTGCGAGAATCCTTTGAAGGATTCCTGGTGGTCCTAGTGATGCTTTGCAACAAGAGGAGTGTGAGACTTTTGATGACCAATGGTTCTAATAAGTTTTAATTATGTCATCATTCATTCCATTGTGCAACTTATTTTAATTCTATAATCAATGAAAACTCTTTATGTTTACCCCTTGTTGTTACTTATGTTGGTTTTTATGTCTTTCACGCATAGTTACCTTTTTGATGATGTCAAAAAGGGGGAGAAATATAATGATTTTTATGAACCTTAAAATAAATGTATCATAATAATTAAATGATATAAAATGTGCATTTACTAGTGACGTGTGTTTGTTTGTTTGGTAATTAACAGAAGAACTCTGAACAAGTTCACCAGGCATTCTAAGACAAGTCAAAATGAAAGAACTCTGTTAAAGTTCTTAAGAATTGATTGCATGTAATCAAAGATGTACACTTTGTGAACACGTGTTCAAGAATCAGATAGACCCAATAATGTTCAGAAGTTGAGAACTTTCTAAAAGTTAAATTTATCTTGATTTTGGTATCATAATACTCAGAAGATGTAAAATGTTTGAGAATGTGATATTCAGAACATAAGAATCAAAAGCAGAAGCAGATGCTTTCCAGAAGAATTGAGCGAATCAGAATTTGAAGACTATCTGACAAATCTGGATAGAATATTCAATAAGAAGAAGCTATAATGAATTCAATATCTAAATTGGTTCTACTGGTATCTAGAGTCAAGACTCTCAAGATATAAATATTTTATCTATTGGAACTAGGGGGAGTTCTACTCAAATGGTTCAGAGTCAGGATATTTATCTTCATCAAGTCATTGACTCGGGGGGAGTTTCATAAAAAGGATAATTATTCCTTACCTTTTTAATTTCACTTTTCTGATTATATGAACAAAATGATGTCATCAAAATACAAAGTTTTGTCATCATCAAAAAGGGGGAGATTATAAGAACAAGATTTGGTTCTGCAATTTTATCTGAGTTTTGATGATAACAAATGAGTATCTTTGAATGAACAATTTTGATACTCTAATGTTTGTTATTTTTGAGTATTTAACAAATAGGTTCTGCTTTTGATGGATGACGTGGGCAAGACATTAAAATAAAATTAATTTCGCTTCTGCGCTACACAAGTTCTGATGAACAATGGTAAGACACTCCAGAAGACTCTGAAGTGTAGGGTTTGATGTTTGTCTAATGAAAAAAGTCAGAAGATCTGAAGACATAAGTTTCTACTTAAGTCCAGATGCTGAAGACTAATGTTTCTGAAGACAAAGGGTTCTAAATACCAACTTCTGAAGACCAAAGATTTGAAGTTATAAAGACCCATGGTTCTAAGAAAAGGGTTCTAAAGACCAAGTTCTGAAGACTCTGAAGACGTTGTTTTGAAGACTCTAAAGACTTGAAATTCTAAAGACCCGGGGTTCTAGAAAAGGATCTCAAGACTAAGTGCTAAAGGTTCAAAGACAAGGTTCTGAGTGAACAAGTTCTGACGACTGAAGACTTGATTATCTAGAGATTCAAATGTCACAATTCTACTCATGCTTAAATCATCTACCATCAAAATCCTCAGAAGTTTCATAAGACAAATTTTACCGTTAGCAATGTGTTTACCTTGGGATTTGGTAAACAACCGCTGATCCTCCAAATGGTTACTTATTTGGTTACTCGCAGGATCGATCAGATTGATCCTAGGACATAGGTTGATTTTGAAGTTTTGATTAAATTGGATAAGGCTTTAAATAAAGAGTTTTCAAGTAAATTGCATGAAGAAAGGACTTGGTAAAATAAACAAGGCTTAAAGTAAAAGGCTTCGACAGGAATGTAAAGAGGAAAGCAAGTAAATTTCTGGAAAAGTAAATGACTTTGATTAATAAAATTGGTGTTTCACACATACATTTCTCAACAATTCTTTCTCACACGCTGGGTACTCGAATCTATATGAGTGACTTTGTATAGAATTGTGAACACACGCGAGAAATTACATGACTACTACTATTTATACTAAAACATCCCAAGTAACCGTCGGGCAGTTACACTGCTTCGAGATCAATCCACTTGGCACGTTCTCCATGTTCGACGCTCCAGATCCTTGCACGTTTGCACGTGGTAACTGCTGGAAACCGTTTTCCCTCCAAAAGCTTGAATTTCAAACTGCTCCACTCTGAACCATCGAACACTTTCGTCGAGAGACATCTTCGACGAGAAACTCCTTCGACGTCGAAGGCAACCAACTTCTCCCTTGGAAGAAATCTTCTAAATACTTTGCCATCTTTCGACGGGCATTTCGACAGACTTAGCCAGTCGAAAACATCCTTCAGCTTTAATGGCTGACATCAACAAAACAAAGGTGTCGAATTTAGGAGCCAACAAATTGCCCCCCAAGAATGCCTTATTTCGACTCTGAAAGAAAAAGGCATTCTTTGAAACGCCATTCGACACCTGCCTTTTCACGCTTAGTCACAAATTAACTTGTGCACTTTTTGTTGTTTTCTACCAACTATTGGCAATCCCAAGAAAACCATCATTTATCCGTACCTAGGACGTCACTTTCAGTACGGCGTGCAGTACCAAACGTCATTTCAGAATTTGTCATTATGACAATTCCCAAAAACGAGGACGCACGCTGCGTCCCTCTATTTCTGCAGAACGGCTAAAACAACAGGGGGCTGCCACGCGTCCCACTAACTCCTGCAATAATTAAATGGCATTTAATGTCCTCGGTTTTGGGAATTTTCCCCCACTACTATAAATAGCAGTAAGTACCCCATTGTGGGACTTTTTACGCCATCTAGCTCTCAAACTTCTCTGTTTTCATACAACTTGTCATCTTTGCAAAAACATTTCCTCCTTCACTTCGTCTTCAACCTCAACTCTAACAATGGCATCTGCTTCCAATGCTCTTGGCGCTACTGTACCATCTGAAAATGCTAAACCCAAGGTTTTCGTCACTGCTCCGGTAGTAACTTCTACAGGCAAACGAAGGGTTCCTGAACCCTTGGACATCGCCGTTCGCGATGCCTACTCACGCCATCTTATGATCCCGGTTGGATACTCCAACCAGATCTTTGCAATGTCTGGCCCCATGTATCCAAGTATCTCTGAGGCTATGAAGATCAAGAGCTATTTCCCGGTAGTTGAGAAACTCAAACCGGTCGCATGCGCCAAGAAAGACGCAGAAGACAATGAAGACCCTGCACATGAAAAAATCGACCTCCGTTTCTTCAACAGAGGTGTTAGGGCCTTCAGGTCTTGCCCTAGCCTTACCCCTGATTACGTTGCTTGGCTAGCAAAGATGGAGAAGCACCAAACTTCGATCTGGAAGGATATGGGGATTTTCGACCTGGTGATGCTGTCGAAGACAGGTTTGAACTATTCTCCGGAGATGCTGATAGCTTCTCTGCTGTTCTGGGACTACTCCCACTTTACTTTCCATCTTCCCTGTGGGATGCTAACCCCCACACTCTTCGATGTGGCCGCTATTACTGGCCTTCGACCCACCGGAGACTACTTCGATCCGGAAGAGATGTCGGAAGATCAAATTGGCTTCTCTGACACCAAACCAACATACACCACTTTCATCAACCATTATCACGACAGGTCGACAGATGCTGTGTCGGATGTCGAACACATAGCGTTTCTAGCCCTATGGCTGACTCGCTTTGTATTTTGCTCGAAGTCTTTACAGGTGACCAAAAAGATGGTCACTCTCGCTACTCAACTGCATCATCGCCAAAACATCTGTTTGGCAGAACTGATTCTGGCTAGCCTCTATGATTCGATCAGCAATGGGGCAACTCTTCTAAAAATTATCGAGAACAGGGCCAGCTTGCTACTTGCTGGGCCTTTTTGGCTGCTCCAACTGTGGCTCAATGCCACTTTCGAATCTTTCTTGCCTAAGAAGGTTCAGATAAATGAGCAGGCTCCAGAGATAGCGAACAGACGCGTCGAAGGAACCAGGCTGGCTCTGTTGACACCTATGGAAGATGGACTGGAGTTTCAGCAAACCTTCACCAACTTCGTCCTGATGTTTGCTCGAAGGAAAGAGTTTGTTTCCACTATGGCTCCATTTGCTCGACGGCAGGTAGGCCCAGCATGGTTCACAAGGCCACATCCAAGGACGTCGAGTGGTCCTAATGTTGACGAACATACAATACTGTGGGAGGCGTTCCTCACACCAAGGATCATGCCTCTTCGATTCAGGAGCTCTAAGACTCACTTGAGTCTGATTGCATACCAACCAAACCTGGTATCTCGCCAGTTTGGTATTATCCAAACCCTACCTTCTCCGATTTTTCCACGAGAGAAGTCAATGTTGTACTTCTGCAATGATTACACCGAAGAAGCTGCCATCAAGCATATCGGAAGATATGCTGGTCGAACAGTTCTCTCGTTGTTTGACTACCAGCTCAATTTTCTTTGCTCACCATCCTTCGAGGAGTGGTGGAAAAGCTATTATGCTGAGGAGTTCTTCGATGAGAAGGACTTCATGGATGAGCTTCAGAAATCTTTTGTCCTTGTGTTGGACAAAATAAAGAAATGTAAGTTCATCCTTTTACATTACTTTGTTTTTTTTTACTGCTAGCCTGTTAACTTTTATTTGCTTTCAGTTGTTCGAAAGCCTGTAGCCAAGAAGGCTACAGAAGGCCAACAGGGAGGAGGCCCTTCAACAAAACCTCCACCGTCGGCGAAAACTACAGCGCCGGCGAAGACCACAAGCAACCAACAGGGGGAAGGCTCTTCGAAGAAGCCCTCTATATCGGTAACCAGACTTTTCATTATTTCCTCCTGGCTTTCGATTTTTGACTTTCGATGCAATTATTAAATCGAATTCCCATTGGTTTTCTAGGCACCTTCGCCCAAGAAACGGCCAGCACTGGTGGTCGAATCTGGGAGCGATGAAGAAAGTGATTCTCCTCCTGCCCCTCTAAAGAGGCGAAAGTTGACGAAGGATGCTTCTGTTCCTGCTCATGCTCCTGAAGGTCGAACCATCAGAATAAAGGTTGCTGGGAGAAAGCCTAGGCCACCTCCAGTGATCATTGAGGAGCCAACGGAGGAGGAACTAAACGTTCTTCTTAACAAGCCTGTCGAAAGCGACAATTCCAGCCCTGGGGCTGAAGCTAATTTACAGGTAATCTCTTAGTCCCCTTTATAACTTAGGTATAGATACCCATATTCGATTGTGTCTCTTTCGATCTCTGAAGATTTGCCTTCTTTCCTTTTTCAGGACACCACTGAAAGTTCTCCGCCAAGGACCTCTGAAACGCTGGAGTCTGCTGAACTCAGCAGGCCACAAGAAAAAGGCTTGGGAAATGACGAAGCCCATACTGAAAATGAGGCCAATGCTGAAACAGTAGAAAAACCAGCGAAGGAACCTCAGACGGAGGAACAACAGCCAGAAGCGGTTCAGGTGGTGAATCTGTCAGAAGAGAATCATGAAGAAAGGGACCAAGGCAATGCTGGCGAAGAAAATCAAGGTGCTGCTGGCGAAGAGAACCAAGGTGACGCTAGCGAAGAGCACCAAGGTGACGCTAGCGAAGAGCATGCTAACGAAGAGCACCAAGGTGACGCTGGTACTGCCCCAGTCCGAGTCGAAGAGCAACAAGTCGAGGCACCTAACACTCAACAGCCTCAAACCCAAGACAATGCTGTTGCAAGGGTTACCTCAACGAAGCACAGGTCAAAAGAGGACTTAGAACTCTTGAAACAAACTGACCCTGTTAGCTATCTCAACGCAATCATCGAGAGCAAGAGTTCGTCTGATGCTAGTCAGGAGATTCCTACCCTGTCGGGGAAGTCTACTGAAACCTCTCCTCTCGATGACGCTTTGGCGAAGGTTAAGGCCCAGTTCTTCAAGAAGGACTTGATGAAGGCTTTAGAGGGGGACCCCACTGCTCCATCATACTTGAAGGATGTCTTGAATGCTGTCGACTTGTTAGCTGTAGCCCCAGAAGTCTCAGGCTTGATCATGGAGTTACACTCTATGATTGATCAAGTCTCAGCAGATTACAGGCGCCAAAGGGGGTTTAACAGTCAGCTTGAGGTGTTGTATGGAAAAAGCTCCTCTGCGTGGACTGCTGTCTCGGATACGACTTCTCGAATTGCGGAGTTGTCGAAACAAAAAGCATCTACACAGGAAGAAGTCGATGCCATTGATCGAGAGAATGCTTCCTTCCGGGCACAAATCGCAGAGATAGAAGCGAAGATAAATGCCAACACTATACGCAAGGAGGAACTTCTTTCGACCATCTCAGACACCGAGAGCCAAACTGAAATCAAACAAGGCCTGGAATTCGCTGAGAGGGCCCAAGGCTTCGACGCTCAGATTGCCAAACTAGTGCAGGAGAACGCCTGGTGCAAGAAAAGGTTGGAGCTGCAGCAAGCCAAGTACCTTCGACTCAAGGACTCTATTCCCTTTTGATTGATTCTCTTTTGTAACCATATTTTGTAATCTATATTCGACAACATTGCCATCTTGGCTGAGATTCATAAAATTTCCATTTTGGCATTTTTATGGTTAATTTAGTCTTGTTCTTTTATTATTTTATTTTTATCTCTTGAAGTGTAGGTTTGTATTTTTTCAAATATTTACCATTTACTCTCAAGAGCCTTTTATCTCCACCTAACTCTTCGACTTCATAGGCTCCACCAGAAAAAGTTTGGATAACTCTGAAGGGTCCTTCCCATTTGGGTGACCATTTCCCCATGCTTCGATCCCTTCGATCCATGGGAAGAATTACCTTCCAAACTAGTTCTTCAGGCAAAAATACCTTAGGTTTTACCTTTTTATTATAAGAGTCTTCTACTCTTTTCTTCTGAAGCCTGAGTAGGTCGAGAGCGCGTAATCTCTCTTCGTCTAAATCCACTAGTTCGTCTAACATCATGTTCCAATAGACTTCAGAAGGAATATCATAATGCCTCTGAACCCTTGCAGATTGAAGACAAATTTCTGCTGGCAACATTGCATCATGGCCAAAAGTTAGCCTATACGGTGTTGTACCAGTGGCTTCTTTTGGGGACGTTCGACAAGCCCACAGAATCTGGTCTAACGTCTTATGCCAATTCTTTGGTTTCTTCCCCACATGTTTCTTTATCAAGCCAATCACCACTTTGTTGGCTGCTTCGACTTGACCATTCGCCTGTGCATAATAAGGCGTGGATGTTAGGAGTTTGAAACCTGTTTCCCGAGCAAATTCTTGCATCTTTCGACCAGTAAAAACTGATCCTTGATCAGTTGTTATTGTCTCAGGAATTCCATATCTAAAGATAATGTTCTTTTGAATAAATTCAATGACATTTTCCTGGTCTACATTGACTAAAGGGATAGCTTCGATCCATTTAGTAAAGTAATCAATGCCTACCAGTATGTATTTCTGACTCTTTGATGATGCTGGTCGAATCTCTCCAATGAGGTCCAACGCCCATCCTCTAAAAGGCCAAGGCTTCACTATCGAGTGAAGTTCGCTTGCTGGTACATGTTGGATGCCTGTATGGACTTGACACTCTTGACAACCCTTGGCGAACTCAACACAATCTTTCAGCATAGTGGGCCAATATAGTCCTTGTCGAAACAACAACCATTTCATCTTATGGCCTGCTTGGTGAGCCCCACATGCCCCAGCATGCGTAGTCGAAAGGGCTACGTATGCCTCAGTTTCACTTAAGCATTTTAGCAATACCCCTTCAGGCGTTTTCTTGAATAACTCATTACCCATGAGTACATAACTCAATGCCCTATACTTTGTTTTTCGTTCTGTCGAAGCTCCTGGATTTTGAAGATAGTCCACAATGGGTTTCCTCCAATCTTGCTCTGACAAATTATCAATGAACGAAATCTCGAAGTTACTGTGATCAGCATATCCTAGTCTCGTCGATTCCAAGTCTGATGGTGATAGACAAGTTGCTTTTACCTTTTCTCGAACTTCGATTGCTCTTTGTAATCTCGTTTTTGAAATCTTATACCCAGATGCAATTTGTGCCAAGTCATTGGCTATTTAATTTTCGACTCTGGGTATGTGTCGAATATTGATCGTTTCAAATTTTTTCAATAAACGATTTGCTATCACAAAGTACATAATGAGATTCTCTCTTATGCATTTATATTCTTTTGTGACTTGCTTAATGACTAACTCTGAGTCTCCCATGATTTCGACTCGAGTTGCCCCCAATTCCAACAATATCTCAAGGCCAGTAATTAGAGCTTCATACTCAGCCTCATTGTTCGAACAAGAACCTGATATTTTGTACTTGAATGTTGTTGGAATTTTATCTGGAGAAATAATCAAGACTCCTACCCCTGTTCCATCTTTATGGCTGGAACCATCGAAGTAGAATTTCCAAGGCTCTATCTCCACATAATTAATATCCTCGACTTGAATTGAGTGGTCGACTATGAAGTCTGCAACCACTTGTCCTTTTACTGCCTTAAGAGGCATAAAGGTCAAGGAGTATTCAGTTAATGCTAATGCCCACTTGCCAATTCGACTGTGCAAGATAGGTTTCGACAACATATACTTGAAAACATCAAAATGAGACGAAACATACACATCAACTGGTTTTATATACTGCTTGAGTTTTGTACAAGAGAAATACAGACATAGACACAATTTTTCAACTTCACTATATCTAGTTTCTGCATCATTTAAAACTCTACTGAGATAATAAATGGGTCTTTCGACTCCATTCTCATCCTCTTGGGCTAACATGCTTCCCAGAGTTTTGTCGGATGCAGCTATGTACAATCTCATACTCCTATTGCTACAAGGAGGCACCAAAATAGGTGGCTTAGTGAGGTACCCTTTGATTTTGTCGAAGGCTTCTTGTTGCTCTTGCCCCCATTCGAACCCCTCTTTATTCAGTCGAAGTAAAGGTGAAAAGGCCTGAGCTTTCCCACTTAGATTAGATATAAACCTCCTTAAGAAATTTATCTTGCCCAAGAGAGATTGCAATTCCTTCTTATTCGATGGCGCTTTCGCTTCCAGAATTGCCTTCGTCTTGTTCTGGTTGATTTCGATTCCTTTCTTGTGGACAACGAAGCCCAAGAAATCTCCAGCTTTCACGCAGAACGCACACTTCAAAGGGTTCATCTTCAGACCATGTTCTCTCATTCTTTCGAATGATTGTCGAAGGTGGTCAATATGATTCTTCCTGGAAACAGATTTTATAACAATATCATCAATATATACTTGCATAAAAGTGTTAATAAAATCATGGAAGATAGTATTCATTGCTCGCTGGTACGTTGCCCCAGCGTTTTTTAGGCCAAAAGGCATCACTACCCATTCGTAAGTGCCTAAGGCCCCAGGGCATCGAAAAGCTGTTTTCGACACATCCTCTTCAGCAATGAATATTTGATTATATCCTGAATAACCATCGAGCATACTCAGGTATTCATAGCCAGCGGCAGAATCGACTAGCATTTCCGCCACAGGCATAGGATATTCATCTTTGGGTGTAGCAGCATTCAAATCTCTGAAATCTATGCATACCCTTAACGTACCATTTTTCTTAATTACTGGCACAATGTTTGCAATCCATTCGACATACCTTGTAACACGGATGGATTTGCATTTCAGAAGTCTTTCGACCTCCGTTTTGATCTTTGACAGTATTTCTGGAGCGAAGCGCCTTGGATTTTGCTTGATTGGCTTCTTCCCAGGTTTGATTGGCAACTGAAGTTCTACCAATCCTCTGTTGAGACCAGGCATTTCGTCATAATCCCATGCAAAACAGTCTTTAAACTCTTTCAGCAATTGGATTACTTCCAACCTAAGTTCTGGATCGATTTTGGCGCTGATGTAAGTTGGCCTTTTCTCTGATCCTTCGCCTAAGTTGATTTCTTCTAAAGGGTCTTGCGCTAACATTTTAATGTTGTTCGCCAAGGGGTCCTTTTCGAAGCCCAAAGGCTCATCGTCATAGATGGCGTCGAGCCTCTGTTCCTGCATTTCTTCTGGCATGATATCAGGAGGTTTTGGATCGAAATCCTTTCCTGGACCTACAGCAGATAACTGTTGATCATTGGCCGGTGTGGCCATGTACTTTACTTCGGCTTCGAGAGCCGTTATCATCTTGGTTTCGGCTACATAAGCCGAAATTCGCTTCAAAGATTGCGACTCAGTCATTATCACTGAATTCGCTTCCCCAACCAGTTGGTTGGATATTAGTTAACCCACTGAAGTCTATGTGGGACAAGTCTTCTCTGTCCCATTGGACACCATGCTCAGGATGCAGGTATAGGGAACAAAAAGTGTTTGGCGCTGGCGCCATGTCGAAGTCAGGTGTTGGACATGGCCCTATGTGAGCCAAGTTCTTGTCGAAATCTGCCAAACCCAGGTGATTCACTTTGCCAAGGTAATAGCTTTGATCTGCCTCTATGTTTTCGACCATCCCATCTGGACGCCATAGCAGCAGCCTTTGGTGCATCGATGAAGGCACAGCGCCAACACCATGAATCCATTCACGGCCCAACAAAAGATTGTAGTTAGGTTTGGCCGATATGACCATAAACATCGTTGGTCGAAGGATCGACCCTACTTTGATATCTAGCTGGATCACTCCCATAGTGGTCCCTATGCCGCCCTCATAGTTCGACAGGACCATGTTGTGAGGCTTAATGTCCTCATCCCTTTTGCCAATTTTCCTTAGCATAGAGTGAGGAATAATGTTAATGGTTGCCCCACAATCCACCAATATTTTATTCACAGTAGTTTCTTCGAGTTTAGCCCTTATGAATAAAGGCTTGAGGTGATTTTTCATCGCCTCTGTAGGTGGCTCGAAGAAGCCATTTTGTTCCTCAGTAGTGCCATTGTCCATGACGAAATAGCACACTGGCCTATGTTTGGCCATTTCTTGCTCCACTTCCCAGTCACTTGCTTCGACTTCTACCTGTCGATTGAATTCTCTGGGCAGCACTGAAACTATATTCACCATTATGTCCAAAGTATCATCAGACTCAGCATCGTCTTCGTCTTCGACTTCACTTTGGTTAGGCCAAACTAGCATGTTGGTCACTGGCTCTCTTTCTAGAGGTTTCCTTTGCTTCCTTTGAGGAACATTCGAACTGGTTTCTGCCTTTGGTTCATTGGCAGCCTCCCTTTCAGCTTTTCGTCTCCTTTGATATCTCCTCCATTGAGATCGAGACATGGGATTTTTACCCTTGTAGTTGCTGGACACTTGTGCAACCTTAGGTGCAGCAACTTGAGGCTCTTTCTTTTGAGTCAAAGAGGAACCTCTTGGCACTTCGAAAGAATTCCATTTCTCCTCACTTGGCCTTTTCCGACCAGAGGTTTTGTACCAAGTATCTACTGGCACATTTGTCGGAGGCCTAAAAGTCAATGGCCTCTTGTCTTGGTTAGAACCTCTTCTGGGATCATGTCGAAGGTCAACATTCTCCCTTCTCTTATTCGCTGCTCTTACGCCTTGAATGTGCTCAGCAGCTTTTTTATCAAAGATCGAACTGCATCTTGGACACAGCATCACCTCTGATTTCTTTTTCTGGCATCTTTGTAGAAAATCTGCCAAGTTTTCATTTTCCCGAGGGAAAGCAGTCTTATTAGCTTGTTCTTGCCTCATGGCCTCTTCTGATGCTTTTGGGTCAGAAAGTTCGACCATGTTGATATTCATTGTATCTTTGTTAGCAAGAGTTAACTACTTCATTTGTATCTCCAGATTCTCCGTCTGGCCTTGAACGGTGGCCAAGTGGGAATTGGGTTTTGATCCAGTTTTTTGTGCTTCAGCGGTCTCCGACTTCGGGTTTTCGACCGCTTTCTGGACAGCTTCAATTGTCTTCCTGGATAAATTTCCAGAAAAACTGCCAAAGATTGGCATGTTGATGTGGTCCTTTGAGACTTCGACCATGGTAATTCCTGGCTTCTTCGACTGGATCCTGGTTGCCTCTATCACGTTCACCTCAGAGGGTTCAGCATAGTGGGCTTCAGCCTGCAATGGATTGGAGTCGACAGCCATGGGGGATTTGTCAGCAAACTTCAATCTCCCTTCTTCGATAGCGTCTTGCACAAGATTCCTGAAAAGAAAACATTGAGAAGTTTTATGGTCCAAAAAATTATGATATTTGCAAAAACCTCTCTTCTTTCTTTGATCAAGAGGAGGCACTTTTACCCCTGGGGGTACTATCATTTGGCCATCTTTAACTAGCAAGTCGAATATTTCATCACATTTTGTGATGTCAAAACTATAAGTCTTTTTTGGGAACCTATCGTTGGTCCTTTCTGGACCAATGGGATTTTTCCCATTTGAGGGGACTAACAGTTTACAAGAGTATGGTGGCCCTTGTTTCAGTTCTGCTAAGTCGACTTCTCCTTCTTCGACAGTTAAAGTATCGTCGAAGGATTCTAGATCTTCGTCATCCATCTCAACGTACGCTATCCTCTCTCTCTTGTGAGTTTTCGTTGCCTTAGCTTTTTCAGCTTTGAGGCGTTCTACCTGTTGAACTCTATCGGCCAGTTGGGCCATGTCTCTTAGGTACTGGGTGTCTAGCTTCTTCCTAATGGAATAATCTAAACCGCCTGCGGCTATTTCGACCAACTCATGTTCTGGCACTTGTGTAAAACATCTCGCCTTGAGCAACCTAAACCTATTTAGATATTCGTCTATAGGTTCAGTGAAACGTCTCTTCACACTGGCCAGTTCTTTCAGGCTTATCTTGGTTTGCCCCATGTAGAATTGTTCATGGAACAATCTTTCCAACTGGGTCCAATGATGGATCGAATTGGGGGGAAGAGTTGTAAACCAAGTAAAAGCGTTCTTTGTTAAAGAACTTGGGAAGTACTTGATCCTTAGGTTTTCGTTATTCGAAATGTCACCCGCTTCGATCAAATATCTCGCCACATGCTCGACAGTAGATTCTGTCGTGTCCCCAGAGAACTTAGTAAATTTGGGGACCTTGCATCTAGGAGGTAAGTCCGTTTGTAACACGTATTCTGACAATGGAGATGTAAAGTTGGGCCTTCGAAAGCCCATGTTCATCCCATTCTGAGTCATGATCCTTTCAATCATGGTTGCCAGATTGTTTTCCAAACCCATGTTTTGGTATTGGATATGCTGAACCACTTCGTCAGCATTTTGGTTTCTGTTAACTAACCTTACCTCTGGGGTTATTACCCTAGGTTCCTCGACAGGTTGTTCCAATCGTGCCCTAAGGTTTTCTTCGACAGGCTGTTGAGCCTGGTTAATGGTGGTTTCTTCCTCTAAAAATATCCCCTGGTTTCCCCTTATTTGCGCCCTTTGGGGTTGTCGAATCGGTTGGGGTACTCCAAAGAAATCGGCCAAGCGCGTCATTTGCGCTGTCATTTGCTGATTCGATTGAGTAGTGTTTTGTATTAGAGGGTTTAGCACTGTACTCAAAGTTTGTGCCAACATTTGCACCATATCATGGTTGCTTTCGTCCATTTGTTGCCTCAAGACTGCTGTCGAGGCATTTGTAAGGCCATGGGCTACTTGGGACGTTCCTCCTAAGAGTTGGGTCCTATTTCTATTCGCCATGCCTACTCCAGAGCCTTGGAGTGGCGAAGAGGCACTCACTAAAGGGTCTGAAAAAGTGGACGCAGCATTCGTCAGGCTTGCCACTTCAGAAGTTGGCATACCATAGAATGGAATAAATCCTGGGGGAACCAAAGGCCTTGTGCCTAAATTTCCCCTTGGTGGGGGAGTTCCCAAAGGCATCCTGGGGCCTGTTAACGAAGGTATTGGCCCCGTGGTTGTGACCGATACTGCTGGTGTCGAACCAACATTTGTGCTTCACTTACGGTCGTACTAACCGTTGCTCCCACATTCGTTTGTGGGATTTCGTTATTGTTTGGCGGATTCGCCATCTCTTCCCTTCTTCTGGCAGTATTGTTATCGTTAGTGTATATTCTACCACTTCTCAATAACATACAACTCAAAAAGATGAGATTATTTTCAACAATCAACACACAGTCCCACCGGGTGTGCCAATTTGTTTACCTTGGGATTTGGTAAACAACCGCTGATCCTCCAAATGGTTACTTATTTGGTTACTCGCAGGATCGATCAGATTGATCCTAGGACATAGGTTGATTTTGAAGTTTTGATTAAATTGGATAAGGCTTTAAATAAAGAGTTTTCAAGTAAATTGCATGAAGAAAGGACTTGGTAAAATAAACAAGGCTTAAAGTAAAAGGCTTCGACAGGAATGTAAAGAGGAAAGCAAGTAAATTTCTGGAAAAGTAAATGACTTTGATTAATAAAATTGGTGTTTCACACATACATTTCTCAACAATTCTTTCTCACACGCTGGGTACTCGAATCTATATGAGTGACTTTGTATAGAATTGTGAACACACGCGAGAACTTACATGACTACTACTATTTATACTAAAACATTCCAAGTAACCGTCGGGCAGTTACACTGCTTCGAGATCAATCCACTTGGCACGTTCTCCATGTTCGACGCTCCAGATCCTTGCACGTTTGCACGTGGTAACTGTTGGAAACCGTTTTCCTTCCAAAAGCTTGAATTTCAAACTGCTCCACTCTGAACCATCGAACACTTTCGTCGAGAGACATCTTCGACGAGAAACTCCTTCGACGTCGAAGGCAACCAACTTCTCCCTTGGAAGAAATCTTCTAAATACTTTGCCATCTTTCGACGGGCATTTCGACAGACTTAGCCAGTCGAAAACATCCTTCAGCTTTAATGGCTGACATCAACAAAACAAAGGTGTCGAATTTAGGAGCCAACACAATGACAAGTACACAGTATGAAAAATCCTTATCCCACTACCTCTCCACTAGCTTGAATTATGGAAAAGAAAAAGATGTGGCAATACTTTTTTTTCATCGTTGTGTAACGACTCTTTCTCAATAGCCAACGACTCTATTTTGCTTGGATATATAAGAAAAGGATAATATGCTTAAAATGTTTTTGGTGTTCAATGTTCAAAAGAAAGTTGTCATTATTGGAACACAACAAAAAACGATTAACCACTATAACAACAACAACAAGAACAACTATTATCAAAATGAATCTTGAATCATGTTATTGATGATTACAAGATAGCAATGAAGTCATTGATTCACAACATGCTTAATTTCATATATTGCAAGAAGTTTGTTAAGCCGCAGAAGATAATGAAGATGATCATGGAAGCTCTAATTACAAATCCACAAAAACAATGTTGTGCTTTAAAGTTATCATTGAATTAAATAGAACAAGGGTTGTTGTCCAGAATGTTCTGAGATGAATCAAAATGAAGAAGTTCTTCTCTTTACTACATCAAGATCAACAAAGCTTCCAAAAGCTTATGAAGAAGAAGACTTCAGCGATTCAAGTGCTTTGGGCTATTGTCCGTGAAGAAGCTACTTAAAGAAAAGATGACCATACATTAAAGCTACAATATAATGTAATATTTTTAGTATGTATTAGGATCTTCTGATGTACTTAATTGAGTTTACTCTTGCTTGTTTAGAAGCTTTTTTTTTGTAATTAAACCTTGTAAAAACAGATAGGAGATTCTACAAGATCTAATTCTATCGAGTCAATGATTGTTATATCTGGTTGGATTACTGAACATATCATTGCAAGGTTCCTTGAGAGACTGAGTGAAGGTCTGATCTCAAGAAGATAATGGTTACTGTCATTATGGGAAATCCTGATAGGAGATTCTGAAGAATCAAATTATGTTAGGTCAATGAACGTTATATCTATTTTAGATCTCTGAATGTGTCATTGGATGTTAGTCACTGGTGGTTTCTCGTGCAGATTGTAATCAGTTTGGTTATAGTGGATTAAGTCCTTGAGTTCAAGGAGAAATCACCTTGGTAGGGTGGACTGGACTAGCTTGAGGGTTTCTCAAGTGAACCAGGATATATCATGTGTTCCATAATTTTTCTTATGCTTAATTTCTTATGCTTCTACAACACATTCAAAAGCATCACTCAACTCAACAATGTTAAGAAACGAAATTTTGTTAAGAAAGGAAAACCCAATTTAAACCCCCTCTTTCTTGCGTTTTCTTCACACCTTCAAATTCATGGGAGTTATCGAAGACGCTTTTCATGTCTGGATGCAACAACTAATTCTACTAGGGATGCTATTAGAGACACTTTGCACATCTAAATTACAATATTCAAATAACTAATGTCAAAGAAATACATGCTTTCACGTGTAGCCGACACCCCTTCTAAATCTAGCCAATCTGAGGGCGAGCATGGTGAAGTTTGGAGACGTCCACCTCGATCTGAGTCATGGAATTGGGGGAAGGGGCGAGGATCCTCTACCTTTGGCTGAGTAAGATTCTATGTGACACATAGCACATTACAAAGCATGGTTGCATTTAGCCAGCTTCATGCCCTTCATTTGTAAGTATAGTTCAATACACCACTACGACTAAATGGACTTACCCTTATCCATGTGAACATGATTAAGCATAGTCGTGTCTAGCTAGTTTAGCATGAAATACTTACAGGTACCAATGGGGGAGTAAAGGGCCGGAGCTGAAATCACGTTCCACCATTTAGAGTCTGGCACACGGACACTCCAAATTGCAATAACTCTTCCTTTGTGCAAGCACATTTTGAGCACAGCCACACGCTACTACATCGACATTCAATCGACACGCCACGAGCACCTCAATACAACTCGCCTATGAGCAAAACAACCTTAAGGTAATTTACACAAAACTTAAGTTCATTTACACTTTAAGCAACTATTATTTATCGCTCTTTACAACAAACAATAACGTAAATTACAGGATTCTAAAAGTAATCCTTAGCTATCCTCGGATCCAAAATTCTCCTCGATCCCAGCTTGACAATTACAATAATTGAGAAAGGAACAATATCATAATGAAAAAGTATAAACATGCAAAGATAAAAAATTGAAATGCATATATAAAAATATTGTTTACAAGCAAAGACACAAAATCCCGACCAAATATTACAGGAGCAAATAAAAAAAGGAAAGGACAAAATGACACTCAATCATCGACACCCAACTCCTTCTCAGAATGGGTTAGGTAAAGGGTTCAGCTGGTCAGCAGTAATAGCGAGATCAGGACAGAACGTCAGAGCCTGTCCCAACATTTTGTCTTGGACCATGCCCAAAGCCTTTACTGCTCTCTCAAGATACTATTGAGACTTCTATCGAGCAACAACCACCTATTCTTTGAGACTTCTCAAAGCATTGGCACAATCTTCCTTCCTCTATTGAAGAGCTTTTCGATCTACTTCGAACGCCCGACATGCTACCTCCACATCCCAGAGACCTTCTCGTTGCATTTCTTTTTGTTAGTGAGAGAAGCCTTCAGATCTTCTATTCGAGTAGCCAAAATGGACGATCAACCATATCTAACGGCCTTTTCATGAAAAGAGCTTAGAGCATTAACATTTTCCTGAAAAATAACAATTTCCTTCTCATCGTCGAAATTTTTCCGTTCGAGAATTCACACCTCTCCTTCAGCTCATCTCGTTCCCTTGAAAGCTCACCAGAGCCCAGAACATCATTATAGACCACATCTACAATAGAAATGAGGGACACGACCCTAAAAAAAAGTACAAGATGTATCTGCTAAAAGGCCCTGTCTATTAGCCGTAGATAAACCCCTGATGAAATCTAAGTCCTCAGTGGCCACGGCAGCAACAAACTCCTATAGGGTGCTAGGCACCCGAGAAAGAAGAATAAGAGGGATTCAGAAGAAAGGAGTCAGAGTATCCCGCTCACCATCCTCCTCTAAATGAGCCCATATAGGAGAACCTCCTCCAGAAGTAGTGTAAACTATCACCCTAACCCATCTTCATAGAGGAAGGAGGAGATGAATGTCCCGATCAGATAAATCAGTCGCGATAGCGCATGATTGACCTATTTTAGGTGTTAGAACCGAGACTATCTCCTAGGCAGTTGCCACAACGGGATCATGAACCTCCATAACAGAAGTAGAAGCAACGACAGGTGCTACTATGTAACACCCTTCTAAAACCCCATAATTTTTCATGAATATTTTTAATAAATAAGTAAATGTAAAACAACATCAAGGATGTCACATCTTCATATAAACATCATTTCATAAATAATCATGCTTCTTACATGAGTTACAAAGAAAACACTTAAATATAATCTCTAGTATCATAACTAATTTATTTCGAACTTCGCAACAGAATTAATGAGTCTTAAACTCCTTCATAAAATAATCTCAATACCATGAAAGGTAGTTCAAATGTTAATAGAATCATCACACTTCATGTTTATAATATCATAATCCGAAACATGGAAAAAGTCATGACAATAATACAAAATCTCAAGACAACAAAATAGTACATAGTTCACAACCAATCAATCCCAACCCCGATGTTACATGTCAGAGCAAGAATCCCTTTATTCAATGAAAAGCAATAAAACCACTCTAAGTTATCCTCTAAGCTTCAACTGACTACTCCTGATCACCTGTAAGTTACCCATGTATAGAGATAACATTTCCAAGCAGAAAGGGTGAGTAGATCATAATCATTATAAAAGACATAAGGTATAAATATAGTAGACATGCGCTTAGGCAAGGTGTTGTACCCCAAAATTTGCCCTCCCATATTCTCCAAGATTTATCAAGAATCATCTTCAAATGGTTCAAGATTTCTCAAGGATTGCACAGTCCAAACATCTCCTAAGCCAGTCCAAATTAGGGTTTTGTTTCTTTCAAGGAATTTGAGGTTTTCAATGGCTCAATCAAGTCTCATGTGCCTATATACATTGTCAAGCATCTACATGTCAAGTCTCAAGACTCACAATGTCAAATTGCACAGTCAAAAGCCTCATTTGATCCATAGTCAACTACAAGGGTAAAATGGTCATTTTGCAGTCAAAAGTCAGAATTTTTGGTCAACATCTTATTTTGAGCTCACAATCATCATTTGATCAAGTCTTGATCATGATTCCACAAGAATGGCTCAAGAATCATCAAGATGCAAAAGTTGCTATTTTTGGACAGCAGAAAAGTCAACTGTATATTGACCAAGGCATAACTTTTTCATGGTTCATCATAAAAATCCCATCCAATGCTCATTTTGAATGGTATGACATTTCCTACAACTCATATTCACATTCCAAGTCCAAGAAATGCTCTCACAAAAAGTTATCAATTTCTACATTATAGGTCAATTTTAAAAGTCAACAAAAATGCACTTTAAGTCAAAGACCATAACTTGAGATTGGTAAATCCAAATGACATGGTACCAAAGGCATTGGTTAGAGGACTTCAAGACCTTTCCAAAATGTCCAAGAACATGTCCATACGATCAAAATTGAGCAAGATATGCATTGGAGAAGTTGGGAAATTTTTGTGAATTTGCAAAAGTCAACTTTGCTCAAAACACTTTGTTTTTGCTAATGGGTCTCAAATTGCTTCTTGAAACTTTATTCAAAGCCTATGCACGACCCATTAAGCTTAAATTGAATTATTTTCTTATTTTTTATTAATTAATTGGATTTTTAATCAATATTAATCCATTTAATTCATTTAATTGTAGGAAAATATAAAGATATGGTTTTCCAATCTTTTTGTGAAGCAAGAATGACCTAAAAAGGCTGGAGATTTCGTGTGCCAATCAAGGATATCAAAAACTCCAAATTTAGCAAGTTTTCCCAATCAAAAAGATTCAAAAATATTTGATTTTCAATCAAATATTAAATCATCATTCCATGGATCTTTTGTGCAAGATTGTAACCTAATTCCCTTCTACTATATATACACAAACTAATCCTAATGCATTGGACGTGAAATTGCTGCATACAAAGCCATAACAACATTGAAAAAATTCAAGAAAAAGTCAAAACTGTTTTCCAGGTTCCAGGCCAATTCAAAGCAATTTGAGGATTCAAACACGTTGCTGGAGGTGTGAGGAACGTTTTGCAATCAAAACCACGCGCTAAGGCTCAAGGAATCATCGTTCACAGTCACACAGTTTGCACATTTTTTTCAGAATTACAACTCATTATTCATGCATCATTAACGTGATTTTTTGTGTGTTTTGCATTGCTAGAACTCACAGGAAACTAATGGCATAAGCTAATTGGATTATAATGCTCAGAATTGAAAATTGCCATTGACAAATTTTGGGGTTCATAAACCTTGAATTTGGGGATTCAGTAACCAGGCAAAATTGAGACCCCTAATGCATATGGTTGAGACCGTCAGAACAAGACGAACCTAGTGGAACCCTCGCGAAATATTTATGTAGCCTAGGGAGCTAATCGCTATTTTTCCTTATCACAGTTTGTGGGGGTTAAAAACCCCTGTTATCTATTTGTTCTTTTGC
Organism: Vicia faba; assembly: GCA_948472305.1. Classification (NCBI taxonomy): domain Eukaryota; kingdom Viridiplantae; phylum Streptophyta; class Magnoliopsida; order Fabales; family Fabaceae; genus Vicia; species Vicia faba. Next base: position 1,290,331,460 of record OX451735.1, on the reverse strand, counting down.
AGGTTTAAGGAAGACGATGATGACGTGGTGATATGGGGTTGGGCAATTCAAAACTACACGCATTTTTGTTTGTTTACAGCATAAGTGTTAATTATCCCATATAATATTTGTTCATTATTATACTAACAAATGCAAGCGAATGGTGTAGTGGCTAGTGAGTTGGCTGGTAATCATTGGGACCTGGGTTCGATTCCCAAGTCCACCCAAATATTTGATATTTCTTTTCTTAATATAATCCCATGCAGGCTTTCAAAGGTGTTCTATCATGCACCTCTCACATCCAAGCGCCAAGTGGCCACAGTCACGAATCCAATGGTCAGGATGGGTAGACCACCATGTTCCCAGTCAACTACACCATGGACAATTCAAAAAGTCAAAAGGGCTTGAGCTTAATGGGCCACCAATTCCCAGAACGTACCTCCTTCTGGGCCCATCACCCCCAGGGTTTTATTTCTCATTTTTTTCTCTTTTATATTTTCTATTTAATTATTTTATTAATTACAATTATTACTATTATTATTTAATTACCTCATAAACTAATATTTTTCATAATAAATTCAGACAATTAAAAAATGCAAATATTTTTATTACTATTATTATTATTTAGTAATTTCACTATTAATTATTTTTTGTAAATAAATGCTAACAAATTAATTTAGTTTAATTAGGTTAACTTTGACTTTTTTCATAATAAATAAAATAAATTAGAATTAGGTTTTACTAACTTTTGACTTTATTTTTATTTTCATTAAGACCTAAAAAACATAAAAAATACTTTTTCTTTTAATTAATTAATTAATTAGTAAATTAGGTTTAATTTGAGTTAATTGCAAAAAGGGACCAAAATTCCATTCTTTTCTCAAAAAAGGGGTCAAAACCCTAAGACTTTTCCCGATTCAATTTTTCTCGCGCATGTTTATTCTTGATTCCTGTTTTGATCATATTTATGTAACTGTTCCGAGGATGTAATAGATAATTAGGACTTTTATCGCTTTCTTTATTTTCCCGCAATTTATTTTCGAGGGTTATGTTTTTGGCGATGTAAATACCCGACGCCTTGTAATAGCGTAGATTTATTTCCCGCAATTTACTTTCCGCAAATTATTAACTGTTAACTATGCATGACAAGACTTGCTTGAAAATTAAAACTAACTCGTAGCTCACCATAACTTGTGCAAAGATAATTAAATTGAAACCTGACGCACGTGCACATGCCACTCCTAGGATACGCCTCACTTGGTTGCCTCGAGGTGGTCATTGAGTATAGGGTGTTTTAGAGGTTGCCCTCCTGTCTAAAGATCCAGTTTCCTCGAAACGGTTTCCTCAGATAAAAAGGATCTAGGACATTAGGGTTACCGCTAAGGCGTCCTACTATTGCTTTGGTGACCACACATGTCCCTATAATCGAATTGACCCGAATAACTCCAACGACGGTGCTACCTACTTCTCAATAGTGGGATAGTACTGTCTAAAGGACATTTACACAACTTAATTCCTTAGAGTAGGTAGATTTCTCCTGGGTACTTTCTCTTTCAAAAAACAAAAACAACTTTTCGCACCTACACTTTCAAAAAGTTTTCGAACAAACACTTCATACACTCTTGAGGACTGATACAAGAGTTACCTAGAAGTTTTCAAAAACAAACTTTTTTTCAAAACCCACAAACACAAGAAAAGCAAACATTTTTGAAAACATAGTGAGCAAATACCTAAGAGCCCGTGGATAACCACAGATAGAAAGGGTGCTAACACCTTCCCTTTCTATAAATCTACCTCCCGAACCGAGAAACATCTCGAAAAGGAATTTTGCTGTGCTTTTGTCCTTTCCTTGTTGGAGAACATAAAAGACGGTGGCGACTCTTGCTTACCGCGACATTTCGCGAACCAGCATTTCAAAACAGTCAGTTCTATTTCCACCGATCACAGAACTGGCGACTCTGCTGGGGACATATTATATAAGTGAGGTGTACCTTAGGATTAGATCATTCTATGTTTTCAATTGTATGCCTTGTTTGCTTTAATATTGTGGGCTTGTATTGGAGTTTCATAGATCCTAACCCGGATCTGGGGATACCCTTTAGGTAGCAATAAACTGCGAGGGACCTGTCCGGCGTAGACCAACACGGGTGAAGCAGTAGCTACGTTGGTGTGACACCTTGGTCTGTACGGATATCCCTTGTGTTGGAACGAGGAGAATATGGGTCTTCTGAGGAGTCATTAAGCACCAGCTGACCTTAGAACCTTAAATTGACTCAACTTGGCCATAGAACAGTAGCAGTATGCTACACTCATTGAGGCTAAACTCTCGCGATGGTTCCGGCCGCAAGAAAAGGTTGTGAAGATGGAGTTATGACCGATTGAGGGTAGTCAGTGATATTGAGATCCTCTAGAACCCGATTACTATTTTCTAGGACAGGTCTTAACCAACTGAAACTAAAAGAGGGTAGTACCTAAACTTCATGCTGGCCTAAACTCTAAGGGCTGTCTGGTGTGACTTGTGTGCCTTCAAACTTAACTATTTGCACATTCTTGTTATCTGACAACATGAGTTCCTTGCAGTTTTTGTTTACAGTCCTTAATCTGGGCTTATAACAGGGTTTACTTACATCACTCCACGCATAGCATAACATCATACCATCATACCATTGCATACATCCTGCATAAGGACTAACCCATTTCAAGGATCTCAAGGGTCTGTGATGCAGGTCATGATGAATCAAAATGTCTAGCAAGGGGCAAAGGGGATTTATTTTCCTCTAGCCAAGGTTGTTCGGAGATGAAAACATGGTAACTTGAGTCAGGGGCTATGACCCACTCGATATGGTGAGCCTTGACTCTTGAAGAAGGTCTCTCAGCAACATGAAGTTCCTTCAATCAAGCTTCCCAAATTCAAATTCTAACAAGTTTCTTGGTTTACCCCGCGAGATCTTTGAAAACATTGCATGCATATCATACATATCATTGCATTACAGGTACCCTTTTTACAGGTCACTTATCTTCTTCGCTGTTTATTTCAGCAATCATCATGTCTACTGAACCTTCCGTTGAACAAGCTATCAAGGCCCTCCAGCCCAGAATGCCCAGTTCCAAGAGTTGGTTATGAGCCTAGCCCAAGGTCAACAGGATTTGAAGACTCTGATTCTGAAAGGGAAGAAGAAGAAGAAGAGGACTGTTTTGTTCAACACTAGACGCAGATCTGGGAATGGACTACAAAATGAGGCTGAGCTGACTACCTCATATGTAGGCAAAGACAGTCCCCAAGAGAGAAGGGTTCCTAGTCCCGTGGTCTCCGACAACGAGACAAATTATAATGATGAACAGTACCCTCCTGCGGAGGACAGGTACAAACAGCTGGAGGACCGTTTAAGTGCTATGGAGATTCAACATGTGCCCGGGTTGGACTTTGGTGACCTAGGCTTATTTTCTGGGGTGGTGATTCCCCATAAATTCAAGGCGCCTGCTTTTTCCAAATACGACGGAGCTTCCTGTCCTAAGTTACACCTCCGATCGTATGTAAGGAAGATCCAACCTTGCACAGCTGACAAGAATTTATGGATCCATTTCTTCCAGGATAGTCTTTCAGGGACTCAACTCGAATGGTTCTATCAGCTGGACAGAGCCAGCATTCGTAATTGGGAGGACTTGGCTACTGCGTTCTATAAGCAGTATCAGTATAATTCCGACCTCACTCCTACGCGTACCCAACTCCAGGGTATGTCACTAGGGACGGATGAAGGATTTAAAGAATATGCTCAAAAGTGGAGAGACCTTGCTGGAAGGGTGCAGCCACCTTTAACTGACTGTGAGCTTGTGGATATGTTCCTGGGGACCCTGTCTGGTCCGTTCTTCAACCATTTGATTGGAAACTCTTCAGCCGGGTTTACAGACCTTATCTTGATTGGGGAGAGAATTGAAGCGGGTATCAAGGCTGGGAAGATTCAAGAGGCCACACCTTCTGATGCTTATAAAAAACCTTACAGTGGGAAGAAAGAGTCCAATGCTGCGTACAGTCAAAAGAGTCATCGTGACCAACACGTAGGGGCAGTCCTGATCTCTGGTTCTGCGCCACGCCGACAACAGCAAAAGGGAAATCAACAAAGGCCGGACGAGCCTAAAAGACAGTTCACCAACATCAACATGCCATTGTCACAAGCACTGCAACACATGTTGAAGATGAACCTGATTGCGGTGATAAACCCTTCTGCGAACCCTAAGACTTCTTCTCCAAACTACAACCCAGATGCGAGGTGTGCTTATCATTCCGGTAGCCCGGGGCACGATACTGACGATTGTTGGGCGCTGAAATACAAGATTCAGAATATGATCGACGCTAAGGAGATCGAATTCGAGCCTTCTGAGACTCCTAATGTGATCACTGCTCCCTTGCCAAAACATGGCTAGGATTGAGAGACTTTTGTTCATTTGAATTCTGATATTGTATTTTTCTTTGCTTATTCAAACAATTATCATGTCAAACTCTCTTATTTCATTAATGCATTACACGTGTCTGTTTTGAAGTAATTGTGTTCACCATATTCAAAATTGCTTTTATTTTTTGATGTTCAACTCTCGATTAAAAATTCTAAGCCTTTTGAGGGAGGATGACGAAAACGATACCACGATCTTTACAGTATGCTTTTGAACAGACCCCGCTGATGAAGTACAGGCATTGTTTCAAATCCTAAACAGTGGAGTTATAAGGAAGATAATCCCTCGTCAACCCCTTTGAGCCAAAGAAGTTGGAGTTTTTCTTTTCGCAAAAATTAAAAACCCTTAATCATAACCTGGGGCAGGGTAGTTTTCTCAGTTAATCCAGGTGCACAATGAATGGCATCAAAGAAGTCCTTCCGAAACAAAAGATAGTGATGGTTCCGAATAATCATAAAGACAGGAAGTCATTATCTCTCAGAAATAAAAGCCCATTAAGTCAAAACCTATGAAGGAGACTTACAAAACTGGGGCATCCCGCTGACTGTAAATCACAAAAGAAACAGTTCAGGCAAAAAACAGGGATAATGAAATCAAAAAAGAAAGAGGTTCTACAGACTTTCAACAAAAAGAAATGACTGCCTATTCAAAATAAACTATCAGTATCCGAACCATCACTGGAATATCAGAGCAAAGACTCAAACAAGGTCTAACGCACGATTAGCTGAGTTTAGGATTGAAGAACATCACGAAGAACGGGTGGGTACAAATATACTTTGAGTCTTTATCCTTTGTTTCTTGAACCGTGAACCAGACCACGTTATAACCCTTAAAAGTCCTAGCTGAAGCATGGGTTAGTTCGAAAGCATACTGTTACAAAAGGTATCCTGACTCCTGTAGGGCTCGCTGCAAAGTCTTGAGTTGGCATCACATTTTACAAAAATTCACTTGTTTTACTGAAAACTGCATTTTCGAAAAAAACTTCAAGACAGACATAAGCTTTGCATTTTTAATATAACATTGTTTGCATGTGACTTTTTGTTCGAACAGCAGAGAAATTCGCACGAAGAATATCTAGTGAACATAAAGCACTTCCAACCAAGGGGCAGACATGATCATTGTCCATCAACTGGGGCAGTTAAGTCAAGATTCAGGGAATCTCTCAAAAATGCCAATAGCCAGGGGCAAATCTTCGCCTGAGTCACTTGGGGCATTGGACATAAATTCCAGCTGCGAATCTTGCATGATCAGACATCTTTTGGTAGTATGGCAACACAATACTACTGATAGTGACAATTCCCTACACTCTGAGAGTATGGACATAGTCAAAAAAAAAATACTGCGCATAATCAAAGACCCGCTAGGTCGACTGGCCTAGGCAAAATAAGGGCTTCCCGGCGAACCAAAAGGGTTCGGGCAAAAATAAGTGATGAAAATGAAAAAATCTGTATACCCGGCAAGTCGAAAACCTGAAAAGGCGGCTTGGGCAAAAATGGGTATCCCGGTGGACTGAAAACCCGAAAGGGCGGTCCAGGCAAAAGTTAGGGATCAAAAGCGTACGACTATGTCCCGTCATCTCGTCACTTGCCTACCAAAAGAAGATTTGTCAATCGGCAGTTATCAAGCTCCTCATAGGCCTTCTTCTCCCGCAGAAACTGGGGCAATAAGAATTGTTCGAACTGTACAAGCTGTTATGTCCTCCAGGTACCAAGGTATATATTCAGCTGAAAAATGTGACCAAGATACCTTCACTCCCTGCAGAGTAAGACAAATCAGCCATACTCTCCCCAAGCAGAGTTGGTTTCTCCTCAGCCCTAAAAAGGTACAGTATACCCAACAAGTCAACAATACTCTCCCCCGAGCAGAGTTGGTCTACCGTCAGCCCTAAGGAAGATGGATATCCCCAGAAGATCTCAACATTCCCCAACGGAGTATGCAGATGTTCCTAAGCAAGCATCCCCGGCAGTCTTAATATTCCTCGACAGAAATATATGATTGTTCCCCGGCGCAATACAGACACCCCAGCGGAGCCACTTCCCCAGTGTAGTCCAAAGTTTCCCCAGGAGAGATGAATCATCCTCCCCAGTAGATTCCGGAAGCTTATCCCCTGCAGAATGCATCTCTCTCCGACCATGTTCAAAGGTTATTCCCCACCAGAGCCTAACTGGGTTATCCTCGGCAAATTGCAACGGAAAGATTGTCCTCGGCGAAGTTCTTCCTATCCCCAGCGGAGTTCATCGAATTCCCCAACAAAGCTTATCAACGGAATCCCCAGCGGAGTTACCGTTAAAATCTCAGCGAAGTATCTCTTTCCCACAGAGTAGTTTCCCGCAGAGTAATCTCTTCATCAAGTTTATTCCCCAACGGAGTTATCTTCTCCTACAAGTTTATTCTTGCAACTATCTTCGTCCATCATCCCCAACAGAAACGAAGAACTCTACTCTTCAACATTAGCCCAGGATTCAACGAACTTCCCGGCATTCGTCAAGGATTTATTTTCCCAGACGAAGATACATTCATAAACATCACATTTTCATACATCATGATACATGCATATACGCATCATATCACACAATCTCGTTTATTCTTGAGAACATCTTGACATCATGCAGTTCATGCATCATGACATTGTATACAGCTAACGTTTTGCCTTTTCAGGAAAAGGTCAATCAAAAGATGATTACCATCTACCTTTGTAGTTCCAGATCAACACCTGTAACAAGCCAGGAAAGATTTGTGGACGACTGCTCGTAGGTTAATACCTGAAACCAGACAGGACAATTATCTACTTGATCATCATGAAGCAACCCTACACCGATTCCTTCTCCCTTTCAGATGAAGTTTTACACGGACTCATCCTCAGGAAACCCTACACCGGTTCCCTCTCAAACTTCAGATGCAGTTTTACACGGACTCATCACCAGGCAACCCTACACAGGTTCCTTCCTTTCAGATGAAGTTTTACACGGGCTCATCAACAGGAAACCCTACACCGGTTCCTTCTCTTTCAGATGAAGTTTTACACGGACTCGTCCTCAGGCAACCCTACACCGGTTCCTACTTAGTTCCAAGACGAAGTTTTACACAAACTTATCTCAAAGTAACCTTACCCCGGTTCATCCTGAAGTTTTACACGGACTCATCATCAAAGTAACCCTACACCGGTTCCTCCTGAAGTTTCACACGAACTTATCTCAAAGTAACCTTACCCCGGTTCATCCAGAAGTTTTACACGAACTTATCTCACAGTAACCTTACCCCGGTTCCTCCTGAAGTTTCACACGAACTTATCTCAAAGTAACCTTACCCCGGTTCATCCAGAAGTTTTACACGAACTTATCTCACAGTAACCTTACCCCGGTTCACCTAGAAGTTTTACACGAACTTATCCCGAAGTAACCTTACACCGGTTCCTTCTCAACTCCAGACATAGTTTTACACTGACTCGTCACCAAGAAACCCTACACAGGTTCTCTCTTTCCAAAGACGTAGTTTTACACGGACTCGTCATTAAGAAACCCTACACAGGTTTCCTTCTCAATTCCGGATGCAGTTTTACACGGACTCGTCATCAAAAAACCCTACACAGGTTTCCTTCTCAGCTCCAGATGCAGTTTTACACGGACTCGTCATCAAGAAACCCTATACAGGTTTCCTTCTCAGCTCCAGATGCAGCTTCACACAGGCTCATCATCAGTCAACCCTACACAGGTTTCCTTCCTTTAAAGATGCAGTTTCACACGGACTCATCATCAGTCAACCCTACACAGGTTTCCTTCCTTCAAAGATGCAGTTTCACACGGACTCATCATCAGTCAACCCTACACAGGTTTCCTTCCTTCAAAGATGCAGTTTCACACGGGCTCGTCATCAGTCAACCCTACACAGGTTTCCTTCCTTCCAAGATGCAGTTTCACACGGACTCGTCATCATTCAACCCTACACATGTTTCCTTCCTTCCAAATGCAGTTTTACACGGACTCATCGTGAAGCAACCCTACACAGGTTCCTTCTTTCAACTTACAAAGTTACAATTCAACAAACAATCTCCAAATGGCATATGTAAGCCCATTCCCGACAAGATTCTGTCACCTCTCCAGATGGCGTCTATAAGCCCATCCTCCTATCCATCATATCTCCAAATGGCATCTGTAAGACCATTCCCAACATCACATTGCTGATACTACACCATGCGAGTGCAAATTTCTGGGCACTCTAGTGTTCAATCATCTTCCACCTTCGAATCACGAAAGGCACGCAAGCCAATCTACATCCTCAGGTCTAAGAAGATTGAACAGGGGCAACTGTTGTACTCCAAAATTTGCCCTCCCATATTCTCCAAGATTTATCAAGAATCATCTTCAAATGGTTCAAGATTTCTCAAGGATTGCACAGTCCAAACATCTCCTAAGCCAGTCCAAATTAGGGTTTTGTTTCTTTCAAGGAATTTGAGGTTTTCAATGGCTCAATCAAGTCTCATGTGCCTATATACATTGTCAAGCATCTACATGTCAAGTCTCAAGACTCACAATGTCAAATTGCACAGTCAAAAGCCTCATTTGATCCACAGTCAACTACAAGGGTAAAATGGTCATTTTGCAGTCAAAAGTCAAAATTTTTTGTCAACATCTTATTTTGAGCTCACAATCATCATTTGATCAAGTCTTGATCATGATTCCACAAGAATGGCTCAAGAATCATCAAGATGCAAAAGTTGCTATTTTTGGACAGTAGAAAAGTCAACTGTATATTGACCAAGGCATAACTTTTTCATGGTTCATCAGAAAAATCCCATCCAATGCTTATTTTGAAGGGGATGAAATTTCCTACAACTCATCTTCACATTCCAAGTCCAATAAATGCTCTCACAAAAAGTTATCAATTTCTACATTATAGGTCAATTTCAAAAGTCAACAAAAATGCACTTTAAGTCAAAGACCATAACTTGAGATTGATAAATCCAAATGACATGGGACCAAAGGCATTGGTAAGAGGACTTCAAGACCTTTCCAAAATGTCCAAGAACATGTTCATATGATCAAAATTTAGCAAGATATGCATTGGAGAAGTTGGGAAATTTTTGTGAATTTGCAAAAGTCAACTTTGCTCAACACACTTTGTTTTTGCTAATGGGCCTCAAATTGCTTCTTGAAACTTTATTCAAAGCCTATGCACGACCCATTAAGCTTAAATTAAATTATTTTCTTATTTTTTATTAATTAATTGGATTTTTAATCAATATTAATCCATTTAATTCATTTAATTGTAGGAAAATATAAAGATATGGTTTTCCAATCTTTTTGTGAAACAAGAATGACCTAAAAAGGCTGGAGATTTCGTGTGCCAATCAAGGATATCAAAAACTCCAAATTTAGCAAGTTTTCCCAATCAAAAAGATTAAAAAATATTTTATTTTCAATCAAATATTGAATCATCATTCCATGGATCTTTTGTGCAAGATTGTAACCTAATTCCCTTCTACTATATATACACAAACTAATCCTAATGCATTGGACGTGAAATTGCTGCATACAAAGCCATAACAACATTGAAAAAATTCAAGAAAAAGTCAAAACTGTTTTCCAGGTTCCAGACCAATTCAAAGCAATTTGAGGATTCAAACACGTTGCTGGAGGTGTGAGGAACATTTTGCAATCAAAACCACGCGCTAAGGCTCAAGGAATCATCGTTCACAGTCACACGGTTTGCACATTTTTTTCCAGAATTACAACTCATTATTCATGCATCATTAACGTGATTTTTTGTGTGTTTTGCATTGCTAGAACTCACAGGAAACTAATGGCATAAGCTAATTGGATTATAATGCTCAGAATTGAAAATTGCCATTGACAAATTTTAGGGTTCATAAACCTTGAATTTGGGGATTCAGTAACCAGGAAAAATTGAGACCCCTAATGCATATGGTTGAGACCGTCAGAACAAGACGAACCTAGTGGAACCCTCGCGAAATATTTATGTAGCCTAGGGAGCTAATCGCTATTTTTCCTTATCACAGTTTGTGGGGGTTAAAAACCCCCGCTATCTATTTGTTCTTTTGCAGGTTTAAGGAAGACGATGATGACGTAGTGATATGGGGTTGGGCAATTCAAAACTACGCGCGTTTTTGTTTGTTTATAGCATAAGTGTTAATTATCCCATATAATATTTGTTCATTATTATACTAACAAATGCAAGCGAATGGTGTAGTGGCTAGTGAGTTGGCTGGTAATCATTGGGACTTGGGTTCGATTCCCAGGTCCGCCCAAATATTTGATATTTCTTTTCTTAATATAATCCCATGCAGGCTTTCAAAGGTGTTCTATCATGCACCTCTCACATCCAAGCGCCAAGTGGCCACAGTCACGAATCCAATGGTCAGGATGGGTAGACCACCATGTTCCCAGTCAACTACACCTTGGACAATTCAAAAAGTCAGAAGGGCTTGAGCTTAATGGGCCACCAATTCCCAGAACGTACCTCCTTCTGGGCCCATCACCCCCAGGGTTTTATTTCTCATTTTTTTCTCTTTTATATTTTCTATTTAATTATTTTATTAATTACAATTATTACTATTATTATTTAATTACCTCATAAACTAATATTTTTCATAATAAATTCAGACAATTAAAAAATGCAAATATTTTTATTACTATTATTATTATTTAGTAATTTCACTATTAATTATTTTTTGTAAATAAATGCTAACAAATTAATTTAGTTTAATTAGGTTAACTTTGACTTTTTTCATAATAAATAAAATAAATTAGAATTAGGTTTTACTAACTTTTGACTTTATTTTTATTTTCATTAAGACCTAAAAAACATAAAAAATACTTTTTCTTTTAATTAATTAATTAATTAGTAAATTAGGTTTAATTTGAGTTAATTGCAAAAAGGGACCAAAATTCCATTCTTTTCTCAAAAAGGGGTCAAAACCCTAAGACTTTTCCCGATTCAATTTTTCTCGCGCATGTTTATTCTTGATTCCTGTTTTGATCATATTTATGTAACTGTTCCGAGGATGTAATAGATAATTAGGACTTTTATCGCTTTCTTTATTTTCCCGCAATTTATTTTCGAGGGTTATGTTTTTGGCGATGTAAATACCCGACGCCTTGTAATAGCGTAGATTTATTTCCCGCAATTTACTTTCCGCAAATTATTAACTGTTAACTATGCATGACAAGACTTGCTTGAAAATTAAAACCAACTCGTAGCTCACCATAACTTGTGCAAAGATAATTAAATTGAAACCTGACACACGTGCACATGCCACTCCTAGGGTACGCCTCACTTGGTTGCCTCGAGGTGGTCATTGAGTATAGGGTGTTTTAGAGGTCGCCCTCATGTCTAAAGATCCAGTTGCCTCGAAACGGTTGCCTCTGATAAATATGATCTAGGACATTAGGGTTACCGCTAAGGCGTCCTACTATTGCTTTGGTGACCACACATGTCCCTATAATCGAATTGACCAGAATAACTCCAACGACGGTGCTACCTACTTCTCAATAGTGGGATAGTACTGTCTAAAGGACATTTACACAGCTTAATTTCTTAGAGTAGGTAGATTTCTCCTGGGTACTTGCTCTTTCAAAAAACAAAAACAACTTTTCGCACCTACACTTTCAAAAAGTTTTCGAACAAACACTTCATACACTCTTGAGGACTGATACAAGAGTTACCTAGAAGTTTTCAAAAACAAACTTTTTTTCAAAACCCACAAACACAAGAAAAGCAAACATTTTTGAAAACATAGCGAGCAAATACCTAAGAGCCCGTGGATAACCACGGATAGAAAGGGTGCTAACACCTTCCCTTTCTATAAATATACCTCCCGAACCGAGAAACATCTCGAAAAGGAATTTTGCTGTGCTTTTGTCCTTTCCTTGTTGGAGAACATAAAAGACGGTGGCGACTCTTGCTTACCGCGACATTTCGCGAACCAACATTTCAAAACAGTCTGTTCTATTTCCACCGATCACACAAGGCATCACCCATCATCATGACCTCATGTTATACTCATACCTTCACAACATCATCAATACATAACAACTTATCATCAAATACCATTTCTCAACACACATAATTTAATCACATCATTATGCAATGTCACTTATAATGTAATAAGACATCATAGACTCATGCATGTGGTACCAAAAATTCATTGATGACTCAGTCATCATTTTCTCTAAAGATCCCCACCAATAGGATCGATTCCAAGTTGGAACTAGAGCACTTACAATTTTTCACTCAATCCACACATGCCTTCACTGGACTATCGTCTTATCATCATCACTGGACCAAATTCCTAACATCATTAGACTAAAGTCCTAAAATATGTCATGAATGCATAATATGCAACAACATTATAAATACAACCACAACTAGTGAAAACGCATCATCATTCATGAATTCATCCCAACATCAATGTATCATCATAATCAACAAAACATCAGCATATATTTATAATAAACAAAGCATCATCATAACATCATCATAATAAACAAAGCATCATTGTAATCCAACACGGAAAACCTAACTTCTTCCTAGCTTAGTTATTGGGAATATACTTATTATTTCTCATTGTATTCCATATAACTAAAGTTCATTGTGTTAGCTATCCAACGGTTCGAGCGAAACCTCAAATCAAGTTCTAAAACTTAAGTTACGACTCTTTTAGGAAAATCCAACTCAGTCATTCAATTCTGGACACCATGGCCTGGCGACACACTCTTAGCGTCTTGCATCACCTGGAGATGCTTAGAGCGACACACTCTAGTAACTTTCTTCTTTTCTGCCCTTCGTCGCTTCTATTTTCTCCTGGCAACTGCCAAGCAACACAATCATCGCCCGACGACAATAATCTTTCGCCCGACGATCCTGCACGAACAAGGTTTTCCTATTGCGATTTTATGCATAAAAACCAGTCCAAATCTTGTGATTTCTGCATATTATAGGTCCTAAAACATCATTTAATCACAGGGTTTTCATCAAACATCAGCAATTCAATGTATTCTACATTAAGGGTACAAATTGCTCACAATCCAATGCTAAAAAACACCATCTATTTCATCAAATCATCTCATATTTGTCACAACCAAAAACTAACACAAACCTATAATTATCTAAACCTTAAATCAATTATAATAATAAAGATAAAACTCCTCTTACCTTAAGATTATTGCTATCTTCTGATAGCTCTCTGTGTTCTACAATTCCTCTTTGCCTCTCTGTGCCCTAGCTTTCTTTCTCCACATCGTTCTTCCAATTCTTACGATCGCACAGAATGATCGTTCCAACTCCCAAACCTTCCTTATACCAAACTTACCCCTTGGACCCTGTTTACCGTGGAAATTGGTAAACAACCGCTGATCTTCCAAAAGGTTACTTATTTGGTGACTCGCAGGATCGATCAGATTGATCCTAAGACATGGTTGATTTTCTGGGGTTTGACTAAATCTAATGATGATTAATGCCAGTAAAGTAAAGATAATTTATGTAAATTGCATGAAGAAAAGATTGATAGAATAAATGAAAGCGTTAAATAAAAGGCTTCGACGGAGATGAGTAAATGAAAGGCAATAAAGTGCTTGAATATAAAAGACTTTGATTAATTTAAATGGTGTTTCACACATACATTCTCAACAATTCTTTCGCTCACACTGGGTACTTGAATCTAGATGAGTGACTTGTATATAATGATGAACACACGCGAAAAACACGTGAACAACTAGTATTTATACTAAAACACATCTTAAGTAACCGTTGGGCAGTTACGTTGCTTCGAGATGACACCACATGGCACGCTCACAGCATTCGACGCTCCTGATCTTGGCACGTTGCGTTCGGTAACTGCTGGGAACTGTTTTCCCTCCAAACATTCGAATCTCAAACCGTTCCACCCTGGGCATCAGATACCTTTGTCGAGAAGTTCCTTCGACGTCGAAGGTAACAAGATTCCCACTTAAAAGAAACTCTCTAAGTACTTTGCCATTTTCTGATGAGCATTCGACAGGATCAGCTGGTCGAAACCTGGAAACTCTTCAAACTCATAATTAATGGTCTATATTGATAACAAACAAGGGTGTCGAATTTAGGAGCCAACAAATTGCCCCCCAATAATGCCTTATTTCGACACTGAAAAGAAAAAGGCATTCTTTGAGATTCCACCCGACACCTGTCCTTCATTCTTAGCCACAGATTAGCTCGTGCGCTTTTCGTCTCCTACCAACCAATTGACAATCCCAAAAAGCCATCATTCCAACTGTTCCTAAGACGTCACTTCAGTAAGGCGATTGGCATGCCCAATGTCTTTTCACAGATTGTCATCATGACAATTCCCCGAAATCGAGGATGCACGCTGCACCGTTTCCGTTCTGCAGAACGACTACATCAGCAAATGAGCGCCACGTGCCCCACTATTGTCTGAAACATTAAATGACCTCGAATTTTGTGATTTTCCAATCACTATAAATAGCGCTAAGTTCCCCTCGTGGGACTTTTCACGCTTTCTTCATCCAAGCCTTAATATTGAACAGAAATTTATGCAAAAAAATTTGTTCTTCATCCATCTTCATCTCAACCCAAAAAATGGATTCAGGTTCTCGTTCTTCCAATGTCCCCAGTTCTAACACTCCCTCTAAAACTGCCCAACCGAAAATCTTTTCAACTGTTCCAACAGTTAACTCCAAAGGAATGCGAAGGGTTCCCGAACCCTTGGGAACTGCTGAGCGTGAGACTTACTCTTCTCAACTGCTGATTCCTGTTGGATACTCCAACCAGGTTTTCGCCATGTCTGGTCCTCTATCTGCATGCATTGCCGACCCAACGAAGATCAAGAGCTTCTTCCCAGTGCTTGAGGCACTCAAGCCCGTTGGGTGCTCCAAAAAGGCTACAGACGACAACGAAGATCCTGCAAAAGAAAAGATAGATCTTCGTTTCTTCAACAGAGGGGTTAGGGCTTTTAGGTCTAGCCCTAGCCTTACACCAGACTACAACGCTTGGCTCGACAAGATGGAAAAAAGCCATGCTTCGATTTGGAAGAACATGGGGATTTATGACCTAGTCATGCTGTCGAAGACTGGTCTTAACTACTCCCCTGAAATGCTGGTAGCTTCTTTGCTATTTTGGAACTATACTCACTTCACCTTCCACCTACCTTGTGGAATGGTAACACCCACTCTCTTCGACGTGGCTGCCATTACCGGTCTTCGACCAACTGGGGATTACTTTGACCCAGAGGAAATGTCTAAAGACCAGATTGGGTTTTCAGCTACCAAACCCACTTACACCACCTACACCAACCACTATCATGACAAATCGACAGCTAAGGTGACGGACGTGGAGCACATTGTGTTTCTAGCCCTTTGGCTGTCACGCTTAGTGTTCTGCACGAAATCTCTACAGGTGACGAAGAAAATGGTCACCCTTGCTACCCAGCTTCACCACGGTCAAAACATCTGTTTGGCCGAATTAATACTGGCGAACCTATATGAGTCAATAAGCAGTGGGGCGACTCTATTAAAGGTAATAGAAAATAGAGCCAGCTTGCTGCTTGCAGGACCCTTCTGGCTCCTACAACTATGGCTAAACGCCACTTTTAAGTCTTTTTTACCTCAGAAAACTCAAATAAACGAACAAGCTCCTGAGATAGCCAAAAGGCGTATCGAAGGTACCAGGCTGGCTTTACTGACTCCCACTGAGGATGGGATGGAACTCCAACAGACCTTTGCAAACTTCGTTTTGATGTTTGCAGGGAGGAAAGAATTTACCTCGACCATGGCTCCTTTCGCCCGTCGAAAGTTTGGTCCAGGGTGGTTCACCAGGCCCCATCCCAAGTCATCAGAGGATCCTCATCTCGAAGAGCACACAACACTGTGGGAAGCATTTCTCACTCCCAGGATAATGCCATTGCGCTTTAAGAGTTCCAAGAATCATCTGAGCCTGATTGCTTATCAGCCAAATTTGGTCTCTCGACAGTTTGGTATCATCCAATCACTTCTTTCTCCCATTTTCCCTAGGGAGAAATCAATGTTGTATTTTTGTAATGATTACACTGAGGATGCTGCTACCAAGCACATTGGTAGGTACGCTGGTCGGACAGTACTTTCATTGTTCGACTACCAACTCACCTTCCTCTGTTCACCATCTTTTGAAGACTGGTGGAAGAGTTATTATGCTGAAGAATTCTTCGATGAAAAGATTTTGTGGACGAACTCCAGAAGTCCTTCGTTTTGGTCCTTGACAAAATAAAGAAATGTACGTTCACTCTTCAAATTATATTTGTCTTTCCATTTCGACTTATAACTTGTCAATTATAACTTGTGAACGCGTCTTCTTTCAGTTGTTCGAAAACCTGCAGCAAAGAAAACCACAGAAAGCCATCAGGGAGGAGGTCCCTCTACAAAACCTTCAGCACTGGTAACCAAATTTTTATTATTTCCTGCTGGTTTTAACATCCTGATTTTCGATGTGGCATTCTAAATCAACTCCATTTGGGGTTTCAGGAACCTGCACCTAAGAAACGACCTGCATTAACGGTCGAATCTGCGAGTGACGACGAGGATGAATCTCCCCCCGTTCCTCTCAAACGGAGAAAGATGAAGAAAGATGCCCCTGCTCCTGAGCCTCGACCTATGATCAGAACCAAGGTTGCAGGGAGAAAATCCAGGCCACCTCCTGTGATCATCGAAGAGCCCACGGAGGAGGAGCTGAACGTCTTGCTCAGCAAACCCGTTGAAAGATATAATTCTAGCCCTGGGGCTGAAATTCCTCTACAGGTAGTACCTCCGACCATTTTTAACTTAGGTGTCGACGATCACGTTCGATTGTGTATCTCTCTAAACCAGAGTATTCTTCCTCTTCTATTTTCAGGAGACCACCAAAAGTTTAGCACCAAAAACTTCAGAGACACAAGACTCTGCTGAACATAGTAGACAACAAGAGGAGGAATTGGAGAACGATGAAGCCCTTGCCGAAACAGAGGAACAACAACCAAAGGAAGCTCAAGTGTTCGATTTGACAGAGGAGCAACATGACGAAGAGGATCATGTTGATGCTGACGCTACTGAACAACCTGTCGAAGAGGGTCATGTTGATGCTGACGCTACTGAACAACCTCAACCCCAAGCCACCGCTGCTGTAGGAACGACCACCTCGACAAAGCCCAAGTCTAAAGAAGACTTGGCCCTTTTGAAGCAAACTGATCCAATTGGCTACCTGAATGCCATCATTGAGAGTAGGGAGAATTCATCTGACCTTAGTCATGATGCTTCTACTGCATCGGGGAAGTCTACTTCGACTTCTCCTCTTGATGAGGCTTTGAAGAAGGTCAAGGCTCAGTTCTTCAAAAAGGATCTAATGAAGGCTTTGAAGGGGGATCCTACTGCTCCGTCTTGTCCGGGAGCTGTTCTGAGTGCAGTCGATTTGCTTGCTGTATCTCCAGAGGTTTCCAGCTTTATCTTGGAGTTATACTCCATTGTTGACCAAGTCTCTGCGGACTATAGACGTCAAAGGGGTTTTAACAGCCAGCTCGAAGCACTACATGGCAAGAGTTCTTCTGCCTGGACCGAGGTAGCTGAAACAACTTCTCGAATTGCAGAATTGTCGAAACAGAAGACATCCAAGCAGGAGGAAATCGACGCCATAGATCGAGATAACGCCTCTATAAAGGCGCAGATCGAGGAGTTGGAGGCCAAGTTAAATGTTAACACCAAGCGCAAAGAGGAGCTCCTTTCGACTGTTTCAGATGCAGAGAGCCAAGCTGAAGTTACACGAGGCTTAGAGTTCGCTGAGAAGGCCCAAGCCCTTGATGACCAGATTGCCAAACTTTCTCAGGCGACTGCCTTGTGTAACAAACGGCTGGAGTTGCAGCAGGCCAAGTATCTTCGACTTAAAGCTTCTATCCCTTTCTAATTTGCTCAGCAACTTATTAACCATGTACTGTAATATTTGTAAGACAATGCAACCATTTTGGCTAATCACTATAGAATTTTCCATTTTGGCTTTTTATGGTTAATTTGGTCATTAATTGCTATTTATTTTGATCTCTTAGAGCATAGGTTTATATTTTTTCAAATATTTGCCGTTTACTCTCAAGAGTCTTTTATCTTCGCCTAACTCTTCAACCTCATAAGCTCCACCAGAAAAAATTTGGATAATTCTGAACGGTCCTTCCCATTTGGGTGACCATTTTCCCATGCTTCGATCCCTTCGATCCATGGGGAGAATCACCTTCCAAACTAATTCTCCAGGCGAGAATGCCTTAGGTTTTACTTTTTTATTGTAAGAGTCTTCCACTCTTTTCTTCTGAATTCTCAGTAGGTCGAGAGCGCGTAGTCTTTCCTCGTCTAAATCTACTAGTTCGTCTAACATCATATCCCAATAAACCTCAGAGGGAATATCATGATGTCTCTGAACCCTTGCTGATTGAAGACAAATTTCCGCTGGCAGTACTGCGTCATGACCGAAAGTTAGCCGATATGGTGTTGTACCTATGGCTTCTTTTGGGGACGTTCGACAGGCCCACAAGATCTGGTCTAACGTCTTATGCCAATTTTTTGGCTTCTTTCCTACATGCTTTTTTATCAGGCCGATCACTATTTTATTCGCTGCTTCGACTTGACCATTTGCCTATGCATAATAAGGTGTTGATGTTAGGAGTCTAAAGCCTGTTTCTTGAGCGAATTCCTGCATCTTTCGACCAGTAAACACTGATCCTTGATCAGTCGTTATAGTCTCAAGGATTCCAAATCTGAAGATAATGTTCTTTTGAATAAATTCAATGACATTTTCTTGGTCTGCATTGACTAAAGGAATAGCTTCGATCCATTTAGTGAAATAATCAATGCCTACCAGTATATACTTCTGGCTCTTTGATGATGCTGGTCGAATCTCTCCAATAAGATCCAACGCCCATCCTCTAAAAGGCCAAGGTTTCACTATTGAGTGAAGTTCGCTTGCTGGTACATGTTGGATGCCCGTATGGACTTGACATTCCTGGCAACCCTTCGCGAATTCAACACAATCTTTCAAGATGGTGGGCCAGTATAGTCCTTATCGAAACAACAACCATTTCATCTTATGGCCTACTTGGTGAGCCCCACATGCTCCAGCGTGCGTAGTCGAAAGGGCTATGTATGCTTCAGTTTCGGTTAAGCACTTTAGCAATACCCCTTCAGGCGTCTTTTTAAATAACTCATTACCCATGAGTACGTAACTCAACGCCCTATATTTTATTTTTCGTTCTGTCAAAGCTTCTGGATTTTGTAGATAATCTACAATGGGTTTCCTCCAATCTTGCTCTGACAAATTGTCTATGAACGATATTTCAAAGTTCCTTTGATCAGCATACCCTAGTCTTGTCGATTTCAAATCTGTTGGGGACAGGCTAGTTGCTTTTATTTTTTCTCGAACTTTGATTGCTCTTTGTAATCTCGTTTTTGAAATTTTGTACCCAGATGCAATTTGTGCCAAATCATTGGCTACTTGATTTTCCAATCTAGGTATGTGTCGAATGTTGACCACTTCAAATTTTTTCAATAAACGATTTGCTATCACAAAGTACATAATAAGATTTTCTCTTATGCACTTATATTCTTTTGTGACTTGCTTAATGACTAACTCTGAGTCTCCCATTATTTCGACTCGAGTTGCCCCCAATTCCAACAATATCTCAAGGCCAGTAATTAGAGCTTCGTACTCAGCCTCATTGTTCGAACAAGTACCTGATATCTTGTACTTGAATGTTGTTGGAATTTTTTCTAGAGAAATAATCAAGACCCCTACTCCTGTTCCATCTTTATGGCTGGAACCATCGAAGTAGAATTTCCAAGGCTCTATCTCCACGTAATTTATATTCTCAACCTGAATTGAGTGGTCGACTATAAAGTCTGCTACCACTTGCCCTTTTACTTCCCTAAGAGGCATAAAGGTCAATGAGTACTCAGTTAATGCTAGCGCCCACTTGCCAATTCGGATGTGCAGGATGGGTTTCGACAACATGTATTTGAAAACATCAAAATGAGATGAAACGTACACATCAACTGGTTTTATATATTGTTTGAGCTTTGTACAAGAGAAATAAAGACATAGACATAATTTTTCAACTTCGCTATATCTAGTTTCTGCATCGTTCAAAACTCTACTAAGATAGTAAATGGGTCTTTCGACTCCATTTTCATCTTCTTGGGCTAACATGCTTCCCAAAGTTTTGTCGGATGCAGCTATGTACAATCTCATACTCCTGTTGCCGCAAGGAGGCACCAAAATAGGTGGCTTGGTGAGATATCCTTTGATTTTGTCGAAGGCTTCTTGTTGCTCTTGCCCCCACTCAAATCTTTCCTTATTCAATCGAAGTAAGGGTGAGAAGGCTTGAGCTTTTCCACTTAGGTTAGATATGAATCTCCTTAAGAAATTTATCTTGCCCAGCAGAGATTGCAGTTCCTTTTTGTTCGTTGGCGCTTTCGCTTCCAAGATTGCCTTCGTCTTGTTCTGGTTGATTTCGATTCCTTTCTTGTGGACGACGAAGCCCAAGAAATCTCCAGCTTTTACACAGAACGCACACTTCAAAGGGTTCATTTTCAGACCATGTTCTCTCATTCTTTCAAATGATTGTCGAAGGTGGTCTATATGGTTCTTCCTGGAAACAGATTTTACAACAATATCATCAATATACACTTGCATAAAAGTGTTAATAAAATCATGGAAGATAGAATTCATCGCTCGCTGATATGTTGCCCCAACTTTCTTTAGGCCAAAAGGCATCACTACCCATTCGTAAGTGCCTAAAGCCCCGGGGCATCGAAAAGCTGTTTTCGACACATCTTCTTCGGCAATGAAAATTTGATTATATCCTGAATAACCATCGAGCATGCTCAGGTACTCATAGCCAGCGGCAGAATCGACTAGCATTTCCGCCACAGGCATAGGATATTCATCTTTGGGTGTAGCAGCATTCAAATCTCTGAAATCTATGCATACCCTTAACGTGCCGTTTTTCTTAATCACTGGCACAATGTTTGCAATCCATTCGACATACCTCGTAGCTCGTATGAATTTGCACTTCAGCAGTCTTTCGACTTCTGTTTTGATCTTCGACAGTATTTCTGGAGCGAAGCGTCTTGGACTTTGCTTGACTGGCTTCTTCCCAGGTTTGATTAGCAACTGAAGTTCTACCAATCCTCTGTCGAGACCAGGCATCTCGTCGTAATCCCATGCAAAGCAGTCCTTGAACTCCTTTAACAAATGGATCACTTCAAACCTGAGCTCTGGGTCTATTTTTGTGCTAATGTAAGTTGGCTTTTTCTCTAACCCTTTGCCCAAGTTGATTTCTTCTAAAGGATCCTGTGCTAACATTTTGATGTTGTTCGCCAGGGGGTCCTTTTCGAATCGCAAAGGCTCATCGTCGTAGATGGCGTCGAGCCTTTGCTCCTGCATTCCTTCTGGCATGATATCAGGAGGTTCTGGGTCGAAATCCTTTCCAGGACCTGCAGAAGGTAGCTCTTGATCATTGGCCTGAGTGGCCATATATTTTACTTCGGCTTCGAGAGCCGTTATCATCCTTGTTTCGGCTACATAAGCTGAAATTCGCTGCAGTGATTGTGACTCAGTCATTATCACTGAATTCGCTTCCCCAACCAGTTGGCTGGATGTCAGTTAGCCCACTGAAATCAATGTGGGACAAGTCTTCTCTGTCCCATTGAAAACCATGCTCAGGGTGCAGGTACAAGGAACAAAAAGCATTTGGCGCTGGCGCCAAGTAGAAGTCAGGTGCTGGGCATGGCCCAATGTGAGCCAAATTTTTGTCGAAGTCAGCTCTCCCTAGGTGATTTACTTCGCCCAAGTAATAGCTCTGATCCGCTTCTATATTTTCGACCATTCCATCAGGATGCCATAGTATCAACCTTTGGTGCATTGATGATGGTACTGCTCCAACACCATGTATCCATTCTCGGCCCAACAAAAGATTATAATTTGGTTTGGCCGATATGACCATAAACATAGTTGTTCGAAGGATGGATCCTACTTTGAGGTCTAGTTGGATCACACCCATAGTGGTCCCTATTCCGCCTTCATAATTCGACAGGACCATGTTGTGAGGCTTGATGTTTTCGTCACTCTTGCCTATTTTTCTCAGCATAAAGTGAGGGATGATGTTGATGGTTGCCCCATAGTCCACCAAGATCTTATTTACGGTGGCTTCTTCGAGTTTTTCCCTTATGAATAAAGGCTTGAGGTGATTTTTCATCGCCTCAGTAGGTGGCTCGAAGAAACCATTTTGCTCTTCAGTACCGCCATTATCCATGACGAAGTAGCATACTAGCCTATGCTTGGCCATTTCTTGTTCGACTTCCCAATCGTTCGATTCGACCTCCATCTGGCGGTTGAACTCTCTTGGAAAAACTGAGACTATATTCACCATGATATCTAGGGTGTCATCAGACTCAGAGCCATCTTCGTCATCAACTTCGCCCTGGTTAGGCCATACCAGTCTATTGGTCACTGGTTGCCTTTCCAGAGGCTTTCTCTGCTTTCTCCGAGGGACATTTGAACTCGATTCTGGCTTTGGTTCATTGGTAGCTTCCCTCTCATCCTTTCGCCGCCTCTGGTATCTTCTCCATTGGGATCGAGACATAGGATTCTTTCCCTTGTAGTTACTTGATACCTGGGTCACTTTAGAGGCGACAACCTGAGGTTCTTTCTTGTGTGTCAAAGATGAACCTCTTGGCACTTCGAAGGAGTGCCACCTTCCTTCGCTCGGTCTCTTTCGACCTGATGTTTTATACCACATATCAACTAGCACATTGGTTGGAGGCCTGAAAGTCAGTGGCCTCTTCTCTTGATTTGAACCCTTTTGGTAGGTTCTTCTGGGGTCATGTCGAATATCAACACCTTCCCCTCTTCTATTTGCTGCTCTTACACCTTGGATGTGTTCAGCAGCTTTCTTGTCGAAAATCGAGCTGCATCGAGGACACAGCATCACTTCTGACTTCTTCTTCTGGCATCTTTGCAGGAAATCTGCCAGATTTTCATTTTCCCGAGGGAAAGCCGTTTTGTTTACCTGCTCTTGCCTAATGGCCTCCTCTGATGCTTTTGATTCAGAGATTTCGACCATGTTGACATTCATGGTGTCTTTGGTGGCAAGAGTCATCTACTTCATCTAGGCCTCCAGGTCCTCTGTCTGGCCTTGGACTGCAGCCAAGTAGGAACTGGGTTTTGCTCCAGATTTTGGGGCTCCAACTGTCTCCAGTTTTGGGCCTTCAACAACTTTTTAGACTGCTTCGATTGTTTTTCTAGAAAGATTCCCAGAAAAACTGCCAAAGATTGGCATGTTGGCATGATCCTTGGTGACTTCGACCATAGTTATTCCTGGCCTTTTCACCTGACTTCTGGACGCCTCGATCACATTCACCTCTGAAGGTTCAGCATAATGGGCTTCAGCCTGCAAAGGGTTAGAGTCCACAGTCATGAGGGTCTTATCGGCAAATTTCAACCTCCTTTCTTCGATAGCATCTTGCACGAGATTCCTGAAAAGAAAACATTGAGATGTTTTATGGCCCAGAAAATTATGATATTTACAAAAGCCTCTTTTCTTTCTTTGATCAAGAGGAGGCACTTTTACCCCTGGGGGTACTATCATTTGACCATCTTTTACAAGTAAGTCAAAAATTTCATCACATTTTGTAATATCAAAACTGTAAGTCTTTTTGGGGAACCTATCGTTGGCCCTTTCAGGACCAGTGGGGTTTTTCCACTTGAGGGGACTAGTAGTTTGCAAGAGTATGGTGGCCCTTGTTTTAACTCCGCTAAATCGACCTCGCTTTCTTCGACGGTTATAGTTTCGTCGAAGGTTTCTGGATCTTCATCGTCCATTTCGACATATGCTATCCTTTCTCTTTTATGAGTTTTTGTCGCCTTGGCTTTTTCAGCTTTAAGGCGTTCTACCTGTCGAACCCTATCGGCCAATTGGGCCATGTCTCTCAGGTATTGAGTGTCTAATTTCTTCCTAATGGAATAATCTAAGCCTCCTGCGGCTATTTCGACTAACTCATGTTCTGGCACTTACGTAAAGCATCTTGCTTTGAGCAACCTAAACCTATTTAGATATTCGTCTATAGGTTCAGTGAATCACCTCTTTACACTGGCCAATTCTTTCAGGCTTATCTTGGTTTGTCCCATGTAGAATTGCTCATGGAACAATCTCTCCAACTGGGTCCAATGGTGGATCGAATTGGGGGGAAGAGTTGTGAACCAAGTAAACGCGTTCTTTGTTAGGGAACTTGGGAAATACTTAATCCTCAGGTTTTCGTTGTTTGAAATCTCTCCTGCTTCAATCAAGTATCTCGCCACATGTTCGACAGTGGATTCTATCGTGTCCCCTGAAAATTTAGTGAACTTAGGAACTTTACATCTAGGAGGTAAGTTTGTTTGTAACACATATTCTGACAGTGGGGATGTAAAGTTGGGCCTACGGAAGCCCGTATTCATCCCATTTTGCATCATGATTCTTTCGATCATGGCTGTCAAGTTATTTTCCAAACCCATATTCTGGTATTGGATACGCTCAACTACTTCATCAGCATTTTGGTTTCTATTGACTATCCTTACTTCCGGGGCTATGACCCTAGGTTCTTCGACCCCGGGTTGTTCCAATCGCGTCCTAAGGTTTTCTTCGACAGGCTGCTGGACTTGGTTAATAGTGGTTTCTTCCTCTAGAAGTATACCTTGGTTTCCCCCCATCTGTGCCCTTTGGGGCTATCGAATAGGTTGGGGTACTCCAAAAAAATCGGCCAGACGCGCCATTTGCGCTGTCATCTGCTGATTCGACTGGGTGGTATTTTGTATTAGAGGATTTAGCACTGTGCTTAAAGTTTGTGCCAATATTTGAACCATATCGTGGTTGCTTTCGTCCATTTGCTGCCTCAAGACTGCTGTCGAGGCATTCGTAAGGCTATGCGCTACTTGGGACGTTCCTCCTAAGAGTTGGGTCCTACCCCTGTTCGCCATACCAACTCCGGAACCTTGGAGTGGTGAAGAGGCGCTCACTAATGGGTCTGAAAAAGTGGACGCAGCATTCGTCAGGCTAGCCAATTCAAAAGTTGGCATGCCATAGAGTGGTTCTCAATTTAGACCGACTGTCGAAAATCCTGGGGGAACATAAGGCCTAGTTCCTGGGTTTCCCCTTGGTGGGGGAGTTCCCAAAGGCATTCTGGGGCCAGTGAATGGAGGTAATGGCCCCGTTTGTGTGACCGTTACTGCTGGTGTTGAACCAGCGGTTACCGTTTCACTTGCGGTTGGGATAACCGTTGTTCCCGCATTTGTTTGTGGGATTTCGCTATTGTTTGGCGGATTCGCCATCGCTTCTCTTCTTCTCCTAGTATTGGTATCGTCAGTGTATATTCTACCACTTCTCAATAACATGCAATACTTCTCGAAAAAGATGATATTTTGTATAAATACGGTTAACCTTAAAAATTAACACAAGGTCCCACCGGGTGTGCCAATTTGTTTACCGTGGAAATTGGTAAACAACCGCTGATCTTCCAAAAGGTTACTTATTTGGTGACTCGCAGGATCGATCAGATTGATCCTAAGACATGGTTGATTTTCTGGGGTTTGACTAAATCTAATGATGATTAATGCCAGTAAAGTAAAGACACTTTATGTAAATTGCATGAAGAAAAGCTTGATAGAATAAATGAAAGCGTTAAATAAAAGGCTTCGACGGAGATGAGTAAATGAAAGGCAATAAAGTGCTTGAGTATAAAAGACTTTGATTAATTTAAATGGTGTTTCACACATACATTCTCAACAATTCTTTCGCTCACACTGGGTACTTGAATCTAGATGAGTGACTTGTATATAATGATGAACACACGCGAAAAATACGTGAACAACTAGTATTTATACTAAAACACATCTTAAGTAACCGTTGGGCAGTTACGTCGCTTCGAGATGACACCACATGGCACGCTCACAGCATTCGACGCTCATGATCTTGGCACGTTGCATTCGGTAACTGCTGGGAACTGTTTTCCCTCCAAACATTCGAATCTCAAACCGTTCCACCCTGGGCATCAGATACCTTTGTCGAGAAGTTCCTTCGACGTCGAAGGTAACAAGATTCCCACTTAAAAGAAACTCTCTAAGTACTTTGCCATTTTCTGATGAGCATTCGACAGGATCAGCTGGTCGAAACCTGGAAACTCTTCAAACTCATAATTAATGGTCTATATTGATAACAAACAAGGGTGTCGAATTTAGGAGCCAACAGACCCCTAACATGGTCTTTCACTTCTGTCCTCACTTATTCTTCCCAAATGACCACCTTGCTCTTATTTTCTCTACACCACCGTCATATTTATTTAATCCAAACAATTCTAAACAATTACTATTAAATCTAAATAATTCCAACTAATTATTTAAATTCTAAACATATCTTATTATCCATCCTACACCATAAAAATCATAATTATAAATATCATATTCATCTCGACATCATAGTATACTTCATATTCATCGAAACATCATAAATCATCACGAGGAATCACATAAAAAAAATAAAAACATCATATATATCAAATACTTCACAATGACTCATATATTCACGTTAAATTAATTAAATAACAATTAATCTAGAATTCATGGTGTTACAACTCTCCCCCACTTAAAAGAATTTTCTCCCTAGAAAATTACCTGGCGAAAGCAAGTTTGAATAAGACTCTCTCATCTGATCCTCATGTTCCCAAGTCCAACTTTTACTAGCTGGTCCACCCCATAATACCTTCACTAAGGCGATGTTCTTGCCTCGTAATTGCTTCACTTCCCGACCTTCTATTCGCAATGGTAATGCCTCAACATTCAGGTTATCTCTCACCTATACATCATACATTTGAATCACATGCGAAGGATCTTGAATATACTTTCTCAACCGAGACACATGAGACACGTCATGCAGATTTGCGAGTGATGGAGGCAAAGTAACCTGATAAGCCACCTCACCTATCTTCTTTGATATCTGATACGGACCAATGAAATGCGATGTAAGTTTCCTCGTCTTGAAAGCTCTACCAACACCGGTTACCAGAGTAACTCTCAAAAACACATGATCATCTTTTTGAAACTCAAGATCCTTCCTCCTCTTATCATGATAACTTTCCTGACGATTCTGAGAAGATTTCATCTTCTCTTGGATCATCTTTATCTTTTTAGTTGTCTCTTGTACAACCTCAGGTCTGAGTACAATTGTTGTACCCGAAAATTTTCCCTCCCATTTTTATTCAAGATATCTTCTCATGCTTCAAGGGTTTTCATTTGCTCAAGGTTGCTCAAGAATTTATCAGACAAATTCTCCTCCTAAACAATTGACCTACAACTAGGGTTTCACTTTTCTCAAGTAATATTGGTTTTCTAAGGCCTCAAGTGGATTTCATGGATCCTCATATGTCTCAAGGAATTCTCATACCAAGTTTCAAGCCTTGCATCATAAGTTTGCTGAGTCAATTGCTCAGATGACTAAAAATCAACTTTATTGGACAAAAAGTCAATTGTGGTCAACATACAGTCAAACTTCAAGATTTTTGGTCAACATCAAGATTTTGAAGTCATATTCATCATTTGATCATGGGTTGACCATGATTCACCAATAAAACTCTCAATTCTTTAAAAGTCAAAAGTTTCCAAATTAGGGTTTTCTTAAGCAGAAGTCAATCGAACTTTGACCAAGCATAACTTTCACATGCTTCATCAGGTTTTACTCAACCAAAGCTCATTTTGAAGTAAATTCAATTCTCTATAACTTCAAATCTCTAAGCTCAAATCCAAAAAATGCTTCATTTGAGAGATATGGGCCAATACATTATAGGTTATTTCAAAAGTCAACAAAAAGACACTTTTTGTCAAGGTAACTTAAATCAAGATAAAGTCTTCAAGTTCAAAAATGAACAAAGTAGAGATTGTAGAGGACATCTTGAGATTTCAAAAAAGTCTAAGATCACCTTCAAATGATGAAAATATAGAGAGTTATGACTAGTGAAAATTGGGAAATTTTGAGCAAATGCATGAAACCAAAAGTGACCAAACTTGAATTTTTGGGCTATTGGGCTTGTGATTCAAAGTCCATGCATGATATATACCTCAAGATGAACCTCAAATCTTATTCTTGCACCCCTTGACCTTTTTATTTTATTTATTTTAATTTTTATTAATTTAAAGTCAAAATTAAATGAAATAAAACAAAGGTTTCTTACAAAGGTCCAAGCCCACTCTTTGGTTGACCTAATTTCAAGCTATATAACCTCCTCATTCAGACAATGGCAGACATGAAATCATTTGCAAAAACACCTCTTCCAAGAATCTCAAAATCATTCAAACTAGGTTAACTTGAAACCCTAGCTTGTAGCCACTTTTACCACGAGCTAGTCATTCCATTCACTTCCAGGAACACCATAGGGTAAGGTTGGATTAATCGCAATGATCAAAAGGGCATAAATACTCATATACGCGCCTCATCGGTTTTGTGATGGCATGAGTTCATAACTTTGTTTTTATTTATGTTTTAACGCATACTAACCATGCTAACATGTTCATGAGATATACATATACAAGAATAACCCAAAGCATGAGCCCTATAATGGAAAAATCCAAGCTTGCCATGTTCATACCGATTTAAGTTATTTTCATTGTAGCTCTCAATCCAGCGTGTTTTAGCCTAAGATAACACTCCCATTGAAATCGCAAGGCTCGATTTAGAGGGGTAGGTTTCCTTTGGATCTCTAATAGTGGTTGTTTTGCAGGTTAGAAGAAAAAGACTCACCGGAGAAGACGACCAGAGCTAGGGCTCTGATGTCTCTCTGGTCCATGCAATTTGTTTATGTTATACTTAATTCGTTTCATGTATATCATTGGATGTATCACCACCCCAGTGGTAGCACGCTTTCCTCTAAGTCATTACTATGCCAAGGCGTGGGTTCGATCCCTGCCTTTTGGTGTTTTAGTTTTTTTTTCATGTTTTTTGTTTTGTAGATTACATAGCGCACTGGTTTCCATTCCCTAACACAAGTGCGCGCTTGGCGCAGTGGTGAACATGTTGGGCAGAAGAGCTGAGGGCATGTGTTCAACACCCACCCTTGGCATTTTATGGTTTTTTTCTTATTTTTCTTACTTTGTTTCAATTTTTCCCTTAAAAACCCTAAATTCATAAAACCATAAACCTTTTTAGCAAACCTATTTTTGTTCAAAAACCCTTTTTTATAAACCCTAATCAACTTAGTTTTAGGTTTTAATTAATTTAATTAATCAACTTTTTTTAATCAAAATTAATTAGACTTTTTTAGGTTTATTTAATTAATCGTCGAAAAACCTTTTTCATCAAAAGTAACTAAAAACATTTTCGTTATCCTTTTTCTTATTCTTACATTTTTGTGTAGCTTATTCTTCTCTCGTTTTCCTTGATTATATAACTGTTCTCCGGGATGTAATAGTTGTCAGTTTTACTTTCCGCTTTTCTATTTTGTAACTGGCTCGAAGTGATGTAATAGTTTAGGGTTTACTTTCCGCCTTTACTTTTCGCACTTTACATTTTTGTATTCTATTTTACTATATTACTGCTTAGTAAATAGGGTTTGCATGGAAAGACTAACAACTGAACGATAGAAAACCCTAACTACAAAGATAAAATAACTGAATACAAATCACTCGCACACTTACACCTATACGGTAACCTCCCTTGTTGCCTTTGGAAAACAGTCATGTCCCTCGAAAGTGGGGATGATTTAGCAAAGTCCCTAGATACAAATATCATAGTCCCTCGATGACCCTTCAATGTTGCCTTTCGGTGAATAATCTAGTCCCTTAACAAAAATTGCTAAAGTGTCCTTACTAGTTATCTTCGATGACTGTACGATGACCCTCGCCTTCCCTTCACATCCAACGATGGGCTTCCTACTAATTATTGGTACATATAACACTGTCTAAAGGAGGAGGAAAAATACAAGAATGAGCTGGAGTAGGGTAGAACTCTTAATCGCTTGCTCACAAAGATCTTCAAAAACAAAACATTTCTCACAATCACACTTTTCAATAAATATTTTCAAACAAACATTTTGTACGCATTCTCGAGGACTGATACGAGTATCATTACAAAGTTTTGCCTTACATTGGAAACTTTTCAAAATATTTTCAAACACATAACATAAAGCAATTTTCAAAAAGTGAGCTAAGCGATTAAGAGCCCGTAGATAACTACGGATGATAAGGATGCTAACACCTTCCCTTTTCATAACCTACCCCCCGAACTCAAAAAATCTTAAGGTATTTCATGTTCTTTTCACCCTTTCCTTATTGGATAAAATAAAAGTTAGTGGCGACTCTTGCTATCCACAACATTTGCGATAAAACGTAAAGCAAGCCAGTTCTTCCACCGTATTATAGAATTGGAGACTCCGTTGGGGATTCTTAAAAAAGAGGGGTTACCTTAGAGTTTAGGATCACTTCACTTGTTTTTACTTGTTTGCTTTGATTACTTTATATTTGAGGGTTGCTCGGGTTTACATTTCTTACAAAGATCCTACACCCGGATCTGGGGACCTTAGGTAAGTAGTTATAGATCGTGGAAATTATATGGCATATACCGATATGGTTGAAGTGATGGCTACGTTAGTGTGACACTTTGGTTTGTACTGGTGTCCCTTGAGTCAGTCGAGGAGAACACTAGGCTGCCGCGTGGTGTCATAAGCACTAACTAACCTTTAGAACCTTAATTGACCAAACTTGGCCATTAGAAGATAGTGAGATAGCTGACTTTGGTGCAATCCAAAGTTGGTTTATACTCAATGCTACAGTCATTGAGATTCGACTCGCAGGATGTTTTGGTGGCAAATCAGTTGTTGTACTAAAATAAAACCTTTGAGAAAGATCCGTGATACGAGATGCCTAGAACTCAGTTACTATTTTAGGACAGGTTGAGCCAACTTGACTCTAATAGAAAAGGGTACTTACCTATGGATCTCATGCGAGCCTTAAACTTAAGGCTCTTATGTGCTTTGTTTGTGTTTGTTATATGTTCAAACATGACATTATGACATCATACCATAGAATTTTCATTACCATTTTAAGGATCTCAATGGCCTGTGATGCAGGTTTATCAGGAACCAGACGTCTAGCAAGGGGCAAGAGGATTTATTTTCCTCTAATCAGATGTCGTCAAAGACCGAAGTACTTTCATTTGTGTCAAAGGCTATGACCTACTTGACGTGGGGAGTTTAATTCTCATAGAAGGACATTAAAAGACATAAAGTTCTTCAGTCAAAGCCGCAGCCATACTCAACTTCTAACATGTCATTTTTGTTTATCCCGCAAGATCCTTGAAAACATTGCATCTACATATCATGCACATCATAACATAACAAGAATTACCAAGACAAGTTTTCTCATCATCTTGCTGTTTATTTCAGTAAAAGATGGCTCTCGAACAAACTGTGAAGGAAATTCAAGCTCAGAACGCTCAATTTCAGTAAATATTCCTAAACTTAGCCAAATGGCAGTAAGACTTGAAAGCACTCACCATCAAAGAGAGAAAGAAGAAGGCTAAGAAGTCATATGTCTTTCTTAATATGGATAGAATTTTCAAAGGTATAGTCAAAAGGGCTCTAGATTTTGAGGTCCCGCTAAATGAAGATGATAACCAAGAGGAAGATGACAAGAGTGTTAAAGTTGAGGAGAATAACCACCTTGGTTCTGGCCAGTATTCTGATGAAGAAGACTTTTCTGCTAAACAGTATCCTCCTGTGTTGTACCCCAAAATTTTCCCTCTCATTTTACTCAATACATACTCCTAGAGATCCTCAATTTGCTCAAGTTTGCCCAAGAGTTTACCAGACAAACTCTCTCCTAAGCCAGTGTGTCTCAAATTATGGTTTCCATTTTCATTAAGATAGGTGGACTCCAAAGACCTAATATTCTATACATGGTCATAATATGTTCTCAAGACCCTCCATGTCAAATTTCAAGCACTGCACAAGAAGTTTGCTCAGTCAACTGCTCAGATGCTTGAGAATCAACTGTATTAGGTCAAAAGTCAATTGTGGCTCACATACAGTCAAACTTCAAGATTTTTTGTCAACATACACATTTTGAAGTGAATTTAATTATTTGATCAAGGGTTGATCATGATTCTTCAAGGAATGCCCTAAATTCATCAAAACCCAAAAGTTGCTAAATTAGGGTTTCTTAGGAAAAGTCAACCAAACTTTGACCAAGCATAAATTCTTTATACTTTATCAGAAATTTTACATCCAAGGCTCATTTTGAATAGGATGCAATTCCCTACAATTCATTTTCAGCCCACAAGTTCAAAATATGCACTCATCAAAAGATATGAATTTCTACATTATAGGTCCTTTTTAAAAGTCAACAAAAACACCTTTTGGGTCAAAGCTTCTTACATGAACATGGAAGACCCAATTGAGAGTAAACCAAAAGGGTTGTTTAGGGGACATCCTTAACTTTCTAAAAAGTCCAAGAACACCTTCTTAGGGTTAAAAATGAGAGAGATGTGTATTGTCAAAATTGACCAATTTTTGGAAATGTGCGTGAAGTCAACATTGATCAAAATGACTTTTTTTCCAAATGGGCCCATGTTTTTTTGTTTGAAACTAGTTCCTAAGATGGCCCATGACCCCTGATCTTATCCACCTATTATTTTATTATTTTTATTATTTATTTTTATTTTTTATCCATTTAAATCAAAATAAATCAATTTAAATAGTAGAATAATCAAATAAAATCAAAGATTTGATTTTATGAGCATATTATGAGTCCATGAACAGCTAGCAAATCAAAAAATTCGTGCAAGAGCTAATTGATTGGAAAAGATCTTAATTTGGTCTATTTTGGAAACAAATCATACAAGGAAAAGAATGAAATCAAATCTCCATAATTTGCAAAGATATGATCAGTTTTTGTTGACCTAAATCATTTTATCATATATACCTAACATCTCTAAAGCATAAAAGAGGGTTCGGGTTCGTGAAAATAGGGGGGGGGGAGAAATTGCAAATTTTGGAAGAAAAAGTGTAGACTGTGCTGGTAGATATCGGGTCTTCGCTGAATGTTATGCTGAAGAAAGCGTTGGACCGCTTAGATTGTGACGGTTTGACTCTAAAGCCTAGCAACATTGTGGTAAGGGCTTTTGACGGGTCGAAGAGAATGGTGAACGGGGAGGTGGACATCCCTGTCAAGGTGGGTTCTCAGACTTTTGGGTCCACCTTCTACGTAATGGATATCAGGCCGTCGTATTCTTGCTTGCTGGGTCGTCCTTGGATCGATGAGGCTAGGGCAGTTACTTCCACACTCCATCAAATGCTGAAGTATCCAGTGAAGGGAAAGATTGTCACAGTGCGAGGTGAAGAAGAATATATGGTGAGTCACCTCAATTCCTTCTACTACATAGAGATGGACGGGGAATTCATAGAAACTCCTTGTCAGAATTTCGAAGAGGTCCCTCGGACCTTGGCATCAACTGAAGTTACTATCGACAAACCTCCGTTAAAGATGGCTTCTCTCAAGGACGCCAGGGCTGTAGTTGAAGAAGGTGGGTGTACCAATTGGGGTCAGCTCCCTGATTTCACTCACAAAACTGACAAATTTGGTTTGGGCTTTACTACAGGGGCTCAAAGGGCTGTTAGGCGCGCTCGGGCTGGAAGACCTCCTCTACACATTAGTAATCGGGGAATTAATGCAATTGAAGACAGTGAAGAATATTTAGACATCGACAGCTGGATCTACCCAACGACCAACGGTGGGCCGAATAATTGGACGACCAGGGACTTCATACCTGTTTCTTTTATTTCGCAGTAATTGACTCATTTGTTTTAAGATTTGTAATAAACAATTTGAAACTTTACGGCCCGGTGCCTTGCCCGAGGCACCTTGGCTTTGCTTGTGAGGGCTATTATTTGTCATTTCATATATCATTAATAAATCATTGGACGTTTCTTGCATACAAATTTTGTGCTCCTTGTTTTTCTTTTCTGTCTCTCACTTTATCAAAATAGCTATTCTCTTACACACACTCACGTATCATACTGTAGATCTATATCCACTCTGGATCCCATTGATAACAACTCTGCTACTGCCAGTTATGACTTCAAAAATCCGATCAACCAAGTCGAGGACGAAGGTGAGGATGATTATGAGGTGCCTGGAGAACTTGCTAGACTATTATAGAAGGAAGAAGGGTCCATACAGCCTCATGAAAAGCCGATTGAGTAAGTGAATTTGGGTACAAAGGAAGACAGGAAAGAGGTTAAAATAGGTGCGAATCTGGAGCCTAGTGTCAAACAACGGTTAATACAGATGCTACACGACTATGTTGAGATCTTCGCCTAGTCCTATGAAGACATGCCTAGTTTGGACATTGATATTGTGGTATATTTCCTGCCGACTAAAGAAGACTGCCCTTCGGTAAAGCAGAAGGTCTGTCGTATGCGCCCTAAAATGTTAGAGAAAATCAAGGCAGAGGTCATGAAACAGTTCGACGCAGGATTCTTAGCTGTCACTTCTTATCCGCAGTGGGTTGGCAACGTCGTTCCGGTACCTCAGAAGGACGGTAAGGTACGGATGTGTGTGGACTACAGAGATCTGAATAGGGCAAGCCCCAAAGATGACTTCCCACTTCCTCACATTGATGTTCTAGTTGACAACACCGCGCAACACAAGATCTTCTCCTTCATGGATGGTTTTTCTGGCTACAACCAGATCAAGATGGCTCCTGAGTACGTGGAGAAGACAACCTTCATTACACAGTGGGGCACCTTCTGTTACAAGGTAATGCCTTTTGGGTTGAAGAACGCTGGGGCAACTTATCAGCGCGCCATGGTCGCTTTGTTCCACGATATGATTCACCATGAGATCGAGGTTTATATTGATGACATGATAGCTAGGTCCCAGACTGAGGAAGAGCACCTTGATCATCTCTAGAAACTGTTTGATAGGTTGAAGACGTACAAGCTGAGGTTGAATCCGAACAAGTGTAACTTCAGGGTAAGGTCTGGTAAGCTTCTGGGTTTTGTTGTCAGTGATAAGGGTATTCAGGTGGACCATGCAAAGGTAAAGGCCATACAAGAGATGTCGGTCCCCCGTACAGAGAAGGAAGTTAAAGGTTTCTTGGGACGTCTTAATTACATCGCCAGGTTCATTTCACATCTGACTGCTACTTGTGAGCCAATCTTCAAGCTGTTGAAGAAAGATCAAGTGGTAAAGTGGAATGATGAATGCCAGACCGCTTTCGAAAGAATCAAGGAATACCTTCAAGAACCACCAATTCTGATGCCTCCAGTTGAAGGAAGACCTTTGATATTATACTTGACAGTGCTAGACAATTCAATGGGGTGTGTGCTGAGGCAGTATGACGAGTCTGGTCGAAAAGAGCACGCCATTTATTACCTTAGAAAAAAGTTTACCGACTGTAAGACCCGATACTCATTGCTCGAGAAAACTTGTTGCGCTTTGGCATGGGCTGCTCGCCGACTGAGACAGTATATGCTGACTCACACTACTTTGTTGATATCAAAGATGGATCCGATCAAGTATATTTTCGAGAAGCCCGCCTTATCCAGAAGAATAGCAAAATGGCAGATGAACTTAACCGAGTACGACATCTAATACACAACCCAAAAAGCAATCAAGGTGAGTGTATTGGCAGATCATTTGGCGCATCAAGTCGTGGATGTCTACCAGTCCATGAATTTCGAGTTCCCGGATGAGAATATCATGTTGGTAACCGACTGCGAAGAACCTGGACCGAATGAAGGACCCGAGAAGGGATCCCGATGGTCTATGTATTTTGATGGAGCCTCAGACGCATTGGGTAATGGCATTGGCACTGTAATTATATCTCTTGAGGGCTGTCATACACCGTTCACCGCCCGATTATGTTTTAATTGCACCAACAATATGGCGGAGTATGAAGCGTGTATCATGGGTCTTCGAGCTGCTATTGACCTGAGGATTAAGTTCTTGAGTGTACTCGGAGATTCCGCTCTGGTAATAAGTCAGATCAAAGGCGAGTGGGATATGAAGCACCCTAATCTTATTCCTTACAAAGAGTATGTACTGACATTGCTCCCACACTTTGAGGATATAACCTTTGAACATTTCCCACGAGAAGAGAACCAATTGGCGGATGCGCTAGCTACCATGTCTTCTATGTTCAAAGTCAGGTGGGACAACGAAGCTCCCCAGATTACCATTGAGAGGTTGGATGAACCCGCACACTGCTGTGAGATTGACATCGAAGAAGTGGCAGACAAACCATGGTTTCACAAGGTAAAGAGGTATCTTGAGGCTCAGGAATACCCCGAGGGGGCATCTGTTAATGATAAGAAGTTTTTGAGAAGGTTCGTTGCGAAGTTCTTCATCAGTAATGGAATCCTCTATAAGCGTAACCATGATTCAACCTTACTACGGTGTGTAGACAAGAGCGAGGCAGAAAGGTTCATGCAGAGTTACATGAAGGTACTTTCAGAACCCATTCTAGTGGACACACTATGGCTAAGAAGATCCAACGGGAAGGATATTACTGGTCCACTATGGAAGCCGATTGTTATCAGCACTCTCGAACTTGTCATAAGTGCCAAGTCTATGCTGATAAGATGCATGTGCCTCCAGTCCCTCTGAATGTCTTGACAGCTCCTTGGCCCTTTGTAATGTGGGGCATCAACATGATTTGCGAGATCATACCTACTGCGTCTAACGGGCATCACTTCATTCTAGTAGCAATTGATTACTTCACAAAGTGGGTTGAGGCAGCTTCCTTTGCTACAGTAACCAAGAACGTCGTGGCGCGGTTCATCCGACACAATCTGGTCTGTCGATATGGTGTCCCAGAGAGAATTATTACTGACAATGGTACAAATCTCAATAACACAATGATCACCGAGCTCTGCAAGCAGTTCAAGATACAACATCATAACTCTTCTCCCTACCGGACGAAGATGAATGGGGATATTGAAGTAGCTAACAAGAACATCAAGAAGATTGTGCAGAAGATGACGGTGACATACAAAGACTGGCATGAGATGTTACCATTTACTCTTCATGGTTATCGTGCCTCAGCACGGTCGTCGACAGGGGCAACACCCTACTCTCTGGTATATGGCATAGAGGCAGTCCTACTCGTCGAAGTCCAAATACCCTCTCTCAGGATTATGAAGGATGCGGGTTTGAACACAGATGACTGGATCCAAACCCAACTTGATCAGCTAAATCTAATCGATGAAAATAGACTTACCGCTATTTGTCATAGTCACACGTATCAAAAGCGAATGATCAAGGCTTTTAACAAGAAAGTCAGACGTCAAGAATATCAAGTCGGGGATCTAGTGATCAAACGCATCATACTACCGCAAGGTGATCCCAGGGGCAAATAGACCCCCACATACGAAGGGCCATTTGTGGTTAAGAACTTTTTCTCGGAAGGAGCTATGATTCTAACCACCATGGATGGTGACGACCTTCCTCACCCCGTCAATGCAGATATAGTGAAAAAATACTACGCGTAATCAAAGACCCGCTAGGTTGACTGGCCTAGGCAAAAATAAGGGCTTCCCGGTGAACCAAAAGGGTTCGGGCAAAAGTAAGGGATGAAAATGAAAAAAAATTGTAGACCCGGCAAGTCGAAAACCTGAAAAGGCGACTTGAGCAAAAAAGGGTATCCCGGTGGACTGAAAACCCGAAAGGGCGGTCCAGGCAAAAATTAGGGATTGAAGCGTAACACTATGTCTCATTGGATCATATCGCAACCAGACTTTGGTATCAACTATCAAGCTCGGACGACGCCAACCAATCTGATCAACCTTCGGCCAAGTAGCATAGTGATGAGACACTTGAAGATATAAAGGCAATAGCAGAGTTGGAACCCGATGAGATTGTTTCACATAGCTATTTTTCTTTCTTTTACACAAATTGTATAATTTCCATCTTCGGCGGTGTTCTCTTACTAGGACGTCAGCCTCTTTGTACAAAATGCCTATTACGGGCCAACTTCAAAAATCAATACAATTCATTTTCACAAGAAATTTCAATTTATTTTTCTTTTTTTCGTTGTGTTTTGCAAGAACGTACAATGATTTATTTTTGATATATGCATTTGAAAATAATGACTGTTCACAAATATTTACATGAGAAACAAATACAATTACTCGTAATTCCAGGAACAGGGAAAAATAAGAAGCGCCCAAACCTTACAGTTACTCTGCCCATCAAGTATAAGGATAGAGCCAGCTTGAGAACATGAGTAGTGGTACATACGCTCCCCACAGAGTGAAAAGTATCCACAGACGGTGATGATAACATTCCCGAACAGGACATAACTCTCCTCAGCTAAGGTTCACAATCGCGAGCGAGTCAGTAAATTTTTCCCCATGCAGAGTTTATTTCTCTCACAAGCAGAAATTCAATCTCCAACAGAAGACATTATCACCAGCAATGGAAATTCATCCCCACCTGAGTTTATTTCTCCAAATCAGTAGATCTATCAACAGAGTATCTCCTCTCCAACAGAGTTGTTCTCCCGCAGAGTTGTTCTCAAATAGAGTCTCTCCTCGGCAGAATATCCATAAACGAGGGGCAAATCCCTAGCATAGTCATCTTTGTTCACCATCCCCAACAGAAATAGAGGAACTATGGTTTTTTACAGCAGTCAAGAATACTGTTGTACCCCAAAATTTGCCCTCCCATATTCTTCAAAGTTTTGACAAGCATCATCTCAATTTGCTCAAATCAACTCAAGGGATGCACAGTCAAACCATCCTCCTAAGCCAGTCAAAATTAGGGTTTTGGTTCTTGCAAGGAAGTTGAGGTTTTCAAGGGCTCAATCAAGTCCCACATGCCTGTAAACATTGTCAAGCACCTACATGTCAAGTTTCAAGGCTCACAAGGTCAAGTTGCACAGTCAAAAACCCTAATTGCTTCACAATCAACTGCAGGGGCAAAATGGTCATTTGGCAGTCAAAAGTCAAATTTTTTGGTCAACATCTTATTTTGAAGCCACAATCATCATTTGATCAAGTTTTGATCATGATTCCACAAGCATGGCTCTAAAATCATCAAGGTGTCAAAAGTTTCTATTTTTGGACAGCTGAAAAGTCAGCTGTAACTTGACCAAGGCATAACTTTTTCATGGTTCATCAGAAAAATCCCATTCAATGCTCATTTTGAAGGGGATGACATTTCCTCCAACTCATCTTCACATTCCAAATCCAAGAAATGCTCTCACAAAAAGTTATCAATTTCAACATTATAGGTCATTTTCAAAAGTCAACAAAAAGGCATTTTAAGTCAAAGCCCATAACTTGAGATTGATAAATAAAAATGACATGGGACCAAAGGCATTGGTTAGAGGACTTCAAGACCTTTCCAAAATGTCCAAGAACATGTTCATATGATCAAAATTGAGCAAGATATGCATTGGAGAAGTTGGGAAATTTTTGTGAAATGGCAAAAGTCAACTATCCTTGAAACTTCAATTTTTGACAAAAGGGCCCACTTTTTCCACTTGATTCATCCTTGTCATGCCACCCACGTGTCCCATGATTAAATTCAAGATTAAACATTTATTTTTTCTATTTTTATTTAATTTTATTGATTTAATTCATTTTAAATCCATAAAATTCAAATAAAAATCAGAAAAATTAATTAAGTGATATCTTGTGGTTTGAATGACCTTGATGCATCATAATACACATGCCAAATTCGTGTAAAGTCCATTTCAAGCATGAAATTCAAATTTTGAACAAAAATGGCAAGTTTCTTTAATGGTGGTTATGAGGAAATCCAAAGCTTAATGGCAATGGTTAAAAGCTCCTTAATATGACTGATTCTCATTCAAGCATACATATGAAAGCCTCTCCAATCAAATTCACGACCTAGAAACCTCTGAAACGAAAGAATCAAATTCCAAAAAATCAAGAAAAAATGTGAAACTGAATTCTCATTTGCAGCATAATTCAAGCCCTTTTCTTGTTTCCATCACGTTACTGACATTGCCAGGAACCTGTTGCCATCAAGAACAAGCCCTAACACTCCAGGAATCGTTCACAACAAGTCCCACGATTTGGCTTATTTTCCAAAATTGCATATCATTATTCATGCGCTTTTAATCTATTTTTTGGGTTGATTTGTGTTAATAGGAACCTCCTGAAGCGATTGGTATAATCCAATTTGATTGTAGCATTCTGAATCGAAAACCACCATTGAAGAACCTTAGGGTTTCGAAGCTTAGATTTTGGGGTTTTTTACATACTGAAAAATTGGACCTTGAAACGTGCATGGTTGAATTCGTCAAGGCCAGACGAATTCAACCCAATCATCGCGCCCTTTTAATATAACCTGCAATGCTAATCGCTATTTTTCTCTTTTCCAGTTTGTGGGGGTTTAAAACCCCCACTATCTGTTTGATATTTCTGCAGGTGAAACGAAGAAGGAGATGACGTGTTGACGTGTGGTTGGTGGATTCAAATCTACGCGCGTTTTTCATTGTTTCCAGCATGGTTATTATTTTGCATATATTATATTTGTTACTCATTATGTTTACAAACGCAACGTGATGGTGGAGTGGCTGGAGACGTGGCTTGCAATCGTTGGGACCTGGGTTCGATTCCCAGGTCCCCCCATAATTCCATGATATTTTTTTTAATGCTTTCTTGTGCAGCGTTCCAAGGATGGCACACCATAAACCTCACATCTCAGCTTGCCAAGTGTCCCTCAGAAGCAAATCCAAAGGCCTGGATTGGACGAGCACCATACTCCTGGTCAACCTACACCATGGACAATCTCCAAAAGTCAAACATGGCTTTGTGTTAATGGGCCTCAGATTCCAATTTTCACCTCCATATTGGGCCCAGACCCCCTCCCATGGTTTATTCCTTTTCTTTTTCTTTTTATATTTTTTAATTTAGTTAACTTTTTTTAATTATTATTATTATCACCAAAATTAACCAATTAATGTTTTTTCACAACAAAACCAAAAAACAAAAAAATGTAAATACTTTATTAATTTCATTTAGGTAATTACTTTGTAAATAAATACTAATAAATTGAATTAGTTTTAATTAGGTAACTTTAACTTTTTTTTAATAACTAAAATAAATTTAGAATTAGGTTTTTATTAACTTTTAATTTTATTTCCTTTTATTTTATTTTCATGAAAAACATAAAAATACAAAAAAAACTTTTATTTTTTTAATTAATTAATTAATTAGTTTAATTATTGGTTTTAATTTCATTTCATACAAAAAGGACAAAAAAATCATTCTTTTTCTTAAAAGGGTCAAAACCCTTAGGACGTTCCCGATTTAATTTTTTCGCGCGCATTTATTTTATTTTGATTATTTATGTAACTGCCTCCAGATATGTAATAGTTAAATAGGAATTTTACCGCTTTATTTAATTTCTCGCATTTATTTACCAAAACGGGTTTTTGTTTTTGGCGATGTATAGACCCGCGCCTTATAATAGCGTAGAATTTACATTTCCGCAATTTACTTTCCGCACCCCTAACTGCTAATATGCCTGCAAGAATGTATATAAATAAAATTAATTCGTAGCTCACAAATAACATGTACAAAGACAATTAACTGAAACACAACACACAAAGCACATGCCACTTCTAGGGTACGCCTCACTGGTTACCTCGACGTGGTCATCAAGTATAGGGTGTCTTAGAGGTCGCCCTTCTGTCTAAAGATCCAGTTGCCTCGAAACAGTTGCCTCGGATAAAAGGATCTAGGACATTAGGGTTACTTCTAAGGTGTCCTACCGTTGCTTTGGTGACCACACATGTCCCTTAATCGAATTGACCCGAATACCTCCAACGACGGTGCTACCTACCTCTCAATGGTGGGATAGTACTGTCTAAAGGACTCTTACACAGCCTAATTCCTTAGAGTAGGTAGATTTCTCCTGGGTACTTGCTCTTCTCAAAAACAAACAAAAACAACTTTTCGCACCCACACTTTCAAAAGTTTTCAAACAAATTTTTTATACACTCTTGAGGACAGATACAAGAGTTACTTAGAAATTTTTAAAACGAAACTTTTCAAAACCCACACACACTTGAAAAGCAAACAAATTTTGAAAACATAAGAGCAAGTACCTAAGAGCCCATGGATAACCATGGATAGAAAGAGTGCTAATACCTTCCCTTTCTATAAATCTACCTCCCGAACCGAGAGGCATCTCGAATAAGGAATTTTGCTGTGCTTTTGTCCTTTCCATGTTGGAAAACATAAAAGACGGTGGCGACTCTTGCTTACTGCGACATTTCGCGAAACCAGCTAAAAAACAGTCAGTTCTATTTCCACCGATCACAGAACTGGCGACTCTGCTGGGGACACTAATAAGTGGGGTGTACCTTAGGAATAGTTCATCATCATGTTTTTAATTGCTTACTTTGCTTGATTTAATATTGTGGGCCTGTTTTGGGAGTTTCATAGATCCTAACCCGGATCTGGGGGATACCTTCTTAGAAAGTAGCAACAAACTGTGAGGGAACTGTGCGGGGTATACTGACACGGTTGAAACAGTTTTCACGTTGATGTGGCACTTTGGTGAGTACCGATAACCCTTGAGTCAAGTCAAGGAGAGTACGGGGCCGCCGCGTGGTGTCGTGAAGCATCAACTGACCTTAGGAACCTTAATTGAACCATCCTAGCCTCTTTAGGGGTAGTGAGATGACTGACTTTGGTGCAGTCCGAAGTTGGTTGATACTCGATACTACACTCATTGAGGGTTGTTTTCTTGAAATATTTTGATCGCCAGTTCAGTGGCTAAATCAAAACAATGAACACAGAAAACAACCCAATGATATTGAGCTCCTTAGAACCCAGTTACTTTTAATAGGACAGGTTTTTGAGCCCACCAACTTCAAGAGGGTAGTACCCCAAACTTCATGTTGGCCTAAACTCTAAGGGCTGTGGTGTGACTTGTGTGCTTTATCATGTTTGCTTTTTGTGAATACTTGTGGTGTGTCCTTATCATAACATCATAACATCATAACATCATACAGCATCATATGCATCCACTAACCACTTCAAGGGTTCGAATCTTCATCTTTGTTCTTGTTTTGTAGGACATGGAATCTCTCCGTAGAAAGACAATTCAGGTCAACCTTGTAAGGATCCCTCCTCAGCTTAAGAAGCTTACATCCAAGATTCCCGAGAACTCCTCCTTCAGTGAAAGACATGGTAGACTCATCAGCTTGGTTAACACCAACATTGAAGAGGATATGGTGAAAGTGTTGTTCCAGTTCTTTGACCCCTTGCACCACTGTTTTACTTTCCCGGATTATCAATTGGTGCCTACCTTAGAAGAGTTTTCCCAGCTTCTGAAGATTCCTATTCTCAGTCAACTACCCTACAACGGTACAGAAAAGGAGCCAAAACTTGAAGAGGTTGCTAAAGCATTATGCCTACAACCATCTGACATCAAGGGACATTGGGAAACCAGAAGTGGTATCAAAGGGTTCTTGGCAAAGTTTCTGTTTGAGAAGGCCCAAGAATG
Organism: Vicia faba; assembly: GCA_948472305.1. Taxonomy (NCBI): domain Eukaryota; kingdom Viridiplantae; phylum Streptophyta; class Magnoliopsida; order Fabales; family Fabaceae; genus Vicia; species Vicia faba. The sequence goes on along the minus strand of OX451735.1, from coordinate 1,290,287,474 downwards.
TTGGAATTCCCTTGACCTACAAGCCTTTGAAGAAGTTGTGGCTCTCCTTGTCTATGGGTTGGTGTTGTTCCCGAATCCAGATCAGCTTATAAATATCAGTGTTGTCAAGATCTTCATGTCCAGGAATCCTATACCTACATTGCTTGGGGACATCCTTCACTCATGTTACACTCGAACCATGAGAAAAAGAGGTGTTCTTATGTGCTGCACTCCTCTCCTGGCAAGGTGGTTTATTTCGCACCTTCCACAATCAGTTTTGAAGAACGAGCGGGGTTTGAGATGGTCACAACGATTGATGACTCTTACACATGCTGATATACATTGGTGTTCTCGGTCCAGAGAGAATGTCACTATCATTGAACGTTGCGGGGAGTTTCCTAATGTTCCTTTACTTGGAATCAGAGGAGGTATTACTTACAACCCCTGTCTGGCTTTGAGGCAGTTTGGATATGCTCGGAGGGATGGCCCTCATGATATGTTGATTCCTGACATAGTTTTTGACTTCGACAACAATACACCAGGACTTCGCCAGAGATTTATCAGAGCTTGGAGGATGCCCAACAGGGTAGATAGCAAGACACTGGGGCACAAGAACTCCATCCCCCTGAAGCCTTATCTCAAGTGGGTACGAGCCCGCTCCCAGAAGCTGGTGATGCCATATCCTCATGTTCTCCCTGTGATCAAGGAGCCAGTTTTGGAAGGAGAGGTGCCCTACACCATTCAACATCCTGACATGCCAACATCCTGGGAAGAAATGCAGAAGAGATGGATCCAACTTAAGGAAGAACGGAATTCTCTTGAAACTAGTCTACATGCCAGTGAGAAGAAGGTCTTGGAGCTCACCCGCCTACTGCACGAGGAAAAGACTCTCAACACCTACATCGCTCCAAAGAGGATGCGCAGTGTCTTTTGGGATTAATTATTTTGTAATGTTTTGCTCATGAGGCCCTGATGTACTGAACAAATTGTTTCCTAATAAAAAGTGTGTTCCTTTTTGTCTACAACGAATTTGAACTTTCGAACCCTTGAATGCATTTCATAAATAGCATATCATGCATCATGTGCATAACAGGTACCCTTTTTCTACAGGTTGCTTAATCTTCTTCGCTGTTTATTTCAGCACTCAATCATCATGAATCCTGAACCAACTACTGAACAAGCTATCAAGGCCCTCCAGGCCCAGAACGCCCAGTTTCAGGAGATGATCATGAACTTGGCCCAGGGAAAACAGGAGTTGAAGGCTTTGCTCCTGAAGAAGAAGAAAAAGAGGACTGTGTTGTTCAACACTGGACGCAGACTCGGGAATACACTGCAGAATGAAACTGAGAGGACTAATCTATATGTTGGGGAAGGCAGTCACCGAGGGAGAGAGGTTCCTAGTCCCGTGGTCTCTGACACAAAGACATATTTCAATGATGAACAGTACCCTCCTGCTGAGGACAGGTACAAACAGCTGGAGGACCGGTTAAATGCTATGGAGATTCAACGCGTGCCTGGGTTGGATTTTGGAAACTTGGGGTTATCTTTTGGGGTGGTGATCCCACACAAGTTCAAGGCACCTGCCTTTGTGAAGTACGATGGGGCTTCCTGTCCTAAAATGCACCTCCGCTCTTATGTAAGGAAGATCCAGCCTTACACTGCAGACAAGAACTTATGGATCCATTTCTTCCAGGAGAGTCTTTCAGGGACTCATCTCGAATGGTTCTATCAGCTGGATGGAACCAACATTCGTAACTGGGAGGACTTGGCTACTGGTTTTTATAAGCAGTATTAGTACAATTCCGACCTCGCTCCCACGCGTACCCAACTCCAGGGTATGTCACTGGGAACGGGTGAAGGTTTTAAAGAGTACGCGCAGAAATGGAGAGACCTGGCTGGCAGGGTGCAGCCACCATTGATGGATCGTGAACTAGTGGACATGTTCTTGGGGACCCTATCTGGTCCATTCTTCAACCATCTCATTGGTAATTCCTCTGCTGGGTTTACAGACCTGATCCTGACTGGTGAGAGGATCGAAGCTGGTATCAAATCGGGGAAAATACAGAAGGGTGCCTCCTCAAATACTGAAAAGAAGCCCTTCAAGAAGGAAGCTAGTGCTGTGTATGGTCCCAGAAGACAGAACAAACCAGAACGTCGCCAAGCTGTCAACGCGGTGGTAATTTCTAAGCCTGCTGCTGCTCCTCAACAATATAACTAGCCAAGAGTTGAGAGGCCCAAAAGACAGTATACTCGGCTCAGCATGACTCTCTCTTAGATATTACCGCAACTGCTGTCAACCAGCCTGGTAACTGTCAAGGAAGCTCCGAAGGTGGTAAACACAGCATCTCCGAAGTACAACCCCAACGCCTGCTGCACTTATCACTCTGATAGCCCGGGGCATTCTACTGATGATTGTTGGGCTCTGAGGAATAAGGTTCAGGACCTTATTGACGCTAAGGAAATACAGTTCGAGGCGCCCGAAAGGCCCAATGTTGTGACTGCTCCCATGCCCCAGCATGGAGTGAATGTTGTGGAGGAGGATCTGTATGTAGCTTTTGTGGATGATATTGCTACTCCGCTGTTGACCGTCAAGAGGAACCTGTTACTAGCCGGTTTATTTCCGAGATGTAGTAAAGGTTGCCATTTATGTGCTGTTTCACCTGCCGGTTGTCCTTTGCTGAAGTCAGGCGTCCAAAACCTGATGGATAGTAAAGAGATCTTGTTCAAGAAGATTGCTGTTCCTGCTGTCCGTACCGAAGAAGTGTCCATTGTCACTATTTTCAATAACCCCCTAAGGCTCCCCCAAAGAAGCCTGTCAAAATTATGCCTGTTCACAAGGTTGCTCCTATAACCATTACTGTTCCGGGGCCCATCCCCTACAAGTCTGATAAAGCTGTCCCGTGGCACTATGGGGCAGATGTTTATGTTCTGGGAGTGAAACAAGAGTTCAATACTAGTACCGGTGTCACCAACATCACCGGGCCTGCTAAAGTCACTCGTAGTGGAAGACTGTTCTCACCAGACATTGCACCTCCAACAATTCAGAGACCTCTTGTCATCACACCTGCCAGCGTGCCTGTTTCCCCTCCTGATCAAGTTTCTACCCCTGCTGCCGAGTCATCTGATGCTCGGGGCAAGGGGATTGCTACTGATGTGCCTGCCCGGACGGAGGCACCGAAGACCACTGTTGAGGCTTCCAAGCAAGAGATGGAAGAGATCCTCAAAATTATCAAGAAGAGTGATTTCAATGTCGTTGAACAACTGGGGCACACCCCCTCTAAAATTTCTATGTTATCACTGTTGCTGTGTTCAGAGGCCCATACCAAGGCCCTGATTGCTTTCCTGAAGACGGCCCATGTGCCACAAGAAACATCTGCTGATCAATTCACCGACTGTATGGCCAACTTAACTGCTGATAATGGTCTGGGTTTCTCTGACGCTGATCTGACGGCCAAGGGGAAGAACCATAATGATGCCCTGCATGTCTCCATTGAATGCAGGGGAACTACTCTTGCCCATGTGCTGGTTGACACTGGTTCTTCATTAAATGTACTACCCAAGAAAGCTCTAGACAGGCTGGACTGTGAGGGTTTAGAGCTCAAACCAAGTAACATTGTTGTCCGGGCCTTCGATGGGTCCAAAAGGATGGTACATGGTGAGGTTGACATCCCAATCAGGGTTGGTTCACAAGTCTTTGATTCAAAATTCTATGTGATGGATATTCGACCGTCCTACTCTTGTTTGCTGGGTCGTCCTTGGATCCACAAAGCTGGAGCTGTGACCTCCACATTGCATCAGAAGCTCAAGTACCCGGTCAGGGGGAAGATCGTAACAGTGCAAGGGGAAGAGGAATACATGTTCAGCCACCTCAACTCGTTCCGATACGTAGAAATGGATGGGGAGTTCATTGAAACCCCCTTTCAACACTTTGAAGAGGTGCCTCAGACATTGGCAGCAGCAGAGACAGTGACTGAAGAGAGTTCTCCTTTGAAGATGGCCTCCTTAAAGGACGCCCGAGCTGTGATCGAGAAGGGTGAGTGTGCAAACTGGGGCAGACTTCCTGATTTCACTCCAAAGAATGACAAATTTGGCTTGGGTTTCACTGCAGAAGCTCAGAAGGATGTGTGTAAGGCAAGGATTGGAAGACCTCCCGTATTCATCACCAACCCGGGAGTGAATGCTATTGAGGACGAAGCGGACGAATCTGAATTTGACAGCTGGATCTACCCAACGACCAACGGTGGACCAAGCAACTGGACTGCAAAAGACTTTACACCTATTACTTTTGTCACTCAGTAATGAACTTCTTTGTTTTGAATTTGTAACGAACAATATTACTAAACTCTATGGCCCGGTGTCTTACCCGGGGCACCGTGGCGTCATTTGTGAGGGCTTGTTATTTGTCACTTTCATATATCATGAATAAAAGCATTGGACATTTTTCACATTTCAAATCTTGCGCTCCCTTTCTTTCTTTATTATATATTGCAAAACAACTATATTTACACACACTCACTTATACAGGTTCCAATCCACTATGGATTCCACTGGTAACGACTCTGCTACTGCCAGTTATGACTTCGAAAATCCGATCAACTTAGCCGAAGACGAAGGTGAAGATGATTGCGAAGTGCCTGGTGAGCTTGCAAGACTGTTACTCCAGGAAGAGAGGGCCATTCAGCCACATGAAGAGCCAGTGGAAACAATAAATCTGGGTACTGAGACAGACAGAAAGGAAGTCAAGATAGGTGCCAATCTAGAGCTCAGTGTGAAACAACGGTTGATTCAGATGTTGCATGATTATGTGGAAATCTTTGCCTGGTCTTACGAAGACATGCCTGGGTTAGATACTGACATTGTGGTTCATCACTTGCCTACCAAGGAAGAATGCCCTCCGGTTAAACAAAAGGTCCGCCGTATGCGTCCAGAAATGTCCGAGAAAATCAAAGCTGAGGTTATGAAACAATTTGACGCCGGTTTTCTAGCAGTGACTTCTTACCCTCAGTGGGTTGCCAACGTGGTTCCAGTGCCAAAGAAAGATGGTAAGGTCCGAATGTGTGTTGATTACAGGGATTTGAACAGGGCAAGCCCCAAGGATGACTTCCCCTACCACATATCGACGTTCTGGTTGACAACACTGCTCAGCATAAGGTATTCTCCTTCATGGACGGGTTCTCCGGTTATAATCAGATCAAGATGGCTCCTGAAGACATGGAGAAGACCACTTTTGTTACTCAGTGGGGCACCTTTTGCTACAAGGTCATGCCTTTTGGGTTGAAAAATGCTGGGGCAACCTACCAACGTGCCATGGTTTCTTTGTTTCATGACATGATCCATCATGAGATCGAAGTGTACATCGACGATATGATTGCAAGGTCCCAAACTGAGGAGGAACACCTTGACCATCTACAGAAGCTGTTCGACCGTCTGAAGTTGTACAAGCTGAGGTTGAACCCGAACAAGTGCACCTTTGGAGTGAGATCTGGAAAATTGCTAGGCTTCGTCGTGAGCGACAAAGGTATTCAAGTGGACCCTGCCAAGGTGAAAGCCATACAAGAGATGCCAGCTCCCAAGACAGAGAAGGAAGTCATAGGCTTTCTAGGATGGCTGAATTACATTGCCCGATTCATCTCGCATCTAACTGCTACCTGTGAACCAATCTTCAAGCTACTGAAGAAAGATCAAGTAGTACGTTGGAACGATGAATGTCAGGCCGCTTTCGAAAGAATCAAAGAGTATCTCCAAGAACCACCCATTCTTATGCCGCCGGTTGAAGGGAGACCTCTAATACTATACTTGACAGTACTTGACAACTCAATGGGGTGTGTGTTGGGGAAGCATGACGAGTCTGGCCGAAAAGAGCACGCCATTTATTACCTTAGCAAAAAGTTTACCGACTGTGAGACCCGATACTCACTGCTCGAGAAAACTTGCTGCGCTTTGGTATGGGCTGCTCGCTGGTTGAGACAGTATATGTTGACTCACACTACTCTGTTGATTTAAAAAATGGATCCAATAAAGTATATCTTCGAAAAGCCTGCCTTGTCCGGGAGAATAGCAAGATGGCAGATGATCTTGACAGAATACGATATCCAGTACACGACCCAAAAAGCAATCAAGGGAAGTGTATTGCAGACCATTTGGCACACCAGGCAGTGGACGACTACCAATCTATGAACTTTGAATTTCCAGACGAGGATATCATGGTAGTAACTGATTGTGAAGTACCTGGACCGGATGAAGGACCTGAGGAAGGATCCCGATGGTCTATGCACTTTGACGGAGCCTCAAATGCTTTGGGTAATGGTATCGGCGCTGTGATCATATCCCCTAAAGGCACTCATACTCCACTCACTGCCCGACTATGTTTCAACTGCACCAACAACATGGCAGAATATGAGGCATGCATCATGGGTCTTCAAGCTGCAATTGACTTAAGGATCAAGTTTCTGAGTGTCTTCGGAGATTCCGCTCTCGTGATCAATCAGATCAAAGGCGAGTGGGATACGAAACACCCAAATCTTATTCCTTACAAAGAGTATGTGTTGACATTGATTCCCCATTTCACGGAGATAACTTTTGAACACTTCCCAAGAGAGGAGAATCAGTTGGCGGACGCGTTAGCTACGATGTCTTCCATGTTCAAAGTCAAATGGGACAACGAGGCTCCCCAGATCATTATCTGGAAATTGGATGAACCTGTACATTGCTGTGATCTTGAGGCTGAAAAGGTAACTGAAAAACCATGGTATCATGAAGTGAAGAGGTACTTGGAAGCTCAAGAATACCCCGAGGGTGCATCTGTTAACGACAAAAAGTTTCTGAGAAGGTTCGCTGCAAAGTTCTTCCTCAGCAATGGCATTCTATACAAGCGAAACCATGATTCAACTTTACTGAGTTGTGTGGATAAGACTGAAGCAGAAAGAATCATGACAGAACTACATGAAGGTACCTTCGGAACGCACTCCAGTGGACATACTATGGCAAAGAAAATCCTTCGGGCAGGATATTTCTGGTCCACAATGGAAGCTGACTGTTACCAACATTCTCGGACATGTCATAAATGCCAGATATATGCTGATAAGGTGCACGTTCCTCCAGTACCTCTGAATGTCTTGACAGCACCTTGGCCTTTTGCAATATGGGGCGTTGATATGATCGGCGAGATCAGACCTACGGAATCCAACGGGCATCGCTTCATCCTAGTAGCAATTGATTACTTCACAAAGTGGGTTGAAGCGGCTTCCTACGCTACGGTAACCAAGAACGTCGTGGCACGGTTCATTCGACACCACCTGATCTGTCGATACGGTGTCCCGGAAAGGATCATTACGGACAATGGTACCAATCTTAACAACAAGATGATCACTGAGCTCTGCGCACAATTCAAGATACAGCACCACAACTCTTCTCCTTACCGACCGAAGATGAACGGGGCTGTGGAAGCAGCAAATAAGAATATCAAGAAGATTGTGCAGAAGATGACAGTGACCTACAAAGATTGGCACGAGATGTTACCGTTTGCTCTTCATGGGTACCGTACCTCAGCACGGACGTCAACCGGGGCAACTCCCTTTTCCTTGGTATATGGCATGGAGGCAGTCTTGCCTATTGAAGTTTAGATACCCTCTCTCCGGATAATGAAGGATGCAGGTCTGAGTGAAGATGACTGGATCCAGACCCGGCTTGATCAACTAAATCTAATTAACGAAAAGAGACTCACTGCTATTTGTCATGGTCAGACGTACCAAAAACGGATGATCAGGGCATTTAACAAGAAAGTCAGACGGCAAGAGTATCAAGTCGGAGACCTGGTAATCAAACGCATCATTCTTCCTCAAAGTGATTCCAGGGGCAAATGGACCCCTACATACGAAGGGCCATTTGTGGTTAAACATGTCTTCTCAGGAGGAGCCATGATTCTAACCACCATGGATGGTGACGACCTTCCTCACCCCGCTAATGCAGACATAGTAAAAAGATACTACGCATGAATAAAAGACCCGCTGGGTTGACACACCTAGGCAAAAATAAGGGCTTCCCGGCGAACCAAAAGGGTTTGGGAAAAAAATAAGGGATGAAATGAAAAAAATCTGTACACCCGGCAAGTCGAAAACCTGAAAAGGCGGCTTGGGCAAAAATGGGTATCCCGGTGGACTGAAAACCCGAAAGGGCGGTCCAGGCAAAAGTTAGGGATAAAGCGTAATACTATGTCTCATTGGATCACCTTGCATCCAGAATTCGGCATCAACTATCAGGTTCAAACGGCATCGATCAGTCAGCTTCATCTTCAACTGAGCAGCAAGGTGATGAGACACTCGAAGACATAAAGGCGATAGCAGAGTTGAAACCCAGTGGGTTTTTCACATAGCTGTTTTGTTTTCCTTTTCACAAAATGTATAAACTCTATTGATTCAGTGGCGTTCTCTTACCAGGACGTCAGCCTCTTGTACAAAAACGCCTATTTACAGGCCAATACAAATTCACTTTTCCAGACAAATTGCCAATTGTTTTTCCTTTATCTGTCTTGTTTTGCAAAGAACGCCCAATGTTCAATTTTTGATATATGCATTTGACATTAAGTGCTAACTCATAAATACTTGCATGCGAAACAAAGGATTAATTACAGGTGATATTAAAAACAGGGGCAATATTGAGTTGTCCAAGCAATCTAGTTACTCCGTCCACCAAGGTACCAAGGTAGGTTCGGCTGAAGAACATAACCAAGCTACCTCCACTCCACGCAGAGTAAGACAAATTTCAGCAATACTCTCCCCGAGCAGAGTTGGTCATCCATCAGCCCTAACAAGGCACAATATCTCTAGCAAGTCAGCGATACTCTCCCCAAGCAGAGTTAGCCTACAGTCAGCCTTATGGAAGTTGGATATCCCCAGAAGATCTCAATATTCCCCAGTGGAGTATGCAGATATTCCTAAGCAAGCATCCCCGACAGTCTTAGTATAAGATTGTTCCCCGGAGGAATCCAGACATCCAGTGGAGCCACTTCCCAGTGCAGTCCAAAGTCTCCCCCAGGAAAGTTGAATCAATCTCCCCAGTAGGAAGCTTATCCCCAGTAGATTCTGTAAGCTTATCCCCTGCAGAGCACGAACGCGTCTCCCCGGCTTTATTTAAAGGTTATTTCCCCACCAGGGTATAACTGGGTTATCCTCTGCCAATTGCCACAGAAAGATCGTCTTTGGCGAAGTTCTTCCTATCCCTCAGCGGAGTTCATCAATTCCTCAACAAAACATATCAACGGTATCCCCAACGGAGTTCTCATCAAAAACCCTCAGCGAAGTATCTCTTCCCACAGAGTAATTCCCCGCAGATTAACCTCTCCAACAAGTTTATTCCCCAACGGAGTCATCTTCTCCTACCGGTTTATTCTTGCAACCATCATCCCCCAGCGGAAACGAAGAACTCTATTCTTCAACATCAGCCCAGGATTCAAGTTCCCGGCATTCGTCAAGGATTTATTTTCCTAGACGAAAATACATTCATAAACATTACATTATCATACACCATGACGCATGCATATACGCATCATAAACACACAATCTCATTTATTTTTGAGAACATCATGACATCATGCATCTCATACATCATGACATTGCATACAACTGACGTCTTGCCTTTTCAGGAAAAAGGTCAATCCAAAGATAATTACTATCAATTGTCGCAATTCCAGATTCGATACCTGTATCTAGCCAGGGCACATCTGTGAGCGATCAATTCCAGATTCGATTCCTGTATCCAGCCAGGGCATGTCTGAAGATTTTGAAGATTCGATTCCTGTATCCAGCCAGGGCATATCTGTTGACGACTAATTCCAGATTCGATTCCTGTATCCAGCCAGGGCACGTCTGAAGAGTTTGAAGATTCGATTCCTGTATCCAGCCATGGCATATCTGTTGACGACTAATTCCAGATTCGATTCCTGTATCCAGCCAGGCCACGTCTTAAGAGTTTGAAGATTTGATTCCTGTATCTAGCCAGGGTATATCTGTTGACGACTAATTCTAGATTCGATTCCTGTATCCAGCCAGGGCACGTCTGAAGAGTTTGAAGATTCGATTCCTGTATCCAGCCAGGGCATATCTATTGACGACTAATTCCAGATTCGATTCCTGTATCCAGCCAGGGCACGTCTGAAGAGTTTGAAGATTCGATTCCTGTATCCAGCCAGGGCATATCTGTTGACGACTAATTCCAGATTCGATTCCTGTATCCAGCCAGGGCACGTCTGAAGAGTTTGAAGATTCGATTCCTGCATCCAGCCAGGGCATATCTGTTGACGACTATTTCTAGATTCGATTCCTGTATCCAGCCAGGGCACGTCTGAAGAGTTTGAAGATTCGATTCCTGTATCCAGCCAGGGCATATCTGTTGACGACTAATTCCAGATTCGATTCCTGTATCCATCCAGGGTACGTCTGAAGAGTTTGAAGATTCGATTCCTGTATCCAGCCAGGGCATATCTGTTGACGACTAATTCCAGATTCGATTCCTGTATCCAGCCAGGGCACGTCTGAAGAGTTTGAAGATTCGATTCCTGTATCCAGCCAGGACATATCTGTTGACGACTAATTCCAGATTCGATTCCTGTATCCAGCCAGGGCACGTCTGAAGAGTTTGAAGATTCGATTCCTGTATCCAGCTAGGGCATATCTGTTGACGACTATTTCCAGATTCGATTCCTGTATCCAGCCAGGGCACGTCTGAAGAGTTTGAAGATTCGATTCCTGTATCTAGCCAGGGCATATCTGTTGACGACTAATTCCAGATTCGATTCCTGTATCCAGCCAGGGCACGTCTGAAGAGTTTGAAGATTCGATTCCTGTATCCAGCCAGGGCATATCTGTTGACGACTAATTCCAGATTCGATTCCTGTATCCAGCCAGGGCACGTCTGAAGAGTTTGAAGATTCGATTCCTGTATCCAGCCAGGGCATATCTGTTGACGACTATTTCCAGATTTGATTCCTGTATCCAGCCAAGGCACGTCTGAAGAGTTTGAAGCTTCGATTCCTGTATCCAACCAGGGCACATCTGTTGACGACTAATTCCAGATTCGATTCCTGTATCCAGCCAGGGCACGTCTGAAGAGTTTGAAGATTCGATACCTGTATCCAGCCAGGGCACATCTGTTGACGACTAATTCCAGATTCGATTCTTGTATCCAGCCAGGGCACGTCTGAAGAGTTTGAGGATTCGATACCTGTATCTAGCCAGGACATGTCTGTGAACGACTGAGTGAAGATCAACACCTGTAACAGGCCAGGAATTATCTTTCTCAAGAACGCAAGTTCTCGCTAAGGAATCTCTTACGCGATCGACCCCCCGATGGCATCTTTAAGCCCATCTCCACAACTATCCATTATAGTTCCAAATGGCATCTATAAGCCCATTCCCGACAAGGTTCCGTCACATCTACAGATGGCATCTAGAAGCCCATCCTCCTATCCACCATCTCTCCAAATGGCATCTGTAAGCCCATTCCCCGACATCACACTGCTGATACTCTACTATGTGAGTGCAAATTTCTGGGAACTCTAGTATTCAATCATCTTCCACCCACGGATCACGAAAGGCACATAAGCCAATCTACATCCTCAGGTCTAAGAAGATTGAACAGGGGCAACTGTTGTACCCCAAAATTTTCCCTCCCATATTCTTCAAAGTTTTGACAAGCATCATCTCAATTTGCTCAAATCTACTCAAGGGATGCACAGTCGAACCATCCTCCTAAGCCAGTCAAAATTAGGGTTTTGGTTCTTGCAAGGAAGTTGAGGTTTTCAAGGGCTCAATCAAGTCCCACATGCCTGTAAACACTGTTAAGCACCTACATGTCAAGTTTCAAGGCTCACAAGGTCAAGTTGCACAGTCAAAAACCCTAATTGCTTCACAATCAACTGCAGGGGCAAAATGGTCATTTGGCAGTCAAAAGTCAAATTTTTTGGTCAACATCTTATTTTGAAGCCACAATCATCATTTGATCAAGTTTTGATCATGATTCCACAAGCATGGCTCCAAAATCATCAAGGTGTCAAAAGTTTCTATTTTTGGACAGTTGAAAAGTCAACTGTAACTTGACCAAGGCATAACTTTTTCATGGTTCATCAGAAAAATCCCATCCAATGCTCATTTTGAAGGGGATGACATTTCCTCCAACTCATCTTCACATTCCAAATCCAAGAAATGCTCTCACAAAAAGTTATCAATTTCAACATTATAGGTCATTTTCAAAAGTCAACAAAAAGGCATTTTAAGTCAAAGACCATAACTTGAGATTGGTAAATAAAAATGACATGGGAGCAAAGGCATTGGTTAGAGGACTTCAAGACCTTTCCAAAATGTCCAAGAACATGTTCATATGATCAAAATTGAGCAAGATATGCATTGGAGAAGTTGGGAAATTTTTGTGAAATGGCAAAAGTCAACTATCCTTGAAACTTCAATTTTTGACAAAAGGGCCCACTTTTTCCACTTGATTCATCCTTGTCATGCCACCCACGTGTCCCATGATTAAATTCAAGATTAAACATTTATTTTTTCTATTTTTATTTAATTTTATTGATTTAATTCATTTTAAATCCATAAAATTCAAATAAAAATCAAAAAAATTAATTAAGTGATATCTTGTGGTTTGAATGACCTTGAGGCATCATAATACACATGCCAAATTCGTGTAAAGTCCATTTTAATAATGAAATTCAAATTTTGAACAAAAATGGCAAGTTTCTTTAATGGTGGTTATGAGGAAATCCAAAGCTTAATGGCAATGGTTAAAAGCTCCTTAATATGACTGATTCTCATTCAAGCATACATATGCAAGCCTCTCCAATCAAATTCACGACCTAGAAACCTCTGAAACGAAAGAATCAAATTCCAAAAAATCAAGAAAAAGTGTGAAACTGAATTCTCATTTGCAGCATAATTCAAGCCCTTTTCTTGTTTCCATCACGTTACTGACATTGCCAGGAACCTGTTGCCATCAAGAACAAGCCCTAACACTCCAGGAATCGTTCACAACAAGTCCCACGGGTTGGCTTATTTTCCAAAATTGCATATCATTATTCATGCGCTTTTAATCTATTTTTTGGGTTGATTTGTGTTAATAGGAACCTCCTGAAGCGATTGGTATAATCCAATTTGATTGTAGCATTTTGAATCGAAAACCACCATTGAAGAACCTTAGGGTTTCGAAGCTTGGATTTTGGGGTTTTTTACATACTGAAAAATTGGACCTTGAAACGTGCATGGTTGAATTCGTCAAGGCCAGACGAATTCAACCCAATCATCGCGCCCTTTTTATATAACCTGCAACGCTAATCACTATTTTTCTCTTTTCCAGTTTGTGGGGGTTTAAAACCCCCGCTATCTGTTTTATATTTCTGCAGGTGAAACGAAGAAGGAGATGGCGTGTTGACGTGTGGTTGGTGGATTCAAATCTACGCGCGTTTTCATTGTTTCCAGCATGGTTATTATTTTGCATATATTATATTTGTTACTCATTATGTTTACAAACGCAACGTGATGGTGGAGTGGCTGGAGACGTGGCTTGCAATCGTTGGGACCTGGGTTCGATTCCCAGGTCCCCCATAATTCCATGATATTTTTTCTAATGCTTTCTTGTGCAGCGTTCCAAGGATGGCACACCATAAACCTCACATCTCAGCTTGCCAAGTGTCCCTCAGAAGCAAATCCAAAGGCCTGGATTGGACGAGCACCATACTCCTGGTCAACCTACACCATGGACAATCTCCAAAAGTCAAACATGGCTTTGTGTTAATGGGCCTCAGATTCCAATTTTCACCTCCATATTGGGCCCAGACCCCCTCCCTTGGTTTATTCCTTTTCTTTTTCTTTTTATATTTTTTAATTTAGTTAACTTTTTTTAATTATTATTATTATCACCAAAATTAACCAATTAATATTTTTTCACAACAAAACCAAAAAACAAAAAAATGTAAATACTTTATTAATTTCATTTAGGTAATTACTTTGTAAATAAATACTAATAAATTGAATTAGTTTTAATTAGGTAACTTTAACTTTTTTTAATAACTAAAATAAATTTAGAATTAGGTTTTTATTAACTTTTAATTTTATTTCCTTTTATTTTATTTTCATGAAAAACATAAAAATACAAAAAAAACTTTTATTTTTTTAATTAATTAATTAATTAGTTTAATTATTGGTTTTAATTTCATTTCATACAAAAAAGGACAAAAAATTCATTCTTTTTCTTAAAAGGGTCAAAACCCTTAGGACGTTCCCGATTTAATTTTTTCGCGCGCATTTATTTTATTTTGATTATTTATGTAACTGCCTCCAGATATGTAATAGTTAAATAGGAATTTTACCGCTTTATTTAATTTCTCGCATTTATTTACCAAAATGGGTTTTTGTTTTTGGCGATGTATAGACCCGCGCCTTGTAATAGCGTAGAATTTACATTTCCGCAATTTATTTTCCGCACCCCTAACTGCTAATATGCCTGCAAGAATGTATATAAATAAAATTAATCCGTAGCTCACAAATAACATGTACAAAGACAATTAACTGAAACACAACACACAAAGCACATGCCACTTCTAGGGTACGCCTCACTGGTTGCCTCGACGTGGTCATCAAGTATAGGGTGTCTTAGAGGTCGCCCTTCTGTCTAAAGATCCAGTTGCCTCGAAACGGTTGCCTCGGATAAAAGGATCTAGGACATTAGGGTTACTTCTAAGGTGTCCTACCGTTGCTTTGGTGACCACACATGTCCCTTAATCGAATTGACCCGAATACCTCCAACGACGGTGCTACCTACCTCTCAATGGTGGGATAGTACTGTCTAAAGGACTCTTACACAGCCTAATTCCTTAGAGTAGGTAGATTTCTCCTGGGTACTTGCTCTTCTCAAAAACAAACAAAAACAACTTTTCGCACCCACACTTTCAAAAGTTTTCAAACAAATTTTTTATACACTCTTGAGGACAGATACAAGAGTTACTTAGAAATTTTTCAAACGAAACTTTTTCAAAACCCACACACACTTGAAAAGCAAACAAATTTTGAAAACATAAGAGCAAGTACCTAAGATCCCATGGATAACCATGGATAGAAAGGGTGCTAATACCTTCCCTTTCTATAAATCTACCTCCCGAACCGAGAGACATCTCGAATAAGGAATTTTGCTGTGCTTTTGTCCTTTCCATGTTGGAGAACATAAAAGACGGTGGCGACTCTTGCTTACCGCGACATTTCGCGAAACCAGCTAAAAAACAGTCAGTTCTATTTCCACCGATCACAAATACCATTTCTCATACTCTCTAAACAGCAGTCAGGGATTTATTTTCCCGAACTAAGTTTATTACGTCAGCATTTCATGTTCATACATCATGACATGTGCATACATTACATATAACATAATCTCAGTTATTTTGAGAACCTCATCACAATGCATCTCATGCTTCGCGCATAACTAACCCTGTATTTCTTTCAGGAAAGACAATTATTATCAACAATTTCCAGCAGGTCCATAATCAACACTCGAAGCTAAATAGAGTAATCATCGGTGCAACAAGAACAACCTTACCCAAGTTCCCTCTACAGTTTTACCCAAACTCATATCGAAGTAACCCTACTGTTGTACCCCAAAATTTTCCCTCCCATTTTCTCATTGATTTCTCATCACAAAGCCCTTGGAGATCAAGATCCAGTTAGGGTTTCATCTGCTCAAGACTTCTCCTTGCACTGTTGACCCAAATTAGGGTTTGTGTTTGCACAAAGATGTTCTGACCTAAAATGCCTAAGATGACTTTCATGCTTCATATTGGACTCCCAAGTTTATCCATACCAAGTTTCAAGTCTTGATTCCAAGTTTTGCCCAGTCAATTGGACAGTTGACCTAGAAATCAACTGCATTGGGGAAAAAGTCAACTGTGGCCAATTGACAGTCAAATCTCATGAAAATTGACCCACATCAACATTACGAACTCACATGGACCATTTGATCAAATTTGGATCACAATTCCATAAGAAATTTGATCAGATCACCAAAAGGGCAAAATGGTCATTTTTAGGGTTTTGACTGCACAAAGGCAATTTTTGACTGTTTGACCTAGCCAATGGCAAACCAAGCTCACATATGGACTCAAGGACCCCATGGAATTGTCTTGACATGCTCAACAAGTTCAAAAGATCCCAAATACACAAGATTGACAGTTGAATTTCCCAGTCAATTGATCAATTTTGACTGTATACTGAAAAGTCAAACTTTGACTTTTTGGTCAAAATCAAGAGTCAAGATTCATTTTTCATCAAAACATGCCAAATCATGAAACTTGTTCATCAAGAAATCAAGAATTGCAAATTAGGGTTTGAAATGAGAATTTTTCATAACTTAGAATTTTTCTAAGTTATGAAAAACCCTAATTTTTTCCTAACTTTGCCCCACTTTCTCACCAAGATTCATTTGGATTCAAACAAAAGTCAAAACATGAAAGTTGTAGCCTATTGCATATTCTATAACTTTGATTCACAAAGTTTTCCCAAAATAAGCTTGTATCTCAAGTTACAAGTTTTGGAACAAGGGTACTAAACCATTCTTAACTTAGTGAAAATTTGACCTATTTTAGGCAAGGTTTTTACCTAACTTCAAGACCATTTTCCACATACTTCCCCTTGGAATTTCAATTTGAATTTCAAATATGTATTGTAGTACACATTCCAAGATTTCCAAAATGTCCAAGAACTCATCAAACAACCTCATGGTTAGGGAGAATCGAATTTGGCAAGTTGGGAAAAAGTCACTTTGATTCATGGCCATGTACATGTTCATAACTTGTGCAATTTTTCAAATCAGCATGCTTCCCTTGATTACAGGCCTCTAAACCATCCAACACTCATAAATTTAATGCAAACTCTTTGTGCCAAGACCATGTTCTATGTGTTCAAGCATTGCATGATGGATTAATCCCAAAATAGATAAAGCACTTTAACCATTTTTGCAAAAAGTGAGCTTTATGTCAAGTTGCAAATCAGCAAGTACAGATCAAATCTCTTTGGCACAAGATTATGAACAAAACACACTGATCAAGGGGAAGGTTAGCAGCACATTAGGGGGGCCTCTAGCTGTCTAAAACTCAAGTGGACATTTGCTTGCTTAAGTGTTAAGAAACCTAGCATTTTGTACAAGAACTTTCATCTCAGCACAAAGAGGCCTAAGAAAATACTTTGTACACTTTCTAAACATCCATCCTAAGCTAGAACACGAGCTAACCAAGTCCCAAACACTCTCATTCACAAAATCACCATTGAACTGCACAAAAACAGGGCCTGCTGCAGTTTGAGTGCCAACTCTCATCCCTTTCATGCGTTCTTGCTAAAACCACATCAAACACATCCTACAACATCCCTTGAAGCTAATCCAAACATAAAGCACAACCTGTAACACTCCTAGGCAGGATCACCATTTTCATTTTCTTGTTTTGCAGCTGAGGTTCCATAGCACGATTCAAAAGGTTTCAAGACAAAGTAAAGCTTGGAATAGCATCCCTGGACATCAAGGAAGCTGTACCAATCATCACCTTGCTCTGAAAGTACCTCCATCATCAGATACGACTTCAACTGAACATGTATCTTCTTGAACTTCTAACTCTTAATGTAGGCATTGTTAGCTCTAGGTTTGTGAATAAGAAGTGTTCTACTCATGCCCCTGAATCTGTACATACCTTTACTTTTCATTTATTTTGCATATGCTGTGAGAATTTAAGGTCTGAATATTGATAAAAAGTTAGGTTAAGATTTGGGAATGATGAAATTCTCTCTCATTTTTTAGAGTTAGGATGAGTTCTTTATATGTATGGATTCGTTGTTTGATGCTGAACGTTTTTGATGTTGTGAGTTTTCATTAAAAAGCCAGGAATCAGGATGTTTGAATCATGTTGCAAACGCGCGTTTTTTGAACAAGAACTGTCCAGAGGTTGAAGAAGATCCACGTGGGCTGGGCCTGTTTTGATATTTCTTTTCACACCATGTTTTTGGTTTTACACCCCCTAGGCCCATTATGTTTATTTTCATGATTTTTTGACTTTTCTTTTTTCATTCTGACTTATTTATTTTTCCTCATGATATTAAAAATATAAAAATAATTTTTTAAACCATTTTTGAATTTATTAGGCATTTATTTGTTTAAGATAGTTATTTGTACATAAATAAATAAATAAACACTTTTTTACTTAAAATACTAAAAATAATGTAAACACCATTTTATTTTCATTTTTATTTTGTTTTATCTTCTTAAAATATTTTATATAAAATATACTTTTTTTTTATAAATATTAAATATTATTATTCTTGTATATATAATATATTTAGTAAATAATAAAGATATTCACATATATATATATATATATATATATATATATATATATATATATATATATATATATAGGACATACATTTTTATAAATATACTTCAAAAATACATACATTTTTTCTTTTATTAATATGTGACCTCAAAAATACTTTTTTATAAATATACTTCATTTTTATTTTATTTTTGAATATGATTGCATATTAAATAATTAATATATTTACTTAAATAAATTAGGGTTTTGCCCTTAAAACACAAAAACTCCAAAAATAATACTTTTTTTATTTTGATTATTTGACATACAAAAAAAATACTTTTTTCATACATATAAAAAAGCCTTTTTGCATCTTGCATATTTATTTTATTTCTATTTAATTTGTGCAATCAATTATCTTGTAAATAATTCCAAATTGATGTAATAGCTAGGTTTAAATTCCTTGTCAAATACCCCCCATTTGAACATTTGTACCCCCCTTCCCATATTGTGTTGTAATAGTTTAGAACTTTATTTTTCGCACTTTATTGCTTTCTAAATATACCATGTTAGAATTAGGGTTTGTATGCGAATAAAAAACGACAAAAATAGTTTGACCTAATTTCAAGATAAACAAGCATGAAAATGGACAACACATATCACACTTGCACCCCTAGGGTATTCCACTTGTTGCCTTCAATAAATGGGCCATATTGCATGTTAGGTCTCTTTGGGCAAAACAAAACAATTCAAATGATCATAGTCCCTCGATGACGCTTTCGAAAAGTTGCCTAAAATGATCAAAGTCCCTTAAAAGAAAATTGCCCAAAGATACTTGGCACCATTGCAATCATGGTCTAAACGATAACCCGCGCCCGTCCCTTTCACATCCTAACACAAGATTGTCCACCAAATGCAATGGTGGAACAAAATTGTTAAAATGGTTAAAACATAACAAAAATCTTTGAGAACTTTAGGGTAGATAGCTCTTAAGTACTTGTCAACTTACAAAAGAAAACACTTGCCTATTTTCAAACCACACTTCACAAACACTTTCAAAACAAACTTTCAAAAAAAACCTTGAAACATCTTTTCAAAAAGACAAACACCTTTTGTAAAACATTCGTGTAAAGAATTGTTACAAGGGTAGCCTAGACAAGGCATCTTTTTAAAAACATTTTCAAAACCATACACAAAGCACCATTTCAAACAATTGAAAACCAAGGAAAGTTGATCTAAGCAAGTACCTAAGAGCCCATGGATAACCATGGATAGAAAGGGTGCTAATACCTTCCCTTTCTATAATCTACTCCCCGAACCCAAGAAAAAATCTCAAAGGTTTTTGCTGTGCTTTTTAAACCTTTCCTTAGGATAAAATAAAAAGTCGGTGGCGACTCTTGCTCAACCGAAACATTTGCGAAAACAAACGCAAAACCATAGTCAGTTCTCCCACCGTATCACAGAACTGGCGACTCTGTTGGAGACAAATTTAAAAGTGGAGTAACCTTAGGGCTTAGATCACCCTCTTGCATGATTAATTGTTTGTCTTGTTTGCTTTACATTTTGGCTCTCTTGTTTGGGTTTGCAATCCTACACCCGGATTTTGGGAAACATTCATAGATAGCAATACGTTGTGGAAACTGTGTGGGGTATACCGACACGGTTGAAGCAATAGCTATATTAGTGCGACATATTTGTGAGTACCGGTAACCCTTGAGTTCAATCAAGGAGAGTATGGGGCCGCTGAGTGATGTCACTAAGCACTAATGACCTAGAACCTTACTTGACCATCTTGGCCTTTTATTAGGGGTAGTGAGATGACCGGCTTTGGTGCAGTCCGAAGTTGGTAGATACTCGATACTACACTCATTGAGGGTTGTTTTCTTGGAATATTTTGGTCGCTAGTTAAGTGGCTAAACCAAAACAATGAACAATGAAAACAATCCAGTGATATTGAGCTCCTTAGAACCCGGTTACTATTTATAGGACAGGTTTTTAAGCCAACTACACTCAAGAGGGTACTTACCTATGAAACCCCATGCAAGCCTGAAACTAGGGTTTGGTGTGAATTGCTTGTACATATGTTTTGTGCATACATCATAAACATCATGAAGCATCATAGCATTCACTAACCATTTCAAGGGTTTGGATCTTCATCTTTGTTCCTGTTTTGTAGGTCATGGAAATTCCTCGCAGAAAAACCATCCAAGTCAACCTTGTGAGAATCTCTCCTCAACTCAAGGAGCTCACCTCAAGAATTCCGGAAAGCTCATCCTTCAGTGAAAGACATGGTAGACTGCTCAGCTTAGTCAGCACCAACATTGAAGAAGACATGATGAAAGTGCTATTCCAGTTCTTTGACCCTCTTCACCACTGTTTCACTTTCCCTGATTACCAGTTGGTGCCCACTTTGGAAGAGTTTTCTCAACTCCTAAGAATCCCTATCCTTAATCAACTACCCTTCAACGGTACGGAAAAGGAACCAAAGCCGGAAGATGTTGCTCGAGCATTACATCTACAACCATCCGACATCAAGGGGCATTGGGAAACCAGAAGCAGCGTCAAAGGATTCTTAGCAAAATTCTTGTTTGAGAAGGCACAAGAATGTTGGAATTCATTGGACCTACAAGCCTTTGAAGAAATTGTGGCACTCCTTATCTATGGGTTGGTCTTGTTCCCAAATTCTGACCAATTGGTAGATGTCAACACCGTCAAAATCTTCTTGTCCAGAAATCCAATACCAACATTGCTCGGGGACATTCTTCACTCATTTTACACACGAAAAATGAGAAAGAGGGGTGTTCTCATGTGCTGTACTCCTCTCCTTGCAAGGTGGTTTATTTCGCACATTCCACAATCTGTCTTGAAGAATGACCAAGGCTCAAGGTGGTCCCAACGGTTGATGACTCTTACTCACTCTGATGTACATTGGTGTTCTCGGTCCAGAGAAAATGTCATCATCGTCGATCGTTGCGGAGAATTTCCTAATGTTCCTTTACTTGGAATCAGAGGAGGTATCACCTACAACCCTTGCCTAGCTTTGAGGCAATTTGGATATGCACGGAGGGATGGCCCTCACGACATGTTGATTCCTGACCTAGTTTTTGACTTCGACAACGATGCACAAGGACTTCGCCAAAGATTCATCAGAGCTTGGGGGAGGCCCAACAAGGTTGATAGCAAGACACTGGGACATAAGAACTCCATCCCTCTTGAGCCTTACCTCAAGTGGGTACGAGCCCGAGCCCAGAGTCTAATGATGCCTTATCCTCATGTTCTCCCTGTGATTAAAGAGCCCGTCAAGGAAGGAGAGGTTCCCTACACCATCCTACATCCTGACATGCCTACATCGTGGGAGGAAATGCAGAAAAGTTGGATTCAACTCAAGGAGGAACGAAACACTTTTGAAGCTAGCTTCTACGCCAGTGAGAAGAAGGTTTTAGAGCTCACCCGCCGACTCCATAAGCAAGAGGCCCTCAACACCTACATCGCACCAAAGAGGATGCGCAATGTCTTTTTACCTTGAGAAGTTGTTTTTGTAACATTTGGCCCATGGGGCATTTATGTACTAACAAATTTCTTCTTATTAATATGACGTGCGTTCTTTTTTGTCTGCAACAAGTTTGAATATTCTAAATCCTTGAATGCATTGTATACATAAGCATACCATTCATCATGTGCATAAGCAGGTCTCACGCCAGGTTTCCTTATTTGTCTGCTGTTTATTTCAGTAGGATGGATCTCGAGCAAACAGTCAAAGACCAGCAAGCTCAAAATGCACAGTTCCAGCAACTCCTGACAACCTTGGCTAAAGGTCAGGAGGATCTCAAGACCTTGCTGGGGAATAAAGACCCGGTGAAAAAGAAGAAAAAGAGACTCGGGGTGGCTACTTTAGGGAGAAGATTTGACGAAGAGGCCAGGAGAGTGCTTGAATTTCCTCCTACTTCGGATGAAGGAACTAGTAAAGGAGGTGGGGCTGCAGTACCTTCCGAGTCTGATGTGGAAGAAGAAGAGGTCGAAGAGGATGAAGATTACTCCGATCAACAATACCCTCCAGCTGATGATAAATACAAAGGTTTAGAAGACAGGTTGGCCGCCATGGAGCTACAAAGAGTACCGGGTTTGGATTTTGAAGACCTGGGTTTAGTCGCCGGGATTGTGATTCCCCCAAAGTTCAAAGTGCCAATGTTTGTGAGGTATGATGGGCTGTCCTGTCCAAAAATGCATCTCAAGTCCTACGTGAGAAAGATCCAACCTTATACGGCAGATAAGAACCTGTGGATACATTTCTTTCAAGAAAGCCTTTCTGGGGCTCAGTTGGAGTGGTTCTATCAGCTAGAGGGGACCAGCGTCCGAAATTGGGAAGACTTGGCCACCGATTTTTACAAACAATATCAGTACAATTCTGACCTTGCTCCTACTCGTTCCCAACTTCAGGGTATGTCATTAGGAACAGGCGAAGGATTCAAAGAATATGCACAAAAATGGAGGGATTTGGATGGCAGGGTGCAGCCTCCTTTAACCGACCGTGAACTTGTTGATATGTTTCTAGGGACCCTATCTGGGCCATTTTTCAATCATCTGATTGATAACTCTTCCGCGGGGTTTACCGATTTGATCTTAACAGGCGAAAGAATAGAAGCTGGCATCAGGTCAGGAAAAATTCAGAAGGGTGTTGCTGCAAGTGTTGAGAAGAAACCTTTCAAGAAGGAAACGGCTGTGGTATATTCCCAGAGAAGAGCAGGGAAGACTGAACGCCGGCCGACAGTGGGGGCCGTAATGATTCAAAACCCTTCAAGTGAGCAGCCTCGCTATAACCAGTCCAGACCAAATCAGCAACGGGTGGAACGGCCACAACGGCAGTTCACCCGCATTAATATGACTCCAGCGCAAGTGCTTCCCCATCTGTTAAAGTTGAATCTCGCCACTATCAAAGAGGCACCAAAAAATGTGAATACGTCCTCTCCGCATTATCATCCTAATGCTAAATGCGCCTACCATTCTGACAGTGTCGGGTACGACACCAATGATTGTTGGGCACTCAGGCATAAAATCCAAGACCTGATAGAGGCGAAGGAGGTGGAGTTTGACGCTACGGAGAAGCCTAATGTGATATCTGCTCCCATGCCGAAGCACGGCCGAAATGTCAACGCCATTGAAGAAGATTTGTATGTTGCTGATGTCCATGATCTGATAACCCCATTGTTAACCATCAAGTTGAATCTGTTAAGGGCCGGGATCTTTCCGGGATGTAAAGAAGACTGCTATTGTTGTTACTCTCTACCGTTTGATTGTCCGTTACTGAAGAAAGGCATCCAAGGCCTAATGGATAGTCGACAAATTTTGTTTGAAAAAGTTTCTGCTGTTCCAACCCATACTGAGGATGTCTCAATCATAACCATTCACGCCAATCTTTCCAAGGCCGTCAGAAAGCCTGTTAAGATTACACCAGCTACGAAATCTGTTCCTTTGAAGATAACAATGCCAGGGCCTGTCCCCTATGTTTCTGAGAAGTCAATACCATGGAACTATGGTGGTGACGTCTACTACCATGGCATTAAACAAATCGAAATAACTGAAGAAAGTTCGGATGATGAAGAAGCCAGCATTGGTAACATTGCAGGCACGAGCAAAATCACCCGGAGCGGGAGAATATTTTCTCCAGAGATTGCCCCTCCAAGAGCAATCTTTGGACCCTCATCTGCCGACAAGGTCATCCCTGCACCAATAAAACTCTCCGCTAGAACCCCTTTAATTGAAGATGTTGTTGTTCTTAGTATTGTCCCTCCTACCGCTGTTGATAAAGGTAAGGGAATCCAAGATGAGCTCGTCAGGACGAGGGCTCAACCCTTGGTCATCCCGGAGACCTCCAAGAAAGAAATGGATGAGATCTTGAAGATAATCAAAAGGAGTGATTACGATGTGGTAGAACAACTGGGGCAAACCCCCTCAAAGATCTCCATGTTGGCACTGCTACTTTGCTCGGAAGCGCATGCTAAAGCTTTGATAAAATTCCTGAAGGCAGCCCATGTGCCCCAGGAAACCTCTGCGGATCAATTTCAAAATTGCGTGGCTAGCCTTACTGCGGACAATGGATTAGGTTTCTCTGATGCCGACCTAACTCCTAAAGGTAGAAACCACAATGATGCTTTGCACATTTCAGTCGAGTGCCGGGGAACTACTCTCGCACATGTCTTGGTCGACACTGGTTCGTCGCTGAATGTATTGCCTAAGAAGGCCTTGGACCGGCTAGATTGTGAAGGGTTGGAGTTGAAACCGAGTGATATTGTTGTCAGAGCTTTCGATGGTTCGAAGAGAATGGTCCATGGGGAGGTTGAAATTCCCATCAAGATAGGCACTGAGGTGTTTAAATCTACTTTCTATGTGATGGACATTCGTCCGTCATACTCTTGCTTGTTGGGTAGGCCTTGGATACACCATGCTGGGGCAATCACCTCCTCCTTACATCAGATGTTGAAGTATCCTGTCAAGGGGAAGATCATTACCATCCATGGCGAAGAGGAGTATATGATTAGCCACTTGAACTCCTTCCGGTATGTGGAGGTAGAAGGGGAGTTCATTGAGACGCCTTTCCAGCATTTCGAAGAAGTCCTTCCTGAAATAACAGTAGCAAAGTTGGCAGCTGAGACACCGAGGCAGATGGCCAGGATGGCATCTCTGGAGGACGCAAAGGCCGCAATAAAGGAAGGGAAGATTTCAGCATGGGGGAAGTTGCCTGATATTCCACATAAGACAGACAAATTTGGATTAGGGTTCACTACCGCAGGCCAGAAAGCGATGCGCCGTTCGAAGATTGAAAGAGCGCCAGTCAAAATTTCTCCCTACGGAATCAACGCTTTGGAGGACGAAGACAAAGAGAGCAACATCGAGGAGTGGATTTACCCAACTGTCAAAGGAGGATTGTGCAACTGGGAGGCAAAAGACTTTGTCCCCATCACTTTTATTCATCAGTAATTTATCTGTCAAACATTTCCTATTTGGTCTGTAATATTTATTTTCAAACAATCCGTACACTATCTTTTCACCTCATGCCTTGCCCGGGGCATGTAGGTCCATTTGTAAGGGTTTTGATTATTTTTCATATCCATATGCCATGTTTAATGATTCATTGGACGTTTTTCATTTGATAAACTGCTTGTGTTCATTTTCTTTCCTTTTGCATTTTTTTGTTTAAGGATGGCTATCCCTTACACACACCCACACTCACAAATGCAGGTACCCATCCACTCCGGATTCCATGGGTGACTATTCTGTTATATCCTTCAATAACTCTGAAGATCTGGTCAATCAAGCCGAGTATGAAGATGACGAAGGTTGTGAAGTACCAGGGGAACTAGCCAGACTTCTACAGCAAGAGGAAAGGGCCATCTTACCGCACGAAGAGTCATTGGAAACTGTCAATTTGGGAACCGAGGAAGATCGGAAGGAGGTACAAGTGGGTGCCAATCTGGAACCGAGTGTCAAGGAACGCCTAATACAGTTGTTGAATGAGTATGTTGAAATCTTCGCTTGGTCTTATGAAGACATGCCGGGTTTAGACACAGACATCGTGGTTCACCGTCTCCCCACAAGAGAGGATTGTCCATCGATCAAGCAAAAAGTCCGCCGAATGAGGCCTGACATGTCTGAAAAGATCAAAGCAGAAGTGATGAAGCAATTCGACGCTGGCTTTCTGGCTGTTACGTCCTATCCTCAATGGGTCGCTAACATCGTGCCAGTACCTAAGAAAGATGGCAAAGTCAGGATGTGTGTGGACTACCGGGATTTGAATAGGGCCAGTCCCAAAGATGATTTTCCACTTCCACACATTGACATTTTAATCGACAATACAGCTCAACACAAAGTGTTTTCCTTCATGGATGGATTCTCGGGCTACAATCAAATTAAAATGGCCCCCGAGGATATGGAGAAAACAACTTTTGTCACACAATGGGGCACTTTCTGTTACAAGGTGATGCCGTTCGGACTGAAGAACGCTGGGGCAACTTATCAACGCACCATGGTAGCTTTGTTTCATGATATGATACATCATGAGATTGAGGTTTACGTAGACGATATGATAGCTCGGTCACAAACAGAGGAGGAGCACCTTGAACATCTAGAAAAGCTGTTTGCCAGATTAAAAGAATACAAACTCAGGCTGAATCCAAGTAAGTGCACTTTTGGAGTTAGGTCTGGTAAACTTCTGGGATTCATTGTAAGCAACAAAGGCATTGAAGTCGATCCAGCAAAAGTGAAAGCAATACAAGAGATGCCTGCTCCCCGTACTGAAAAGGAGGTTAGAGGATTCTTGGGGCGCTTGAACTATATTGCCAGATTCATCTCTCATCTGACTTCTACCTGTGAGCCAATTTTCAAACTCTTGAAGAAAGATCAGGTAGTCGAATGGAACGATGATTGCCAAGCTGCTTTCAATAAGATCAAGGAGTATTTGCTAGAACCTCCTATTTTGATGCCACCCGTCGAAGGAAGACCATTGATCATGTATTTGACCGTCTTGGATAACTCAATGGGGTGTGTTTTGGGCCAGCATGACGAGTCTGGTCGAAAAGAGCATGCTATTTATTACCTTAGCAAAAAGTTTACCGACTGTGAGACTCGCTACTCACTGCTCGAGAAAACTTGCTGCGCTTTGGTATGGGCTGCTCGCCGACTAAGGCAGTATATGTTGACTCATACTACCTTATTGATTTCCAAAATGGATCCTATCAAGTATATCTTCGAAAAGCCCGCTTTATTTGGAAGAATAGCCAGATGGAAAATGATCCTAACTGAGTATGACATCCAGTACACCACCCAAAAAGCTATAAAAGGGAGTGTACTAGCTGACCATCTGGCTCATCAAGCTATCGAAGATTATGAACCCATGAGATTTGACTTCCCAGACGAGGACATCTTGAATTTGGACAACATTGAAGGTAACAGACCGTATGACGGACCCGAAAAGGGATCCCGATGGACCCTGTACTTTGATGGTGCTTCAAATGCACTTGGAAACGGTATCGGCGCGGTACTCATTTCTCCGGAAGGCTGTCACACACCTTTCACGGCCCGACTTTGCTTCAGCTGCACAAACAACATGGCTGAATATGAAGCTTGCATCTTTGGTCTCAAGGCTGCCATAGACTTGGGGATCAAATATTTGATCGTATTTGGGGACTCGGCTTTGGTTATCAGTCAAATCAAAGGAGAGTGGGATACCAAGCATCCTAATATTATCCCATACAAAGAACATGTCCTAACATTGTTGCCTCATTTCGAGCAAATTACCTTCGAGCATTTCCCGCGAGAAGAGAATCAGCTAGCAGATGCTCTAGCTACAATGTCCTCCATGTTTAAACTCAACTGGGATAACGAGGCTCCCCAAACCACCATCGAGCGAATGGATGAACCTGCGCATTGTCACGAGATTAATACCGAAGAAGTAGTGGAACAACCTTGGTTCCATGAAATCAAAAGGTATCTCGAGACTAGAGATTATCCCGAAGGAGCTTCCGTAAATGACAAGAAGTTCTTAAGGAAATTCGTTGCTAAGTTCTTCCTGAACAACGACATCCTTTACAAACGAAGCCATGATTGTGTATTACTCCGATGCATAGACAAAGCTGAAGCAGAGTTGATCATGACTGAGATACACAACGACACATTTGGCACTCATTTGAGCGGGCATACAATGGCTAAGAAGATCCTAAGGGCAGGCTATTACTGGTCTACCATGGAAGCTGACTGCCATCAACATTCCCGTACTTGCCACAAATGTCAAGTCTATGCTGACAAAGTTCATATCCCTCCGGTTCCTCTCAACGTCCTGACTGCTCCATGGCCATTTGCAATGTGGGGCATTGACATGATTGGAGAGATCAAGCCCACGGCTTCCAACGGACATCGTTTTATCCTGGTTGCCATTGACTATTTCACCAAATGGGTCGAAGCAGCTTCCTTCGCCTCTGTTACTAAAAATGTGGTTTCCCGCTTTATCAAGCAAAATCTCATATGCCAGTATGGTGTTCCAGACAGGATCATCACAGACAACGGTACAAATCTGAATAACACAATGATCACCGCATTGTGCGAACAGTTCAAGATTTATCATCACAATTCATCTCCCTATCGGCCGAAGATGAACGGTGCTGTTGAAGCTGCGAACAAAAATATTAAGAAGATCATTCAGAAAATGACAGTCACTTACAAAGACTGGCATGAGATGTTACCGTTTGCTCTACATGGATACCGTACGACAACACGTACTTCAACCGGGGCAACCCCATTTTCTTTGGTATATGGCATGGAAGCTGTCCTTCCTATGGAAGTTCAGATTCCTTCTCTAAGGATTATGAAGGACGCATGTTTGAATGAAGATGATTGGATGCAGACCCGACTTGATCAACTCAATCTGATCGACGAGAAGCGACTCGCCACTATATGCCATGGTCAGACGTATCAAAAACGGATGATCAAGGCCTTCAATAAGAAAGTCAGACGTCAAGTGTATCAAGTCGGAGATCTCGTAATCAAGCAGATTATCTTGCCGCAAAGTGATCCCAGGGGCAAATGGACTCCTACATATGAAGGACCATTTGTGATAAAGAGCATATTTTTTGGTGGTGCAATGATTCTGACCACCATGGACGGTGACGATTTTCCGCACCCTGCGAACCCAGACATAGTCAAAAGATACTACGCATAAAATAACCCGACAAGTCGAAAACCCGAAAGGGCGGCTTGGGAAAAAATGGGCATCCCGGTGAACCAAAAACCCGAAAGGGCGGTTCAGGCAAAAATTAGGGATAAAAACAAAAAAAATCTGTACACCCGGCAAGTTGAAAACCCGAAAGGGCGGCTTGGGCAAAAAGGGGTTTCCCGGTGGATCGAAAACCCGAAAGGGCGATTCAGGTAAAAGTTAGGGAATTAAAGCGTATGACTATGTCTCGTCGGATCACTTCAGAAACAATCTTTTCATCAACCAGTTCCGGGCTTCCGATCAATCCAGTCATCAGCAGACGAAGCATTGGATGGACAGATATCCAGATTTGTGAAGGCTATAGCAGAATGGAATCCCATGGAATTATTTCACATAGCCATCTTTATTTTGTATAAATCCTACAATATTTACGACGAAATCCTCTTACTAGGATGATTGTCTCCTTTGTACGAATATACTCAGAGAAAATTAATACAAATACTCTTCCCAGAAATTTGTGTCATTTCCTTTTTTCTCTTGCACTAATTGTTTTATTTTGAGAAACGTCCAATGTTTTGTTAAATAGGCATATGCATTTGAACATAATCATTTCCTTATGAATCAAGAAAGAGGATTACTGATAGGTTGAAGGTACGGTTGGATATCTTGATACCCCTTCAAAGGAAACCCCCAGGAGATTTGGAATCCATATCCCCAGCAAGTTGTGAAGCTTGTCCCCAGTAGATTCTGGAAGCTTATCCCCTACAGAGTACAGACGTCTCTCCCGAGTTTTATTCAAAGTTATTCCTCACAAGGGCTTATAACTGGGTTATCCTCAGCTTATTGCCACGGAAGATCGCACTCGGCAAATTTATTCCTATCCTCAGCAGAGTTCATCGAAGTTCCCCAACGTAACGTATCAGTACAATCCCCCAGAGGAGCCTATCTTTGTTATCCCCAGCTAGAGAATCCTCCAGAGCTCAATTCCCCTCAGAGTTTAAGTTTCAGTATCCCCAGCCGAGCTAAAGCTTCAAATTATCAATCCCCAGCGGAGCCAGACTAGTGAACCTTCTCCCCACAGAGATACTTCCCACCAAACTGAAGATTCTCAGTCTTACTTCCCCAGCATGAGTCTATTAGATTGGAACTCCCCAGTAGAAGTCATCAGGAATTCCCCAGAAGATTGGTATACAACCCAAGCTCCTTATTCTCCAGCAACAACCAGGAATTATTCTTCTCGGAAGTAGTCAAGATGCTTTTATCTTCAGCCATCTCGGATTCATCTATCCTTTGCAAGACAGCTCTCCAGCTTACATGCGCATCCATTTACATTCATATCATATAACATACATTGTATCATGCATCATGACATTGCATATAACTAACTCTTTACCTTTTCAGGTAAGATCAGTCGAAAGACTAAAATCGTTATCTTCCAAGATTCTTTCCAGGAATAGTTCGGATGTGACCCAGACATGGCAACATTCTAATGCTTATTCCAGATTCATCCAGATGCAGTTTTACACGAGCTCATCATCAGGGAACCCTTCACCGGTTCTTCCTCCAAATTCAAGATTTCTGAAAACAGTTCACGGGTTCTCCAAGTAACGGATGTTAACCTATCGCTTGTTCAGATTCTTCTCAAGACTTCTGAAAACAGTTTACGGATTCTTCCCAACAACGGATGTTAATCTATCGCTTGTTCAGACTCTTCTCAACTTTTGAAAACAGTTCACGGACGCTTCCCAACAACGGATGATGCTCTATTGCTTATTCAAATTCAAGATTTCTGAAAACAGTTCATGGGTTCTCCAAGTAACGGATGTTAACCTATCGCTTGTTCAGATTCTTCTCAAGACTTCTGAAAACAGTTTATGGATTCTTCCCAACAACGGATGTTAATCTATCGCTTGTTCAGACTCTTCTCAACTTTTGAAAACAGTTCACGGACGCTTCCCAACAACGGATGCTGCTCTATTGCTTATTCAAATTCAAGATTTCTGAAAACAGTTCACGGGTTCTCCAAGTAACGGATGTTA
Organism: Vicia faba; assembly: GCA_948472305.1. Lineage (NCBI taxonomy): Eukaryota > Viridiplantae > Streptophyta > Magnoliopsida > Fabales > Fabaceae > Vicia > Vicia faba. Next base: position 1,290,256,414 of record OX451735.1, on the reverse strand, counting down.
ACCTATCGCTTGTTCAGATTCTTCTCAAGACTTCTGAAAACAGTTTACGGATTCTTCCCAACAACGGATGTTAATCTATCGCTTGTTCAGGCTCTTCTCAACTTTTGAAAACAGTTCACGGACGCTTCCCAACAACGGATGCTGCTCTATTGCTTATTCAACTTCAAGATTTCTGAAAACAGTTCACGGACGCTTCCCAACAACGGATGCTGCTCTATTGCTTATTCAACTTCAAGATTTCTGAAAACAGTTCACGGGTTCTCCAAGTAACGGATGTTAACCTATCGCTTGTTCAGATTCTTCTCAAGACTTCTGAAAACAGTTTATGGATTCTTCCCAACAACGGATGTTAATCTATCGCTTGTTCAGATGCAACTTTTGAAAACAGTTTACGGACGCTTCCCAACAACGGATGCTGCTCTGTTGCTTATTCAACTGCAAGATTTCTGAAAACAGTTCACGGGTTCTCCAAGTAACGGATGTTAACCTATCGCTTATTCAGATTCTTCTCCAGACTTCTGAAACTAGTTTACAGATTCTTCCCAACAACGGATGCTAATCTATCGCTTGTTCAGACCCTTCTCAACCTCTGAAAACAGTTTACGGATGCCTCCATATACGTATGTCGATCTATTGCTTGTTCAGACCCCCAATTCAGATGTGGTTCAAGACATGGACACCTTTCTGATACTCATTCCAGATGGCATCTTTAAGCCCATCCCCGACAAGTTTCTGTCACTCTTCCAGATGGCATCGTTAAGCCCATCTCCAAATGGCATCTCTAAGCCCATTCCCGCATCCATTGCTTTGACGAGTGCAAATTTAAGGGCACTCTAGTGTCCAATCTCCTTTTACCCTCGAGTCACGAAAGGCAAACCTGCCAATCTAACTCTTCGGATTTAAGAAGATTGAACAGGGGCAACTGTTGTACCCCAAAATTTTCCCTCCCATTTTCTCATTGATTTCTCATCACAAAGCCCTGGGAGATCAAGATCCAGTTAGGGTTTCATCTGCTCAAGACTTCTCCTTGCACTGTTGACCCAAATTAGGGTTTGTGTTTGCACAAAGATGTTCTGACCTAAAATGTCTAAGATGACTTTCATGCTTCATATTGGACTCCCAAGTTTATCCATACCAAGTTTCAAGTCTTGATTCCAAGTTTTGCCCAGTCAATTGGACAGTTGACCTAGAAATCAACTGCATTGGGAAAAAAGTCAACTGTGGCCAATTGACAGTCAAATCTCATGAAAATTGACCCACATCAACATTATGAACTCACATGGACCATTTGATCAAATTTGGATCACAATTCCACAAGAAATTTGATCAGATCACCAAAAGGGCAAAATGGTCATTTTTAGGGTTTTGACTGCACAAAGGCAATTTTTGACTGTTTGACCTAGCCAATGGCAAACCAAGCTCACATATGGACTCAAGGACCCCATGGAATTGTCTTGACATGCTCAACAAGTTCAAAAGATCCCAAATACACAAGATTGACAATTGAATTTCCCAGTCAATTGATCAATTTTGACTGTATACTGAAAAGTCAAACTTTGACTTTTTGGTCAAAATCAAGAGTCAAGATTCATTTTTCATCAAAAAATGCCAAATCATGAAACTTGTTCATCAAGAAATCAAGAATTGCAAATTAGGGTTTGAAATGAGAATTTTTCATAACTTAGAATTTTTCTAAGTTATGAAAAACCCTAATTTTTTCCTAACTTTGCCCCACTTTCTCACCAAGATTCATTTGGATTCAAACAAAAGTCAAAACATGAAAGTTGTAGCCTATTGCATATTCTACAAATTTGATTCACAAAGTTTTCCCAAAAGAATCTTGTATCTCAAGTTACAATTTTTGGAACAAGGGTACTAAACCATTCTTAACTTAGTGAAAATTTGACCTATTTTAGGCAAGGTTTTTACCTAACTTCAAGACCATTTTCCACATACTTCCCCTTGGAATTTCAATTTGCATTTCAAAGATGGATTGTATTAAACATTCCAAGCTTTCCAAAATGTCCAAGAACTCATCAAACAACCTCATGGTTAGGGAGAATCGAATTTGGCAAGTTGGGAAAAAGTCACTTTGATTCATGGCCATGTACATGTTCATAACTTGTGCAATTTTTCAAATCAGCATGCTTCCCTTGATTACAGGCCTCTAAACCATCCAACACTCATAAATTTAATGCAAACTCTTTGTGCCAAGACCATGTTCTATGTGTTCAAGCATTGCATGATGGATTAATCCCAAAATAGATAAAGCACTTTAACCATTTTTGCAAAAAGTGAGCTTTATGTCAAGTTGCAAATCAGCAAGTACAGATCAAATCTCTTTGGCACAAGATTATGAACAAAACACACTGATCAAGGGGAAGGTTAGTAGCACATTAGGGGGGCCTCTAGCTGTCTAAAACTCAAGTGGACATTTGCTTGCTTAAGTGTTAAGAAACCTAGCATTTTGTACAAGAACTTTCATCTCAACACAAAGAAGCCTAAGCAAATACTTTTTACACTTTCTAAACATCCATCCTAAGCTAGAATACGAGCTAACCAAGTCCCAAACACTCTCATTCACAAAATCACCATTGAACTGCACAAAAACAGGGCCTGCTGCAGTTTGAGTGCCAACTCTCATCCCTTTCATGCGTTCTTGCTAAAACCACATCAAACACATCCTACAACATCCCTTGAAGCTAATCCAAACATAAAGCACGACCTGTAACACTCCCAGGCAGGATCACCATTTTCATTTTCTTGTTTTGCAGCTGAGGTTCCATAGCACGATTCAAAAGGTTTCAAGACAAAGTAAAGCTTGGAATAGCATCCCTGGACATCAAAGAAGTTGTACCAATCATCACCTTGCTCTGAAAGTACCTCCATCATCAGATACGACTTCAACTGAACAGGTATCTTCTTGAACTTCTAACTCTTAATGTAGGCATTGTTAGCTCTAGGTTTGTGAATAAGAAGTGTTCTACTCATGCCCCTGAATCTGTACATACCTTTACTTTTCATTTATTTTGCATATGCTGTGAGAATTTAAGGTCTGAATATTGATAAAAAGTTAGGTTAAGATTTGGGAATGATGAAATTCTCTCTCATTTCTGAGAGTTAGGATGAGTTCTTTATATGTATGGATTCGTTGTTTGATGCTGAACGTTTTTGATGTTGTGAGTTTTCATTAAAAAGCCAGGAATCAGGATGTTTGAATCATGTTGCAAACGCGCGTTTTTTGAACAAGAACTGTCCAGAGGTTGAAGAAGATCCACGTGGGCTGGGCCTGTTTTGATATTTCTTTTCACACCATGTTTTTGGTTTTACACCCCCTAGGCCCATTATGTTTATTTTCATGATTTTTTGACTTTTCTTTTTTCATTCTGACTTATTTATTTTTCCTCATGATATTAAAAATATAAAAATAATTTTTTAAACCATTTTTGAATTTATTAGGCATTTATTTGTTTAAGATAGTTATTTGTACATAAATAAATAAATAAACACTTTTTTACTTAAAATACTAAAAATAATGTAAACACCGTTTTATTTTCATTTTTATTTTGTTTTATCTTCTTAAAATATTTTATATAAAATATACTTTTTTTTATAAATATTAAATATTATTATTCTTGTATATATAATATATTTAGTAAATAATAAAGATATTCATATATATATATATATATATTTAGGACAAAAATACAAAAATACATACATTTTTTCTTTTATTAATATGTGACCTCAAAAATACTTTTTTATAAATATACTTCATTTTTATTTTATTTTTGAATATGATTGCATATTAAATAATTAATATATTTACTTAAATAAATTAGGGTTTTGCCCTTAAAACACAAAAACTTTAAAAATAATACTTTTTTTATTTTGATTATTTGACATACAAAAAAAAATACTTTTTTCATACATATAAAAAAGCCTTTTTGCATCTTGCATATTTATTTTATTTCTATTTAATTTGTGCAATCAATTATCTTGTAAATAATTCCAAATTGATGTAATAGCTAGGTTTAAATTCCTTGTCAAATACCCCCCATTTGAACATTTGTACCTCCCTTCCCATATTGTGTTGTAATAGTTTAGAACTTTATTTTTCGCACTTTATTGCTTTCTAAATATACCATGTTAGAATTAGGGTTTGTATGCGAATAAAAAACGACAAAAATAGTTTGACCTAATTTCAAGATAAACAAGCATGAAAATGGACAACACATATCACACTTGCACCCCTAGGGTATTCCACTTGTTGCCTTCAATAAATGGGTCATATTGCATGTTAGGTCTCTTTGGGCAAAACAAAACAATTCAAATGATCATAGTCCCTCGATGACGCTTTCGAAAAGTTGCCTAAAATGATCAAAGTCCCTTAAAAGAAAATTGCCCAAAGATACTTGGCACCATTGCAATCATGGTCTAAACGATAACCCGCGCCGTCCCTTTCACATCCTAACACAAGATTGTCCACCAAATGCAATGGTGGAACAAAATTGTTAAAAGGGTTAAAACATAACAAAAATCTTTGAGAACTTTAGGGTAGATAGCTCTTAAGTACTTGTCAACTTGCAAAAGAAAACACTTGCCTATTTTCAAACCACACTTCACAAACACTTTCAAAACAAACTTTAAAAAAAAAACCTTGAAACATCTTTTCAAAAAGACAAACACCTTTTGTAAAACATTCGAGTAAAGAATTGTTACAAGGGTAGCCTAGACAAGGCATCTTTTTCAAAACATTTTCAAAACCATACACAAAGCACCATTTCAAACAATTGAAAACCAAGGCAAGTTGATCTAAGCAAGTACCTAAGAGCCCATGGATAACCATGGATAGAAAGGGTGCTAATACCTTCCCTTTCTATAATCTACTCCCCGAACCCAAGAAAAAATCTCAAAGGTTTTTGCTGTGCTTTTTAAACCTTTCCTTAGGATAAAATAAAAAGTCGGTGGCGACTCTTGCTCAACCGAAACATTTGCGAAAACAAACGCAAAACCATAGTCAGTTCTCCCACCGTATCACAGAACTGGCGACTCTGCTGGGGACAAATTTAAAAGTGGAGTAACCTTAGGGCTTAGATCACCCTCTTGCATGATTAATTGTTTGTCTTGTTTGCTTTACATTTTGGCTCTCTTGTTTGGGTTTGCAATCCTACACCCGGATTTTGGGAAACATTCATAGATAGCAATACATTGTGGAAACTGTGCGGGGTATACCGACACGGTTGAAGCAATAGCTATATTAGTGCGACATATTTGTGAGTACCGGTAACCCTTGAGTTCAATCAAGGAAAGTATGGGGCCGCTGAGTGATGTCACTAAGCACTAATGACCTAGAACCTTACTTGACCATCTTGGCCTTTTATTAGGGGTAGTGAGATGACCGGCTTTGGTGCAGTCCGAAGTTGGTAGATACTCGATACTACACTCATTGAGGGTTGTTTTCTTGGAATATTTTGGTCGCTAGTTAAGTGGCTAAACCAAAACAATGAACAATGAAAACAATCCAGTGATATTGAGCTCCTTAGAACCCGGTTACTATTTATAGGACAGGTTTTTAAGCCAACTACACTCAAGAGGGTACTTACCTATGAAACCCCATGCAAGCCTGAAACTAGGGTTTGGTGTGAATTGCTTGTACATATGTTTTGTGCATACATCATAAACATCATGAAGCATCATATGCATTCACTAACCATTTCAAGGGTTTGGATCTTCATCTTTGTTCCTGTTTTGTAGGTCATGGAAATTCCTCGCAGAAAAACCATCCAAGTCAACCTTGTGAGAATCTCTCCTCAACTCAAGGAGCTCACCTCAAGAATTCCGGAAAGCTCATCCTTCAGTGAAAGACATGGTAGACTGCTCAGCTTAGTCAGCACCAACATTGAAGAAGACATGATGAAAGTGCTATTCCAGTTCTTTGACCCTCTTCACCACTGTTTCACTTTCCCTAATTACCAGTTGGTGCCCACTTTGGAGGAGTTTTCTCAACTCCTAAGAATCCCTATCCTTAATCAACTACCCTTCAACGGTACGGAAAAGGAACCAAAGCCGGAAGATGTTGCTCGAGCATTACATCTACAACCATCCGACATCAAGGGGCATTGGGAAACCAGAAGCGGCGTCAAAGGATTCTTAGCAAAATTCTTGTTTGAGAAGGCACAAGAATGTTGGAATTCATTGGACCTACAAGCCTTTGAAGAAATTGTGGCACTCCTTATCTATGGGTTGGTCTTGTTCCCAAATTCTGACCAATTGGTAGATGTCAACGCCGTCAAAATCTTCTTGTCCAGAAATCCAATACCAACATTGCTCGGGGACATTCTTCACTCATTTTACACACGAACAATGAGAAAGAGGGGTGTTCTCAAGTGATGTACTCCTCTCCTTGCAAGGTGGTTTATTTCTCACCTTCCACAATCTGTCTTGAAGAATGACCAAGGCTCAAGGTGGTCCCAACGGTTGATGACTCTTACTCACTCTGATGTACATTGGTGTTCTCGGTCCAGAGAAAATGTCATCATCGTCGATCGTTGCGGAGAATTTCCTAATGTTCCTTTACTTGGAATCAGAGGAGGTATCACCTACAACCCTTGCCTAGCTTTGAGGCAATTTGGATATGCACGGAGGGATGGCCCTCACGACATGTTGATTCCTGACCTAGTTTTTGACTTCGACAACGATGCGCAAGGACTTCGCCAAAGATTCATCAGAGCTTGGGGGAGGCCCAACAAGGTTGATAGCAAGACACTGGGACACAAGAACTCCATCCCTCTTGAGCCTTACCTCAAGTGGGTACGAGCCCGAGCCCAGAGTCTAATGATGCCTTATCCTCATGTTCTCCCTGTGATTAAAGAGCCCGTCAAGGAAGGAGAGGTTCCCTACACCATCCTACATCCTGACATGCCTACATCGTGGGAGGAAATGCAGAAAAGTTGGATTCAGCTCAAGGAGGAACGGAACACTTTTGAAGCTAGCTTCTACGCCAGTGAGAAGAAGGTTTTAGAGCTCACCCGCCGACTCCATGAGCAAGAGGCCCTCAACACCTACATTGCACCAAAGAGGATGCGCAATGTCTTTTTACCTTGAGAAGTTGTTTTTGTAACATTTGGCCCATGGGGCATTTATGTACTAACAAATTTCTTCTTATTAATATGACATGCGTTCTTTTTTGTCTGCAACAAGTTTGAATATTCTAAATCCTTGAATGCATTGCATACATAAGCATACCATTCATCATGTGCATAAGCAGGTCTCACGCCAGGTTTCCTTATCTGTCTGCTGTTTATTTCAGTAGGATGGATCTCGAGCAAACAGTCAAAGACCTGCAAGCTCAAAATGCACAGTTCCAGCAACTCCTGACAACCTTGGCTAAAGGTCAGGAGGATCTCAAGACCTTGCTGGGGAATAAAGACCCAGTGAAAAAGAAGAAAAAGAGACTCGGGGTGGCTACTTTAGGGAGAAGATTTGACGGAGAGGCCAGGAGAGTGCTTGAATTTCCTCCTACTTCGGATGAAGGAACCAGTAAAGGAGGTGGGGCTGCAGTACCTTCCGAGTCTGATGTGGAAGAAGAAGAGGTCGAAGAGGATGAAGATTACTCTGATCAACAATACCCTCCAGCTGATGATAAATACAAAGGTTTAGAAGACAGGTTGGCCGCCATGGAGCTACAAAGAGTACCGGGTTTGGATTTTGAAGACCTGGGTTTAGTCGCCGGGATTGTGATTCCCCCAAAGTTCAAAGTGCCAGTGTTTGTGAGGTATGATGGGCTGTCCTGTCCAAAAATGCATCTCAGGTCCTACGTGAGAAAGATCCAACCTTATACGGCAGATAAGAACCTGTGGATACATTTCTTTCAAGACAGCCTTTCTGGGGCTCAGTTGGAGTGGTTCTATCAGCTAGAGGGGACCAGCGTCCGAAATTGGGAAGACTTGGCCACCACTTTTTACAAACAATATCAGTATAATTCTGACCTTGCTCCTACTTGTACCCAACTTCAGGGTATGTCATTAGGAACAGGCAAAGGATTCAAAGAATATGCACAAAAATGGAGGGATTTGGCTGGCAGGGTGCAGCCTCCTTTAACCGATCGTGAACTTGTTGATATGTTTCTAGGGACCCTATCTGGGCCTTTTTCAATCATCTGATTGGTAACTCTTCCGCGGGGTTTACCGATTTGATCTTAACAGGCGAAAGAATAGAAGCTGGCATCAAGTCAGGAAAAATTCAGAAGGGTGTTGCTGCAAGTGTTGAGAAGAAACCTTTCAAGAAGGAAACGACTGTGGTATATTCCCAAAGAAGAGCAGGGAAGACTGAACGCCGGCCGACAGTGGGGGTCGTAATGATTCAAAACCCTTCAAGTGAGCAGCCTCGCTATAACCAGTCCAGACCAAATCAGCAACGGGTGGAACGGCCACAATGGCAGTTCACCCGCATTAATATGACTCCAGCGCAAGTGCTTCCCCATCTGTTAAAGTTGAATCTCGCCACTATCAAAGAGGCACCAAAAAATGTGAATACGTCCTCTCCGCATTATCATCCTAATGCTAAATGCGCCTACCATTCTGACAGTGTCGGGCACGACACCAATGATTGTTGGGCACTCAGGCATAAAATCCAAGACCTGATAGAGGCGAAGGAGGTGGAGTTTGACGCTCCGGAGAAGCCTAATGTGATATCTGCTCCCATGCCGAAGCACGGCCGAAATGTCAACGCCATTGAAGAAGATTTGTATGTTGATGATGTCCATGATCTGATAACCCCATTGTTAACCATCAAGTTGAATCTGTTAAGGGCCGGGATCTTTCCGGGATGTAAAGAAGACTACTATTGTTGTTACTCTCTGCCGTTTGATTGTCCGTTACTGAAGAAAGGCATCCAAGGCCTAATGGATAGTCGACAAATTTTGTTTGAAAAAGTTTCTGCTATTCCAACCCATACTGAGGATGTCTCAATCATAACCATTCACGCCAATCTTTCCAAGGCCGTCAGAAAGCCTGTTAAGATTACACCAGCTACGAAATCTGTTCCTTTGAAGATAACAATGCCAGGGCCTGTCCCCTATGTTTCTGAGAAGTCAATACCATGGAACTATGGCGGTGACGTCTACTACCATGGCATTAAACAAATCGAAATAACTGAAGAAAGTTCGGATGATGAAGAAGCCAGCATTGGTAACATTGCAGGCACGAGCAAAATCACCCGGAGCGGGAGAATATTTTCTCCAGAGATTGCCCCTCCAAGAGCAATCTTTGGACCCTCATCTGCCGACAAGGTCATCCCTGCACCAATAAAACTCTCCGCTAGAACCCCTTTAATTGAAGATGTTGTTGTTCCTAGTATTGTCCCTCCTACCGCTGTTGATAAAGGTAAGGGAATCCAAGATGAGCTCGTCAGGACGAGGGCTCAACCCTTGGTCATCCCGGAGACCTCCAAGAAAGAAATGGATGAGATCTTGAAGATAATCAAAAGGAGTGATTACGATGTGGTAGAACAACTGGGGCAAACCCCCTCAAAGATCTCCATGTTGGCACTGCTACTTTGCTCGGAAGCGCACGCTAAAGCTTTGATAAAATTCCTGAAGGCAGCCCATGTGCCCCAGGAAACCTCTGCGGATCAATTTCAAAATTGCGTGGCTAGCCTTACTGCGGACAATGGATTAGGTTTCTCTGATGCCGACCTAACTCCTAAAGGTAGAAACCACAATGATGCTTTGCACATTTCAGTCGAGTGTCGGGGAACTACTCTCGTACATGTCTTGGTCGACACTGGTTCGTCGCTGAATGTATTACCTAAGAAGGCCTTGGACCGGATAGATTGTGAAGGGTTGGAGTTGAAACCGAGTGATATTGTTGTCAGAGCTTTCGATGGTTCGAAGAGAATGGTCCATGGGGAGGTTGAAATTCCCATCAAGATAGGCACTGAGGTGTTTAAATCTACTTTCTATGTGATGGACATTCGTCCGTCATACTCTTGCTTGTTGGGTAGGCCTTGGATACACCATGCTGGGGCAGTCACCTCCTCCTTACATCAGATGTTGAAGTATCCTGTCAAGGGGAAGATCATTACCGTCCATGGCGAAGAGGAGTATATGATCATCCACTTGAACTCCTTCCGGTATGTGGAGGTAGAAGGGGAGTTCATTGAGACGCCTTTCCAGCATTTCGAAGAAGTCCTTCCTGAAATAACAGTAGCCTAGACAAGGCATCTTTTTCAAAACATTTTCAAAACCATACACAAAGCACCATTTCAAACAATTGAAAACCAACGCAAGTTGATCTAAGCAAGTACCTAAGAGCCCATGGATAACCATGGATATAAAGGGTGCTAATACCTTCCCTTTCTATAATCTACTCCCCGAACCCAAGAAAAAATCTCAAAGGTTTTTGCTGTGCTTTTTAAACCTTTCCTTAGGATAAAATAAAAAGTCGGTGGCGACTCTTGCTCAACCGAAACATTTGCGAAAACAAACGCAAAACCATAGTCAGTTCTCCCACCGTATCACACCTACCATCCAGGTTCCTTCTCACAGCCCTGCTATCCCGACTTTCATATCGAAGTAACCCTACTATCCAGGTTCCTTCTCACGGCCCTACCATCCAGGCTTTCATATAGAAGTAACCCTTCCATCCAAGTTCCTTCTCATAAGCCTTACTATCCAGACTTTCATATCGAAGTAACTCTACTATCCAGGTTCCTTCTCACAACCCTACTATCCAGGCTTTTATATCGAAGAAACCCTACTATCCAGGTTCCTTCTTACAGCCCTACTACCCAGGCTTTCATATCGAAGTAACCCTACTATCCAGGTTCCTTCTCACAACCCTACTACCTAGGCTTTCATTTTGAAGCAACCCTACTATCCAGGTTCCTTCTCACAACCCTACTACCCAGGCTTTCATATCGAAGCAACCCTACTATCCAGGTTCCTTCTCACAGCCCTACTATCCAAGCTTTCATATCGAAGTAATCCTACTATCCAGGTTCCTTCTCACAACCATACTATCCAGGCTTTCATGTCGAAGTAACCCTACTATCCAGGTTCCTTCTCACAGCCCTACTATCCAGGCTTTCATATCGAAGTAACCCTACTATACAGGTTCCTTCTCAAGCCCAACTATCCAGGCTTTCATATCGAAGTAACCCTACTATCCAGGTTCCTTCTTATAACCTTACTATCCGGGTTCTTTATCTCTTATCCCCATACAGTAGTCCACAACACTGTAAGACCGGGACCCGATCGAATACAATTGATTTCACATTTCCCCAGAAAGTCGCGGTGCATCATATACCCCGACCAGATACGCAGTTCACTTCTGCTTCCCAAACTAGATGTATTCCCCAGTAGAGTAACGGACAACTGAAGCGCCTAAAACTCTATTTCTCTCAAGACAGAGACCAGCATTCCCCAGTGAAGTCCTCCTCAACAATACGTATACGGGTTCTCGCAAAGGAATCTCTTATGCAATCGACACCTCTTTGGATGACATCTTTAAGCCTATCTCTAACAATTCTCTAGCAACTACCAAATGGCATCTATAAGCCTATTCCCGATATCACAAATCAAGTGCCACTTCATGCGAGTGCAAATTTATGGGCACTCTAGTGTTCAATCATCTTCCACCTTCAGATCACGAAAGGCAGAGCATCCAATCTACATCTTCAGGTTTAAGAAGATTGAACAGGGGCATCTGTTGTACCCCAAAATTTTCCCTCCCATATTTCTCAACACATGGCAAGTGAGGTCCCCAAATTGCTCAAGGAAGTTCAAGAGTTGGCCAAACAAACTCTCTCCTAAGGCAGCCTACCTCAAATTAGGGTTTTTATATTCATCAATATGTGTGAACCACAAAGGACTCAAATGCTCTCCATTGTCCTAATATGTTCTCAAGATCATTCATGTCAAGTTTCAAGCCTTGCAGAAGAAGTTTGCTCAATCAATTGCTCAAATGCTTGAAAATCAATTGTACTAGGTCAAAAGTCAACTGGGGCCAACATACAATCAAACTTCAAGATTTTTGGTCAACATACTCATTTTCAAGTATTATTCATCATTTTATCAAGGGTTGGTCATGATTCCTCAAGGATTGCTCACAATTCATCAAAACCCAAAAGTTGCTAAATTAGGGTTTTATAGGAAAAGTCAATTCAACTTTGACCAAGCATAACTTTCTCATATTTTATCATAAATGACCCATCCAAATCTAATTTTGAAGAGGATGCAATTCCCTACAATTCATATTCAGCTCCAGAGTTAAGAATATGCACTCACAAAAAGATATGAATTTTGACATTATAGGTCCTTTTGAAAAGTCAACAAAAACACCTTTTGGGTCAAAGCTTCATACATGAACATGGAAGACTCAATTGAGATGAGACCAAAAGGGTTGCTTAGAGGACATCCTAAGATTTATAAAAAGTCTAAGAACACCTCTCTAGGGTCAAAATTGAGAGAGTTATGCATTGGCCAAGGTGACCATTTTTGCAAAATTGCCAAAAGTCAAATGTGCTCAAATTTGCATTTTTTGCTAAATGGGCCCAACTTTTTATGCTTGCACCTCAATTATAATGTGGTCCACGACTCAAGTGTTCACTCACACATATTGTGCTTCATTTTTCAATTTATTTTGATTTTTTATTAATTAAAAAGTGAATTAAATCAAATAAATGATGAAAATTATCAAAGATATGATTTGATTTGTTTTTTTACAGATTGGAAATCAAGATATGTTGAGCTTACATGATCAAATCGAATAAAGGGAAATTGGTACAAGAAAGGCATGATTGGCATGAAAATAGAAAGATATCATATGGCTTATGTTGTACCCCAAAATTTTCCTTCTCATATTTCCCAAGACATTGCAAGAAAAATCTCCAAATGAATCAAGAGTGCTCAAGAGTTGGACAGTCAAGCTATCTCCTAAGGCAGTCAACCTCAAATTAGGGTTTTGTGTTGCATCAAGGTCCTTGTATCCAAATGACCTAAATTGCTCCCCAATGTCCTAATATGTTCTCAAGTTCATCCATGTCAAATTTCAAGCCTTGCAGAGGAAGTTTGGTCAGTCAATTGCTCAAGGGGTCCAAAAATCGACTGTGTTAGGGCAAAAGTTAACTGTGACCCAAATATAGTCAAACTTCAAGATTTTTTGTCAACATTCTCATTTTGAAGGATAATTATTCATTTGATCAAGGGTTGATCATGATTCATCAAGGATTGCTCAAAATTCATCAAGACTCAAAAGTTGCTAAATTAGGGTTTTGTAGGAAAAGTCAACTCAATTTTGACCAAGCATAACTTTCTCATACTTTATAAGAAATGACCATCCAAAGCTAATTTTAAAGAGGATGCAATTTCCTACAATCCATATTCATACCCCAAGATCAAGAAATTCACTCACAAAAAGTTATAAATTTGGACATTATAGGTCATTTTTGAAAGTCAACAAAAACACCTTTTTTGCCAAAGCTTATAACTTGAGAATGGAATATCAAAATGAGATGAGACCAAACGTGTTGGTTATAATACATCTCAAGATTTCTAAAAAGTCCAAGAACACTTCCAAAAGTTCAAAATTGAAGAAGTGATGCATTGTTGAATTTGGGCATTTTTGCAAAATTGCCAAAAGTCAACTATCCCCAAAACTTCAAATTTTGTCAAAGGGGCCCATTCTTTTCCACTTGATTTGATCTTGTCACACTACACACGTGTCCTAGCTTCAGCATTGTGTCCATTTATTATTTTTTCTATTTTATTTGATTTTTTATTGAATTAATTCATTTAAAATCAATTTAAATCAAATAAAATCCAAATATTGATTACTTAGGATCTTTTTGATTGTTATAGGTCTTAATTGTCATCATGGACACGATCAAATCCGTATCAAGCCATATCATGAACAAAATATTGGATTTTGGACCAAATTGGAAGCTTTTCAATGGAGAATCAAATCATATCTTCAAGCATTGATGCACAAGGATTGAGTCCACAAGATTTGACCTAATACATTGCTCATTACATATACAAAGCAAAGGCACACGAATTAGAGGTTGGAAGCTGCAGAATCACAAGAACCAAACTTGAGAAAACTTGGAAAAAGTGTGAAACCGAAATCGTGCATAGAGGCCAATTCAGAACCAAATCTCCACACTAATCAATTGCTGGACCATCCTTAAAGGGAAACCAACTTAAAACCAAACCCCATACACGTTCCAAAGCGCTGTAAGTCTCTCTGCAAAACACCTTTCAGTTGAAATCGTATCCTCATATTCTTGCACTTTTTTGGCAAAATCTTTACATATTCATGCTTATCGTTTCATTTAGAAGCTTTCTGCATTATTTGATTGTGTGTATATGACCTGTAGTGCCATACCCGAATCTAGGGTTCTTGGTTCTTGTTTTTGGGCGTTTTAGTTTCAGGCAAAATCAGGACCATTAATGGACATAAATGTGCTCAGGATGTCCAGACGAACATGTCCATGGTCTTAGTTTGTGTTTTTATAACCTAGAACTAATTTTAAGATGCAGGTATGGATTTAGCTGCGGATGTAAATCCGTAGGTAAAAAAACCAGGTATAACGAAGAAGATGAAGACGTGCCTCCCTCCTATTGGACCATTCAAATCTCGCGCGTGTTTTTATAATCCTGGGCATATTAATTGTTTTCTCCATATAATAATGATTGTCTATTATAATAACAAATGAAAAGCAGTGGCGCAGTGGTAGACGTGTTGTCCAATGGCTAACAGGACCTGGGTTCGAATCCCAAGTCCCCATATTATTTGTTATTATTTTCTTTCAGGTTATCCAATGCCCTTCCAAGCGCGCAGTGCATGATACTCCCTCATTCCAATGCTTGCCAGATGGCCCCAGGCCAGATCTGGTGGTCCATATTGGAGGTCCATCATAAGACCTAGTCAACGTGCATGCAGGGAATTCCAAAAAGTCAGCCCAGGCCAGCGCCTGTTGGGCCACTAAATTGCTAATCTCACCCCTGATCAGGCCCAAAACCCCCTTGGTTATTTCTATTTTTTTTCTTTCTTTTTATTTTATTTATTTATTTGATTAATTATTTTTATTATTTAATCACTAACCAATTAATCTTTTTCTTAATAAAATCAAAAACAAAAAATATATTTTATTTATTAAAATTAAAATTAGCCCTTTATTTTTGTAAATAAATATTAATTCAATTAATTTAGTTTAATTAGGAAATAACTTTAATATTTTTGCAATAATTAAAATTAATTTAGACGATTAGGTTTTTATTAACTTTGATCAAATTTATTTTCTTTCTTTAAATATCAAAAACCCAAAAAAATAATATTATTTTCTTTGATTAATTAATTAGTTTATTAATTTAATTGTTAACTTAATTTAATTTCTTCTAAATCCAGAAATAACCAAAAAAATCACTTTCTTTCAAAAAGGGTCAAAACCCTAAAAAACTCGCATTCGATTTGATTTTCCGCACGCGATCCATTTTATTTCAATATTGTATCTGTTTCCCGGAATGTAATAGCTTTAATTAGGACATTTTTTATTGCTTTATTTATTTTCCGCATTTTAATTTCAAGGGTTGTTTTTGGCGATGTAAATATCCGACGCCTTGTAATAGTTAGTTTTAATTTCCGCAATTTAATTTCCGCAACTTATAAACTGTTAGATGTTTGATAATAGGGAATGCATGACAAGATCAAATGTTTAAACCTAAAATCAACATAGCTCACCATTGACATGTACAAAGATAAAATTAACTGAAAACAATACACTCGCACATGCGCACTCTTAGGGTACACCTCACTTGGTTGCCTTCGAACATGGTCATTGAGTATAGGAAGTTTTAGAGGTCACCCTCTTGTCCAAAGATCATAGTTGCCTTGAAACGGTTGCCTCGGAAAAATGATCTAAGATATTAGGGTTACCGTTAAGGCGTCCTAACATTGCTTTAGTGACCGCACGCCCCTTAATCGAATTGACCCTTAAACTCCAACGACAGTGCTACCTACTCATCAATAGTGGGATAGCATCGTCTAAAGGACATTAGCACAGATTGATTCCTTTTTCGAGTAGGTAGATGGTTCTTAAGTACTTGCTCCTTTCAAAACAAAATAAAAACTTTTCGCGCTTACACCTTTCAAACAAAAACTTCTTTCAAACCCACAAACACAAAGAAAGAAAATTTTGAAAACACTTTGAGCAAGTACCTAAGAGCCCGTGGATAACCACGGATAGAAAGGGTGCTAATAGCTTCCCTTTCTATAATCTACCGCCCGGACCCGAGAAACTTATCGAAAAAGGAATTTTTCTGTGCTTTTTTCCTTTCCTTGTTGGATAAAATAAAAGACGGTGGCGACTCTTGCTTACCGCGACATTTTGCGAAAACAAACGCAAAACGCGAACCAGCATTCCAAAACAGTCAGTTCTTTTCCCACCGTATCACAAAACTGGCGACTCTGCTGGGGAATATTATAAGTGGGGTGTACCTTAGGATTAGATCATTGTGTTTTCAATTGTTTGCTTTGTATGCTTTATACTTGTGGGCTTGTATCGGAGTTACTATAGATCCTAACCCAGATCTGGGGATACCCTTTAGGTAAGTAGCAATAAACTGTGAGGGAACTGTACGGCGCAGACCGATACGGTTGAAGCAGTAGCTACGTTGGTGTGGCACTTTAGATTGTACTGATATCCCTTGTGTTGGAACGAGGAGAATATGGGTCTTCTAAGGGGTCATTAAGCACCAACTGACCTTAGAACCTTTAAATTGACCAACTTGGCCATAGAACAGTAGCAGTATGCTACACTCATTGAGACTAAACTCTCGCGATGATTACGGCCGCAAGAAAAGGTTGCTAAATTGGAATTATGACTGATCAAGGGTAGTCAGTGATATTGAGATCCTCTAGAACCCGATTACTATTTTTAGGACAGGTTTAAACCAACTGAACTGAAAGAGGGTAGTACCTAAGCTCCTTGTCATCCTGAAATCTAAGGGCTCTCTGTGTGACTTGTGTGCCTTTACCATGTTTGCTATTTATGGATACTTGTGGTGTGCTTTCCATCATGACATCATGACATCATAACATTGCATACATCTTGCATTGGACTAACCTATTTCAAAGACAGGAGGGATTCATCTTTGTTCTGTTTTGTAGGTCATCATGATGCCCATGCGTAGGAATACCATCCAGATCAACTTTGTCCAGGTTCCCACTATGCTCAAAGAATTGGTTGCAAAGATGCCTGATACTACTTCCTTCATCAGGAGGCATGGTTACCTTCTCAGTTTGGTCACCTCCAAATTGGAGCAGATGATGAGTGTCCTAGTCCAGTTCTATGATCCGATGTACCATTGTTTTACTTTCCAGGACTACCAGTTGGTCCCCACCTTAAAAGAATTCTCTGAGTTGCTCGATATCTCTATCCGGGAGCAGACCCCATTTACTGGTTGGGAAAAGATCCTTAGGCCAGAAGAGGTTGCTGCAGCCCTTCATATGACAAAGGATGAGGTAATGGCTAATTGGGAGACTAGAAGTGGATCAAAGGGCTTTCTGACTAAGTTCTTGGTTGGTAAGGCTAACTATTTCTGGGATAGTCTAGACTTCAAGGAATTCGAGGATATTCTAGCTCTTCTGATATATGGCTTGGTATTGTTTCCGAACTCTGACTCCTTTGTTGATGTGAATGCGGTGAAAATCTTCATCTCTCGTAATCCTGTACCCACTCTCTTGGGTGACATCCTTCATCAGCTTTATGCCCGTACTGCCCGAAAGCGGGGAACCTTGATGTGCTGTGCTTCATTATTGACAAGGTGGTTTATTTCGAACCTTCCCAAGTCAGTGCTGAAGAACAAAGAAGGCATGGGCTAGGCCTATAGGGTTATGTCTCTCTCCCATAATGACATTATCTGGACTATCAAGGGTATGTATGAAGTGGCCATCATTGATCGATGCGGGGAGTAACCTAATGTTCCATTGATAGGAACCAATGGAGGAATTTCTTACAATCCATGCTTAGCCTTACGTCAGTTTGGGCGAGCCAGAAGAGAAGGTCCTCATGAGCTGTTAATGCATAGTATCATCTTTGATTTCCAAGGGGATAGCGACGAGCAACGCCGCAGATTCATAAGGGCTTGGGATAGAGTTCACAGATTTGATCCACATGAGCTGGGTCCAAAGACTGCTCTTCCAATGGAGCCATATCTCAGATGGGTCCGTATCCGTGCCCAAAAGCTGGGTATGCCGTATGAAGCCGTCCTGCCTATCATTGTTGAAGTTGCTAATGAAGAAGGGGTTCTTCCGACCATCCTCCATCCTTATATGCCCACTGACATTGGGGCACTGAAAAGGTCTTGGATGCAGCTGAGAGAGGAACGGGATTCTTACCGGGAAAAGTTTAACGAGCAAGAGCAGAAGATCTAGAAGTTGACTAGGCAGTTGGAGAACGAGCGGATCCTCAATGATTATGTCCGCACCGACAAGAAGAGACCATGGGAGCACTGATTGGCCTTTGATTATTTCCATTCCAGTTTTTATTTACTTTCCAGTATTTCCTTTCTTGTAACGCCTTAAGGGCATCAGTTGAACAATTTGAATTTCAAAGTTTATTTAATAAAGTGTGTTTCCTTCCTGGTTTACAAATTTGAATCTCTCAATTGTCTTTGAAAGCATGTCATACGCATTTCATCCCATGCACTTTATAACAGGTACCCATTACATGTCTCTTATCTTCTTCGCTGTTTATTTCAGCATTCATCATGTCTGCTGAACCTTCAACTGAGCAAGCAATCAAGGCCCTGCAGGCCCAGAATGCCCAATTCCAAGAGTTGTTCATGAATCTAGCTAAGGGTCAGCAAGATCTGAAGACCCTGATTCTGAAAGATAAGAAGAAGAAGAAGCGGACATTCCTGTTTAACACAGGGCACAAGTTTGGTAACATGCTACGGGATGAAGTTGATTTGACTACCTCATCTGGAGGGAAAGATAGTCAGGAAGAAAGGAGGGCTCCTAGCCCTGTGGTCTTCGACAACGAGATGAATTTCGACGAAGACCAGTATCCTCCTACTGAGGATAGATACAAGCAGCTGGAAGACCGATTGAGTGCGATGGAAGTTCAGAAGGTGCCTGGTCTGGACTTTGGTGATCTGGGTCTATCATCTGGGGTGGTGATTCCCTACAAATTCAAAGCACCAACTTTTGCTAAGTACGACGGAGTTTCTTGTCCGAAGTTGCACCTCCGGTCATATGTGAGGAAGATTCAGCCGTACATCGCTGATAAGAACCTGTGGGTCCATTTCTTTCAAGACAGTCTCTCAGGGACTCAGCTTGAATGGTTTTACCAGTTGGATGGAGCCAGTATCCGCAGTTGGGAGGATTTGGCTACTGCTTTCTACAGGCAGTACCAATATAATTCTGACCTCGCTCCCACGCGTACCCAACTCCAGGGTATGTCAATGGGAACGGGTGAAGGTTTCAAAGATTATGCTCAGAAGTAGAGGGACGTGCTGGAAGAGTGCAACCACCCTTGGCTGATCGGGAGCTTGTGGATATGTTTCTGGGGACCCTGTCTGGTCCATTTTTCAACCATCTGATTAGAAGCTCTTCGTCTGGGTTTACAGAGGTAATCATGACTGGTGAAAGGATTGAGGCTGGTATTAAGGCTGGTAAGATACAAAAGGGTGCTTCATCAAGCACAGAGAAAAAGCCTTTTAAGAAAGAGTCCAGTGCTGTCTACAGTTCGAAAAACCAGAATAGACCTGAATGCCGCCAAGCTGTTAATGCGGTTGTTATTTCAATACCTGCTGGTGCTGCTCAGCACAACAATCAATAAAAGGACGAGAAACCTCGAAGGAAATTCACCCGTCTCAGCATGACTTTGTCTCAGATTCTGCCACAGTTGTTAAAGACCAATCTAGTGATTCCAAGGGAGGCCCTGAAGAATCCCAACACTACATCACCAAAGTACAACCCTAATGCCCGCTGTTCCTTTCACTCTGATAGCCCAGGGCATGATACAGATGATTGTTGGGTTTTGAAGAACAAGGTACAAGATTTGATTGATGCAAAGGAGATCGAGTTTGGAGCACCAGAAAAGCCTAAACATGAGGCAGGGGTGAACGCTATCGGGGATGACGATGATGAAGAGTTTGATATTGACAGCTGGATATACCCAACTGTCGATGGTGGACTAAGCAACTGGACAGCGAAGGATTCTATGCTTGTTTCAGTTATCACCCAGTAATGAGACTTTTGTTTTGAATTTGTAACATACAATGTTTTAAACTTTACGGCCCGATGTCTTACCCGGGGCACCGTGGTTTCATTTGTGAGGGCTTTATGTGTGTCATCTACATATATCATTAATAAAAGCATTGGACGTTCTTGCATTTCAAATTTTGCGCTCCTTGTTTTTCTTTTATTATATTGCAAAACAGCTATTTTACACACACTCACATACACAGGTCCACATCCACTTTGGATCTTACTGGTAACGACTCTGCTACTGCCAGTTATGACTTTGAAAATACGATCAACTTAGTCGAAGACGAAGGTGAAGATGATTGCGAAGTGCCTGGTGAACTTGCTAGACTGCTACTCCAAGAAGAGAGGGCTATAAAGCCACATGAAGAGCTCGTGGAATCAGTGAATCTGGGTACAGACGAGGACAAAAAGGAAGTCAAGATCGGTGCAAATCTGGAGCTTAGTGTGAAGCAACGGTTGATTCAGATGCTGCGTGACTATGTTGAGATATTTGCCTGGTCTTACAAAGATATGCCTGGTTTGGATACTGATATTGTGGTTCACCGCCTACCTACTAAGGAAGACTATCCTCCAGTTAAACAGAAGGTCCGCCGAATGCGCCCAGAGATGTCTGAGAAAATCAAGGCTGAAGTGATGAAACAGTTTGACGCCGGTTTTCTAGCAGTTACTTCTTACCCTCAGTGGGTGGCCAATGTGGTTCCTGTACCGAAGAAGGATGGTAAGGTTCGAATGTGTGTTGACTATAGGGATCTAAACAGGGCAAGCCCCAAGGATGACTTCCCTCTACCTCATAGCGACGTTCTGGTTGACAACACCGCTCAGCACAAGGTATTCTCCTTTATAAATGGTTTCTCCAGTTATAATCAGATTAAAATGGCTCCCGAAGACATGGAGAAGACGACCTTTGTTACTCAGTGGGGTACCTTTTGCTACAAGGTCATGCCTTTTGGATTGAAAAATGTTGGGGCGACGTATCAGCGTGCCATGGTTGCTTTGTTTCATAATATGATCCATCATGAGATTGAGGTATACGTCGACGATATGATTTCAAGGTCCCAAAATGAGGAGGACACCTTGACCTTCTGTAGAAGCTGTTTGACAGATTGAAGTTATACAAGCTGAGGTTAAACCCGAACAAGTGCACCTTCGGGGTGAGGTCCGGTAAACTGCTGGGTTTCGTCGTAAGCGAAAAAGGTATTCAAGTGGATCCGGAAAAAGTGAAGGCCATACAGGAGATGCATGCTCCCAGAACAGAGAAAGAAGTCAGAGGCTTCTTGGGACGTCTGAACTACATCGCCCGATTCATCTCGCACCTGACTGCTACTTGTGAGCCAATCTTCAAGCTGCTGAAGAAAGATCAAGTAGTACGTTGGAACGATGAATTCCAGGCTGCTTTCGAAAGGATCAAAGAGTATCTCCAAGAGCCACCTATTCTAATGCCGCCAGTTGAAGGGAGACCTTTGATCTTATACTTGATAGTACTCAACAACTCAATGGGGTGTGTGCTGGGTCAGCATGACGAGTCTGGCTGAAAAGAGCATACTATTTATTACCTTAGCAAAAAGTTTACCGACTGTGAGACCCGATACTCACTGCTCGAGAAAACTTGCTGCGCTTTGGCATGGGCTGCTCGCCGGATGAGACAGTATATGTTTACTCACACTACTCTATTGATTATAAAGATGGATCCAATCAAGTATATCTTCGAGAAGCCCACCTTGTCTGGAAGAATAGCAAGATGGCAGATGATATTAACTGAGTATGACATCCAGTATATGACCCAAAAGGCAATCAAGGGAAGTGTGTTAGCAGACCATTTGGCACATCAGGCAGTGGATGATTACCAGTCTATGAACTTTGAATTCCCGGACGAGAATATCATGTTGGTAACTGATTGTGAGACACCTGGACCGGATGAAGGACCTGAGAAGGGATCCCGATGGTCTATGTACTTTGATGGAGCTTCGAACGCTTTGGGTAACGGCATTGGCGCTGTGATCATATCTCCTAAAGGCTTTCATACTCCGTTTACCGCCCGACTATGTTTCAACTTCACCAACAACATGGCGGAGTATGAGTCTGCATGACGAGTCTGGCTGAAAAGAGCATACTATTTATTACCTTAGCAAAAAGTTTACCGACTGTGAGACCCGATACTCACTGCTCGAGAAAACTTGCTGCGCTTTGGCATGGGCTGCTTGCCGGATGAGACAGTATATGTTTACTCACACTACTCTATTGATTTCAAAGATGGATCCAATCAAGTATATCTTCGAGAAGCCCACCTTGTCTGGAAGAATAGCAAGATGGCAGATGATATTAACTGAGTATGACATCCAGTATATGACCCAAAAGGCAATCAAGGGAAGTGTGTTGGCAGACCATTTGGCACATCAGGCAGTGGATGATTACCAGTCTATGAACTTTGAATTCCCGAACGAGAATATCATGTTGGTAACTGATTGTGAGACACCTGGACCGGATGAAGGACCTGAGAAGGGATCCCGATGGTCTATGTACTTTGATGGAGCTTCGAACGCTTTGGGTAACGGCATTGGCGCTGTGATCATATCTCCTAAAGGCTCTCATACTCCGTTTACCGCCCGACTATGTTTCAACTTCACCAACAACATGGCGGAGTATGAGGCGTGCATCATGGGTCTTCGAGCAGCAATTGACCTAAGGATTAAGTTCTTGAGTGTCTTCGGAGATTCCGCTCTCGTGATCAGTCAGATCAAAGGCGAGTGGGATAAGAAACACCCAAACCTTATCCCTTACAAGGAGTATGTATTGACGTTGCTTCCCCATTTCGAGGAGATAACCTTTGAACACTTACCTAGAGAGGAGAATCAATCGGCAGATGCGCTGGCTACGATGTCTTCCATGTTCAAAGTCAATTGGGACAACGAAGCTCCCCGGATCTTCATTGAAAGACTGGACGAATCTTCACATTGATGTAATATTGAGACTGAAGAGGTAACAGAAAAGCCCTGGTTTCATGAGGTGAAGAGGTATCTTGAGGCTCAGGAGTACCCTGAGGGTGCATCTGTTAATGACAAGAAGTTTCTGAGAAGGTTCATGGCGAAGTTCTTCATCAACAATGACATTCTTTACAAGCGCAACCATGATTCAACCTTACTGCGTTGTGTGGATAAGAATGAAGCAGAAAGGATCATGACGGAGTTACATGAAGGTACTTTTGGAACTCATTCCAGTGGACACACCATGGCAAAGAAAATCCTTCGGGCAGAATATTATTGGTCCACAATGGAAGCTGACTGTTATCAGCATTCTCGGACATGTCACAAGTGCCAAGTCTATGCTGATAAGGTGCACATACCTCCAGCTCCTCTGAACGTCTTGATAGCTCCTTGGCCTTTTGCAATGTGGGGCATTGACATGATCGGCGAGATCAGACCTACAGCATCTAACGGGCATCGTTTCATCTTGGTAGCAATTGATTACCTTACGAAGTGGGTTGAAGCAGCTTCCTTTGCTACTGTAACCAAGAACGTCGTGGCATGGTTCATTCGGCACAATCTGATCTGTCGATACAGTGTACCAGAGAGGATCATTACGGACAATGGTACCAATATCAACAACAAGATGATCACTGAGCTCTGCAAGCAGTTCAAGATACAACATCACAACTCTTATCCCTACCGGCCAAAGATGAATGGGGATGTAGAAGCGGCTAGTAAGAACATTAAGAAGATTGTGCAGAAGATGACGGTGACATACAAAGACTGGCATGAGATGTTACCATTTGCTCTTCATGGGTACTGTACCTCAGCACAGACGTCAACATGGGAAACACCCTATTCCTTGGTATATGGTATGGAGGCAGTCTTGCCCATTGAAGTTCAGATACCATCTCTTCGGATAATGAAGGATGCAGATTTGAGCGAAGATGACTGGATTCAGACCCGGCTTGATCAGCTGAATCTAATTGATGAAAAGAGACTTACTGCTATTTGTCATGGTCAGACATACCAAAAACGAATGATCAAGGCATTTAATAAGAAAGTTAGACGACAAGAATATCAAGTTAGGGATCTGGTTATCAAGCGCATTATATTACCTCAAGGTGATCCCAGGGGCAAATGGACCCCTACTTACGAAGGGCCATTTGTGGTTAAGAACATTTTCTCAGGAGGAGCTATGATTCTAACCACCATGGATAGGGACGACCTTCCTCACCCCATCAATGCAGACATAGTGAAAAGATACTACGTGTAATCAAAGACCCGCTAGGTTGACTGGCCTAGGCAAAAATAAGGGCTTCCCGCCGAACCAAAAGGGTTTGGGCAAAAATAGGGGATGAAAATGAAAAATCTGTACACCCGGCAAGTCGAAAACCTGAAAAGGTGGCTTGGGCAAAAAAGGGTATCTCGTTGGACTGAAAACCCGAAAGGGCGGTCCAGGCAAAAATTAGGGTTCAAAGCGTAACACTATGTGTCATTGGATCGCCTTACATCCAGACTTCGGTATCGACTATCAAGCTCGGACGACACTAATCAATCTGATTCATCTTCAACCGAGCAGCAAAGTGATGAGATGCTCGAGGACATAAAGGCAATAGCAGAGTTGGAACCCAGTGGGATTATTCACATAGCTGTTTTGTTTTCTTTTCACAAATTGTATAAATTCTATTTATTCGGCGGCGTTCTCTTACTAGGACGTCAGCCTCTTGTACAAAAACGCCTATTTACAGGCAGAACTTCAAAATCAATACAATTAATTTTCAAAGAAATTTCAAACTGTTTTTCCTTTATCTGTTTTGTTTTGCAAAGAACGTCCAATGTTCATTTTTGATATATGCACTTGACATTAATTGCTGCTCATAAATATTTACATACGAAACAAAAGATGATTACTGGTAATATCAGAAACAGGGGCAAATAAGAATTGTTCGAGCTGTATGGTTGCTCTGTCCCCCAGGTACAAGGTAAATTCAGCTGAAGAATATGACCAAGATACTTTCACTCCCCGCACATTAAGACAGTAATGGTAGCTCTCCTCAGCTGAGACTTGCAACTATGAACGAATCAACAATGCTCTCCCCAAGCAAAGTTTATCTACCATCAACACTAAAAAGGCTTGATATCCCCGACAGTTCTGATATTCCCCAACGGAGTATAAGAATATTTCCCGGCAGAATACAAGATATCCCCAATGGAGTCAAAATTTTCCCAACGCAGTCTGAAAAAGCTTCCCCAACGGAGTTGGGAGAATCATCCCCAATAGACTCTGGAAGTTTATCCCTAGCGGAGTACAAAAATAAATCTCCCCAGCCGAGTTCAAAGGATCATTCCCAGCAAAATTCAGAGGATTATCCCCACAAGAGTCTAACAGGTTACCCCCAGTGAAGTTGCAACTGAAAAATCATCCCCAGCGGAATTCTTTCCTTTCATAAACATGAATTCAATCCTCAGGATTCAATATCACCAGCAACGGTAATCCATCCCCAGTGGAGTTCATCAGTGGAATCTTTAGCAGAGCATCTCTTCTCCCACAGAGTAATCTCCTCACCAGTTATTCCCCAACGGAGTTATCCTCTCCTGCAGATCTATTCTCGCAATCATCGTCATATAACACATCATATAACACAATCTCATTTATTTTGAGAGCATCATTGCTTGATCCATATCATGCATTGTATATGAATGACCTTTACCTTTCAGGAAAGATGCAGTTAAATTCTCAACTATGTGGAAGACCTCCTCTGGTCCAGTTAAATCGATTCCTAAAGATTTTTCTGATGCCGATCCAGTTGAAGTTGTTCCAAGACCTTGTCTGGTCCAGTTAAATCGATTCCTAAAGATTTTTCTGATGCCGATCCAGTCAAAGTTAATCCAAGACCTCCTCTGGTCTAGTTAAATCGATTCTTAAAGATTTTTCTAATGCCGATCCACTTGAAGTTGTTCCAAGACCTTGTCTGGTCCAGTTAAATCGATTCCTAAAGATTTTTCTGATGCCGATCCAGTCAAAGTTAATCCAAGACCTCCTCTGGTCCAGTCAAATTGATTCCTAAAGATTTTTCTGATGCCGATCCAGTTGAAGTTATTCCAAGACCTTGTCTGGTCTAGTTAAATCGATTCCTAAAGATTTTTATGATGCCGATCCAGTCAAAGTTAATCCAAGACCTCCTCTGGTCCAGTTAAATCGATTCCTAAAGATTTTTCTGATGCCGATCCAGTTGAAGTTGTTCCAAGACCTTGTCTGGTTCAGTTAAATCGATTCCTAAAGATTTTTCTGATGCCGATCCAGTCAAAGTTAATCCAAGACCTCCCCTGGTCTAGTTAAATTGATTCCTAAAGATTTTTCTGATGCCGATCCAGTTGAAGTTGTTCCAAGACCTTGTTTGGTCCAGTTAAATCGATTCCTAAAGATTTTTCTGATGCCGATCCAGTCAAAGTTAATCCAAGACCTCCTCTGGTCCAGTCAAATCGATTCCTAAAGATTTTTCTGATGCCGATCCAGTTGAAGTTATTCCAAGACCTTGTCTGGTCCAGTTAAATCGATTCCTAAAGATTTTTCTGATGCCGATCTAGTCAAAGTTAATCCAAGACCTCCTCTGGTCCAGTTAAATTGGTTCCTAAAGATTTTTCTGATGCCGATCCAGTTGAAGTTGTTCCAAGACCTTGTCTGGTCCAGTTAAATTGATTCTTAAAGATTTTTCTGATGCCGATCCAGTTGAAGTTGTTCCAAGACCTTGTCTAGTCCAGTTAAATCATTTCCTAAAGATTTTTCTGATGCCGATCCAGTCAAAGTTAATCCAAGACCTCCTCTGGTTCAGTCAGATCGACGATAAGATCTCCCTGATTCGTATTCCAGTTGAAGCTATTCCAAGACTCTTGTCTGGTCCAGTTAAATCAATTCGAAGATTTTTCTGATACCGATCCAACCAAAGTTATTCCAAGACCTTCCCTGGTTCAGTTAGATCGCCGATAAGATCTCCCTGATTTGTATTCCAGTTAAAGTCTGGACCACCTATCAACAGTCTCCAAATGGCATCTGTAAGCCCATTCCCGACACCACCAGACTGATACCACTTCGTGCGAGTGCAAATTTCTGGGCACTCTAGTGTTCAATCATCTTCCACCTTCGGATCATGAAAGGCCCGAAAGCCAATCTATATCCTCAGGCTTAAGAAAATTGAAGAGGGGCAGCTGTTGTACCCTAAAATTTTCCCTCTCATATTTCCCAAGACATTGCAAGAAAAATCTCCAAATGAATCAAGAGTGCTCAAGAGTTGGACAATCAAGCTATCTCCTAAGGTAGTCAACCTCAAATTAGGGTTTTGTGTTGCATCAAGGTCCTTGTATCCAAATGACCTCAAGTGCTACCCAATGTCCTAATATGTTCTCAAGTTCATCCATGTCAAATTTCAAGCCTTGCAGAGGAAGTTTGGTCAGTCAATTGCTCAAGGGGTCCAAAAATCGACGGGCAAAAGTCAACTGTGACCCAAATACAGTCAAACTTCAAGATTTTTTGTCAACATTCTCATTTTGAAGTATAATTAATCATTTTATCAAGGGTTGATCATGATTCATCAAGCATTGCTCAAAATTCATCAAGACTCAAAAGTTGCTAAATTAGGGTTTTGTAGGAAAAGTCAACTCAACTTTGACCAAGCATAACTTTCTCATACTTTATGAGAAATGACCCATACAAAACTCATTTTTAAGAGGATTCAATTTCCTACAATCCATATTGATACCCCAAGATCAAGAAATGTACTCACAAAAAGTTACAAATTTGGACATAATAGGTCATTTTTGAAAGTCAACAAAAATACCTTTTTTCCCAAAGCTTATAACTTGAGCATGGAATATCAAAATGAGATTAGACCAAAAGGGTTGGTTATAAGACATCTCATGCTTTCTAAAAAGTCCAAGAACACTTCCAAAAGTTCAAAATTGAAGAAGTTATGCATTGTTGAAGTTGGACATTTTTTGCAAAATTGCCAAAAGTCAACTATCCCCAAAACTTCAAATTTTGTCAAAGGGGCCCATTCTTTTCCACTTGATTTGATCTTGTCACACTACACACGTGTCCTAGCTTCAGTATTGTGTCCATTTATTAATTTTTCTATTTTATTTGATTTTTTGTGGAATTAATTCATTTTAAATCAATTTAAATCAAATAAAATCCAAATATTGATTACTTAGGATATTTTTTATTGTTATAGGTCTTAATTGTCATCATGGACATGATCAAATCCGTATCAAGCCATATCATGAACAAAATATTGGATTTTGGACCAAATTGGAAGCTTTTCAATGGAGAATCAAATCATATCTTCAAGCATTGATGCACAAGGATTGAGTCCACAAGATTTGACCTAATACATTGCTCATTACATATACAAAGCAAAGGCACACGAATTAGAGGTTGGAAGCTACAGAATCACAAGAACCAAACTTGAGAAAACTTGGAAAAAGTGTGAAACCGAAATCGTGCATAGAGGCCAATTCAGAACCAAATCTCCACACTAATCAATTGCTGGACCATCCTTGAAGGGAAACCAACTCAAATCCAAACCCCATACACGTTCCAAAGCGCTGTAAGTCTCTCTGCAAAACACCTTTCAGTTGAAATCATATCCTCATATTCTTGCACTTTTTTGGTAAAATATTTACATATTCATGCTTATCGTTTCATTTAGAAGCTTTCTGCATTATTTGATTGTGTTTATATGACCTGTAGTGCCATACCCGAATCTAGGGTTCTTGGTTCTTGTTTTTGGGCGTTTTAGTTTCAGGCAAAATCAGGACCATTAATGGACATATATGTGCTCAGGATGTCCAGACGAACATGTCCATGGTCTTAGTTTGTGTTTTTATAACCTAGAACTAATTTTAAGATGCAGCTATGGATTTAGCTGCGGATGTAAATCCGTAGGTAAAAAAACCAGGTCAAGCGAAGAAGATGAAGACGTGCCTCCCTCCTATTGTACCATTTAAATCTCGCGCGTGTTTTTTATATTCCTGGGCATATTAATTGTTTTCTCCATATAATAATGATTGTCTATTATAATAACAAATGAAAAGCAGTGGCGCAGTGGTAGACGTGTTGTCCAATGGCTAACAGGACCTGGGTTCGAATCCCAGGTCCCCATATTATTTGTTATTATTTTCTTTCAGGTTATCCAATGCCCTTCCAAGCGCGCAGTGCATGATACTCCCTCATTCCAATGCTTGCCAGATAGCCCCAGGCCAGATCTGGTGGTCCATATTGGAGGTCCATCATAAGACCTAGTCAACGTGCATGCAGGGAATTCCAAAAAGTCAGCCCAGGCCAGCGCCTGTTGGGCCACTAAATTACTAATTTCACCCCTGATCAGGCTTAAAACCCCCTTGGTTATTTCTATTTCTTTCTTTCTTTTTATTTTATTTATTTATTGGATTAATTATTTTTATTATTTAATCACTAACCAATTAATCTTTTTCTTAATAAAATCAAAAACAAAAAATATATTTTATTTATTAAAATTAAAATTAGCCCTTTATTTTTGTAAATAAATATTAATTCAATTAATTTAGTTTAATTAGGAAATAACTTTAATATTTTTGCAATAATTAAAATTAATTTAGACGATTAGGTTTTTATTAACTTTGATCAAATTTATTTTCTTTCTTTAAATATCAAAAACCCAAAAAAAAAAATTATTTTCTTTGATTAATTAATTAGTTTATTAATTTAATTGTTAACTTAATTTAATTTCTTCTAAATCCAGAAATAACCAAAAAACTCACTTTCTTTCAAAAAGGGTCAAAACCCTAAAAAACTCACATTTGATTTGATTTTCCGCACGCGATCCATTTTATTTCAATATTGTATCTGTTTCCCGGAATGTAATAGCTTTAATTAGGACATTTTTTATTGCTTTATTTATTTTCCGCATTTTAATTTCAAGGGTTGTTTTTGGCGATGTAAATACCCGACGCCTTGTAATAGTTAGTTTTAATTTCCGCAATTTAATTTCTGCAACTTATAAACTGTTAGATGTTTGATAATAGGGAATGCATGACAAGATCAAATGTTTAAACCTAAAATCAACATAGCTCACCATTGACATGTACAAAGATAAAATTAACTGAAAACAATACACTCGCACATGCGCACTCTTAGGGTACACCTCGCTTGGTTGCCTTCAAACGTGGTCATTGAGTATAGGAAGTTTTAGAGGTCGCCCTCTTGTCCAAAGATCATAGTTGCCTCGAAACAGTTGCCTCGGAAAAATGATCTAAGACATTAGGGTTACCGCTAAGGCGTCCTAACATTGCTTTAGTGACCGCACGCCCCTTAATCGAATTGACCCTTAAACTCCAACGACGGTGCTACCTACTCATCAATAGTGGGATAGCATCGTCTAAAGGACATTAGCACAGATTGATTCCTTTTTCGAGTAGGTAGATGGTTCTTAAGTACTTGCTCCTTTCAAAACAAAATAAAAACTTTTCGCGCTTACACCTTTCAAACAAAAACTTCTTTCAAACCCACAAACACAAAGAAAGCAAATTTTGAAAACACTTTGAGCAAGTACCTAAGTGCCCGTGGATAACCACGGATAGAAATGGTTGTAATACCTTCCCTTTCTATAATCTACCCCCCGGACCCGAGAAACATCTCGAAAAAGGAATTTTTCTGTGCTTTTTTCCTTTCCTTGTTGGATAAAATAAAAGACGGTGGCGACTCTTGCTTACCGCGACATTTTGCGAAAACAAACGTAAAACGCGAACCAGCATTCCAAAATAGTCAGTTCTTTTCCCACCGTATCACAGCTTATAAATCATATATTCCATTCAGGAATTCTCAAGATTGGATCCAAGTTTGTTAACCTAATTGGATTCAATACATATACTGAAGTTTGTGGAACCCTAAACACAAGAATTTTCATGCACAACCTGCCTCCAAGAACCAGAACAAAGCTTGAAAATTTCCAAGAAAAGTGTGAGACGAATCTTCTTCTACAGGCCAATTCAATGTGTGCTAAGGTTCCCAATCGCTTGCTAGACATCCCAGGAAGCTATTCCAATCACTCCCAGGTCTTGAAATGCCCAAAATCGCACCCTACAGGCACCACAGTTTGCCTAAAAACTTGATTTTGATTTCACTGATTTACTCATCATAAGCATGTTTTAATTATATATTCTTGTTCATCATTGTTTTTGCAAGCTATTGGTACCACTTAATTGCATTTGCAGTGCAGGAATCACAATATGCCATTGCTAGGGTTTCTTTTCTCGTTTTAGGGGTTTTTTGTACAGGCAAAATTAGGCCTTGATTCTGGTACCATGATGCTCGTGAGGATGAGACGAGTTGATTGGTACCCTTACCTTTCATTTATATTGCTTATACAAGATTTTTGAATGTTACAGGGTTGTAGTTACAACAAGACATATGTAGGTAAAAGTGCCTGAGTCTAAAACTATGGATGAGGAAGAAGAAGATAATGTGTCCCAGCATCATTGGCTCATTCAAACGGACGCGCGTTTTTCTTTTTGTTTTAACCACTAACTCATGTTTTCTTATATTATGCTTTGTTGTTATTATATGTACAAATAGAACGCGTAGCACAGCTGGCAAGGGATTAGTGGAAGCGAGCACAAGGACTTGGGTTCGATCCCCAGGTCCCAGCGTTCATTTGTTTTATTTTCAGATAAGTGATCCAGCACATCTTTCATCATGGGGCTCACCATGCTCTATCAATATGCAACCATCAGATTCATCAGCAAGCCAGATCCAACGTGCCAGCGTTGAAGGTCCACCATAGTCCTCAAGTCAACCCCCACACCAAGTCAAGCGTGGTCAAACAGGCTTTGGAGTTTTTGGACCCAAAAAAATCAGATTCAAACCCCCTCTTTGCTAACAACAACACAGGTCCATCTCTTTACTTTTTATTTCTTCTTTTTTTTAAATTCTTTTAATTATTTTGCTTAATTATTTTAATTAACAAAATTAATCATTTTTTTTCTTCATAAAATCATAAAATCAAGAATTCACAAAAATTTGAATTAGTTTTTTTATCATGTTTAATTTGATTAGTTTAATTTAATTTAGGGAAATTTTAACTTATTTTTTGCAATTAAAATCAAATAGAAAATTAGGTTAAGTTCTTGATTTAATTATTTTCTTTTTTCTCAAATAAATAAAAATACAAAAATAGGTTGTTTAGAATTAATTAATTTATTTTCAAAAAATTAACAATAATTAGAACTTAGGATTTTCTTTTTTTAATTTAATTGTTCATTATTTTCTCAAACAACAAAACATGACAAAAAAACATTTTTTTCTTTAATCAATCGCAAATAGGATTAGTCAAAGGGTCAAAATCCTAATCGCCTCGCATTAAATTCGCCGCGCGATTGTTAATTATTTTGCCAATATTTTTGTAACTGTTCATGGTTTGTAATAGTTAATTTAGGGTTTTTTATTTACTGTTTAAATCCCCGATTTTTTTGGCTATGTAATTACTCCCCCTCCCCGAAGCCTTGTAATAGCTAGGTTTATTTTCTCGCACTTTTAAATTCCCACAAATATTCAGCTGTCTATATGTATGCTAATAGGATTGTATGGCAAGAATGCATGACAAAATTAAAATGGTTAGAAAACCCTAATGTGCAAAGATAAATAACCGAAACAAATCACTCGCACATATTCACTCTTAGGGTATACTCTCACCTCGGTTGCCTTCGATAAACGATCATTAAGCATAGGGTGTCTTAGTGGTTTCCCTCCTGTCTAAAAAGATCAAATGCCCCATTCGAATGTTACCTCAGAAATGTTGCCTCAGAAATGTTGCCTTGGAAATGTTGCCTCGAATATGATCTTAAGACTCTAGGGTTGTTACTAAGGTGTCCTAATATTGCTTTAGTGATCGTACGTCCCTTTCGAATTGACCCTTACAAACTCCAACGACAGTGCTACCTATTTCTCAATAGTAGGATAGCGCTATCTAAAGGAAACAACAATAGAAACGATCTTTTTTCGAGTGGGTAGATGCTAGTAGGTACTTGCTCAAATCAAAACTTTTCACACTTACACTTTTCAAACAAATTTTCAAAATAACTTTGTCACATCCTTGAGGACTGATACAAGGGTTATCAAGAAGTTAAACTTTTTAAAACAAAGCACAAACACAAGCAATTTGAAAATGAACAAGTACCTAAGAGCCCATGGAAAACCACGAATAAAAAGGGTGCTAACACCTTCCCTTTCTATAATCTACCCCCGTACTCAGAAACATCTCGAAAAAGGTTTTTTCTGTTCTTTTTCCTTTTCCTGATTGGATAAAATAAAAGTCGGTGGCGACTCTTGCTTACCGTAACATTTTGCGAACAAAAAACGCAAACCAGTATTAAACTGTCGGTTCTGCCACCATATCACAGAACTGGCGACTCTATTGTATTCTCTTCCATATGCCGTTTAAAGTAATTCCAAAGCCAACAATATGTTCCTGAACGTGTTCTGAAGCCATTCCAACCATCCTCAAGCCTTAAAACCTTCAGAAATCACGCCTCACAGTGCCACGGTTTGCATCTTTTTTTTCAAGATTCGTTTTCAATGATTTATCCATCATAAACATGTTTTGATCATATATCCATGCTTGCTATCATATTTGCAATGTTTTTTATTGGTTTGATTGAAGTTTAAGGGCAAGAATGGCATGATGCCATTGTTAGGGTTTTGAGGTCCCAAATTGGGAATTCTATATAAAGGCAAAATTGGACAGAATTAGGGGTACTATCATGCTTAGGAGATGATTTATAGTTGATCCATGTCTTTGGTTTGAATTTATTCTGCTTGTGCTGCGTTTTTTTGAATTTTACAGGTTTATGGCTACGAACAAAATCTGTCACTATAGTCTTTAGTGACAGAAACGTCTGTAGGTAAAAGTGTGGCCAAAAACAATAGTTATGGGGAAGAAGACAATTAGGTGGCAGAATCCTATTGGGTGATTTGAATCACGCGCACGTTTGGGAAAGACCACTTTATTTCCTTTATATTTTATTTATGTTATTATATATACAACTAACCATCTGAGTAAATTTTGTTTTCTTACTTTGTTTTTACAGATTTAATGCATCATCATCCAAAACGCCTACCATTCGCTACCACCATTTGGCTATTGGATGTATCAATAATTCAGATCCAACGCCTCAAACAATGAAGGACTATGGTGCACTCTCAGACTGGCACAACACAAGGCCATTCTTTTCTTTTCTATTTTAATTTTTTTAATTGTTTTACTAATTACTTTCCTTTATTAAAATAACACCAAAAAATCATTATTTTTATTTAATAAAAAAAAACATAAAAATCATTTTTTTTCATAAAAATATATTATTTCCCTAATTAAATAGTTTAATTTAATTTAGGGCAAATTTAATTCCTTTTTTATAATTTAAATTAATTAGAAATTAGGGTTTTAATTTGTACATAACCTAATTAATTTTTCTCAAAAAAAACTAACCTAAATATTTTTTCAATTAAATTTTTTAGGTTTCCTAAATTATTCTCGCATTTAATTCGCCGCGTGCATTTTTTAATTTTCTTTTATTATTATTGTAATTGTTTCGAGGTTGTAATAGTAATTAGGGTTTAAATTCTGCATTTTTATTTTCAGTCCAAAATAATTATGTATCTGCAAAAGCCTTGTAATAGCTAGGACTTTAAACTTTCTTACTTTTAATTTCGCAAACTATAAACTGCTTAGATGTATGTTAATAGGATTGTATGGAAAGACAAACTGAAAATTAATACGGTAGAAAACCCTAAATGTACAAAGATAAATTAACTGAAAATTACACTCGCACATGCTCACTCCTAGGGTTTGCCTCACTTGGTTGCCTCGGAAATAATGGTCGTATCCCTCGAACATAGGGATATATTAGTAAAAGACCCTCAATTAAATAGTCATCATAAAGATCATAGTCCCTTAACGTCCCTCGAGTTGCCTACGAGAAATGATCTTGTCCCTCGATGTTGCCTACAAATATATGATGACAGTCCCTTCGAAATGCTAAGGTATCCTTACATGTTGCCTTCAATGACCATTACGTCCCTTTCGATAGTCCCTCAAACATCAAAAGACTAGGGTTACCTACTCACTAATAGTAGGATAACACGGTCTAAAGGATAGGAGGAAACAAACAGACTTTTTTCGAGTAGGTAGATAACTGTTAGGTACTTGCTCAAAACAAACAAACTTTTTCACACCAAACACTTTTCAGACAAAGTTTTCAAAAACAACTTTGTAACACTCTTGAGGACAGAAACAAGGGTTAAAATGAAGTAAAACAAATTTTTTTCAAAAACACAAACACACAAGCAATTTTCAAAAATGAGCAAGTACCTAAGAGCCCATGGAAAACCATAGATAGAAAGGGTGCTAACACCTTCCCTTTCTATAATCTACCCCCTGTACTTAGAATATTCTCGAAAAAAGGTTTTTTCTGTTCTTTTTCCTTTTCCTGATTGGATAAAATAAAAGTCGGTGGCGACTCTTGCTTACCGCGACATTTTGCGAACAAAAAACGCAAACCAGTATTAACAGTCGGTTCTACCACCGTATCACAAAACTGGCGACTCTGCTAGGGAGACTAAATAAAGTGGGGTATACCTTAGGATCTAGGTCATTTAAAATTGCTTCCTTGTTTGTTTGCTTTATTCTTAAAGGGTTTTTGCTTGGGTTACTATAGATCCTACACCCGGATCTAGGGGTACTTATTAGGTAAACAACAATAGATCGTGGAGACTGTACGACATAGACCGATATGGTTTAAGTGATGGTTGTGTTGGTGTGGAACTTTGGCTGGTACCGGTATCCTTAATGGGAAACGAGGAGAATACGGGGCCGCCGCGTGGTGTCGTGAAGCACTAACGGACCTTAGAACCTTAGTTGAACAAACTTGGCCATTAGAAAGTAGTGAGATAGCCGGCCTCAGTGTAGAGATGAGGATTGGTTGATACGCGATGCTACACTCATTGAGATCAAACTTTCGGGATATTTCGGCCGCAAGAAAATATTGCTTGAGCTGAGACAATGCCCGATAAAGGATGGTCAGTAATATTGAGATCCCTTAGAACCCGGTTACTATTTATTGGACAGGCTGAACCAATCCAACTTCAAGAGGGTACTACCTTAAACTCAAGCAAGCCTTAAACCTAAGGACTTGGTGTGATTTGTTTGTGCTGTTATACCTGTGATTTCTCAACATAATCATGACATCATGACATCATAAACATGGCATATCATACTAACCATTTCAAGGATCTCAAGGGTCTGTGATATAGGTCATGGAGAACCAGACGTCTAGCAAGGGGCAAGGGGATTTATTTTCCTCTAGCCAATGTTGTCAAAGGACCTTGAGTCAGGGGCTATGACCCACTCGATATGGTAAGCTTAACTCTTGAAGAAGGACTCTCAATGACATGAAGTTTCTTCAATCAAGCTGCAATCAAATTCTAACAATTTCTTGTTTATCCTGCGAGATCCTTGAAAACATTGCGTGCATATCATACACATCATTACAGGTGCCATTACAAGTTTCTCATCTTCTTCGCTGTTTATTTCAGCAAAAATGTCTTCCGAACAAACCATCAAGGACCTTCAGGCACAGAACGCCCAGTTCCAACAAATGTTCATAAATCTGGCAAAAGGGCAGGAGGATCTGAAAGCCCTCATCTTGAAAGAGAAAAATAAAAAGAAGAAGGCTGCCGGTATTCTGAATATAGGAAGAAGGATTAGAAGGCCATTGAAGCAACAAGTCGATCTGAGCTCTTCATTCAAGGAAGGGGAAAATCAAGAAGAAGAGACAGGGGAGAAGGACCCCAGTCCTGCAATTTATGACAATGATACCGATTACAATGATGAGCAATATCCTCCTGCTGAGGAT
The DNA here is from genome assembly GCA_948472305.1 of Vicia faba. Taxonomy (NCBI): domain Eukaryota; kingdom Viridiplantae; phylum Streptophyta; class Magnoliopsida; order Fabales; family Fabaceae; genus Vicia; species Vicia faba. The sequence continues at coordinate 1,290,219,231 of OX451735.1, read as the reverse complement.
AGATACAAGCAATTGGAAGATCGTCTGAGTGCCATGGAAGTTCAGAGGATACCTAGAATGGATTTCGAAGAATTGGGATTGGTATCGGGAGTGGTCATCCCGCAGAAGTTCAAAGCTCCAGTTTTTTCTAAGTATGATGAGGTGTCCTGCCCAAAAATCCATCTCTGTTCTTATGTCAGAAAGATCCAGCCGCACACCGCTGATAGAAATTTGTGGGTTCATTTCTTTCAAGATAGTCTGTCAGGGACTCAGCTTGAATGGTTCTACCAGCTGGAGGGAGAAAATGTCCGAAACTGGGAAGATCTGGCTGTTGCTTTCTACAAGAAGTATCAATACAATACCGACCTTGCTCCTACTCGTACTCAACTCCAGAGTATGTCCATGGGTGCAACTGAAGGCTTTAAAGATTATGCACAAAAATGGAGAGACTTGGCTGGAAGAGTCCAACCCCCGTTGTCTGATAGGGAGTTGATTGATATGTTTCTGGGGACGCTATCTGGTCCATTCTTTAATCATTTGATCGGCAGCTCGTCAGCGGGTTTCACCGAGCTGATTCTGACTGGAGAAAGAGTAGAAGCTGAGATCCAGAGTGGTAAGATCCATAAAAATATCTCTTAGAGTGCAAAGAAGAAGTCATTTGGTGGCAAGAGGGAAGCCAATGATGTGCACGGCCAGAAGGGGCGTAGCAAGGCAGACTACCACCAATCTGTGGGGGAAGTATTGATCTCTAATTCGGCACGCACACAACAACCACAACAACAAAACAATCAACTAAGGGTGGAAAGACCTCAATGGCAGTTCACCCAAATCAACATGTCATTGTCACAAGCATTGCAACACATGTTGAAGATGAATATGTTTAGGTGATAAACCCTCATCCGAACCCTAAGACTTCTTTTCCTAACTACAACCCGAATGCAAGGTGTGCTTATCATTCTGGTAGCCCGGGGCACGATACTAACGATTGTTGGAAGCTGAAATACAAGATTCAGAATATGATTGACGCCGAGGAGATCGAGTTCGACCCTCCTGAAACTCCCAACGTGATCACTGCTCCCTTTCCAAAACATGGCTAGGATTGAAAACATTTTTGTTCATTTGAATTCTGAAGTTGTATTTTCTTTGCTTATTCGAACAATTATTGTCATGTCAAACTTTATTATTTCATTAATGCATTACACATGTTTGTCTTGAATTAATTTGTTTTCATTATGCTTAAACTGCTTTATACTTCCTTTTCGTGATATTCAACTCTCGACTAAAAACTCTAAGCCTTAGAGGGAGGATGACGAAAATGATACCACGATCTCTACAGTATGCTTTTGAACAGACCCCGCTGACGATGTACAAGCGCTGTTTCAAATCTCAAACATTAGAGTTATAAAGAAGATAATCCCTAGTCAACCCCTTTGAGCCAAAGAAGTAGGATTTTTTCTTTCACACAAATTAAAACCCTTAATCACAACCTGGGGAAGAGTAGTTTTCTCAGTTAATCTAGGTGCACAATAAATGGCATCGAAGACGTCCTTCTAAAACAAAAGACGGTGATGGTTCCGTATAATCGTCAAGATTGGCAGTCATTATTTCTTGAAATAAAAGCCCATTAAGTCAAAATCTATGAAGGAGACTTAAGAAAAACTGGGGCATCCCGCTGACTGTAATCACAAAAAGAAACAGTTTAGGCAAAAGACAGGGATAATAAAATCAAAAAGAAAGAGGTCCTACAAACCCTCAACAAAAAAATGACTGCCTATTCAAAACAAACTGTCAGTATCCGAACCATCACTGGAATATCAGAGCAAAGACTCAAACAAGATCTAAATGCACAATTAACCGAGCATAGGTTCGAAGAACATCACGAAGAACGAGTGGGTACAAATAAAATTTGAGCCTTTATCCTTTGTTTCTTAAACCGTGAACCAGGCTACGTTATAACCCTTAAAGGTTCTAGCTGAAGCACGGGTTAGTTCGAAAGCATACTGTTACTAAAGGTATCCTGACTCCTATAAGGTTTGCTATAAATCCTGAGTTGACATCACACTTTTACAAAATTTGTTTGTTTTACTAAAAAATGAATTTTCAAACTTCAAGACAGACATAAGCTTTGCATTCTTAAAATAACATTGTTTGCATATGATTATTTGTTCAACAACAGAGAAATTCGCATGACAAATATCTAGTGAACAAACACTTCCAACCAAGGGGCACGACATGATCATTGTCCATCATCTGGGGCAGTCAAGTCAAGATTCAAGGAATCTCTCAAAGATGCCAAATAGCCAGGGGCATATCTCCATCTGAATCACTTGGGGCATTGGGCATGAATTCCAGCAACAAATCTTGTACGATCAAACAAACATCTTTTGGTAGTGTGGCAACACTTACTACTATAGACAGTGACAATTCTCTGTACCTGGTGAACATGGACATAGTCGAAAAATACTACGCATGAACAAAGACCCGCTAGGTTGACTGGCCTAGGAAAAAATAAGGGCATCCCGGCGAACCAAAAGGGTTCGGGAAAAATTAGGGATAAAAACAAAAAAGATATGTACACTTGGCAAGTCGAAAACTTGAAAAGACGGCTTGAGCAAAAAAGAGTATCCCGGTGGACTTAAAAACCGAAAGGGCGATCCAGGCAAAAGTTATAGATTTGAAGCATACGACTATGTCCCATCATCTTATCATTTATTTATCAATAGAAGACTTATCATCCTGATCAGCATCCACAAAGCCTTCGTGGGTAATTTCTCCAGCAGGTATAGGGGCAGAAAAGTCATGATGCGAAGTCATTGTCGTATCCTCAACATACAACCCTGTGACATCTACACTCCCCATAGAGTAGAGGCCACTAAAGCTCTGACATCGGCTCCCCCAAATAGGAGCTATGTTCCCCAGCAAAGTTCCTTTAGAGAATCGACATCTATATTCCCCGATCGAATTTCATAATCGCAAGCGGGTCATAAAGTTTTCTCCCGAACAGAGTTTATTTCTCTGAATACAGAAGCTTAATCCCCGACAGAGTTTACCCCTTTAGCTATGGAAGCTTCTTTCTCCAATAGAATTATTCCCCCGCAGAGTTGTTCTCAAGTAGAGTCTCTCCTCGACAGAATATCCGTAAACAAGGGGCAAATCCCCAACATAGTCATCTCCGGTTCACCATCTCCAGCGGAAGTAGAATAACCACTTTTTTTACTACGATCAGGAATGTAATTTCCAGTACTCTCCAATAGAAGTCAGGGATTTATTTTCCCAAACTCGGACGTGCCACAATAGCATTTCATGTTCATACATCATGACACGCGCATACATATTGCATCCAACATAAGCTCATTTATTTCGAGAACATCATCATACAATGCATTGCTTGCATCACATACGATTAATCATGTACCTTTTCAGGAAAGATGGTTATCATTAACAACTTCCATCAAGTTCAAGATTAGCTCTTGAAACTAAACAGAATAATCATTTGCGCGACCAAATGCAGCTTTACACGGGTTCGTCACGAAGCAATCTTACACAGGTTTCTCCTAAATGCAGCTTCACACGGGTTTATCCTGAAAAATCTTACACGGGTCCTTTCTCATACATTTCCGAATGAAGTTTTACACGAACTCATCACAAAGTAACCTTAGCCAGGTTCCTTTTGAAGTTTTACACGAACTTATCACAAAGTAACCTTACCCAGGTTCCTCCTGAAGTTTTACACAAACTTATCCCAAGGTGACCTTACCCAGGTTCCTTCTGAAGTTTTACATGAACTCATCCCAAAGTAACCTTACCCAGGTTCCTCCTGAAGTTTTACACGAACTCATCCCCAAGTAACCTTACCCAGGTTCCTTCTGAAGTTTTACACGAACTTATCACAAAGTAACCTTACTCAGGTTCCTTCTGAAGTTTTACACAATCTCATCCCCAAGTAACCTTACCCAGGTTCCTTCTGAAGTTTTACACGAACTTATCACAAAGTAACCTTACCCAGGTTCCTCTTGAAGTTTTACACAGACTTATCCCAAGGTGACCTTACCCAGGTTCCTCCTGAAGTTTTACACGAACTTATCCCAAAGTAACCTTACCCAGGTTCCTTCTGAAGTTTTACACGAACTTATCCCAAAGTAAACTTACCCAGGTTCCTTCTGAAGTTTTACACGAACTTATCACAAAGTAACCTTACCCAGGTTCCCCCTAATGGACTACACAGACTCAACACGAGCAACCTTACCCAGGTTCCTTCTGAAGTTTCACTCAGACTTATCCCAAGCAACCTTACCTAGGTTCCTTCTCGGTTCAGATGCAGTTTCACCGAAACTCCCCATGAAGCAACCTTACCTAGGTTCCTTCTCAGTTCCGATGCAGTTTGACCCAAACTCCTCACGAAGCAACCTTACCCAGGTTCCTTCCCATAAGCCCTACTATCCAGGGCATTCATTTCAAAGAAACCCTACGACCCAGGTTTCTTTTCTCTTACCTCCAGACGACAGTTTACAACACTGTAAGACCTGGACCTGATCAAACACGATTGGTTTTGCATTTCCCCAGTAAGTCGCGATGCAACATCTACACTGACCAGATATGAAGTTAACCTTTAGAGTTAATTCCCCAGTAGAGTAACAGACAACTGAAGCTCCTAAAATTCTATTTCTCCCAAGACAAATACCAACACTCTTCAACAGATTCCTCATCAACAACAGGAACAGGACTCTCATCGAAGGAACATCTCAGGAAATCAACATCCTTTAGATGGCATCTTTAAGCCCATCTCCGACGATTCTCCTTCATATCCTCCAAATGGCATCTGTAAGCCCATTCCCGATACTACCTATACAGTCCAGCACCATCTCAGACGAGTGTAAATTTTTGGGCACTCTAGTGTTCAATTATCTTCCACCTTCAGATTACGAAAGGCAAACAGTCAATCTACATCCTCATGTTTAAGAAGATTGAACAGGGGCAGCTGTTGTACCCCAAAATTTTCCCTCTCATTTTACTTAATACATACTCCTAGAGATCCTCAATTTGCTCAAGTTTGCCTAAGAGTTAACCAGACAAACTCTCTCCTAAGCTAGTGTGTCTCAAATTAGGGTTTCCATTTTCATTAAGATATGGGGACTCCAAAGACCACATATTCTCTCCATCGTCCTAATATGTTCTCAAGACCCTCCATGACAAATTTCAAGCACTGCACAAGAAGTTTGCTCAGTCAACTGCTCAGATGCTTGAGAATCGACTGTATTAGGTCAAAAGTCAACTGTTGCCCACATACAGTCAAACTTCAAGATTTTTTGCCAACATCCACATTTTGAAGTCACTTTCATTATTTGATCAAGGGTTGATCATTATTCTTCAAGGAATGCCCTAAATTCATCAAAACCCAAAAGTTGCTAAATTAGGGTTTCTCAAGAAAAGTCAACCAAACTTTGACCAAGCATAACTTCTTCGTACTTTATCAAAAAATTTCCACCCAAGGCTCATTTTGAAGAGGATGCAATTCCCTAAAATTCATTTTCATCCCACAAGTTCAAAATATGCACTCATCAAAAGATATGAATTTCTACATTATAGGTCCTTTTTAAAAGTCAACAAAAACTCCTTTTGGATCAAAGCTTCTTACATGAAGATGGAAGACCCAATTGACAGGAAACCAAAAGGTTTGTTTAGGGGACATCCTAAGCTTTCTAAAAAGTCCAAGAACACCTTTTTAGGGTTAAAAATGAGAGAGATGTGTATTGTCAAAGTTGACCAATTTTTGGAAATGTGCATGAAGTCAACATTGATCAAAATGACTTTTTTTCCAAATGGGCCCATGTTTTTTGTTTGAAACTTGTTCCTAAGATGGCCCACGACCCCTGATCTTATCCACCTATTATTTTATTATTTTTATAATTTTTTTTAATTTTTATCAATTTAAATAGTAGAATAATCAAATAAAATCAAAGATTTGATTTTACGAGCATATTATGAGTCCATGAACAACTAGCAAATCAAAAAATTCGTGCAAGAGCTAATTGATTGGAAAAGAACTTAATTTGGTCTATTTTTGAAACAAATCGTACAAGGAAAAGAATGAAATCAAATCTCCATAATTTACAAAGATATGATCAGTTTTTGTTGACCTAAATTATTTTATCATATATACCTAACATCTCTAAAGCATAAAAGAGGGCTTGGGGTCGTGAAAACAGGGGGGAAGAAATTGAAAATTTTGGAAGAAAAAGTGCAGACTGTATTCTCTTCCATAGGCCGTTTCAAGTAATTCCAAAGCCAACAATTTGTTCCTAAACGTGTTCTGAAGCAATTCCAACATCCTTAAGCCTTAAAACCTTCCGAAATCACGCCTCACAGTGCCACGATTTGCATCTTTTTTCTTTCAAGATTCGTTTTCAATTATTTATCCATCATAAACATGTTTTGATCATATATCCATACTTGCTATCATATTTTCAATGTTTTTGATTGGTTTGATTGAAGTTTAAGTGCAGGAATGGCACGGTGCCATTGTTAGGGTTTTGAGGTACCAAATTGGGAATTCTATATAAAGGCAAAATTGGACAAAATTAGGGGTACTATCATGCTCAGGAGATGATTTGTAGTTGATCCATGTCTTTGGTTTGAATTTATTCTGCTTGTGCTGCGTTTTTTTTTTAATTTTACAGGTTTATGGCTACGAATAAAATCCGTCACTATAGCCTTTAGTGACGGAAACGCCTGTAGGTAAAAGTGTGTGTTGTACCCCAAAATTTTCCCTCCCATATTTCTCAATATATTTCAAGTGAGGTCTTCAAAATTGCCCAAAGAAGTCCAAGGGTTGACCAAACAAGCTCTCTCCTAAGGCAGTCTACCTCAAATTATGGTTTCATGTTGCATCAATATACTTGAGTCCAAGGGATCCCAAATGCTCATAATTGTCCTAATATGTTCTCAAGATCATCCATGTCAAGTTTCAAGCCTTGCAGAGGAAGTTTGCTCAGTCAATTGCTCAAAGGCATGAAAATCGAATGTGCTAGGGCAAAAGTCAACTGTGGCCCACATACAGTCAAATTTCAAGATTTTTGGTCAACATCCTCATTTTGAAGTATTATTCATCATTTGATCAAGGGTTGATCATGATTCCTCAAGGATTGCTCACAATTCATCAAAACCCAAAAGTTGTTAAATTAGGGTTTTGTAGGAAAAGTCAACTAAACTTTGACCAAGCATAACTTTCTCATACTTTTTGAGAAATGACCCATCCAAAGCTAATTTTTAAGAGGATGCAATGATATAGAATCCATCTTCAGATCCCAAGTTCAAAATATACACTCACAAGAAGTTATGAATTTGGACATTATAGGTCATTTTGAAAAGTCAACAAAAACACCTTTTTTGTCAAAGCTTCATACATGAAAATTTAATACCAAATTGAGATGAGACTAAAAGGGTTGCTTAGAGGACATCTCAAGGTTTCTAAAAAGTCCAAGAACACCTTTAAAGAGTCAAAATTGAGGAAGTTATGCATTGGTGAAGTTGACCTTTTTTGCAAAATTGCCAAAAGTCAAAAGTTCCTCAAAATGCATTTTTTGCTAAATGGGCCCAACTTTTTAAACTTGCACCACCTTTCCAACATGGTCCACGACCCAAGGCAGAAACCACATCTTATTTGCTCCATTTATTTATTTTATTATGGTTTTTATTTATTAAAAATCATTTTAAATCAAATAAATAATAAAAAATACCAAGATTTGTTTTGAAGATCTGATTTTGATGAAGATCAAATCCAAATAAGTTGGCCTAATAAATCAAATTTGAATCAAGGCAAAAGGGCATGATTTTCATGGTTATGGAAAGATTTCACATGGCTTAAAGATCAAATATTCCATTCATGAATTCTCAAGATCATGGCCAAAAATAATTAACCTAATATGATTCACTACTTATGTTGAAGATCATTGAACCCTAAGGAGAAGAATTTGCGTGCAGAGCTGCCTCCAAGAACGAGAGCAAAACTTCAAAATTCCAAAGAAAAGTGTGAGACGGATATCCTTCTATTGGCCCATTCAAGGTGTGCTGAAGCTTCCAATCGCTTGTTGGCAGTCTCCTGGAGCTAACCCAATCATTTGCAAGGCTTGAAACGCCCAGAATCGTCCTACATCACTCACACGGCTTGCCTTTAAACTTAAAATCGTTTTCAATGCTTCACGCATCCTAAACATATTCTAATCATGTATTCTTGTTCATCATCTTGTTTTCAAGCTTTTGGTACTGTTTAATTGCATTTACTGCACAGGAATCTCCATATGCCATAGCTAGGGTTTGTGAGCTCGTTTTGGGGTTTCTTAACCTAGACAAAATTGGGCCATGATTAGGGTACCATGATGCTCGTGAGATTGAGACGAGTGGATTGGTACCATCACCATTAATTTATTGTGCTTGTACATGATTTTTGAGATGCACAGGTTTATACCTACGATGAACGTCCGTTGGTAAAAGTCTTTTATCTAAGACAACAAATCCTTGGAGAAGAAGATGTCGTAACAAGCAACCATTCGCCTGTTTGAAAATTCGCGCGTTTGGATTTAGTGTTTTGTTATTTTCTCATATTATGTTTTGTGTTTATTATATGAACAACTAACAAAGTCAGCCTAGTTGGTCAGGAAGCGCGCCTTTGATGCACACGTCTTGGGTTTGATCCCAGGCATGTGCATTTTGTTATTTTCCTACATATTTCAGGCAGATCCAACGCATCTCTCATCCTGATGCCTACCATGCGCCTCAACGTCCATCCACTGGATGCACTCTCACCCAGATCCAACGCTCCCAACTGAAGGTCCATCATGCAGCCCAGTCAACGTGTAGCATGGAGTCCAGGGATTCAACGTGGGTCAGCTTGTTCTGGGCCCAGAAATTGCTATTCACACCCCCTTAAATTGTTGATTTCTCAAGCCCATATTTCTTTTCCTTTATTCCCTTTATTTTCTTAATTAATTAATTTAAATTATTTTTACTAACACCGAATTAATTCTTTTTTTCATAAAAAAAACATAAAATCAATTTTCATCCAATTAGATTTAGAATTAGGTTTTTTTCCAAAAATTAATTTAAATTAGTTTATTTAATTTTAGGGTAACTTTTAATTCTTTTGTAAATAGATTAAAAACAATTAGAAAATTAGGGTTTTAGTGTAATTTAAATTCTATTTTCTTTTTCTTAAAAATAACCAAAAAACCACAAAAATAGGTCAAATATAAATTATTTTCTTTAATTTAATTTCATTGTTAATTTTGTACATATTTAATTCAAAATTTATTTTTCTTAAAAATAATTAAAAACAACAAAAATGTTTTTTTCTTTTGATTAGGTTAGACGGGGTCAAAACCCTAGTTCTCTCTCGTTCTCGATTCATCGCGCTTATTTATTTTTACCATATTGATGTAATTGCTCACAAGTTGTAATAGATTAATTAGGATTTTTCTCCTTTTCATTTATCGTTTTGACGGGTTATTTTTGGCTATGTAATTAATACCCTAAGCCTTGTAATATCATAGCTTTACTTTTCGCACTTTAAATTCCGCAAAATATTAACTGTTAGATGTATGGTAATAGGGATGCATGACAAGAATGTATGTAAACTTTAAAACTGTTAGCAAACCCTGAATGTGCAAAGATAATAAACTTAAAATTGAATCACTCGCACATGCGCACTCCTAGGGTATACTCTCACTTCGGTTGCCTTCGGTAAACGATCGTTAAGTATAGGGTATTTTAGTGGTCGCTCTTTTGTCTCAAAGATCAAAGTTGCCTCGGAAAGGTTGCCTCGGATGTGTTGCCTCGAATATTGATCTCAAGACATTAGGGTTACTACTAAGACGTCCTAACATTGCTTTAGTGATCATACGTCCCTTTCGAATTGACCCTTAAAACTCCAACAATGGTGCTACCTACTAACTAATAGTAGGATAGCGTTGTCTAAATGAAATAAACATAAAACAATTCTTTTTTCGAGTAGGTAGATGCTAGTAGGTACTTGCTCAAGACAAACAAACTTTTCACACTTACACTCTTTTCAAACAAAGTTTCAAAAACACTTCGTAACACTCTTGAAGACAAAAGCAAGGGTTAAATCGAAGTCAAACAAAAACTTTTTTCAAATCAAACACACACAAGCAATTTTGAAAATGATGAGTAAGTACCTAAGAGCCCGTGGAAAACCACGGATAGAAAGGGTGCTAATACCTTCTCTTTCTATAATCTACCCCCCGTACTCAAAATCTCGAAAAAGGAATTTTTCTGTGCTTTTTTTCCTTTCCTTGTTGGATAAAATAAAAGTCGGTGGCGACTCTTACTTACCGCGACACACAAACCAGCATTTAAACAGTTATGGTTCTTCCACCGTATCATAGTGTGGCCAAAAACACTAGTTATGGGGAAGAAGACAATTAGGTGGCAGAATCCTATTGGGTGATTTGAATCACGCGCACGTTTGGGAAAGACCACTTTATTTCCTTTATATTTTATTTATGTTATTATATATACAGCTAACCATCCCAGCAAATTTTGTTTTCTTACTTTGTTTCTACAGATTCAATGCATCATCATCCAAAACGCCTACCATACGCTACCACCATTTGGCCATTGGATGTATTAATAATTCAGATCCAACGCCTCAAACAATGAAGGACTATGGTGCACTCTCAGGCTGGCACAACACATGCCTATTATTTTCTTTTCTATTTTAATTTTTTTAATTGTTTTAATAATTACTTTCCTTTATTAAAATAACACCAAAAAACCATTATTTTTTATTTAATAAAAAAAACATAAAAATCATTTTTTTTCTTCATAAAAATATTTTATTTCCTTAATTAATTAGTTTAATTTAATTTAGGGAAAATTTAATTCCTTTTTTTTATAATTTAAATTAATTAGGAATTAGGGTTTTAATTTCTACATAACCTAATTAATTTTTCTAAAAAAAAACTAACCTAAATCTTTTTTCAATTAGATTTTTTAGGTTTCCTAAATTACTCTCGCATTTAATTCGCCGCGTGCATTTTTTAATTTCCTTTTATTATTATTGTAACTGTTTCGAGGTTGTAATAGTAATTAGGGTTTAAATTCTGCATTTTTATTTTTAGTCCAAAATAATTATGTATCTGCAAAAGCCTTGTAATAGCTAGGACTTTAAACTTTCTTGCTTTTAATTCCGCAAACTATAAACTGCTTAGATGTATGTTAATAGGATTGTATGGAAAGACAAACTGAAAATTAATACGGTAGAAAACCCTAAATGTGCAAAGATAAATTAACTGAAAATTACACTCGCACATGCTCACTCCTAGGGTTTGCCTCACTTGGTTGCCTCGGAAATAATGGTCGTGTGCCTCGAACATAGGGATATCTTAGCAAAAGACCCTCAATCAAATAGTCATCATAAAGATTATAGTCCCTTAACGTCCCTCGAGTTGCCTACAAGAAATGATCTTGTCCCTCGATGTTGCCTACGAATATATGATGACAGTCCCTTCGAAATGCTAAGGTATCCTTACATGTTGTCTTCAATGACCATTACGTCCCTTTTGATTGTCCCTCAAACATCCAACGACTAGGGTTACCTACTCACTAATAGTAGGATAACACGGTCTAAAGGATAGGAGGAAACGAACAAACTTTTTTCGAGTAGGTAGATAACTGTTAGGTACTTGCTCAAAACAAACAAACTTTTTCACACCAAACACTTTTCAGACAAAGTTTTCAAAAAAACTTCGTAACACTCTTGAGGACAGAAACAAGGGTTAAAATGAAGTAAAACAAAACTTTTCAAAAACACAAACACACAAGCAATTTTCAAAAATGAGAAAGCACCTAAGAGCTCGTGGAGAACCACGGATAGAAAGGGTGCTAACACCTTCCCTTTCTATAATCTACCCCCCGTACTCAGAATATTCTCGAAAAAAGGTTTTTTCTGTTCTTTTTCCTTTTCCTGATTGGATAAAATAAAATTTGGTGGCGACTCTTGCTTACCGCGATATTTTGCGAACAAAAAACACAAACCAGCATTAACAGTCGGTTCTTCCACTGTATCACATCCTACTTATGACAAATACAAATAGCTGGAAGATCGTCTGAATGCCATAGAGATCCAAAGAGTGCCTGTGTTGGATTTTGAAGAGTTCAGTCTTATCTCGAGGGTTGTGATCCCTCACAAATTCAAGATCACTACTTTTGCTAAATATGACAGTGTTTCCTGTCCTAAACTGCACTTAAGGTCTTATGTTTGGAAGATCTAATCTCATACTGTTGACAGAAAGTTATGGGTTCACTTCTTTCAAGAGAGATGATTTGGGACACAACTGGAATGGTTATATCAACTAGAAGGAACCAACATCCGTATTTGGGAAGACTTGGCTAGTGCCTTTTACAAACAATACCAATACAATGATGACCTTGCACCAACTCGTGTGCAATTACAAAGTATGACTATGGGTTCGAATGAAGGATTTAAGGAATATGCCCAGAAGTGGAGAGATCTGGCTGGAAGAGTTCAACCTCCTTTGTCTGATAGGGAGCTGGTTGATATGTTCATGGGAACCCTGACAGGAACTTTCTTTAATCATTTGATCGAAAGCTCTTCGTCTGGTTTTACCGAGTTGATAATAATAGGAGAACATGTCGAAAGTGGTATCAAAAGTGGAAAGATTAAAGTGGTTTCATCTTCAAGTACTGTAAAGAAGGCATTCAATGGTAAGAAGGAAACAAATGCTGTGTATGGCCAGAAGGATCGTATTAGAAATAATCACAACCAATCTGTAGGAGCTGTGCTAATTTCTAATCTTGCGTCTGTACAACAATAACAAGAAGGCAATCGGCGTAGGTCAGACGTACCAAGAAGACATTTTACCAAGATCAATATGCCATTGTCTCAGGCATTGCATCATCTTTTGAAGGCAGAGCTGATAACGTTAAGGGACCCGCCTAAGAATTCCAATAATTCCTCCCCCAAGTACAATTCTAATGTAAGATGTACTTACCATTTCAATAGCCCCAAGCAGGAAACCAACAACTGCTGGGCTTTGAAGAACAAAATTCAAGACATGATTGATAATGAATAAATTGAGTTTGATCCTCATGAGACCCCAAATGTAATTATTGCACCTATACCTAAGCATGACAAAGGCATAAGTGTTATTGACGATGTTTCATATGTTTCTGTTGTAAGTGAATTGACTACCCCCCTTCTAATTGCTAAGAAGAATCTGTTGCAAGTCGGTTTATTTCCAGGTTGTATTGAAAGGTGTTACTGCTACATAGCCCAACCCAATGGTTGTAAACTGCTAAAAGAAGGTATTCAGCGTCTGATGGACAACCACATGATTCTAGTTGAGAAGATTCCTGCTGTTGAGAATTTGCTTTAAGACTTAGAGCTTGAAGAGGTATCTGTAATTTTCGACACTCCTATCAGGATTACTTCCAAGGGTCCTATAAAGATTACTGCTAAACCCAGGGTTGCTCATTTGATAATCACTGCACCCAGACCTATTCCATATTCCTCGGACAAAGCTGTCCCTTGGAACTATGGAGCCGACATCTACTATCATGGCGTCAAACAAGAGCCATTGACTGTTGAGAATGAAGGTACTGAAGTTATTGATCCCAACATTAACAATATTGTTGGGACCAATAAGTTCACTAGAAGCAAAAGGGTTTTCTCTCCGGAAATCTCTCCGAAGACTATCGCCACACCAGTTTGTGTTATCGCTATTGAGTCAATTACTAAGACTCAGTGCAAAGAGAAAATAATGGAACCTGCCCAGATGGAGGCACCTAAAGAAGTTATAACTGAAGATACCTCTAGGCAGGAGTTGGAGGAGGTATTAAAAATTATCCGGAAAAGTTATTACAAGATTGTTGAACAGCTGGAGCAGACTCCCTCAAAGATCTCCATGTTATCCCTCTTATTGTGCTCTGAAGCCCATGCCCAGACTTTGGTGAAATTCTTAAAATCTACGCATGTGCCACAAGAAATCTTTGCTGATCAATGTGAGAGTTATGTTGCTAGCCTGACAAATTATAATGGGCTAGGTTTTTCTAATGCTGATTTAACTCTTAAAGGAAGAAACCATAATAAGGCCCTTTATGTCTCTATTGAATGCAGGGGCACTACTTTATCTCATGTATTGGTTGATATGGGTTCCTCACTGAATGTTCTACCGGAAGGTTCTCTGGACAGACTTGATTATGAAGGTGTTATGCTAATCCAGTGATATTATGGTTAGAGCCTTTGACGGTTCAAAAAAGATGGTACACGAAGAGGTGGATCTTTCGATCAGAGTAGGTTCACATGTATTCAATTCCACCTTCTATGTAATGGATATTCGAATGGCCTATTCCTGTTTACTTGGACGCCCTTGGATTCATAGGGTAGGTGTTGTTACCTCTACATTACATCAAAAGTTGAAGTATACCGTGAAAGGAAAGATTATTACAGTCCACGGTGAAGAAGAGTATATGTTGAGTCGCTTAAACTCATCTGTATGTAGAGATGAACGGCGAATTCTTTGAAACTCCATGCCATACTTTTAAATTTGTCCCTCCTACCGCTAATGAAGACATTTCTTCTATTTCCAAGGTTACAAGGGTTCCATCCAGAATGGCTTCTTTGAAGTATGTTAGAGTTGTAGAAGAAGAAGGTGGATGCACTACTTTGGGTCAGCTTCCTGATATTCCGTATAAGTATGACAACTTTGGTTTAGGTTTCACTACAGAAGCTTCAAGGGTTATGTGTCGTGCTCGTGCCAGAAGACCATCATTACGGGTCAGCAACAATGGAGTCAATGTTATATAAGATGTTGATAGTGACTACGACCTATATAGTTGGATTTTTCCCACCATCGACAATGGGCTCAACAACTAGAAGACTGAAGACCTTATCTTAATCTCCTTTAGTCAAGAGTAAATTCTAATTTCTATTTTATTGCTTTCCAATTTTGTTTATGTAGTTTTAAAACAATGACTTTAAGCCTTGTGTCTTACCCAAGGCACAAGGGTTCATTTGTTAGGGTTGTCAATTCATAAGCATATTTTCATTTAATAAATCATTGATCGTTTTACATTCAACTTTTGTGCTCGTTCTATTTCTCTTTATCACTTTTAAAATAGCTATGTGTTCTTACACACACCCATACAATAAATTGCAGATCCATATCCACTATGGATCCCATTGACAACAATTCTGCTATTGCCACTTATGACTTTGAAAATACGATCTACCAAACCGAGGACAAAGGTGAGGAAGATTGTAAAGTACATGTAGAACTTTCCAGACTACTAATGCAAGAGGAAAAGGCCACACAAATGCATGAAGAGCCAGTTGAGGTTGTAAACTTGGGTACTGAAGCATACAAGAATTAAGTCAAGATAGGTGGCAACCTAGAGGATAATGTCAAGAACATATTAATTCAGATGTTGCATGACTATGTTGAGATCTTTTCTTGGTCATACGAATACATGCCAGGGCTCGATACTGATATTATGGTTCACCATCTGCCTATGAAGGAGGGTTATTCTCTAATAAAGCAGAATGTTCGTCGTATGCATCTCGAGATGTCAGAAATGATTAAGGTTGAGGTTATGAAGAAATTCAATACATGATTATTAGCCGTTACGTCATATCCTCAATGGGTTGCAAATGTGGTTCCAGTATCTAAAAAAGATGGCAAAGTACATATGTGTGTAGACTATAGGGATCTAAACAGAGCAAGCCCCAAAAATGGATTTCCGCTTCCATACATTGATGTTTTGGTTGACAATACCGCTCAGCATAAAGTATTCTCCTTCATGGATGGTTTCTCGGGTAATAATAAAATCAAGATGGCACCGGAAGACATGGAGAAGACTACTTTTGTTACGCAGTGGGACACTTTCTGTTACAAGGTTATGCCTTTTGGGTTGAAGAACACCATTACGACATATCAGCGTACTATGGAAGCTTTGTTCCATGACATGATTTATCACGAGATAGAGGTTTACATTGACGACATGATAGCCAAATCTCAGACGGAAGAAGAACATCTTGACCACCTACACAAGCTGTTTGAGAGACTTAATAAGTAGAAGCTAAGGTTGAATCTGAACAAGTGCACCTTTAGAGTGAGATTCGGTAAACTCCTCGGTTTCATTGTCATTAGTAAAGGTATTGAAGTTGGTCCCGCTAAGGTCAAAGCTATTCAAGAAATGCCGGCTCCCCATACTGAGAAGGAAGTCAGAGGTTTCTTGGGTCGAATAAACTATACTTCTAGATTTATTTCTCATTTGACCTCTACTTGTGAGTCGATCTTTAAGCTACTGAAGAAAGACCAGGTAGTGAAGTGGAACACCGATTTCCAGATAGCCTTTGACAAAATCAAGGAGTACCTCTAAGAACCTTTGATTCTGATGCCACCAGTTGAATGAAGACCTTTGATCATGTACCTAACAGTATTAGAGAACTCAATGGGGGTGTGTACTGGGCCAACATGACGAGTCTGGTTGAAAAGAGCATACAATATACTACCTTAGCAAAAAGTTTACCGACTGTGAAATAAAATACTCACTGCTCGAGAAAACTTGTTGCACTTTGGCATGGGTTACTCGCCGACTAAGACAATATATGTTGACTTATACCACTTTGTTGATCTCTAAAATGGATCCCATAAAGTACATCTTTGAGAAACCCATTCTCTCTGGAAGAATAGTCAGGTGGAAAATGGTCTTAATAGAATACGACATCCAATACACCACTCAGAAGGCA
Organism: Vicia faba; assembly: GCA_948472305.1. NCBI lineage: Eukaryota > Viridiplantae > Streptophyta > Magnoliopsida > Fabales > Fabaceae > Vicia > Vicia faba. The sequence goes on along the minus strand of OX451735.1, from coordinate 1,290,202,466 downwards.
ATCAAAGGAAGTGTGCTGGCAGATCATTTGGCTCATCAAGCAGTAGACGAATTTCAATCTATGAATTTCGAGTTCCCGGATGAGAATATTATGCTAGTTATAGACTATGAAAAACCAGGACCGTATGAAGGACCTGAGTCGGGATCCCGATGGACTTTGGTTTTTGATGGAGCTTTTAACGCATTAGGCAGTGGAATTGGTGTTGTGATTATCTCTCCCAAGGGTTTCCATACGCCCTTCACCGCCAGACTTTTCTTTGATTGTACTAACAACATAACCGAATACGAAGTGTGCATCATGGGTATCAAAGTTGTTATTGATCTAAGAATCAAGTTCTTGAATGTATATGGGGACTCAACCTTAGTGATCAGTCAAATTAAAGGGGAATGTGATATGAAGCACCTGAATCTCATTCCTTATCGAGAGCATGTGTTGACGTTAATTTCGTACTTAGAGGAAATTACTTTGGAACACATCCCACGAGAAGAGAATTAGTTGGATGATGCATTGGCAACCATGCCATCTATGTTCAAAGTCATATGGCATAACGAGGCTCCTTGAATTACTATTGAGAGACTGGATGAACCGGCACATTGCTACGAGGTTGATACTGACGGAGTTGAACAAAATCCTTGGTTTCATGAAGTGAAAAGGTACCTCGAGGCTCAAGAGTATCCTGAAGGAGAAACTATCAATAAAAAGAAATTCCTATGGAGGTTCTCTTCTAAGTTCTTCCTGAGCAATGGAATTTTGTACAAATGCTACCACAGTTTGAATCTGCTTCATTGTGTAGACAAGAAGGAACCTGAGAAAATTATGGAGGATATGCACAAAGGTTTCTTTGGTACTCACTCCAGTGGGCATACGATGGCTAAGAAGATTTAAAGAGCAGGTTATTATTTATCGACTATGGAAACTGATTGCCATCACCATTATATAACCTTTCACAAATGTCATATCTATGCTAATAAAGTACATGTGCCTTCGGTTTCTTTGAAAGTCTTAATTGCTCCTTGGCAATTTGTAATATGGGGAATTTATATGATTGGAGAAATTAAGCCTACTACTTCTAATGGGCATCGTTTCATCCTGGTTGCTATTGATTACTTCACGAAGTGGGTTGAAGCAACCTCATTTGCCTCTGTCACCAAGAATGTTGTGGCTTAGTTCATTAAGCATTACCTTATCTGTCGGTATGGCATACCCGAAAGAATCATCACAGACAATGGTGCTAATCTTAACAACACTATGATCACGGAACTCTGCATGCAGTTCAAGATTAAACACCATAATTCTTCTCCGTATCAACCAAAGATGAATGGCGCAGTCGAAGCCGCCAATAAGAACATCAAGAAGATTATATAGAAGATGATAGTGACATATAAAGATTGGAACGAGATGTTACCATTTTCTATTCATAGCTATCGCACTTCAGTACAGACATCAATTAGGGCAACCCCATTCTCCCTAGTCTACGATATGGAAGTTGTCCTACCCGTCGAAATCCAGATTCCTTTTTTAAGGATTATGAAAGATGCAGATTTAAAAGAAGACGAGTGGATTCAGACTAGGCTGGACCAAATAAATCTGATTAACGAGAAAAGACTTGTGGTTGTTTGTCATTTTCAGATGTACCAGAAGCGCATGATCAAACCCTTCAACAATAAAGTCAAACATCGGGCATATTAGGCTGGAGATTTAGTCATAAAGCGCATCATCCTACCACAAGGTGATACTAGGGGAAAATGGACTCCCACCTACGAAGGGACATTTGTAATCAAGAATATATTTTCTGGCGGCGCCATGATACTTACTGTTGTACCCCAAAATTTTCCCTCTCACTTATCAAGAATTTGCTCACAAGATCTCCTTGGGTTCAAGACTGCACTAGGGTTTGATCAGCTCAAGACACCTCTTTATGCATTGATGACCAAAATTAGGATTTGAGTTTGCACAAGGATTTTTGAACTTCCAATTCCCCATATGACTTTCATGGATCATTATGGACCCCCAAGACTACTCATGTCAAGTTTCAAGCCTTGGATCACATTTTTGCTCAGTCAATTGAATAGTTGACCTAAAAATCAACTGTATTGGGGAAAAAGTCAACTATGACCAATTTACAGTCAATCTTCATAATTCTTTATCCACATCAACATCTTAAACCCATATGTATCATTTGATCAAGTTTGGACCACAATTCCTCAAGAAATTTGATCAAATCTCCAAAAAGGGCAAAATGGTCAAAATTAGGGTTTTGATTGGGAAAGGGAAATTTCTGATTTTTGACCTAGAAAATGGTAAATTGGTTTAAGGAATGATCTCAAGAGTCCAATTTCATCATTTTTAACTAATGACATGATTCAAAACATTGCAAATCCATTGGATTGACAGATGAATTTTGTAGTCAACTGATCAAAAGTCAACTGTATACTGAAAAGTCAAACTTTGACTTTTTGGTCAAATTTAAGCACCAAAGATCACAATTCATGAAAAAATGTCAAAATAGGAAACTTATTCATCAAGAAATCAAGAAATCAAGATTTCATTTTGAAAAGTCAAAATTTCTAAACTTAGAAAATTTTCTAAGTGTAAAAAATTTCTTATTTTTTCATAACTTTGAGCAATTTTTTCAATATGATGCAAGATGATTCAAAGGAAACTTCCAACATGAAAGTTGATATATCCATTAAATCTACAACTTTGCTTCACACAACTTCTCCTAAAAGTTCTTGGATCTCAAGTTATAATTTTATGAATACATGCTCATGAACTAAAAAAGACTTGGTGAAATTTTGCCCTAGTTAGGCAAATTTTTTACCTAACTTCATGGCAATTTTTCACATAGTTCCAAGGGGAATCTTCAAAAGAAATTCAAAGATGAGTTGTAGAGCACATTTCAAGCTTTCCAAAATATCCAAGAACTCCTTGAGATCATTCTTGAGTAGGGAGAATCGAAGAGATAAATTTGGTGTTTTGTCACTTGAATTATAGGTCATTTTCATGATGAAAACAAATGCAATTTCAATGTTAGGCTGCATAATATTTGCTTTGAAGGCCTCAAACTTGTTTGTCACTCCATAATTAATGGATTACACAAACTTTTGAGCTATAATCCAAGTGGTTTAAGCTTTATCCAATTCACATTGCCATTTTGGGAAGAAAGTTAACAATACCATTCTTGTAAAGCAAGTTTTTGCATAAAGTTCACATTGAGCCTCTAACTTGTTCCCTCTAATCACACTCCATCCACAAAGTCAGAATCAAGCTTGCTTAAAGCATAAACACTCTATCTTAGCAAGTACACAAGACATTGAAACTTGTTTTCTCAAAAATCACATGTTATGCATAAACATGTAATTTCAAATTCTGATCAACTAGAGCATCCCAAACTTGTTGCTTATAAATAGAGTCACTATTTATGAGCTAGGACACGAGCTTGAAGACCCTTAAACTCACTCAAATTCCCTCTAGCCAGAAATTGTCTCAAAACACCATTGTTGTGCAAGTTCTGACTTTACATACCAAAGTCCAAATCCCCTCGTGCGTTCTTTGACCTTTCACTTCCAAAAGCTTCTAAACATCAAATACAAACCATCCAAAGTCCATTTGCTCAACTGCAACACCTCCATCATCAAGTTCCATTTTCAAAAACAGTGGTCTGCAACTTGACTTCTCCAGAGCTCCTCATCCACTTTCAGCTCAAGCTAATCATTGCATTAGCTTCCTGGGACCTCAAGGAAGCTAACCTGATCCTTGCAGCACTTTGAATCAAGCTCATTTGCATTTCACGATTTCCAGTTTTGAGGTATTTTTCTTGAACTTTTATCTCATTACTTAGGCATTGTTAGGCTTGCATTTATGAAGATAAAATGTAGACCTCATTGCCACGAAGCTGTACATATCCATAGTTTTCATTTACATGGCCTGAGCTTAGAGAATTTTAGAGTTGAAGTTTTGAAATTTTTAGGGTTCAAATTAGGCCCAGGGAAATTCTCATTTATCTTTGACTTTTAGCTTTAGTTATTTACATGGTTAGATTTGCAAGGAAGAATGCAACAACTTTCATTTTGTCATCTTCCATTTTTGTTGAGAAATGAAGAAGTTACAGGTACACCAGCTGGAGGTTGAAGATGAAGTCATCAGGACTTGATTTGCCTTACATATTTATTGTTTTGTTTATATGAATGGATGTATAGCCACCCCAGTGGTAAAGCACGCGCCTGTTAACCTATGGGACCTGGGTTCGAGCCCCAGTGGTACCCTTTTCATTTTCAATATTTTTTCACTTTTCTGTTTGTTTTGTTTTTGCAGGCGCTGGACTCTTTGGGCCTGGCTTGTTTTTTTATTTTTGCTAACTAACTCCAGGCCTTGCTTCAGCACCCCCCTGGCTCTTTGTTTTTATTATTTCATTTTTTTCTTTTATTTTCATTTCATATTTTATTTTTATTATTATTATTATTATCTATTTCATTATTATTATTATTATTAAAAAAATCCCAAAAATAATTTATTTATTATTTAAGCAATAATATATTCATTTTATTTTCTTCATAAAAACAAAAGATAAAAACATTTTTTAACAATTAATTTCTTTTCTTAATTAAATAATATTTAGATAATTAGATTTAATTACTATATTATCCTCTTGTAAATTAAAATTAATTTAGAATTTAGGTTTATTTTAATTAGTTTTATATTATTTTTAATTTAAAACCCTTTCTTAAAAAAAACCTAAAAACTCTTTTCTTAATTAATTTCTTTTCTTAATTAGTTTAAGTCAATTTAATTTTGATTAATTATTTTTCTCTAATTAGGTTTAGGTTAAAGCCCCTTTCATAAAAAATCCAAACAAAAATCATGTTTCTTTCAATTTGCATTTGTACTTTATATTTATTCATTTCCTTGTACATTGATATCAATTCAATATGGTTGTAATAGATTAATTAGGCTTACATTCTTACAATCCCTATTTGTAATTTGTACACCCCCCTCCCAAATGTTGTAATAGCGTAGTAACTTTAAAATTCCGCAATTTATCGCTTTCATATATACATGTTAGTAAATTAGGGTTTGTATGGAAAGACTAAAACCAACAAATAGAAAACCCTAATTAAGACAAATCAAATCATGAAAACAATACATTTACACACAGACACCCCTAGGGTTACTCCACTTGGTTGCCTTACAAAAATGGACATATTACGCATGTGAGGTATCTTAGCAAAAACAAGCAAATACAAGATCATAGTCCCTCGATGATGCTATCTATGTTTCCTTACAAATGATCTTAGTCCCTAAAAAAGAATGCTAAGATACCTTGCAACATTGCTAATCATGGTTATACGATGACTCACGCTCGTCCCGTTTACACCCAAAGATAGGGTTGTTTACCAAATCAATGGTAAGACAACAATGTCAAAGGAAAAGAAAATGAACAAGAAAGACATTTGAGTAGGTAGATTGCTCCTAATTACTTGCTCCATTTCAAAACAAACATCCTTGTTATTTTCAAAACAATCACATACACTTTCAAACATCTTGCAAAATTGAAAACATTTTCAAAAGATCAAACATCTTTGTATACATTCTTACAAACAAGAACCATTACAAAGATTGGCTAAACAATGGCCTCTTTACAAAATACTTTCAAAAACCACACAAAGCACAATTTTAAACAAAAGCAAGTGATCTAGCAAGTAACTAAGAGCTCATGGAAAACCATGGATGAAAAGGATGCTAATACCTTCCCTTTTCATAATCTACCCCCCGAACTCAAGAAACAATCTCAAAGGTCTTTCCTGTGCTTTTTCACCTTTCCTTTTGTAAAAAAGAAAAGTCGGTGGAGACTCTTGCTAACCGCAACATTTACGATCAAACGCAAAACCCTCAAGTCAGTTCTCCTACCGTATCACAGAACTGGCGAATCTGTTGGGGATTATTCTAAAGTGGGGTTACCTTAGGGATAGATCATATTTACTTGCTTACATTGTTTGACTTGTATGCTTTACATTATGGTTATTTGTTTGGGTTTGAATCCTCTACCCGGATTTGGGATACCTTATAGGTAAGTAGCAATACATTGTGGAAATTATGCGGGATATACCGACATGGTCTAAGCAATAGATACGTTAGTGTGACATATTTGTGGGTACCGGTAGCCTTTGAGTTAATCAAAGAGAATACGGGGCCGCTGAGTGATGTCATGAAGCACTAATGAACTTTTAGAACCTTTACTTGACAAACTTGGTGGCCTTTAGGATGTAGTGAGATAACCGGCTTTGGTGCAGTCCGAAGTTGGTAGATACTCGATACTACACTCATTGAGGTTTGGTTTCTTGGGATATTTCAGTCACCATTAAAGAGGCTTATGCTGAAACAATGACCAAGGAAACAAACCAGTGATATTGAGCTCCTCAGAACCCGGTTACTATTACTAGGACAGGTTTAAGCCAACTAAATTTCAAGAGGGTACTTACCTATAAAACTCCATGCAAGCCTAAACCTAAGGATTTGTTTGTTTTGTTTGTATATGCATACTTGTACATAACATCATGAACATCATATACATCCACTAACCATTTCAAGGATTTTAGGATTCATCTTTGTTCTTGTTTTGTAAGATATGGATTCACTTCGCAGGAAAACTATTCAAGTAAATCTTGTAAGGATCCCTCCACAACTCAAGGAGCTAGCTTCAAGGATTCCAGAAAACTCTTCATTTACCAAGAGACATGGTCGCCTACTCAACTTGGTCACCTCCAACACAAATGAGGATACGATGAATGTGCTCTTTCAGTTATTTGATCCTTTACACCATTGCTTCACATTTCCCGACTATCAACTTGTGCCAACTTTGGAAGAATTCTCCCAACTCTTGAGGATTTCAATTCTCAATCAACTAACTTTTAATGGTACGGAAAGAGACCCAAAGCCAAAAGAGATTGCTCAAGCTTTACACTTGCACTCATTTGATATCACAACTCATTGGGAAATAAGAAGCGGTGTCAAAGGTTTCTTAGCAAATTTCTTGTTCGAGAAAGCCCAAAGTTGTTGGAACTCCTTGGGCTTGCAAGCCTTTGAGGAAATTGTGGCTCTCCTCATCTATGGGATGGTTTTGTTTCCAGATCCTGATATCCTCATAGATGTCAACACCGTCAAAATCTTCATATCCCGCAACCCGGTGCCTACATTTCTAGGAGATATCCTACACTCTTTTCACACTCGCACAAAAAGGAAAAGAGGTGTTCTTATGTGTTGCACTCCTCTCTTGGAAAGGTGGTTTATGTCGCATCTTCCCCAATCTGTATTAAATAATGAGCAAGGTCCAAGGTGGTCACAAAGGTTGATGACGCTCAAACATTCAGACATTAATTGGTGCTTCCTATCCAAAGAGAATGTTATCATTGTCGATCGTTGTGGAGAATCACCTAATGTCCCTTTACTTGGCATTAGGGGAGGTATCACCTACAACCCCTGCTTACCCTTAAGACAATTTGGTTACGCCCGAAGGGATGGCCCGCATGAGATGTTGATCCAAGGTTTGGTATTTGTCTACGACAACGACGATCAAGGTCTTCGCCAGAGATTTATCCGAGCTTGGAGGATGATGAACAAGGTGGATAGCAAGACTTTGGGCATAAAAATTCTATCCCTCTTGATCCTTACCTCAAATGGGTACGAACTCATGCTTAGAGCCTTATGATGCCTTACCCCTCCATTCTCCCGGTAATCATTGAGCCTGTCATAGAGCGAGATGTTCCATACACTATCCTACATCCTGACTTGCCTATCTCTCCTGAAGACCTACAAAGGGATTGGATACAACTCAAGGGAGAGCGAGATACTTTCGAAGCCCAATTCTGCGCAAGTGAGAAGAAGGTTTTGGAACTCACTAGGCTACTTCATGAGGAGCAGACTCTCAATTCCTACATTGCACCAAAGAGGATGCAAACTACCTTTTTATCTTAGAGTTTTTGTATTATTTTGCCCGAAAAGGCATTGATGTACTCAAGCTTTAACTTATTAATATAACATATGTTTCCTTTTTGTCTAAAACAAATGTGAATCTTTGAAATCCTTAAAATCATTACATATGCATATACCATTCATCATAACATAAGCAGGTCTTTTGCAACAAGTCTCCTCATCTCTCTACTGTTTATTTCAGTAAGATGGATCTCGAGCAAACAGTGAAGGACCTCCAAGCTCAGAATACACAGTTTTAATAGTTGCTCTTGACCCTAGGCAAAGGACAAGAAGAGTTGAAGACTTTGCTGGCTGAGGAGAAGAAAAAGAAGACTAAGAAGGTAACCGGAGTCCTAAACATGGGAAGAAGATTTCATGTGCAGACAAGAAGGACCCTAGACTTTGCAACGACATCCGTTGAAAGAGACAATCAAGATGGGAAATGCAAGGAAACAGTTGTCCCATCAGAATCGGAAGAGGAAGAAGAAGAAGAAGATTATTCTGAAGAACAATACCCTCCAGCTGATGACAAGTATAAACATCTTGAAGAGTGGTTGAGTGCGATGGAAATCTAAAAAGTGCCTGGCTTGGACTTTGAGGAATTGGGGTTAGTGTCGGGGATTGTCAGTCCTCTCAAATTTAAAGCACCTGTGTTTGCCAAGTATGACGAATTATCATGCCCTAAAATGCATCTTCGGTCCTATGTGAGGAAAATCCAGCCCCATACCACTGACAAAGACTTATGGGTACACTTCTTCCAAGACAGCCTGTCTGGAACTCAACTTGATTGGTTTTACCAGTTAGAAAGATCCAACATTCATAATTGGGAAGATCTTGATGCAGCCTTCTACAAACAATACCAATACAATGCTGATCTTGCGCCTACCCGTACTCAACTCCAGAGTATGGCCATGGTTTCCATTGAAGGTTTCAAGGACTATGCACAAAAATGGAGAGACTTGGGTGGAAGGGTTCAACCCCCTCTATCTGAGATAGAGTTGGTAGACATGTTCTTGGGCACCTTGTCTGGTCCCTTCTTCAATCATTTAATTGGAAGTTCATCTGCAGGTTTTACTGAACTGATATTGACCGGAGAAAGGGTAGAAGCCGGTATAAAGAATGGAAAGCTCCAGAAAGATGCATCCTCTTCTGCAACTATAAGGAAGCCTTTCATCAGAAAGAAGTGGTTGTCGTTTATCCTCAGAGAAATTAAGATAGGGCCGAATGCCGTCCAATGGTGGGGGCTGTTATGATTCCTAAGCCTGCGCCCGATCAACAAAGAAACAACCAACCGAGGATGGAAAGGTCAGTCAGACAATTCACCAGAATTAACATGACCCTATCTCAGGTATTACCGCATCTACTAAGATCCAATTTGGTGACCTTGAAAGAAGCTCCGAAAAACCCCAACACAACATCTCCTCACTATCATCCCAATGCCTATTGTGCATACCACTCTGAAAGTCCTGACCACGACACTAATAACTTTTGGGCTCTAAACAAAAATATACAAGACCTCATTGTAGAAAAAGAAATTGAATTCGATGCGCCCGAAAAGCCAAACGTCATTTCTGCCCCTATGCCCAAACATGGCCATAATACCAATGCCATTGAAGAAGAAATGTTTGTTACTTCAGTTGATGAACTTATGACCCCACTCCTGACTATTAAAGTGAACTTGTTGAATGCCGGTGTGTTCCCGGGCTGTGATGAAGGATGTCATTTATGTTTGTCCTCACCAACCAGTTGTCCTTTGTTGAAAGCAGGCGTTCAGTGCCTAATAGATAACAAAGAAATTTTGTTTGAAAAGACTTCTGTTCCACCTGTTCCTTTTGAAGATGTTTCTATCATTACCATTTCTGCCAATTCTTCCAGGGTCTCCACCAAAAGACCCATTAGAATTACATCAGTTCTGAAAGTAACTCCTTTAATAATCATAATGTGTGGACCAGTCCCATATTCGTCATACAAAACCATACCATGGAATTATGGAGGGGACGTCTACTACCACGGTATCAAGCAGGATTGGCCAGCCACCAAAGATTCGAGTTCTGAGAAAGTCTACTCCAACATCAGTAATATTGCAGGAACTAGCAAGGTTACCCGAAGCGGAAGGATATTCTCTCCAGAAATTGCTCCCCCAAAAGCAGTTTCTGGACCCGTAATCATTCCTGTTGTTACTCCTCCGAAAGCTGTTCCCAGTCCTACAATCATCCCCACTAATACTCCAACTGAAAAAGCTGTTACAATCCCTGTTATCATTCCTACCAACACCCCTGCCGCCGAGTTATCCGAGACTCGAGGTAAAAGTATTCTGATCCAGCCTGTCCAGATGAAGGCTCAGTCATTGGCTATCCCTGAGACCTCTCAGAAAGAGATGGAGGAAATTCTGAAGATCATTAAAAGAAGCGACTACGATGTAGTTGAACAATTGGGGCAAACTCCCTCTAAAATTTCCATGCTGGAATTACTCCTATGTTCCGAGGCGCATGCAAAAGCCTTGGTAAAATTCCTAAAAACTTCCCATGTACCCCAAGAGACATCTTTCGATCAGTTTCAAGACTGCGTAGCCAGCCTGACTGCAGATAATGGTCTAGGTTTTTTGGATGCTGATTTAACGCCAAGAGGAAGGAAGTATAACGAGGCATTACATGTCTCAGTTGAATGTAGCGGCACAACCCTGTCTCATGTTTTGGTGGACATTGGCTCATCTCTGAATGTATTGCCTAAAAAATCTCTTGATAGGCTTGACGGTGAGGGATTGACATTGAAGCCAAGTAACATAGTAGTAAGGGCTTTTGACGGCTCGAAAAGGATGGTACATGGGGAGGTAGACATTCCCATAAAAGTTGGAACACAAACATTTGATTCAACTTTTTATGTAATGGATATCCGTCCCTCATATTTCTGCTTGCTAGGCCGACCATGGATTCGTAATGCTGGCGTTGTCACTTCTACATTACACCAAATGCTGAAATATCCGACTCAAGGGAAGACTATCACCGTTCACGGAGAAGAAGAGTACATGATCAGCCATCTCAATTCCTTCAGATATGTGTAATTATATGGTGAATTTATTGAAACTCCATTCCAACACTTTGAAGTGGTCCCGCAACATGTGGCAGTAACCAAGGTTGTTCCCAAGATCACAAGGCCTCCACTCCGGATGTCATCTCTAAAGGATGCCAAAGCAATGGTAGAAGAAGGTGGATGCACTATCTGGGGACAACTCCCATATGTCCCATATAAGTCTAACAAGTTTGGCATGGGTTTCACTTCAGGTGCCCAAAAGGTTGTGCGCCGCACTCGTGCCGGAGGACCACCCCTGAAGATCAGCAACCGCGAGGTCAACACCGTAGAAGATGATGAAGATAGTTGTGACTTGGAGGACTGGATATTCCCAACTGTCAGTGGAGGGCTCAGCAACTGGAAGGCTAGAGATTTTGTCCCTATCACATTTATCCCACAGTAATTTGTCTTTACATTTTGTTGGATCTATAATATTAAAACAATTCACACTCTTAAAACCTTGTGTCTTACCCGAGGCACAATGGTCCATTTGTAAGGGTTATTATCTCATTTTCATATGACATCAATGAATCATGGACGTTTTCACATACAAACTTTTATGCTCATTGTTTTTCTTTTTACATTTTTATTTCTTTCAAGGATAGCTATACCCTTACACACACTCACACTCACAATGCAGGTATACATCCATTCGGGATCCCATGGGTAACGATACTGCTATGGCCTTTTGTGACTCTGAGAATCTAATCTACCAAGCCGAAGACGAAGGTGAGGAAGATTATGAAGTACCAGGGGAACTTGCTAGACTACTACAATAAGAAGAGAGAACCATTCAGCCTCACGAGGAACCTGTGGATACAATCAACCTAGGTACCGAAGAAGACAAAAAAGAGGTCAAGGTGGGTGCCAATCTGGAACCAAGTGTCAAGGAGCATCTGATTCAGCTGCTACACGAGTATGTTGAGGTCTTTGCCTGGTCATATGAAGACATTCCAGGACTTGATGCAGATATTGTGGTACACCGTCTGCCTACAAGAGAGGATTGTTCGCTAGTAAAGCAAAAGGTTCGCCGCATGAGGCCTGATATGTCAGAAAAGATTAAAGTAGAAGTCATGAAGCAATTCAACGCTGGATTCTTGACTGTCACCGCTTATCCCCAATGGGTTGCCAATGTTGTTCCCGTGCCCAAAAAAGACGACAAAGTGTGAATGTGTGTGGACTACAGATATTTGAATAGGGCAAGCCCTAAGGACAATTTTTCGCTCCCCCACATTGATATTCTAGTTGACAATACGACACAACACAAAGTGTTTTCTTTCATGGACGGTTTCTCAGGCTACAACCAAATCAAAATGGCACCTGAGGACATGGAGAAAACAACATTTGTCACACAGTGGGGTACTTTCTGTTATAAAGTAATGCCATTTGGACTGAAGAATGCTGGGGCAACCTATCAACGTGCCATGATAGCTTTATTTCATGACATGATACATCACGAAATAGAGGTCTATATGGACAACATGATAGACATATCTCAAACAGAAGAAAAGCATCTTGATCACTTACAAAAACTGTTTGAGAGACTGAAGAAGTACAAGCTGAGGTTGAATCCAAACAAATGCACATTTGGGGTACGGTCCGGTAAACTCATAGGCTTTGTCGTTAGCAACAAAGGTATCGAGATCGATCCTGCCAAAGTTAAAGCAATACAAGAGATGACTGCTCCTCGTACTGAGAAGGAAGTCAGAGGATTCTTGGGGCGTTTGAACTACATTGCCAGATTCATCTCTCATCTGACAGCTACTTATGAACCAATCTTCAAACTGTTAAAGAAAGATCAAGTAGACAAATGGAATGACGAGTGCCAAGTTGCTTTTGACAAAATCAAAGAATACTTATAAGAGCCTCCTGTGTTTATGCCACCAGTCGAGGGAAGACCATTGATCATGTATCTTCCTGTTTTAGAAAACTCAATGGGGTGTGTATTGGGGCAGCATGACGAGTCTGGCCGAAAAGAGCATGCTATTTACTACCTGAGCAAAAAGTTTACCGACTGTGAAACCAGATATTCACTGCTCGACAAAACTTGCTATGCTCTAGCATGGGTTGCTCGCCGGCTAAGACAGTATATGCTGACTCATACTACTTTGTTGATATCTAAAATGGATCCGATAAAATATATCTTCGAGAAGCCTGCTCTTTTTGGGAGAATAGCGAGATGGAAGATGATCCTGACGGAATATGACATACAATATACTACCCAGAAAGCTATAAAGGGAAGTGTACTAGCTGATCACCTTGGTCACCAAGCTGTGGAAGACTACCAACCCATAAAGTTTGAATTCCCAGATGAAGACATCATGATGGTAAATAACTGTGAAGAATTCAGGCCATATGACGGACCTGAACAAGGATCCCGATGGACCCTGTTCTTTGATGGGGAATCCAATGCACTTGGCAATGGTATCAGTGGTATACTCATATCTCCGGAAGGGTGTCATACTCCCTTTACCGCAAGACTCTGCTTCAATTGTACAAACAACATGGCCGAATATGAAGCATGCATCTTTGGTCTCAGAGCTGCCATAGACTTAGGGATCAAATCCTTAAATGTATTTGGAGACTCGGCTTTGGTTATCAGCCAGATCAAAGGGGAATGGGACACCAAACACCCAAACCTTATCTCTTACAAAGAACGTGTTTTGATGTTGCTACCACATTTTGAGAAGATTACCTTCGAGCATTTCCCACGAGAAGAAAATCAGCTAGCAGACGCTCTAGCCACAATGTCATCTATGTTTAAACTTAATTGGGATAACGAGGCTCCCCAGATCACCATCGAACAAATGGAGTAACCAGCGCACTGTCACGAGATTAATACTAAAGAAGTAGTGGACCGGCCTTGGTTTCACGAAGTCAAGAAGTATCTCGAGGCTCAAGAATATCCAGAAGGAGCTTCAATCAATGATAAGAAGTTCTTAAGGAGATTCTCTGCTAAATATTTCCTTAGTAACAAAATTCTTTACAAACGCAACCATGACTCTGTGTTACTTCGATGCGTAGACAAGGTTGAATCAGAAAGGATCATGACTGAGTTACATGAAGGAACTTTTGGCACCCGTTCCAGTGGGCATACGATGGCAAAGAAAATACTACGAGCAGGCTATTACTGGTCTACCATGGAAGCAGATTGCTATCAACACTCTCGAACCTGCCATAAGTGTCAGATTTATGTTGACAAGGTGCACGTACCTCCGGTTCCTCTGAATGTCTTGACGGCTCCTTGGTCCTTTTCTATGTGGGGGATTGATATGGTTGGGGAAATCAACCCAACAGCTACCAATGGACACCACTTCATCCTAGTCGCCATTGACTATTTTACAAAGTGGGTGGAGGCAGCTTCCTTTGCTTACGTTACCAAGAATTTTGTTGCTCATTTCATCAAGCAAAATCTCATTTGCCAGTATGATATCCCGGAAAGGATCATCACTGACAATGGTACAAATCTCAACAACACTACAATCACCGCCTTGTGCGAGCAATTCAAGATTCAGCATCACAATTCTTCCCCTTACCGGCCGAAGATGAATGGTGTTGTTGAAGCCGTAAATAAGAACATTAAAAAGATCATACAGAAAATGACAGTCACATACAAAGACTGGCATGAGATGCTACCATTTGCTCTCCATGGATATCGTACTACAACTCGCACATCGACTGGGGCAACACCTTATTCTTTGGTATACGGCATGGAAGCCGTCTTGCCTATTGAGGTTCAGATCCCCTCTCTAAGAATTATGAAGGATACAGGTCTGAACGAAGACGATTGGATCCAGGCTCGACTTGATCAACTGAAATTGATTGATGAGAAGACTTACTGCTGTTTGCCATGGTCAAATGTATCAAAAACAGATGATAAAGGCTTTCAACAAGAAGGTCAGACGCCAAGTGTATCAAATTGGGGATCTAGTGATCAAACGCATCATACTGCCACAAGGTGATCCCAAAGGAAAATGGACTCCTACATATGAAGGACCATTTGTAATCAAAAACATTTTCTCTGGTGGGGAAATGATCTTGACCACCATGGATGGTGACGACCTGCCGCATCCTGCGAACGCAGACATAGTCAAAATATACTACGCATAAGCGACCCGCTAGGTTGACATACCTAGGAAAAACAAGGGCATCCCGGTGAACCAAAAGGGTTTGGGCAAAAATTAGGGATAAAATAAAAAATCTGTACACCCGGCAAGTTGAAAACCCGAAAGGGCGACTTGGGAAAAAAGGGTTTCCTGGTGGAATGAAAACCCGAAATAGAGGTCCAGGAAAAAGTTAGGGAATTAAAGCGTATGATTATGTCCCGTTGGATCACCTTACAGATAACCTTCAAACTCAGAGGTTCTGATCAATTCAATCATCTTCGGACGAGGCAACAAATAGACAAAATGCTCAGAGATACAAAGGCTATAGCAAAATGGGAACCCCATGGGATTATCACACATAGCTATCTTTTATTTGTATTAAAATTTTCATTTTTTACGACGGAGTTCTCCTACTAGAATGTTCGTCTCACTGTACAAAAATACTTATTCAAAGTAAATACAAAGATATTCCTTTGAAAGTGCAAAACTATCTATTTTTCTTTACTCTTGTGTTTTGTTTACAAAAACGTCCAATGATTCATTGTTGAACATATGCATTTGAACATAATTACTGTTTACAAATAAACAAAATAAAAGATAATTACTAATGGCTTTAAGAGGTAGGGAAATATCTCTAAGCTATTTCCATAAATCCCCCATAATTTGTAGTTTAATCCCCAACGGAACAGTGCTTCCAGTTATCGATCCCAGTAGAAATCGTCAATTTTCTCAGGATTTCCCAATAGGATTTTACAAGCAGTATACAACATTTCCTTTACAACAGAGTTTATTTCTCTAAGCATAAATTCATCAACACTTCAAGACATGAAGACCTACATATCCTCAGAAGCAGTCAGGGATTTATTTTCCCCAATCCAACAGCAGTGCAACAAACTAGCTCACATACGCATACATTGCATCCATATATCATAAACATTGATAACGTGAATGCATTATACCATGCATTTCATACAACATAACATTGCATATTAGCTAATATTTTGTCTTTTTCAGGATAAGATTAATCAGACAGCTACCATTAACAATGTTCAAAGCTTTCAGATACAGTTCAGATACGCTCCAGATACGGATGCCATTCTGATACTCATTCAGATTCAAGCTTTCAGATACAGTTCAGATATGTTTGGGACACGGATGCCATTATGTTACTCATTCAGATTCAAGCTTTCAGATACAGTTCAGATACACTCCAGACACGAATGCCATTCTGATACTCATTCAGATTCAACTCTCAGATACAGTTCAGATACGCTCCAGACACGGATGCCATTCTGATACTCATTCAGATTCAACTTCTCAGATACAGTTCAGATACGCTCTAGACACGGATGCCATTCTAATACTTATTCAAATTCAATTTCTCAGATACAGTTCAGATACGCTCCAGACACGGATGCCATTCTGATACTCATTCAGATTCAACTCTCAGATATAGTTCAGATACGCTCCAGACACGGATGCCATTCTGATACTCATTCAGATTCAACTCTCAGATACAGTTTAGATACGCTCCAGACACAGATTCCATTATGATACTCATTCAGATTCAAGCTTTCAGATACAGTTCAAATATGCTCCAAACACGGATGCCATTCTAATACTCATTCAGATTCAACTTCTCAGATACAGTTCAGATACGCTCCAGACACGGATGCCATTTTGATACTCATTCAGATTCAACTCTCAGATAAAGTTCAGATACGCTCCAAACACGAATTCCATTTTGATACTCATTCAGATTCAACTCTCAGATATAGTTCAGATACGCTCCAGACACAGATGCCATTCTGCACTCATTCAAAACTAGCTTTCAGATACAGTTCAGATACGCTCCAGACACGAATGCCATTATGATAATCATTCAAAATCATCTCCCAGATGCAGTTCAGATACGCTCCAGACACGGACGCCATTCTGATACTCATTCTTTCAGCTTACAAATTACAACACAAATAATCACTTTTGGATGGCATCTTTAAGCCCATCTCCTACAACTTTCTATCACCTCCCCAAATGGCATATTTAAGCCCATTCCCTCAACCATCACATCACCAAGTGCAAATTTCTGGGCACTCTAGTGTCCAATCATCTTCTACCTTCGAGTCACGACTGACAAAACATGCCAATCTAACTCTTCAGGCTTAAGAAGATTGAACAAGGACAGTTGTTGTACCCCATAATTTACCCTCTCACTTATCAATAATTTGCTCACAAGATCTCCTTGAGTTCAAGACTGCACTAGGGTTTGATCAGCTTAAGACACCTCCTTATGCATTGATGACCAAAATTAGGGTTTGAGTTTGCACAAGGATTTTTGAGCTTCTAATTCCCCATATGACTTTCATGGATCATTATAGACCCCCAAGACTACAAATGTCAAGTTTCAAGCCTTAGATTATATTTTTGCTCAGTCAATTGAATAGTTGACCTAAAAATCAACTATATTGGGGGAAAAGTCAACTATGGCCAATTTACAGTCAAACTTCATAATTTTTTATCCACATCAACATTTTAAACCCGTATGTATCATTTGATTAAGTTTGGACCATAATTCCTCAAGAAATTTGATCAAATCTCCAAAAAGGGCAAAATGGTCAAAATTAGGGTTTTGACTAGGAAAGGGCAGTTTCTGATTTTTGACCTAGCAAATGGTCAATTGGTTTAAGGCATGATCTCAAGGGTCCTATTGCATCATTTTGACCTAATGACATGATTCAAAACATTGCAAATCCATTGGATTGACAGATGAATTTTGCAGTCAACTGATCAAAAGTCAATTGTATACTGAAAAGTCAAACTTTGACTTTTTGGTCAAATTTAAGCACCAAAGATCACAATTCATCAAAACATGTCAAAATAGGAAACTTATTCATCAAGAAATAAAGAAATCAAGATTTCATTTTGAAAAGTCAAAATTTCTAAACTTAGAAATTTTTCAAAGTGTAAAAAATTTCTTATTTTTTCATAACTTTGAGCATTTTTTTCATTATGATGCAAGATGATTCAAAGGAAACTTCCAACATGAAAGGTTTATATCTCCATGAATCTACAAATTTGCTTCACACAAATTCTCCTAAAAGTGCTTGGATCTCAAGTTATAATTTTATGAATACATGCTCATGAACTAAAAAAGACTTAGTGAAATTTTGCCCTAGTTAAGCAGATTTTTAATCTAACTTCATGGCAATTTTTCACATAGTTCAAAGGGGAATCTTCAAAATAAATTCAAAGATGAGTTGTAGAGAACATTTCAAGCTTTCCAAAATGTCCAAGAACTCCTTGAAATCATTATTTAGTAGGGATAATCGAAGAGATGAAGTTGGTGTTTTGTCACTTGAATTATAGGTCATTTTCATGATGAACACAAATACAATTTCAATGTTAGGCTGCATAATCTTTGCTCTGAAGGCCTATAACTTGTTTTTAACTCCATAATTAATGGATTACACAAACTTTTGAGCTATAATCCATGTGGTTTAAGCTTTATCCAACTCACATTGCCATTTTGGGAAGAAAGTTAACAATACCATTCTTATAAAGCAAGCTTTTTGCATAAAGTTCACATTGAGCCTCTAACTCTTTCCCTCTGATCACACTCCACTCACAAAGTCACAAGCAAGCTTGTTTAAAGAATAACCACTCTATCTTAGCAAGTACACAAGGCATTGAAACTTGTTTTCTCAAAAATCACATGTTATGCATAAACATGTAATTTCAAATTCTGATCAACTAGAGCATCTCAAACTTGTTGCTTATAAATAGAGTCACTATTTGTGAGCTAGGACACGAGCTTGAAGACCCTTAAACTCACTCAAATTCCCTCTAGCCATAAATTGTCTCAAAACACCATTGTTGTGTAAGTTCTGACTTTACATACCAAACTCCAAATCCCCTTGTGCGTTCTTTGGCCTTTCACTTCCAAAAGCTTCTAAACATCAAATACAAACCATCCAAAGTCCATTTGCTCAACTGTAACACCTACATCATCAAGTTCCATTTTCAAAAACAGGGGTCTGCAACTTGACTTCTCCAGAGCTCCTCAGCCACTTTCAGCTCAAGCTAATCATTGCATTAGCTTCCTAGGACCTCAAGAAAGCTAACCTGATCCTTGCAGCACTTTGAATCAAGCTCATTTGCATTTCACGATTTCCAGTTTTGAGGTATTTTTCTTGAACTTCTATCTCATTACTTAGACATTGTTAGGATTGAATTTGTGAGGATAAAATATAGACCTCATTGCCACGAAGCTGTACATATCCATAGTTTGCATTTACATGGCCTGAGCTTAGAGAATTTTAGAGTTGAAGTTTCTGAAATTTTTAGGGTTCAAATTAGGGCTAGATAAATTCTTATTTATCTTTGACTTTTAGCTTTAGTTATTTACATGGTTAGATTTGCGAGGAAGAATGTAACAACTTTCATTTTGTCATCTTCCATTTTTGTTGAGAAATGAAGAAGTTACAGGTACACCGGCTGGAGGTTGAAGATGAAGTCATCAGGACTTGATTTGCCTTACATATTTATTGTTTTGTTTATATGAACGGATGTATAGCAACCCCAGTGGTAAAGCGCGCGCCTGTTAACCTTTGGGACCTGGGTTCGAGCCCCAATGGTACCCTTTTCATTTTCCATATTTTTTCACTTTTCTGTTTGTTTTGTTTTTGCAGGCGCTGGACCCTTTGGGCCTGGCTTGTTTTTTTATTTTTGCTAACTAACTCCAGGCCTTGCTTCAGCACCCCCTGGCTCTTTGTTTTTATTATTTCATTTTTTTCTTTTATTTTCATTTCATATTTTATTTTTATTATTATTATAATTTATTTCATTATTATTATAAATAAAAAAAATCCCAAAAATAATTTATTTATTATTTAAGCAATAATATATTCATTTTATTTTCTTCATAAAAACAAAAGATAAAAACATTTTTTAACAATTAATTTCTTTTCTTAATTAAATAATATTTATATAATTAGATTTAATTACTATATTATCCTCTTGTAAATTAAAATTAATTTAGAACTTAGGTTTATTTTAATTAGTTTTATATTATTTTTAGTTTAAAACCCTTTCTTAAAAAAACCTAAAAAATCTTTTCTTAATTAATTTATTTTCTTAATTAGTTTAAGTCAATTTAATTTTGATTAATTATTTTTCTCTAATTATGTTTAGGTTAAAACCCCTTTCATAAAAAATCCAAACAAAAATCATGTTTCTTTCCATTTGCATTTGTACTTTATATTTATTCATTTCCTTGTACATTGATATCAATTCAATATGGTTGTAATAGATTAATTAGGCTTACATTCTTGCAATCCCAAATTGTAATTTGTACATCCCCCTCCCAAATGTTGTAATAGCGTAGTAACTTTAAAATTCTGCAATTTATCGCTTTCATATATACATGTTAGTAAATTAGGGTTTGTATGGAAAGACTAAAACCAACAAATAGAAAACCCTAATTAAGACAAATCAAAGCATGAAAACAATACATTTGCACACAGACACCCCTAGGGTTACTCCACTTGGTTGCATTACAAAAATGGCCATATTACGCATGTGAGGTATCTTAGCAAAAACAAGCAAATACAAGATCATAGCCCCTCGATGGCGCTATCTAAATTGCCTTACAAATGATCTTAGGCCCTAAAAAATAATGTTAAGATACCTTGCAACATTTCTAATCATGGTTATATGATGACCCACGTCCGTCCCGTTTACATCCAAAGATAGGGTTGTTTACCAAATCAATGGTAAGACAACAATGTCAAAGGAAAAGAAAATGAACAAGAAAGACATTTGAGTAGGTAGATTACTCCTAATTACTTGCTCCATTTCAAAAAAATCATCCTTTCTATTTTCAAAACAATCACATACACTTCCAAACATCTTGCAAAATTGAAAACATTTTCAAAATATCAAACATCTTTGTATACATTCTTACAAACAAGAATCATTATAAAGATTGCCTAAACAATGGCCTCTTTACAAAATACTTTCAAAAACCACACAAAGCATAATTTCAAGCAAAAGCTAGTGATCTAGCAAGTAACTAAGAGCCCATAGAAAACCATGGATGAAAAGGATACTAATACCTTCCCTTTTCATAATCTACCCCCCGAACTCAAGAAACAATCTCAAAGGTCTTTCCTGTGCTTTTTCACCTTTCCTTTTGGATAAAAGAAAAGTCGGTGGTGACTCTTGCTAACCGCAACATTTGCGATCAAACGCAAAACCCTCAAGTCAGTTCTCCCACCGTATCACACTTACCACCATGGACGGTGAATATTTTTCGCACCCTGTGAACTCGGACATAGTAAAAAAATACTACACGTGAAAGTGGCCCACTAGGTTGACTGGCCTAGGAAAAAGTAAGGGAATCCCGGCGAACCAAAAGGGTTCGGGCAAAAATTAGGAATATATATGAACATTTCTACACCCGACAAGTCAAAAACCTGAAAAGAAGGCTTGGGCAAAAAAGGGTATCCCGGTGGACTAAAAACCCAGAAGGGTGGTTCAGGAAACAGTTAGGGATTGAAGCGTACGACTATGTCCCTTTGGATCACCTACTTACAACAAGCTTTATTACCAACGTTGAATTTGAATGGTATGGATCAATTCACTCAACTTCTTCCGACAGCGAGGAATGAGATGTTCGAATACATAGGGACAATAGCAGAGTTGGAACTTGATGGGATCATTTCCACCTAGTTGTTTTTCTCTGTTTTACTTTGTACTCTTTCATTTTACGATGATTTCCTCTTACTAGAATTTTTGTCTCCTTGTACAAAATGCCTATTTGTAGGCAAACTGTAACACGGTGGGAAAACCGACTAGGGTGTTTTACGTTTGATCGCATTTGTTGCGGATAGCAAGAGTCGCCACCGAATTTTCTTTTATCCAATAAGGAAAGGTTGAAAAGAACAGGAAAGACCTTTCGAGATTATTTATTGAGTTCGGGGGGTAGGTTATGAAAAGGGAAGGTATTAGCACCCTTTTTATCTGTAGTTATCTACGGTTTCTTAGTTGCTTGCTAGATCACTTGATTTTGTTTGAAAATGTGCTTGTGGTATGGTTTTTGAAAATATTTTAAAAAACGTCTTTGTAATGGTTCTCGTTTCTATAAGAACGCGTACAAAGTGTTGGTTTTGAAAATAGTTCAAAGAGGTGTTTGTGGAATGTGTTTTTGAAAGTGATTTTAAAAAGTGTCTTTGTAATGGTTCTCGTTTCTATAAGAAGGCGTACAAAAATCTTTGTCTTTTGAAAATGTTTCAAATGAAAGTGTTAGTGTATAAAATGTTTTTCTTATGAGCAAGCAAGCAACTAGGAGTGTCCTACCTACTCAAAAGGTCTTAATGTTCTTTTCTTCCTCCTTTAGATGTTGCTATCTTACCATTATTTTGGCAAGAAGCCCCACCATTGGATGTGAAGGGACGGGCGTGGGTTAATTGTATAGTCATAGAAGGCAACTTATGAGACGTTTTAGCAATTTTCGTTTAAGGACTAGATCGTTTACCGAAGGCAACATCGAGGGACATCGAGGGACTACGATCTTTTACCGAGGGTCTTTACTAAAACGCCCATATTCGAGGGACATGACTATTTTCCGAGGTAACAAAGTGAGATTACCCTAGAGGTGCATGTGTGAATGGTGTGTTTGATTGCATGCATTTAGTCTTTGATTAGGGTGGTCTACTTGTTGGTTTTATCTTTCCATACACCCTAATTACTAACATTTATGAAAGCAATAAAAATGCGGAAAATAAAGGTCATGCATTATTACATGCTTTTTGAGGGATGGGGTATACAAGTGTACAAGTTGGGGTTGCAAAAAATAAAAGTCCTAATTATTACAACCAAATTGAATGAAAATAAAAGCAAAATGTCAAAAGAAAATCAAAGTTTATGTTGTCTGGTCTGGCACGGGCCGTGTCCTATGACACGTGCACCTGTATCAGCTTCCTATAATGGTCCATGCATGTTTTTCCTTCTCTGTACCAGCTAAGTCGACACGGGCCGTGTCCTGTGACACGGGCACCCGTGTCAGCCCCTGGCCTGCATTTTTGTTAGCGTATAGTTCCAGTATGTCTGACACGGCTGTGTCCTGTGACACAGGAACCTGTGTCAGCCCCTAACCTGCATTTTTGTTATATTTTTTTCAAACAGATGAGCTAACACGGCTGTGTCGTGTGACACAGGCACCCGTATCAGCCCCTGTCTTGGCTCTTTTTTACTGAGTTTTCCTTTTTTTTTTTATTTATCTTTTACACATCTTTTGAACACAAACAGAAAATGATGTATGGAGAAAGATATTACAATTTGGAAAAAAAAGTATACCTCTTGAAGCGAAACATTGGAATACGTATGGATATCTCCAGATTCAAAATGATGAATGACCGAGCTCCTCTTTAGAGCTACTCCAATCCTTGCTCTGTGTTACAAAGTTCCAGGATCGCTCCAACCTAGTCAAAGGTGCAAAGTACTATTTTTTTTGTTTATGATTGGAAGGTGATGATAAAGGTGTTACAGAAATTGTTCTTATGTTAGAATAATCTCTATGTGATGTGTTGTACCCTAAAATTTGCCCTCCCATAATCTTCAAAGTTTTGCCAAGCATCACCTCAAATGGCTCAAGTCTACTCAAAGGCTACACAGTCAACCATCCTCCTAAGCCAGTCAAACTAGGGTTTTGGTTCTTGCAAGGAAGTTGAAATTCTCAAGGGCTCAATCAAGTCTCCTATGCCCATAACACAATTTCAAAACCCTACTTTCAAACATCGAAAACCTTTCAAAAGACAAAAACACCTTTGTATACATTCAAACAAGAATCATTACAAAGGTTGCCACAACAATGGCCTCTTTTCAAAACATTTTCCAAAATCACACACAAAGCACCATAATAAACATTTTGAAAACACAAATGAGCAAGTATCTAAGAGCCCATGGATAACCATGGATAGAAGGGGTGCTAACACCTTCCCTTTCTATAAATCTACCTCCCGAACCGAGAATTAATCTCAATAAGGAATTTTTTTGTGCTTTTGTCCTTTCCATATTGGAGAAAATAATAGACGGTGGTGACTCTTGCTTCCGCGACATTTCGCGAACCAGCGTTAAATAGTCAGTTCCAGATCCACCGATCACAGAACTGGCGACTCTGCTGGGGATAATCTTTTAAAGTGAGGTGTACCTTAGGACTAAGATCACTGTGTTTTCAATTGTTTGACTTGTTTGCTTTAAATTGTGGGTCTGTCTTGGGAGTTCTATAGATCCTAACCCGGATCTGGGGGATACCTTCTTAGAAAGTAGCAACAAGGCTCTGAGGGAACTGCGCGGGGTATACCGACATGGTTGAAACAGTCTGCTACGTTGATGTGGCACTTTGGTGTGTACCGGTAACCCTTGAGTTCAGTCAAGGAGAGTACGGGGCCTCCATGTGGTGTCGTGAAGCATCAACTGACCTTAGGAACCTTAATTGAACTATCTTGGCCTCTTTAGGGTAGTGAGATAACTGACTTTGGTGCAGTCTGAGGTTGGTTGATACTCGATACTACACTCAATTGAGGGTTGCTTTCCTGGAATATTTCGGTCGCCAGTTCAGTGGCTAAATCGAAACGATGAACAATGAAAGCAATCCAGTGATATTGGGACCCTTAGAACCCGGTTACTTCTAATAGGACAGGTTTAACCCACCAACTTCAAGAGGGTAATACCCAGACCCCATGCAGGCCTAAACTTTAAGGGTTGTGGTGTGATTTGTGTGCCTTATCATGTTTGCCTTTATAAATATTTGTGGTGTGTTTAATCATAGCATCATGACATCATACAGCATTATATGCATTGACTAACCATTTCAGGGGTTCGAATCTTCATCTTTGTTCTTGTTTTGTAGGACATGGAAACTGTTCGCAGAAAGACAATTCAGATCAGCCTTGTAAGGATCCCTCCTCAGCTTAAGGAGCTTATATCCAGGATTCCCGAGAGCTCTTCATTCAGTGAGAGACATGGAAGACTCATCAGCTTGGTCAACACCAACATTGAGGAAGACATGATAAATGTCCTGTTCCAGTTCTTTGACCCTCTGCATCATTGTTTCACTTTCATGGATTATCAACTGGTGCCTACATTGGAAGAGTTCTCCCGGCTTCTGAAGATCCCTATCCTTGATCAACTACCCTACAACGGTACGGAAAAGGAACCCAAACTTGAAGAGATTGCTAAGGCCTTACACCTACAACCATCTGACCTCAAGGGACATTGGGAAGCTAGAAGTGGTATCAAAGGGTTCTTAGCCAGGTTTCTGTTTGAAAAGGCCCAAGAATGTTGGAACTCCCTTGACCTACAAGCTTTTGAAGAAGTTGTGGCCCTCCTTGTCTATGGTCTGGTGTTGTTCCCTAATCCAGATCAGCTTATAGATATCAGTGCTGTCCAGATCTTCATGTCCAGAAATCCTATACCTACGTTTCTTGGGGACATCCTTCACTCATGTTACACTCGAACCATGAGAAAAAGAGGTGTTCTTATGTGCTGCACTCCTCTCCTGGGAAGGTGGTTTATTTCGCACCTTCCACAATCAGTTTTGAAGAATGAGCGGGGTTTGAGATGGTCACAACGATTGATGACTCTTACACATGCTGATATACATTGGTGTTCTCGGTCCAGAGAGGATGTCACTATCATTGATCGTTGCGGGGAGTACCCTAATGTTCCTTTACTTGGAATCAGAGGAGGTATTACTTACAACCCGTGCCTGGCTTGGAGACAGTTTGGTTATGCTCGGAGGGACGACCCTCATGACATGTTAATCCCTGACATAGTTTTTGACTTCGACAATGATGCACAAGGACTTCGCCAGAGATTTATCAGAGTTTGAAGGATTCCCAGTAAGATAGACAGCAAGACACTGGGGCACAGGAACTCCATCCCGTTGGAACCTTATCTCAAGTGGGTACGCGCCCGCTCCCAGAAGTTAGAGATGCCTTATCCTCATGTTCTCCCTGTGATCAAAGAGCCAGTATTGGAAGGAGAGGTGTCCTACACCATTCAACATCCTGACATGCCCACATCCTGGGAAGAGATGCAGAAGAGCTGGATCCAGCTTAAGGAAGAACGGAATTCTCTTGAGACCAGTCTACATGCTAGTGAAAAGAAGGTCCTGGAGCTCACCCGCCTACTGCACGAGGAAAGGAATCTCAACACCTACATTGCTCCGAAGAGGATGCGTAGTGTCTTCTGGGACTGATTTGCTTTTGTAATATTTTGCCCATGAGGCTTTGATGTACCAAACAATTATTCCTTTAATGATAACGTGTGTTCCTTTTTGTCTACAACAAATTTGAATTTTCTAACCCTTGAATGCATTGCATAAACACATATCATTCATCATGTGCATCACATGTACTCTTCTTTCCAGGTTGCTTACTGTTCTTCGCTGTTTATTTCAGCATCATGAACCCTGAATCATCTACCGAGCTGTCTATCAAGGCCCTTCAGGCGCAGAACGCACAATTTCAGGAGCTGATCATGGGTTTGGCTCAGGGACAACAAGAGCTGAAGGCTATGCTCCTAAAGAAGAATAAGAAGAAGAAGAGGACTGTGCTATTCAACACTGGGCGCAGGCTCGAGAACACTTTGCAAAATGAAGCTAAGAGGACTACTCCATCTGTGGGGGAAGGTAGTCACCAAGGGAGAGAGGTCCCTAGTCCTGTGGTCTCTGACACTGAGACAGACTTCAATGACAAACAGTACCCTCCTGCTGAGGACCGGTACAAACAACTGGAGGACAGATTAAATGCTATGGAGATTCAGCGTGTGCCTGGACTGGATTTCGGAGACTTAGGGTTATCTTCTGGGGTGGTAATTCCACACAAGTTCAAGGCTCCTGCCTTTGTGAAGTATGATGGGGCTTCCTGTCCCAAGATGCACCTCCGTTCTTATGTAAGGAAGATCCAGCCTTACACAGCAGACAAGAACTTATGGATCCACTTCTTCCAGGAGAGTCTTTCAGGGACTCACCTCGAATGGTTCTATCAGCTGGATGGGACCAACATTCGTAACTGGGAGGATCTGGCCACTGCTTTTTACAAGCAGTATCAATATAATTCCGACCTCGCTCCTACGCGTACCCAACTCCAGGGTATGTCGCTAGGATCGGGTGAAGGTTTTAAGGAGTACGCACAGAAATGGAGAGATCTGGCTGGCAGGGTGCAGCCACCATTGACGGACCGGGAGCTGGTGGATATGTTCTTGGGGACCCTATCTGGCCCATTTTTCAATCATCTCATTGGTAATTCCTCTGCTGGGTTTACTGATCTGATCCTGACTGGTGAGAGGATCGAGGCTGGTATAAAATCGGGGAAGATACAGAAGGTTGCCTCCTCAAGTACTGAAAAGAAGCCCTTCAAGAAAGAGGCAAGTGCTGTATATGGTCCAAGAAGGCAGGACAAACCGAAACGCCACCAAGCTATCAACGCGGTGGTAATTTCTAAGCCTGCTGCTGCTCCTCAGCAATACAACCAACCCAGAGCTGAGAGGCCTAAAAGGCAGTATACTCGGCTCAGCATGACTCTCTCTCAGATCCTGCCGCAACTGCTGTCAACTAGCCTGGTAACTATTAAAGAGGCTCCAAAGATGGTAAACACAGCATCTCCGAAATACAACCCCAACGCCCGTTGCGCTTATCACTCTCATAGCCCGGGACATAACACAGATGATTGTTGGGCTCTAAGGAATAAGGTTCAAGACCTTATTGATGCTAAAGAGGTTCAGTTTGAGGCGCCCGAGAAGCCTAATGTGGTGACTGCTCCCATGCCTAACCATGGAGTAAATGCTATTGGGGATGAAGACGAAGTGGAAGAATCTGAGTTTGACAGCTGGATTTACCTGGCAACCAACGGTGGACCTAGCAACTGGACTACCAAGGACTCCTTACCTGTTACTTTTGTCACCCAGTAATGAACTTCTTTATTTTGGATTTGTAATAAACAATAATTTGAACTTTATGGCCCGGTGTCTTACCCGGGGCACCGTGGTTTTATTTGTGAGGGCTTTTGTTTGTCACCTTCATATATCATGAATAAAAGCATTGGACGTTTTTCACATTTCAAATCTTGCACTCCCTTTCTTTCTTTATATATATTGCAAAGCAGCTGTATTTACACACACTCACTCATACAGGTTTCAATCCACTCTGGATCTCACTGGTAACGACTCTGCCACTGCCAGTTATGACTTCGAAAATCTGATCAACTTAGCCGAAGACGAAGGTGAAGATGATTGCGAAGTGCCTGGTGAGCTTGCAAGACTGTTACTCCAGGAAGAGAGGGCAATTCAACCACACGAAGAGCCAGTGGAAACGATAAATCTGGGTACTGAGACAGATAGAAAGGAAGTCAAGATTGGTGCCAACCTAGAGCTCAGCATGAAGCAACGGTTAACTCAGATGTTACATGATTATATGGAGATCTTTGCCTGGTCCTACGAAGACATGCCTGGGTTGGACACCGACATTGTGGTCCATCATTTGCCTACCAAGGAAGACTGCCCTCCGGTTAAGCAAAAGGTCCGCCGTATGCGTCCAGAGATGTCTGAGAAGATCAAAGCGGAGGTTATGAAGCAATTCGATGCCGGATTTCTTGCAGTAACTTCTTACCCCCAGTGGGTTGCTAACGTAGTTCTAGTGCCAAAGAAAGATGGTAAGGTCAGAATGTGTGTCGACTACAGAGATCTGAACAGGGCCAGCCCCAAAGATGACTTCCCCCTACCTCACATTGATGTCCTGGTTGATAATACTGCTCAGCATAAGGTGTTCTCTTTCATGGATGGTTTTTTAGGGTATAATCAGATCAAGATGGCTCCTGAAGACATGGAAAAGACTACCTTTGTTACTCAGTGGGGCACCTTCTGCTATAAGGTCATGCCATTCGGGTTGAAAAATGTTGGGGCAACCTACCAACGTGCCATGGTTACTTTATTTCATGACATGATCCATCATGAGATAGAAGTGTATGTTGACGACATGATTGCAAGGTCCCAAAATGAGGAGGAACACCTTGATCATCTGCAGAAACTGTTTGACCGTTTGAAACTGTACAAGCTGAGGTTGAACCCGAACAAGTGCACCTTCGGGGTAAGATCTGGAAAGTTGCTAGGCTTCGTTGTAAGTGATAAGGGCATTCAAGTGGACCCTGCCAAGGTTAAAGCCATTCAAGAGATGCCAGTTCCTAAGACAGAGAAAGAGGTCAGAGGCTTTCTAGGACGCTTGAATTACATTGCTCGATTCATCTCGCACCTAACTGCTACCTATGAACCAATCTTCAAGTTGCTGAAGAAAGATCAGGTAGTACGTTTGAATGATGAATGTCAGGCCGCCTTTGACAGAATCAAAGAGTATCTCCAAGAACCACCCATTCTTATGCCACCGGTTGAAGGGAGACCTCTGATATTATACCTGACAGTACTTGACAACTCAATGGGGTGTGTGCTGGGGAAGCATGACGAGTCTGGCCGAAAAGAGCATGCCATTTATTACCTTAGCAAAAAGTTTACCGACTGTGAGACCCGATACTCACTGCTTGAGAAAACTTGTTGCGCTTTGGTATGGGCTGCTCGCCGGCTGAGATAGTATATGCTGACTCACACTACCTTGTTGATTTCAAAGATGGATCCTATAAAGTATATATTTGAAAAGCCTGCTCTGTCTGGGAGAATAGCAAGATGGCAAATGATCTTGACAGAATACGATATCCAGTACACGACTCAGAAAGCTATCAAGGGGAGTGTATTGGCAGACCACTTGGCACATCAAGCAGTAGATGACTACCAGTCAATGAACTTCGAATTTCCAGACGAAAGCATCATGATTGTGACTGATTGTGAAGTACCTGGACCGGATGAAGGACCCGAGGAAGGATCCCGATGGTCTACGCACTTTGACGGAGCATCCAACGCTTTGGGTAACGGCATCGGCGCTGTGATCATATCCCCTCAAGGCACTCATACTCCACTCGCTGCCCGGCTATGTTTCAATTGCACCAACAACATGGCAGAGTATGAGGCATGCATCATGGGTCTCCAAGCGGCGATTGACTTAAGGATCAAGTTTCTGAGTGTCTTCGGGGATTCCTCTCTCGTGATCAATCAGATCAAAGGGGAGTGGGATACGAAACATCCGAATCTTATTCCTTACAGAGAATGTGTGTTGACATTGATCCCCCACTTCACAGAGATAACCTTTGAATACTTTCCGAGAGAGGAGAATCAGCTGGCGGACGCGTTAGCTACGATGTCTTCCATGTTCAAAGTCAAATGGGACAATGAGGCTCCCCGGGTCATCATCTGGAAACTGGACGAACCGGCATACTGTTGTGATCTCGAGGCTGAGGTAGTGACTGAGACACCTTGGTACCATGAGGTGAAGAGATACTTGGAAGCTCAGGAATACCCTGAAGGTGCATCTGTCAACGACAAGAAGTTTCTAAGAAGGTTCGCTGCAAAGTTCTTCCTCAGCAATGGCATTCTGTACAAACGAAACCATGATTCGACCTTACTGCGTTGTGTGGATAAGACTGAGGCAGAAAGGATTATGGCGGAGTTGCATGAAGGTACCTTCGGAACACATTCCAGTGGACACACTATGGCGAAGAAAATCCTTCGGGCAGGGTATTTCTGGTCCACAATGGAAGCCGGTTGTTACCAGCATTCTCGGACATGTCACAAGTGCCAGATATATGCAGATAAGGTGCACGTTCCTCCAGTTCCTCTGAATGTCTTGACAGCACCTTGGCCTTTTGCAATGTGGGGCATAGATATGATCGGCGAGATTAAACCTACGGCATCCAACGGGCATCGTTTCATCCTGGTGGCAATTGATTACTTCACGAAGTGGGTTGAAGCAGCTTCCTACGCCACGGTAACCAAGAACGTTGTGGCACGGTTCATTCGGCATAACTTGATCTGTCGATACGGCGTCCCTGAAAGAATCATTACAGATAACGGTACCAATCTTAATAATAAGATGATCACTGAGCTCTGCGAGCAATTTAAGATACAGCACCACAACTCTTCTCCTTACCGGCCGAAGATGAATGGGGCTGTAGAAGCAGCGAATAAGAATATCAAGAAAATTGTGCAGAAGATGACAGTGACCTATAAATATTGGCACGAGATGCTACCGTTTGCTCTACATGGGTATCGTACCTCAGCAAGGACGTCAACCGGGGCAACTCCTTTTTCTTTGGTCTACGGCATGGAGGCAGTCTTGCCGATCGAAGTACAGATACCCTCTCTCCGGATAATGAAGGATGCAGATCTGAGCGAAGATGATTGGATCCAGACACGACTAGATCAGCTAAACTTAATCGAAGAAAAGAGACTTACTGCTATATGTCATGGTCAAACGTATCAAAAACGGATGATCAGGGCATTTAACAAGAAAGTCAGACCACAAGAGTATCAAGTTGGGGATCTGGTAATCAAACGCATCATCCTTCCTCAGAGTGATCCCAGGGGCAAATGGACCCCTACGTACGAAGGGCCATTTGTGGTTAAACATGTGTTCTCAGGAGGAGCCATGATCCTAACTACCATGGATGGTGACGACCTTCCTCACCCCGCCACTGCAGACATAGTAAAAAGATACTACGCATGATAAAAGACCCGCTAGGTTGACATACCTAGGCAAAAATTAGGGCTTCCCGGCAAACCAAAAGGGTTCGGGCAAAATGAGGGATGAAATGAAAAAAAATCTGTACACCCGGCAAGTCGAAAACCTGAAAAGGCGGCTTGGGCAAAAATGGGTATCCCGGTGGACTGAAAACCCGAAAGGGCGATCCAGGCAAAAGTTAGGGATAAAGCGTAATACTATGTCTCATTGGATCACCCTACATCCAGAATCCGGTATCAACTATCAAGTTCAGACGGCATTGATCAATCAGCTTCATCTTCAGCTAGGTCATCAAGTGATGAGACGCTCGAAGATATAAAGGCGACAGCAGAGTTGGAACCCAGTGGGATTATTCTTTTCACATAGCTGTTTTGTTTTCCCTTTGTACAAATTTGTATAAACTCTTTTATTCGGCGGCGTTCTCTTACTAGGACGTCAGCCTCTTGTACATAAACGCCTATTTACAGGCAAATTCAAAAATCAATATAAATTCACTTTTCAGATCAATTGCGAAGAACGTCCAAGGTTCAATTTATGATATATGCATGTGACATTAATTGCTAACTCATAAATGTTTGCATACGAAACAAAGGATTAATTACAGGTAACATTAGGAATAGGGCCAATAATGTTTGTCTAAGCAATCTAATTGTTCTGTTCACCAAGGTACCAAGGTAAGTTCAGTTGAAGAACATAACCAAGATGTCTTAAGTCCCCAGAGAGTGAGCCAGCAAGTCAATGCACTCTCCCCAAGCAGAGTTATCCTGTCAGTCTTAAGGAAGTTGGATATCCTCCAGCAGATCTCAACATTCCCCAGCATAATCATACAGACATTCCTAACAAGCATCCCCGACAGTCTTGGTCTAAGATTGTTCCCCGGTGGTATACTAGACATTCAGTGGAGCCACTTCCCCGGTACATCCCAAAATTTCCCCAGGAGAGTCCAGTCCAGAAGTTTCCCCAAGAAAGTTCAATCCATCTCCCCAGCACGAAACTTATCCCCAGTAGATTCTGGAAGCTTATCCCTCGCAGAGCACGAACGCGTCCCCCGGCTTTATTCAAAGGTTATTTCCCTACCAGGATATAACTGGGTTATCCTCAGCCAAAAGCCACGGAAAGATCGTCCTCGGTGAAGTCTTCTTATCCCCAGCGGAGTCTATTAAAACTTCCAATATAACAACGGTATCCCCAGCGAAGTTACTACCAACATCTCAACAGAGTACCTCTCTTCCCACAGAGTATTGTTCCCCCAGCAAGATCGCTAGAATAATTTTCTCCCCACAGAGTAATCTCCAAGTTTATTCCCTAACGGAGTCATCTTCTCCTACTGGTATCCTTGCAGTCATCACTCCCCAATGGAAACAGAGAATGCTATTCACATCAGCCCAGGATTTGACTTCCCGGCATCCGTCAAGGATTTATTTTCCTAAGACGAAAACATACATTCATAAACAACACATCTTCATACATTATAGCATGCATATACGCATCATGAACATACAATCTCATTCATTCTGAGAACATCTCGCATGTCATACATCAGGACATCGCATACAAGTAACGTTTTGTCTTTTCAGGACAAAGGTCAATACAAAGATGATTACCATCAACAGTCGCAACTAAAGATCCGATTCCTGTATCTTTCCAGGGTGTATCTGTTGACGACTATACCAGACTCGATTCCTATATCTTGCCAGGGCACGTCTGAAGAGTTCGAAGATCTGATTCCTGTATCTTGCCAGGGTGTATCTGTTGATGACTACAGTACCAGACTCGATTCCTGTATCCTGCCAGGGCACGTCTGAAGAGTTCGAAGATCCGATTCCTGTATCTTGCCAGGGTGTATCTGTTGACGACTACAGTACCAGACTCGATTCCTGTATCCTGCCAGGGCATGTCTGAAGAGTTCGAAGATCCGATTCCTGTATCTTGCCAGGGTGTATCTGTTGACGACTACAGTACCAGACTCAATTCCTGTATCCTGCCAGGGCACGTCTGAAGAGTTCGAAGATCCGATTCCTGTATCTTGCCAGGGTGTATCTGTTGACGACTACAGTACAAGACTCGATTCCTGTATCTTGCCAGGGCACGTCTGAAGAGTTCGAAGATCCGATTCCTGTATCTTGCCAGGGTGTATCTGTTGACGACTACAGTACCAGACTCGATTCCTGTATCCTGCCAGGGCACGTCTGAAGAGTTCGAAGATCCGATTCCTGTATCTTGCCAGGGTGTATCTATTGACAACTACAGTACCAGACTCGATTCTTGTATCCTGCCAGGGCACGTCTGAAGAGTTCGAAGATCCGATTCCTGTATCTTGCCAGGGTGTATCTGTTGACGACTACAGTACCAGACTCGATTCCTGTATCCTGCCAGGGCACGTCTGAAGAGTTCGAAGATCTGATTCCTGTATCTTACCAGGGTGTATCTGTTGATGACTACAGTACCAGACTCGATTCTTGTATCCTGCCAGGGCACGTCTGAAGAGTTCGAAGAGCCGATTCCTGTATCTTGCCAGGGTGTATCTATTGACGACTACAGTACCAGACTCGATTCCTGTATCCTGCCAGGGCACGTCTAAAGAGTTTAAAGATTCGATTCCTGTATCCAGCCAGGGCACATCTACATAAAGAGTTTGAAGATCAACACCTGTAGCAGGCCAGGTAAATATTTCTCTTTCTCAGGTACGCAAGTTCTCGCTAAGGAATCTCTTACACGATCGACACCTAGATGGCATCTATAAGCCCATCCACATACCAACAGTTCCAAATGGCATCTATAAGCCCATTCCCGACAAAGTTTTGTCACACTTCCAGATGGCATCTATAAGCCCATCCTCCTATCCACCATCCCTCCAAATGGCGTCTGTAAGCCCATTCCCGCCATCGCACTGCTGATACTCAACTATGTGAGTGCAAATTTCTGGGCACTCTAGTGTTCAATCATCTTCCACCCTCGGATCACGAAAGGCACACAAGCCAATCTACATCCTCAGGTCTAAGAAGATTGAACAGGGGCAACTGTTGTACCCCAAAATTTTCCCTCCCATAATCTTCAAAGTTTTGCCAAGCATCACCTCAAATGGCTCAAGTCTACTCAAAGGCTACACAGTCAACCATCCTCCTAAGCCAGTCAAACTAGGGTTTTGGTTCTTGCAAGGAAGTTGAAATTCTCAAGGGCTCAATCAAGTCTCCTATGCCCATAACACAATTTCAAAACCCTACTTTCAAACATCGAAAACCTTTCAAAAGACAAAAACACCTTTGTATACATTCAAACAAGAATCATTATAAAGGTTGCCACAACAATGGCCTCTTTTCAAAACATTTTCCAAAATCACACACAAAGCACCATAACAAACATTTTGAAAACACAAATGAGCAAGTATCTAAGAGCCCATGGATAACCATGGATAGAAGGGGTGCTAACACCTTCCCTTTCTATAAATCTACCTCCCGAACCGAGAATTAATCTCAATAAGGAATTTTTCTGTGCTTTTGTCCTTTCCATATTGGAGAAAATAAAAGACGGTGGCGACTCTTGCTTCTGCGACATTTCGCGAACCAGCGTTAAACAGTCAGTTCCAGATCCACCGATCACATGATGTATATGAGGTGTTTGGGTAGTTGGTTTAGGGGAAAGTTTGCAAGGTTGTACAACAATGGGTTGAGGATTTTCTGTTTTGTGAGTGAAAACAGAGTTGAAGATGAGCAGAGTTTTATGGATGAACTGAGTTTTATGAATGAGCTGGGTTTTATAAATGAGAAGAGTTTAACAAAAGTTCTGTTTTTCTCTTCTCTCTTTTTCTCTCCAAAAAATCCCCCTTATGTCTTATCAAACAACCCCTTTTGTAGATCCTTGACTGAGGTTTATGAGGGAAACAAAATAAGTTATTTTGAACTGTTTTTGCCTACTACTTTGATACTTTTTCCACACAATTTTCTTTTGCCATTTTGGTGCAATTTTGTGGCTGTTATGATGCTGATTGCATAGAGCAGTTTTGGACTAGTTTTCTGGACAGATTTTGGACTGTATATGACAGCATATACAAGTTTTGTGATAGGTTTGTGGTGCAGCATAGCACAAGGTTTTGTAGGACAACAATTAAGCAGGGTTTTGGAGTGTTGTGGCAATGTATAGAAGTAGCATATCATTTTTGTTCAGCAATAACTTGGACATCATAGTTTGCAGCATGAAACAAGTTTGGTTTGTGGAGCAATTTATGCATATTGTATCAAAGACAAAGCATTGTGGCAAGGTTTTGAGTCAAAGGAAAAATTCCAAGCAATACAAATTTTAGGATTTGTAAACTTGAAAAAATTCCACTTTGTAATAACTTGAACTATTTGTAACATCTTGAACTATTTTGAATTGTAGTGACAAGATGTCATGAAACAATAAACTTAACTTAGAAAAATGTCCAAGTCTTGCAAAAGTTGGATTTTTGACTTTCGTGATTTTTGATGATCAAATTTCATATTTTGGATGTCTTGATGAAATATGATTTTTGGGACTCAACTTTAGTCAAAAAGTCAAAGTTTGACTTTTTAGTGTACAGTTGACTTTTCCCACCAGTTGACTGAATTTTGTCTATCAATCCACTAATCCTAGGAGATGAATTGAAATATGCAATTAGGTCAAAATGACGTGCTCGTATCCTTAAGATCATGCTTCCAACCAATAATCCAGGTATTAGGTCAAAAATCAAAGTTCAGACATTTTCAGTCAAAACCCTAATTTTGCCCATTTGGTAATTTGAATGACTTTCTTAGAAAATTGTGATCTAAGACTTAAAACTTGACAAAAATAATCCTGAGGGTCCATAATGATCCATGAAAGTCATTTGAAACATTATGAATCCAACTGCCTTTGTACAAACTCAAACCCTAATTTGAGGTATCAGTGTTGAGGAAATTGTTTGACCTAGTCGATACTTGCGCAAACTTGAGGCATTGAAGATCTTTGTAGGAAATATCTTGAGAAATGAGAGGCCAAATTTTTGGGTACAATAGCTGCCCCTGTTCAATCTTCTTAAACCTGAAGAGTTAGATTGGCGAATCTGCCATTCGTGACTTGAAGTTGGAAGATGATTGAACACTAGAGTGCCAAGAAATTGGCACTCGATGATGTGGTGGTTGATTGTGTAGGGAATGGGCTTAAAGATGCAATTTGGAGATATGATGGAGAGTTGTCGGATATGGGCTTATAGATGCCACCCAAAAGTGATTGTTGACAGAAATTAGACTAAGTATAAACTTGACTTCAACTGGAAAAGAATCAGAATAAATCTTTGGAGCAATTTATCTGAAACAGAGAAAATGTCTACCGGAAAGGAATCATGATAAACCATTGATAGATTTAAACTGAACCAGCAAAGGTCTTGAATATTCTTTAACTGGAAAGAATCAGAATAAATCTTGGAGTGATTTATCTAAACCAGAGAAAAAGTCTACCGGAAAGGGATCAGGATAAACCATTGATCGATTTAAACTGAACCAGCAGAGGTCTTGAAAAGAATCAGAATAAATCTTGGAGCGATTTATCTGAACCAGAGAAAATGTCTACTTGAAAGGAACCAGGATAAACCATTGATCGATTTAAACTGAACCAGCAGAGGTCTGGAAAAGAATCAGAATAAATCTTGGAGCGATTTATCTGAACCAGAGAAAGTGTCTACCGGAAAGGAATCAGGATAAATCATTGATCAATTTAAACTGAACCAGCAGAGGTCTTAAATATTTTTTAACTGGAAAGAATCAGAATAAATATTGGAGAGATTTATCTGAACCAGAGAAAATGTCTACCGGAAATGAATCAGGATAAACCATTGATCGATTTAAACTGAACCAATAGAGGTCTGGAAAAGAATCAGAATAAATCTTGGAGCGATTTATCTGAACCAGAGAAAATGTCTACCGGAAAGGAATCGGGATAAACCATTGATCGATTTAAACTGAACCAGCAGAGGTCTGGAAAAGAATCAGAATAAATCTTGGAGCGATTTATCTGAACTAGAGAAAGTGTCTACCAGAAAGGAATCAGGATAAACCATTGATCGATTTAAACTGAACCAGCAAAAGTCTGAAGGAAGTATTCGTCATGTAGATAGTCACCCCGTCCTGTTTCGGGAATTGATCTAAGATCGATTTGTTCACAGATAGTTGTTCTGTCTTGTCAAAAATTTGTTGATGATAATTTTATGTTGATTGATCTTTCTTGAAAAGGTAAAGAGTTAGTTGTATGTAATGCCATGATGTATGAAATGCATGGCGTAATGATATTTCTCAAAATAAATGAGATTGTGATGTATACATTTGTGTTGTATGCATTTATCATGCATGTAAATATGATGCATGAAATGTTGTTGGAATGTAATTTCGTCTTGGAAAATAAATCCTTGACAAGTGCCGGGGAGTTTCGAGAAGCTGAAACTCGGACGGTCGTTAAGGATGAAGAGTATGCACACTTTTCCAGACCTTGCTTTTAGAATGTTTCTGTTGGGGATTCATGTTTTGTTGTTTCAGGAGAACTCCGTTGGGGAAAAGACTTCAGGAGTTTCAGTTGTCTGTTGTTCTACTAGGGAGATATCTCTTGATGAAAGAGAAATGGAGTTAACAACCTGTTGGGGATAAAGAGGTTAACTGTTATCTAGTTTGGCTTCCAGGTTTTGTAGCAACTCACTGGTAATTGTAGAGTGGTCTACTGGGGAAGAGGAGTTATGGTCCCTTGATTTGTGATAGTCTGGGAGGCAAATTCAAGTTGTGGAATCTAGTCATTTTCTTTTGGCAGAACTCTTCGAGGATTCTTCTTGAGACCAAACTTAGCTAGGAAGAAAGATTTTCCAGAGATTGAAACTCTGTTTGGGAATTGCCTGGATCCAACTTTGTGGGGACTTGACTGAGGATCACCTTATGAAGGGGATTTCGTGGAAATTTGTCACTGCCCCTAGTAGAAAGTATTGTAGCACTGCCAGAAAAACGTTTGCTTGAACCTTTGCTGGAATTCAAGCTCAATGCCCCAAGTGATTGAGAGGCAGACTTGCCCCTGGTTATTCAGCACCTCTCAAGAGATTTCTTGGAATATTGATTTGACTTCCCCATGTGAGTTTGGACAATGACATGCCATGCCCCCTTGTTTATAGGATATTTGTCATTGGAAGGGTCTTCCCATTTGATGTGATTTTGTTTCTTGAGAGAGTTTTTATTCACTTAATATTTGTCATGTGAATTTCTTTGTTATCAAACAAATAACTATATGCAAACAACGGTATTCCAAATAATGCAAAGTTTATGCTTGTCTTGAAGTTTTGAAAATGCATTTTAGCAGATAAAAGAATTTTTGTAAGAAAATTCAACTCAGGATTTGGAGTAAAGCCTTACAGGAGCCAGGATACCTTTTGTAACAGTATGCTTTCGAACTAAACCATGCTTCAATTAGGACTTTTAAAGGGTTGTAGCATGGTCTGGT
This sequence comes from Vicia faba, assembly GCA_948472305.1. Classification (NCBI taxonomy): domain Eukaryota; kingdom Viridiplantae; phylum Streptophyta; class Magnoliopsida; order Fabales; family Fabaceae; genus Vicia; species Vicia faba. Next base: position 1,290,163,175 of record OX451735.1, on the reverse strand, counting down.
TCACGATTTAAGAAACAAAGGATAAGGCTCAAAGTATATTTGTACCCTCCCGTTCTTCATGATGTTCTCCAGTCCTAAACTCAATTAATTGTGCGCTTGAACTCCTATTGAGTCTGAATGATGTTTTGGTGATGGTTCAGAAATTTGGAAGTTTATTTGTTGGAAAGCAGTCATTTTCTCCAAATTTTCCATGTTGTTGAGGCTTTGTAGAATCATCTTTTTTTTATCCTCTATCCTTGATTTTTGCCTCATTGTTCTGGTTTTTGAGATTACAGTTAGCGGGATGCCCCAATTTTTCTTAAGTCTCCTTCGTAGGTTTTGACTTAGTGGGCTTTTCTTTTAAGAGATAATGACTGCCTATTTGATAGGGAACCATCACCGTCTTTTGATTCCATAGGAAAGTTTTTGATGTCATTCATTGTATACGAAGTAAAAGCTTGTGACTGACGCACACTTGAATCAACTGAGAGACTACCCTGGCCCAGGTTTTGATTAAAAGTTTCAATTTGCATGGAAAAGAAAACTCCTACTTATTTGGCTCAAAGGGGTTGACTAAGGATTATCCTCCTTATAACTCCAGTGTTTAGGAATTGAAAACAACACATGTACATCGTCAGCAAGGTCTGTTCAAAAGCACACTGTATGAGATTATGGCATTATTTTCGTCATCCTCCCTCTAAAGGCTTGCAATTTTTGAAACAAGAGTTGAATATCATAAAGGGAGTAAAAACAACATAGTTTAAATATAATGAAAGGATTAATTCAAGGCAAACATATGCAATGCATTAATGAGAATAACCAAAGTTTGCCATAAAGATAAGTGTTTAAGCAAACAAAGAAATTACAACTGAAAATTCGAATAAACAGAAAATTCCTCCACCAATATCGTCACTTCATATGGTATGCTTTTGAGGATGACAGAAGAACTCCAGCTGACCATCTTGTGTGAATTCCAACGCTCCTTCGTCGATTAGGTCTTGAATCTTATTTTTCAACGTCCAACAAATATCAGTATCGTGCCCCGGACTGTTGGAGTGATATGCGCACCTTTCATTGGGATGATAACTAGGAGCAGCAGTGTTAGGATTCCGAAGAGGATCCTTCAGTATGACCAAATTCATATTCAACATGTGTAGCAAGACTTGTGACATTGACATGTTGATTTTCGTATATTACCTATTGGATGCATTCCGTTTACGCAGATTACCATGTCCTTGTTGACGAGGTGGTTGTTGGGCTCGTGACGTGGCAACAAATTGGAAGGGTCTACTCTCCCCCAAATCGGCTTCTTACCTCATGGGAGGCTGAAGGATGACTTGATCCCCAATCTCGACGGTTTATTTCATACGATTGCAATTGTCTTGATGAAGTTTGTTGACGAGGGTCCTTAGCTCCTCTTGTCCATGAGCTAAGTTTTAGATAAGATACATCTAACCCACCAGTTGTCCCATCATCTAGATTTTCATTGTTGCCATTTCAGTTTGTATCCGTTTCAACTGGTCATCCTTGTTGTCTCCGGGATTCCCCATGATCATGGCCCTAGTGAGGAGCGCTTTCACATCTTCTTTGTCCCTTGGATAAGTTCAATAACGCCTCTTGAAGTTGAGCATTTTGAGTCTGAATGTCCTTGATATTCTGTTCTAGAGCCATCTCTATTGAAATAAACAGTAAGCGGATGAGAGACCTGTGTGGGAAAAGCCTATCATAATATGATGCATGATATGTGGATGCAATGTTTTCAAGGACTTAGAAAATTTAAATTTACTTTTAGACAAGAAAGGAGAAAACATAAATTGTATTAATAAGTTTAAATTGATTACAACCATACCCCTTGGGCTTACAATGGAGGAAATAAAGCAAAATAAACTCCTAAGACAAAAAGGTCGAACGCATCCTCTTTGGCGCAATGTAGGTGTTCAGATTTCACTCCTCACGAAGCTGTCTTGTAAGCTTCATAACCTTCTTTTCACTCGCGTAGAACTGGGCTTCGAAGGCATCTCGTTCTTCCTTCAGCTGGATCCAAGCTCTTTTTAAGTCTTCAAGATAAGTAGGCGTGGTAGGGTGAGAGATAGCATAAGGAATATCTCCTTCAACTAATGGCTCCATGATGATAGGCAAAGTGGAAGGGTATGTCATACCTGGTCTTTGAGCACAAGTTTGTACCCACTTAAGATAAGGATCCAAAGTAATGGAGTTCTTACGCCCCAATGTCTTGCTATCCACTTTATTTATCATTCTCCAAGCTCGTATGAACCTTTGACGATAGCCTTGGTTGTCGCCCTCATAGTCGAACACCAAAACTTGGATGAGTGCATCATGAGGACCATCTCTTCGTGCATACCCAAATTATAGTAAGGCAAGAGAAGGGTTATAAGTGATACCTCCCCTAATGCCTAAGAGTGGGACATTAGGGAATTTCCCACAATGGTCAATGATAGTAGTGTCCTCCAAGGATCGAGAACACCAATAAATGTTGGAGTGTGTGAGGGACATTATCCTTTGAAACCATGTCAATCCTTGCTTGTTATTCAATGTTGATCGAGGTAGGTGCGAAGTAAACCACTTGGCTAGTAGGGGAATGCAACACAAGAGAGTACCTATTTTCTTCATGGTGCGAGTGTGGAAACAATGTAAAATATCTCTAAGCAAAGTAGGTATAGGATTACGGGAGAGGAAAACCTTGATGGTATTCACATCTATGAATTGGTCCGGATTGGGAAATAGAACCAAACCATAGATTAGAAGGTCCAAGACATCTTCAAAATCTTGAAAATCCATATCTTCCCAGAATGAATGAGCCTTTTCCAATAGAAACTTGGCTAGGAAACCCTTAACTCCGCTTCTTGTCTCCCAATTTGCTATAATATCAGCTCTCTTCAGATGCATGGCTTTGGAAATGACTTTAAGCTTTGGAGTCTACTCTAAATCGGTGAACGGTATTTGATCAAGCACGGGAAGTCCTAACAGCTGAGAGAAATCTTCTAGTGCAAGCACCAACTGATAGTCAGGAAAGGTGAAGCAATGATGCATGGGATCAAAGAATTGGAAGAGTACACACATCATTTCTTCTTGGAAATTGGAGGTAGCCAAGCTGAGAAGTCGACCATATTTCTCGGTGAAGGCAGAATCTCCAGGAACCCTTGATGCTAATTCTTGGAGTTGAGGGTGTGCTTTCACGAAGCTGATTCAGATGGTATTCCTTCGGACGAGAGTCATGGCCTACAAAACAAAACAAATATAAATTCCTAAATCCTTGAAATGGTTAGTGAGAATGCTTATGATGTTATGATGTTTATGATGTTATGTACAAGTATGCAAAGCAAGCAAGCTGTTATGTATACACAAAGCAGACAAGTCCTTAGGTTTAGGCTTGCATGGGGTTCGTAGGTAAGTACCCTCTTGAAGTTCAGTTGGCTCAACATGTCCTAGTAATAGTAACCGGGTTCTAAGGGATCTCAATATCACTGACCTTTCTTTTAGGCATTATCTCGGCTCAATCAATCTTTTCTTGCGGCCGAGATATCCCAAAAGTCCAATCTCAATGAGCGTAGCGTCGAGTATCAACCAATCTTCAGTCGGAACCAAAGCCGACTATCTCACTACTTCCTAATGGCCAATTTGTTCAATTAAGGTTCTAAAGTCAGTTAGTGCTTCATGACGCTGCTCAGTGGCCCCGTATTCTCCTCGATTCAACACAAGGGATACCGGTACCAACAAATGTGTCACACTAATGTAGCCATTGCTTCAACTGTGTTGGTCTACGCCATACATTTTCGATAATCTATTGCTACTTACCTAAAAGGTGCCCCAGATCCGGGTATAGGATCAAAACAAGCCCAAACAAGGAACCATAATGTAAATCAAGCAAGTCAAACAAGGAAAGCAAGTAAAGGTGATATAGCCCTAAGGTAACCCCACTTTTAAGTATAGTCCCCAACAAAGTCTCCAGTTCTGTAACACGGTGGGAGAACTGACTAGGGTGTTTTGTGTTTGATCTCATTTGTTACGGATAGCAAGAGTTGCCACCGACTTTTCTTTTATCCAATAAGGAAAGGTTGAAAAGAACAGGAAAGACCTTTCGAGATTATTTCTTGAGTTCGGGAGGTAGGTTATGAAAAGGGAAGATATTAGCACCCTTTTCATCCGTAGTTATCTACGGGCTCTTAGTTGCTTGCTAGATCACTTACTTTTGTTTGAAAATGTGCTTGTGGTGTGGTTTTGAAAATATTTTAAAAAATGTCTTTGTAATGGTTCTTGTTTCTATAAGAACGTGTACTAAGTGTTGGTTTTGAAAATAGTTCAAAGAGGTGTTTGTGGAATGTATTTTTGAAAGTAATTTTGAAAAGTGTCTTTGTAATGGTTCTCGTTTCTATAAGAACGCGTACAAAAAGCTTTGTCTTTTAAAAATGTTTCAAATGAAAGTGTTAGTGTATAAAATGTTTTTGTTGTGAGCAAGCGAGCAACTAGGAGCGTCTTACCTACTCAAAAGGTCTTAATGTTATTTTCCTCCTCCTTTAGATGTTTCTATCTTACCATTGTTTTGGATAGAAGCCCCACCATTGGATGTGAAGTGATGGGCGTGGGTCAATTGTATAGTCATAGAAGGCAACCTATGAGACATTTTAGCAATTTTCATTTAGGGACTAGATCGTTTACCGAAGGCAACATCGAGGGACATCGAGGGACTATGATCTTTTACCGAGGATCTTTGCTAAAACGCCCATATTCGAGGGACATGACTATTTTCTGAGGCAACAAAGAGAGATTACCCTAGATGTGCATGTGCGAATGGTGTGTTTGATTGCATGCATTTAGTCTTGTTTGATTGCATGCATTTAGTATTTGATTAGGATGGTCTACTTGTTGGTTTTATCTTGCCATACACTATAATTACTAACATTTATGAAAGCAATAAAAATGCGGAAAATAAAGGTCCTATGCTAATACATGCTTTTTAAGGGATAGGGTATACAAGTATACAAGTGGGGGTTGCAAAAAATAAAAGTCCTAATTATTACAACCAAATTGAATGAAAATAAAAGCAAAAGGTCAAAAGAAAATAAAAATTTATGATGTCTAGTCTGACACGGGCCGTGTCCTATGACACGGACACCCATGTCATCTTCCTGTAATGGTTCATGCGTGTTTTTCCATTTTTGTGCCAGCTAAGCTGACAAGGGTCGTGTTCTGTGACACGAGCACTCGTGTCAGCCCCTAACCTGCATTTTTGTTAGTGTATAGTTCCAATATGTCTGACACGACTGTGTCCTGTGACACGGGCACCCGTTTCAGCCCATGACCTACATTTTTGTTAGATTTTTTTCAAACAGATGAGCTGACACGGCCGTGTCGTGTGACACAGGCACCCGTGTCAGCCCCTGTCTTGGCTCTTTTTTATTGTGTTTTCCTTTTTTTATTTATCTTTTACATATCTTTTGAACACAAATAGAAAGTGATGTATGGAGAAAGATATTACAGTTTTAAAAAAAGTATACCTTTTGAAGCGAAACTTTGGAATACGTATGAATATCTCTGGATGCAAAATGATGAATGACTGAGCTCCTCTTTAGAGCTACTCCAATCCTTGCTCTGTGTGACAAAGTTCCGGGATCGCTCCAACCCAGTCAAAGGTGCAAAGTACTATTTTTTTGTTTATGCTTGGAAGGTGATGATAAAGGTTTTACAGAAATTGTTCTTATGTTAGAACAATCTCTATGTTATGTATATGAGGTGATTGGGTAGTTGGTTTAGGGTAAAGTTTGCAAGGTTGTACAACAATGGGTTGAGGATTTTTCTTCTTTGTGAGTGAAAATAGAGTTGAAGATGAGCAGAGTTTTATGGATGAACTGAGTTTTATGAATGAGTTGGGTTTTCTGAATGAGTAGAGTTTAACAAAAGTCCTGTTTTTCTCTTCTCTTTTTTTTTCTCTCCAAAAAATCCCCCTTATGTCTTATGAAACAACCCCTTTTGTAGATCCTTGACTGAGGTTTATGAGGGAAACAAAATAAGTTATTTTGAACGGTTTTTGCCTACTGCTTTGATACTTTTCCACACAATTTTCTTTTGCCATTTTGGTGCAATTTCGTGGCTGTTATGATGCAGATTGGAGCAGATTGCATAGAGCAGTTTTGGACTGGTTTCTGGATAGATTTTGGACTTTATATGACAACAAATACAGGTTTTGTGATAGGTTTGTGGTGCAGCATAACACAAGGTTTTGTAGGACAGTAATTGAGCAGGGTTTTGGAGTGTTGTAACAATGTATAGAAGTAGCATATCATTTTTGTTCAACAATAACTTGGACAACATAGTTTACAGCATGGAACAACGATTTGTGGAGTAATTTATGCACATTGTATCAAAGACAAAGCATTGTGGCAAGGTTTTGAGTCAAAGGAAAAAGTCCAAGCAATACAAAGTTTAGGATTTGTAAACTTGCAAAAATTCCACTTTGTAATAACTTGAATTATTTGTAACATCTTAAACTATTTTGAATTGTAGTGACAAGATGTCATGAAGCAATGAACTTAACTTAGAAAAATGATTTTGAGTCAAGGTGTCATGAAGCAAGGTTTTGAGTCAAAGGAAAAAGTCCAAGCAATACAAAGTTTTGGATTTTTGACTTTATTGATTTTTAATGATCAAATTTCATATTTTGGATGTCTTGGTGAAATATGATTTTTGGGACTCAACTTTGGTCAAAAAGTCAAAGTTTGACTTTTTAGTGTACAATTGACTTTTCCCACCAGTTGACTAAATTTTGTCTATCAATCCACTGATCTCAAGAGATGAATTAAAATATGCAATTAGGTAAATATGACGCGCTTGGATCCTTGATATCATGCTTCCAACCAATAAGCCAGGTATTAGGTCAAAAATCAAAGTTCAGTCATTTTCAGTCAAAACCCTAATTTTGCCCTTTTGGTAATTTGAGTGACTTTCTTAGAAATTTATGATCCAAGACTTGAAAATTGACAAAAATAATCCTGAGGGTCCATAATGATCCATGAAATTCATTTGAAACATTATGAATCCAACTTCCTTTGTACAAACTCAAACCCTAATTTGAGGTATCAGTGTTGAGGAAATTGTTTGACCTAGTCGATACTTGCGCAAACTTGAGGCATTGAAGATCTTTGGAGGAAATATCTTGAGAAATGAGAGGGAAAATTTTGGGGTACAACACAAACTTTTAGTATAATTCAATTTCAAAATTCAAAATTGCTTTACTTTCTCTGTTTTTGTTTACAAAAACGTCCAATGACTAATTTGAATGAACATATGCATATGAATATGATTACTGTTAACAAATATGTGCATAAAAATAGGAATAAGAATTTACTAAAGACTCTAGGAGTTGGGATATCACTCAAGTCATCCACAAATCCTTACAGAAATATCCCCGCAGGAGCCATATTCACAAGCTCATCCCCGGCAGAGATACATTCCCCAACAAGTCTGATACGCCTTCAAATTGAAATTGGAGCATCTTTCAGCAATTCGCCTCCATGTCCCTGATGGATGGCTTGACCTGACCCTCATCCCCAGTATATTCCCTAGCAAACAAGGAAGTTTGATCATTTCCCCAGCATATGATGAAAACTTCCCCAGTACAACTATGAAAATACCAACTCCCACCAGAAATGATTCCTCAACACAGTTCACAGGAATTTAATCCTCCAGCAGAGTTTATTTCTCCAACACTATCCCATACAAAATTTTCTTCTCTAATAGAGTTTATTTCTCCAGCAGAGTTTATTTCCCCAGCAGGGTTTATTTCCTCGACAATGTCCATTTCTCCCACTACTACAAAACCCCTCCAAGATTCTGCTCTCCAACAAAGTATGGTCAAGGTTGCTATCCCCAGAGAGTTGCTACGGAACCTGAAATCAGGCTAAATATCATTTAAATTTGTTTTCCCTAGAAAAGTTGACATCCATATCAGAAACCTGAACAGACGGTATCTCAAAAGGTTATCCATCTCTTTTATCCCCAGTCAGGGTATATAAGAACTAAATTCCCCAGTAAAGCGGTGAACGATGTCCCGAAACTCCTCTATCCCCAAGCGGGAGTCAAACATTTCCAGTAGATTATCCTAAAACAGAAAGAAGGAATCCCCATTGAAGGAATTCCAAACAAGATTAAATATTCATACTCTTCATCCCTACAATGGTGAGAGATTTATTTTCCCCAACCAAAGATGTTACACGAAGCCACCGCTGTCGTTAACAACATTTTGCACCCATACATCATTTACAAAATATCATAGAATATGCATACGAAACAGATATAACGCTCTCATTTACTTTGAGAACATTATTACGCAATGCATTACATACATCATGACATTGTGTAATACGATGGGAGAACTAAATTTTTAGTTTTGTGTTTTATCGTAAATGTTGTGGATAGCAAGAGTCACTATCGACTTTTCTTTTATCCAATAAAATAAAGGGTGAAGAGAACAGGAAAGACCTTTGAGAATTTTTCTATGTAAGGGGGGTAGGTTATGAAAAGGGAAGGTGTTAGCGTTCGTAGTTATCTACGGGATCTTAATCGCTAGCTCACTTTTTGAAAATGCTTTGTGTTTGTGTGTTGTGAAAATATTTTGAAAAATGCCTAAGAGCGGCAAACTTTGTAATGATTCCCGTATCGTTGAGAATGCATACAAAGTGTTTGTTTTGAAAATATTTCAGAAGAGAAGTGTATTGTGTGAAAAATGTTTTAAAATGTTCGCAAGAAAACGATTAAGAACTATCTACCTACTCAAAAGTATTTTGTTCTTTTCCTCTTCCTTTAGATAGTGTTATCCTACCATTGGCTAGTAGGAAGCCGTATCATTGGATGTTTTAAGGGACAGGCGCAGGTCATCATACAGTCACGAAAACAACTCGTAGGACACTTTAGAAATTATTATAAGGTACTAAGATCGTTTACCGAGGCAGCATCAAAGGGACATCGAGGGACTACGATATTTTAACCAAAGGATCTTTGCTAAAATATCCCACGTTCGAGAGACGTGACTGTTGTTTTCCGAAGGCAACAAGTGGGGGTACCTTAGAGGTGTGCGTGTGTGAAGTGTGTTATGTTTCAATTATGTTTATGTTGGATGTTAGGTTTTATGACGTTTGCTTTTAAGTCTTACCATGCAATCCTATTAAGCTAGCAGTTAAATATATACAAGCATTCATACAATAGTGCGGAAAGTAAAAATGCGGAAATTGAATCTACGCTATTACAGTGCTTCAGGGATGGGGAGTTACAAACAATAAATGGGGGAAAATGTAAAGGAGCCCTAATTGTAAAAATATTACATCATTTTGTGCAGTTACAATAATTCATAAAAATAATGCAAAAAAGTAAACAAACACGCGGAGAATGGAAAAAGGAAAGATGTAAAACCCTAAAAAATAATCTAAGTTAAATTAATTAATCCAAAACCTAAGTCTACCTTTTTTTATGATTTTATGATTTTTTTTTTATTTTTTTCTGATTAAAATAAATTAACTAAAACAAAACAATAAATGATAAAACATAAAAAAAATTACAAATGGGATTGCGTTCTAAAGAAATTGAGGGGTGTGGATTTGAAATTGTTAGGCCCAAATTGGACAAGGTCCAAAACTGGCGCTGGATCCAGTGAAGGCAGTGTTTTAGGGTGCACCATGGGCATGACCTTCTGAAGCACTGGATCTAGACTCGGGAGATCTATTGGTTGTTGGACAAACGTACACCATGCACGCGTTGGGTTGATTCCTACTGGATCTGCAAGAGAAATGTGGAAAAATAAAAACGCCTCACGCCTGGATCAAACCCAGGACCAGGCGTATGAGGGTCTTATGTGCAGGCGTGTTACCACTGGGGTGGCGTGTTCATCCGATAATCAAACGAAAATGAGTAAATATATTATAAAAATCAATCTTATTTTTTTATTTCAAAATACGTGTGCCCAGGTGGTCCCCCTGGATTTTGAACGAACCAATCATATCATTATGTTTTGCCAAGCGATTTCTCTAGCGAGTTAGACCACCCCTCACGGTGGTCAACTCCTTCTTCTCTGATTGCCTTAAAAATAAAACCTGCAAAACAACAAGATTTAAAACGCCCAATTAAACCTAACCCCCCTAAAGCGTATGCTGCGAATCCATTGGTGATGTCAGTTTTGTATGAAATGGCCTGGAATTAGCGATACGAAGGTCCATAATATTGATTTAAATCAAATGATCAGAGAGTTTGAAATAATTTTTTTTACCAAAACTGTGGGATGATTATGAGGAGGATCTGGGATGTGTAAGGCTTGAATCTGGGCTCTGGAGGACTCCCGAGGACCTCAGGAGTGGGTTGATTGTTTTAGTTTGGATTGATATGGGCTAGGAGTGTAGCTACTAATTTTTGCAACTTTTGGAATTTTGAGAATTATGGAGCTCTCTCTTATGCAGTGGTTTTTCATGTCCATTGGATATGTTCTTGTTTGCATTATATAGAGGAATGACTTGACTCCAATAATATGGCAAGAAATCAAACAATTAAACAATGGTTTAAACAAGAATTAACCATTTTGAAAACTTTCCAATTTGAGTCATTCTTGCCTTCTTTGAGCCCTTGCACGAATTTGGAATGTTGTTGGGTTGTCAGAAGCTGTGTTAGGCTCTAAGAGAATTAATCCATGCGTTGGACCATTTGTTTTCTATTTCATTTATTTATTTTGAATTTATTTTAATAAAAACAAAATAAAATACAAATAAAATGATGAGAAAATATAGGGCAAGGTGTGAGTGGACTTAAGAGTCTCTCATAAGGTCATGGATATGCTTGAATATCAACAAATAGGCCCACAAGTTCAAAAATTCAAATTTGCTCATTTTGCATTTCATGCATTTCCTTAAAATTTCCCAACTTGTGCAACTCATAACTTGCTCAATTTTCATATTTTGAAGATGATTTTTTGACTTTTTGAGAAGCTCAAGATGTACTTTACCCTTTCTCTTTTGATCATTTTTGCATTTGGAGACATTATCTTGATGTAAGTTGCCTTGACAAAAAGTGTCTTTTTGTTGACTTTTGAAATTACCTATAATGTATGGGCTCATATCTCTCAAATAAGGCACTTTTTGGAATTGGGAATACAAATACAAAGTTGTAGAGAATTAAATTTCCTTCAAAATGGGCTTTGGTTGGGGAAAAGTTGATGAATCATGTGAAAGTTATGCTTGGTCAAAGTTCAGTTGACTTTTCCTAAGGAAACCCTAATTTGGCAACTTTTGACTTTTGATGATTTGAGGGTTTTCCTTGAGGAATCATGATCTACCCTTGATCAAATGATGAATAGAACTTCAAAATGTTGATGTTGACCAAAAATCTCGAAGTTTGACTGTATGTTGACCATAGTTGACTTTTTACTCAATACAATTAATTTCAATCATTTGTGCTATTGATTGAGCAAACTAGTGATACAAGACTTGAAACTTGATATGAGAATAGTTGAAAATCTATGATGAACCATGAAAACCATTTGAGACCTTTGAAACTCATTCTTCACTGTGCAAGAGGAAACCCTAGTTGTGGACCCATTGCTTAGGAGGAGAGTTTGTCTGATCAACTCTTGATAATCCTTAAGCATTTGAGAACCCTAGAAGAATATCTTGAAGAAAATGGAAGGGCAAATTTTAGGGTGCAACAGCTGCCCCTGTTCAATCTTCTTAAACATGAAGAGTTAGACTGGCATGTCTGCCATTCGTGACTTGAAGATGGATGATGATTGAACACTTAAGTGCCCAGAAATTTGCACTCGTCGGTGCACAAAGTAACACTGTTGGTTGATTATACCGGGAATGGGCTTAAAGATGCCATTTGGAGAGGTGACAGAGAATCATCGAATATGGGCTTATAGATTCCATCCAAAATAATCATTGATAGGAATTAAACTACGTCTACGCCTGACTTTGTCTTGGAAGATGTATTTGGAGTGAGTCTACGCCTGACTTTGTCCAAAAGGATAATCAGAATAAATATATGCCCGATTTAATCTGAGCCAGAAGATATCTACGCCTGACTTCAACTGGAAGAAGTATCAGAATAAATCTTTGGTTGATTTAATCGGAGCAAGGAAAAGGTCTGCTGAAAGAAGTATTAGCTTAAATATTTTAATCTGAGTCAGAGGATGTTTATGCCCGACTTCGACTGGAAGAAGTATCAAAATAAATCTTTGGTTGATTTAATCTGAGCCAGAAGAGGTCTCTTTATCTTTAACTGGAAGAAGTATTAGAATAAATCTTTGGTCGATTTAATCTGAGCTAGAAAAAGGTCCACAAGAAGAAGTATCAGAATAAATTTGCGCTTGATTTAAACTGAGCCAGAAGATGTTCATGCCCGACTTCGACTGGAAGAAGTATCAGAATAAATCATTGGTTGATTTAATCTGAGCCAGAAGAGGTCTCTTTGTCTTTAATTGGAAGAAGTACCAGAATAAATCTTTGGTTGATTTAATCTGAGCCAGAAAAAGGTGTTCTAGAAGAAGTATCAGAATAAATTTGTGCTTGATTTAAATTGATCCAGAAGAGGTTGTCTTTGAGAAGACTTCCTGATCATACAAGTATTTGATGATGTTTGTCTGCTGATTGATATTTCCTGAAAAGGTAAAGAGTTAGATGTATGCAATGTCATGATGTATGAAATGCATTGTGTAATGATGTTCTCAAAATAAACGAGACTGTGTTATATGCGTTTTGTATGCATATGCTATGTTATTCGTAAATGATGTATGAATGTGAAATGTTATTGAAATGTATTTGTAAACTCAGGAATCATTTTTGTATGAGGAAAATGAATCCCTGACTATTGCTGGAGATGAAGAGTATGTGTATCTTTGGTCTTCTGGGGATTCCTACTCCCTATTTGAAGAAACTCCACGGGGGTAATGTTGATTTCTTCTTGGGGGAGAAGAGCTCAAAAATATTGGTTGTTCCTCACTCTACTGAGGATTATAATTCTTGTATACCCTGACAGGAGATAAAAGAGATGGATATCCTTTGAGGTGTTGTTTAACTGAGTTTCTGATATGGATACTGACTTGTCTGGAGAGATTAAAGTTGAACGATATCTAATCCAGTTTCAAACTTAGCAGTAACTCCCTGGGGAAAGCAGATTGAGTTGTCCTTTGCTGGAGACAGGAATTCTGCCGGTGACTTATGGTAGAAGCAGACTCAAGCTGGGGAGATTGAACTCCGCTGGGGAAATACACCCTGTTGGGGAAATAAACCCTGTTGGGGAAATAAACCTTGCTGGTGGAGGGATGCTCTATTGAGGAGACACCCTTTGCTGAGGGAATGAGCTATGTTGGAGAGAAATAGTCTGCAGGGGATTTTATAGTTTTGGAGGAATAAACTCAGATGGGGAGGAGAATTTCCATAAACTGTAATGATTTGGACCCTGTAGGTGAATAATATTGCTGGGCAAAAGATCATGTTTCTCTATCCGCTGGGGGAATTTACTAGTGAGTAAGATAAGACTACTCTGTGGGGATAATCCCATGGAAGTGGTTCTATGGGGATTTGTGGATGGCTCGAACATTATCCCAACTCTTAGAGTGTTGAGTAAACGTTTATTCCTATTTTTATGCAAATATTTGTTAATAGTCAATTGTATTCATATGCATATGCTCATTTAATTTTAATCATTGAACATATTGCAAATAGAAAAAGTGAAAAAGTTTGAATTTTGAATTTGTATTTCATTGATAGTTTGCCCATACACAGACGATTTTTTATAAAGAGACAGAGATCCAATAAGGGGAAATCGTCATGAAATGGAAAGTGTACAAAGTGTAAACAAGATAAATAGCTATGGGGAAATAATCTCGTCAGGTTCCAACTCTTCTATCGCTCCTATGTATTCAAGCATCTCATCCCATGCTGTCGGAAGAAGTGGATTGAATTGATCTATATTGTTTGAACTCTGACTTTGGTAATAGAGCTTGTTGTAAGTGATCCAATAGAGACATAGTCGTACGCTTTTATCCCTAATTTTTCCCGGACCGTCCTTTCGGGTTTTCAGTCCACTGGGATACCCTTTTTTACCCAAGTCACCTTTTCAGGTTTTCGACTTGTCGAGTGTACAGTCTTTTATATATATCCCTGGATTTTTCCCTAACCCTTTTGGTTCGCCGGTATGCCCTTATTTTTTCCTAGGCCAGTTAACCTAGCGGGTCATTTTCATGTGTAATATCTTTTGACTACATCCGCATTCACAGGGTGCGAAAAATCTTCAATGTCCATGGTGGTTTGTATCATAGCTCCGCCAGAAAACATTTTCTTGATTACAAATGGTCCTTCATAAGTGGGGATTCATTTTCCCCTGGGATCACCCTGCGGTAGAATGATACGCTTTATTACCAAGTCACCATCCTGATATACCCGATACTTAATATTCTTATTGAATGTCTTGATCATGCGTTTCTGATACATCTAACCATGACAGACGGCTGCAAGCCTCTTCTCATTGATTAGATTTAACTGATCCAACCTGGTCTGAATCCACTCATCTTCATCCAAGTCTTCATCTTTCATGATTCTTAGAGAAGGAATATGAACCTCAATTGGTAGAACAACTTCCATACCGTAAACCAGAGAGAATGAGGTTTCCCCAGTTAATGTTCAAGCCAAACTGCGGTAGCCATGGAGAGCAATCGGTAACATCTCGTGCCAATATTTGTATGTCATAACCATCTTATGTATGATTTTCTTTATGTTCTTATTGGCGGCTTCCACTGTGCCATTCATCTTAGGCCGATACGGAGAATAATTGTGATGCTTGATCTTGAACTAAATGCAGAGTTTAGTGATCATGGTATTTTTTATATTAGTACCATTGTCTGTGATGATTCTCTCAGGGATGCCATACAGATAGATAAGGTTATGTTTGATGAACTGGGAGACCACATTCTTGGTAACAGAAGCGAATGAAGCTGCTTCTACCTATTTTGTAAAGTAATCAATGGCGACAAGGATGAAGTGATGGTTATTAGAGGCAGTAGGCTTGATTTCTTCGATCATATCAATGCCCCACTGTGATACGGTGGTAGAATGACTGTTAAATATTGGTTTTGCATTTTTTGTCCACAAATGTTGCGGTAAGCAAGAGTCTCCATCGTCTTTTATTTTATCCAACAAAGGAAAGGGTGAAAAGAACAAAAAATAACCTTTTCGAGATGTTTTCTGAGTAAGGGGGGTAGATTATGGAAAGGGAATGTGTTAGCACCCTTTCCATCTGTGGTTTTCCATGGGCTCTTATAGGTTTGCTCATTTTTAAAAATACCTTTGTGCTTTGTGTTTGAAAATGTTTTGAAAACGCCTTAGTACGACGAACTTTGTAATGTTTCTCGGAATGGTGGAGAAAATATACAAAGTGTTTTGAAATTGTTTTTGAAAAGTAGTTTTTATGTGTAAGAGCAAAAATAGTTTGAGCAAACTTCTAACAGCTATCTACTTTTATACTCGAAAAGGTTGTTCTTTTTATCTTTTCCTTTAGACAATGCTATCCTACTATTAGTGAGTAGGTAGCTTTGTCGTTGGATGTTTTGAGGGACAATTGGAGGGACGTATTGGTCATTGAAGGCAGCGGGGTAAGGATATCTTAGCATTCAAAGGGAATGTCATCATATAGGCAACATCGAGGGGCCAAGATGATATACCGAAAGGCAACTCGAGGGACGTTTAGGGACCATGAACTTTTATGATGACATTTATACCGAGGGTCTTTGCTAAGATACCCCTACATTCGAGGGACATGACCGTTTTTGAAGGCAACCAAAGTGGGAAATACCCTAGGGGTGCAAGTGTGGAATAGTGTGCTATTTCAGATATTTTACCTTGCAGTTTAGTTATCTACTGATTGATTGATTAAGCATACATACCTAGGTTATTAGCAATTTATATACAGGCATATAAGAAAATACAAAGCGAGAAATAAGGGTTCCTACGCTATTACAGGGCTTCGGGGTAATTACATAAAAGAGGTGCAAAATAAAGTACATAATTAAAAGTACGGAAATTTAAATCCTAAACTATTACAACCAGTAGATAATTACAATAATCTAAAAAAGTCAAAATAAATAAACGCGCACATGAATTGAAAATACGTCTAAAATCCTAAGAATGAAAGCCTTTCTTTGTTTTTTTAGTTTTTTTGTTATGAAAAGAAAATAATTAAATCTAATTAAATCCTAAGTTCTGAATCAATTTTAATTTAAAAAAATGGTTAATATAATTATTAACTAATTTAAGAAATTAATTATTTGATAATAATAAATAAAAAATCTAATCCTAATTTTTGTGATCTTTTGATTTGCTGTTTATTTTTTAAGGTAGAAAATCAATAAGAAAAAATAAACAAAACGAAAAGTAAAATACACAAAGAAAATCCTTCGATCCAGGGGAAGGGATTGCCCTTCGATCCTGGGGAAAGGGAATGCCCCTTAGATCTGGGAAGAAGATGTCTTCTTTGATCCAGAAGGCTACAGCTTTCGATCCAGGAAGGCTATGGCTCTTTCGATCCAGAAGGGAGCTGCCTTCTTCGATCCAGGAGGACAATGGGCAGCTTCACTCCAGAGAAGGTGTCTCCTTCGATCTTGGGTGCTAGATCTGCAAAAATATGTTAGAAAGATAAAAACAAAATCTCATATTTGATTCGAATCTTGGTCTTGGATTCAACATATCGTGGCTGTGTCGTCCTAATTCGACTCTCCTGTATCTAAATCGAAAGTCCCATTGTCCTATAATACCATGAATCCTGAGATTCAAAAGACGATACAGATTATGCCCTAGCAATGGCACGATCTCCTCCCTGCACTTAAACTTGTATACAACATATTGAACAAGCACAAACATCAACAATAACATGCATGTAATGATTAATATGGATTTAAAACAAACTGCATATTTAGCTAATTTGAGATCAAACAGATTACCAAACGGAGGGAGCATGAGATCGAACAGCTTACCAAACGGAGGGAGCGTGAGATCGAACAGATTACCAAACGGAGGGAGCGTGAGATCGAACAGATTACCAAACGGAGGGAGCGTGTGTTGGATATTCCTAATGCTTGGACACGTCTCCTAGAACATGGTGAAGATTTTGAGATTTTGGGGAGCTTCGATGGGCAATCTGTATGTGTGTGATGCAATATGTGTGATTTCTCCTCTTTTTCGTCCCCCTCTGGCACTGTGTCCTTGGCCTTATATTTATAGGAGTATGATGGTGCATGGTGTTGTACCCCAAAATTTGCCCTCCCATATTTCTCAAAACATTTCAAGAAAAATTCACAAGTCCAGCCCGGCGCGTCATATTCAGGTGTTCTTTCGCCAAGATATCTCTGATAACGTATTCTCAAATTCAGGTTCGGCTCAAGAGTCAATTCTTTAAAGAAGGTATCCGAATGTGTGAGTTTTCTTGAAGAAATATGGTGAAAAAGTGTGCTGAAAGTGCAGTTTTTACGCGCTAAAAAATTCATAACTTGAAGATCGTTACTCGTTTTGAACCCGTTCCGGTGGCAAAAATTCCGTCTTGAAATTATCTACATTTTCATCTCTCACGGATGGAAACCAATTTCGATCAGAAGGTCTTCAAAAATGTGGATTTATCAAGTATTTTCGTACAGAAAATTTGTGACAGAAGTTTATTTGCGTCATGTTCAGAAAATCATAACTTGGTCGATTTTCATCGTATCGAGCTGGTTCCGGTGCCAAAATTTCACAAATTGAGTTGGCTACATTTTCACAGAATGAGTTCAAACGGTATTCAAAAGGCCTTCGTTTTTTGCTCAGAGTGCGCGACGTGCCGAAAATCCTGAATGCTGAATATTATTTCATCTGGGCCTAAACTTCAAAAATTCATAACTCGGTCAATTTTTATCGGATTGGGCTCATATTTTTACACAAGGTCACTGACTCATAGATCTACAACTTTGCTTCAAAAGTCGAGACCGGATTATGCTCCGATCAATACCAGTTTTTTATTGAAGAACGTGTCAGAGTCGACATTGGAGCCCAAAATAAGTTTGTCTGAGCTGAAACTTCAAAAATTCATAACTAATTCACTGTTTATCCGATTGAGCCGATTTTCGAACAGGAGTTAGTTCTCGATATCGGCTACATTTTGTTTTCACATTTCAACTTCAAAAATTGCACTTAAGTCCCTGCGATTTAGCCTGGAAAGTGACGAACTCAAGTGAACATTGGAGGCCCAATTGCACATTCAAAGCCCATTTTCTTTACCCTAATTTCCATTATATAATCACATTCTTTTCACACAAACAAAAGAGGAGAAAGAGAGAGAAAAACCTTGCCACAACACTGTCAGAATATCAAATTCTTTCAAGAACCCTAAAACCTTGAAATCCTTATTACAAATCCCTCTCTCACTACAAACAAGCCATCTCAGTTACAAACCAAATCTCACTACAAACAAGTCATCTCAGTTACAAACCAACATCTCACTACTTCTTCAGTAAGGGTAAGGCTGACTTGATCTCCATGATCAAAAGGTCATAAAAGCATTCATGTCACTACTTTTCCAGTAAGGGTAAAGTTGATTTGATCTCCATGATCAAAAGGGTATAATCATTCATACATGCCATATTGACCTAAACATTAAATTTCTTCATATATTGGCTTTATTTGTATTTTATGATATATAGTAATTTATTTAATGTGTTCATGAGATTCAACACTGCAGATTTAGACAGGATCCCATGCAGGTTCATTAAGGAACGTTGAGGCCAAAACACAAATGGCCCAAAAGCCAAAAGCCAAATGGTCAAAACAAACAGCTTACACATGACACCAATACATGGCGAGACAGACATCCTGAGAAGGTTAAGGAACGTTGAGGCCAGAACACAAATGGCCAAAATCCAGAACACAAATGGCCAAAATAAAACAGTTTACACATGACGCCAATAGTTGTTTCACCTCTCCAATCAGACTCGTATACTCCTAAACTCTCTCTCTATTTGTATTATGTTCCTTTAATTAATTAATCGTTATTCTTTTTATTAATCACTAACCAATTAACATTTTTTCCTAATAAAATCAAAAACACAAAAAAATATATTTTATTTATTAAAATTAAATTCAGTACTTTATTTTTGTAAATAAATATTAATTCAATTAATTTAGTTTAATTAGATTTAACTTTTAATACTATTTACAATATTTAAAATCAATTTAGAATATTAGGTTTTTATTAGCATTAATTCAATTTATTTTATTTCTTTAAAAAGTCAAAAATCCAAAAATATGTTCATTATTTAATTTTATTTAATTGTTCATTTAATTTAATTCTATTTAATTCAAAAATAACCAAAAAAATCACTTTCTTTCAAAAAAAGGTCAAAACCCAAAAAACTCGCATCCAATTTAATTTCCCGCACGCGATCCATTTTTTCATATTATTGTACTTGCTTCCGGAATGTAATAACTTTAATTAGGACTTTATTTATTTATTGCTTTATTTTACTTTCCGTAATTTAAATTAAAAGGTTTGTTTTTGGCGATGTAAATACCCGACGCCTTGTAATAGTTTAGATTTAATTTCCGCAATTTAAATTCCACAACTATTAACTGCTAGATGTATGCTAACTAGGCTATGCATGTCAAGATCTCACTTAAATTAAAATCAATCGTAGCTCACCATAACATGTACAAAAATAACATAAACTGAAACTCAACACACTCGCACATGCCACTCTTAGGGTACGCCTCACTTGGTTGCCTCGACGTGGTCATTGAGTATATGGTGTTTTAAAGGTCGCCCTCCTGTCTAAAGATCCAAGTTGCCTCAAAACGGTTGCCTCGGATAAAAAGGATCTAGGACATTAGGGTTACCGCTAAGGCGTCCTACTATTGCTTTGGTGACCACACATGTGCCTATAATCGAATTGACCCGAAAACTCCAACGATGGTGCTACCTACTTCTCAATAGTGGAATAGTACTGTCTAAAGGACTCTTACACAGCCTAATTCCTTAGAGTAGGTAGATTTCTCCTGGGTACTTGCTCTTTCAAAACAAAAAAACAACTTTTCGCACCTACACTTTCAAAAAGTTTTCAAACAAAATACTTCATACACTTTTGAGGACGGATACAAGAGTTAAATCAAAGTTTTCAAACAAACTTTTTCAAAAACCACAAACACAAGAAAAGCAAAACTTTTTGAAAACATAGTGAGCAAGTACCTAAGAGCCCGTGGATAACCACGGATAGAAAGGGTGCTAACACCTTCCCTTTCTATAAATCTACCTCCCGAACCGAGAAACATCTCGAAAAGGAATTTTGTTGTGCTTTTGTCCTTTCCATGTTGGAGAACATAAAAGACGGTGGTGACTCTTGCTTACCGCGACATTTCACGAACCAGCTTTAAACAGTCAGTTCTATTTCCACTGATCACAGAATTGGAGACTCTGCTGGGGACACTTATAAAGTGTGGTGTACCTTAGGATTAGACCACTCTTATGTTTTCAATTGCTTGCTTTGTTTGCTTTAATATTGTGAGTCTGCCTTGGAGTTTCATAGATCCTATCCCGGATCTGGGGGATACCTTTTAGAAGTAGCAACAAACTGTGAGGGAACTGTGTGGGGTATACCGACACGGTTGAAGCAGTTGCTACGTTGATGTGGCACTTTGGTGAGTATCAGTAACCCTTGAGTCAAGTCAAGGAGAGTACGGGGCCGCCGCGTGGTGTCGTGAAGCATCAACTGACCTTAGGAACCTTACTTGACCATCCTGGCCTCTTTAGGGGTAGTGAGATGACCGACTTTGGTGCAGTCCGAAGTTGGTAGATACTCGATACTACACTCATTGAGGGTTGCTTTCTTGGAATATTTTGATCGCCAGTTCAGTGGCTAAATCAAAACAATGAACATAGAAAACAACTCAATGATATTGAGCTCCTTAGAACCCAGTTACTTTTGATAGGACAGGTTTGAACCCACCAACTTCAAGAGGGTAGTACCTAAACTTCATGCTGGCCTAAAATCTAAGGGCTCTTATGTGTGACTTGTGTGCCTTCATACTTGAACTACTTGCATACTTGTTATCTAACGACACGAGTTCCTTGCAGGTTTTGTTTACAGTCCTTAATTGGGACTCATTACAGGGCCTACTTACATCACTCCATGCATAGCATAACATCATACCATTGCATACATCCTGCATAAGGACTAACCCATTTCAAGGATCTCAAGGGTCTGTGATGCAGGTCATGATGAACCAACGGTCTAGCAAGGGGCAAAGGGGTTTTATTTTCCTCTAGCCAAGGTTGATAACTTGAGTCAGGGGCTATGACCCACTGGATATGGTGAGCCTTGACTCTTGAAGAAGGACTCTCAACAACATGAAGCTCCTTCAATCAAGCTACCGTATTCAACTTCTAACAAATTTCTCTGTTTACCCTGCGAGATCCTTAAAAACATTGCATGCATACATACACATCATTGCATAACAGGTACCCTTGTTACAGGTCACTTACCTTCTTCGCTGTTTTATTTCAGCAATCAGCATGAATCCCGCATCATCCACTGAACAAGCTATCCAGGCCCTCCAGGCCCAGAATGCCCAGTTCCAGGAGTTGGTTATGAGCCTAGCCTAGGGTCAACAGGACTTAAAGGCTCTGATTCAGAAGAAGAAGAAGAAGAAGAAGAAGAGGAATGTGCTGTTCAACCCTAGACGCAGATCTGGGAATGGATCACAAAATGAGGATGATCTGGCTACTTCCTCTGTGGGCAAGGACAGTCCCCAAGAGAGAAGGGTTCCTAGTCCCGTGGTCTCCGACAACGAGACGGATTTCAATGATGAACAGTATCCTCCTGCTGAGGATAGGTACAAACAGCTAGAAGACTGGCTAAGTGCTATGGAGATACAAAAGGTACCCGGTCTGGATTTCGAAGATCTAGGTTTATCCTCTGGGGTGGTGATCCCTCACAAATTCAAAGCACCTGCTTTTGCAAAATACGACGGGGCATCCTGTCCTAAGCTGCATCTCAGATCATATGTGAGGAAGATCCAACCGTATACTGCAGACAAGAACTTATGGATCCATTTCTTCCAGGAAAGTCTTTCAGGGACTCAACTCGAATGGTTCTATCAGCTGGATGGAGCCAATATTCGTAACTGGGATGACTTGGCTACTGCATTCTACAAGCACTATCAGTATAATTCCGACCTTGCTCCCATGCGTACCCAACTCCAGGATATGTCACTAGGGACGGGTGAAGGATTCAAGGAATATGCACAAAAGTGGAGAGACCTTGCTGGAAGGGTGCAACCACCTCTAACTGACCGTGAGCTTGTAGACTTGTTCTTGGGGACCCTGTCTGGTCCGTTCTTCAACCATCTGATTGGAAATTCCTCTACTGGGTTCACAGATCTGATCTTGACTGGGGAGAGAATCGAAGCTGGTATCAAGTCTGGGAAGATACAAAAGGATGACTCCTCGAACACTGAGAAGAAACCATCCAAGAAAGAATCTAGTGTTGTCAACGCATTAGTTATTTCAAAACCGGCCAGTGCTCCTCAACATCGCAATCAACAAAGGGAAGAGAGACCTAAACGGCATTTCACTCCCCTCAGCATGACCTTGTCCTAGATATTGCCACAGTTGTTGGAGACCAAGTTGGTAACTCTAAAGGACCCTCCTAAGAATCCCAACAGGACACCTTCAAGGTATAACCCCAGCGCCCGCTGCGCTTATCATTCTGACAGCCCGGGGCATGCTACGGATGATTGTTGGACTTTGAGAAACAAGGTCCAGGATCTGATTAACGCAAAGGAAGTCCAGTTCGACTCTCCAGAGACTCCCAATATGGTCACTGCTCCCTTGCCAAAACATGGCTAGGATTGGAAAATTTGTTTGTTCATTCGAATGTTCAAGTTGTATTTTTCTTTGATTGTTCAAACATTTTATTCATGTCAAACGTTGTTATTTCATTAATGCATTACACATGTCTGTTTTGAAGTAATTATTTCGTATTCACTATATTCAAATTGCTTTCATTTTTTGAGATGATCAACTCTCGATTAAAAATTCTAAACCTTTTAAGGGAGGATGACGAAAACGATACCACGATCTTTACAGTATGCTTTTGAACAGACCCCGCTGACAATGTACAGGCATTGTTTCAAATCCTAAACAGTGGAGTTATAAGGAAGATAACCCCTCGTCAACCCCTTTGAGCCAAAGAAGTTGGAGTTTTTCTTTTCAAAAATTAAAACCCTTATTCAAAACCTGGGGCAGGGTGGTTCTCTCAATTGATCCAGGTGCACAATGGATGACATCAAAGAAGTGCTTCCGAGACAAAAGACAGTGATGGTTCCGAATAATCATAAGGACAGGTAGTCATTACTTCTCAAAATAAAAGCCCAATAAGTCAAAACCTATGAAGGAGACTTACAAAACTGGGGCATCCCGCTGACTGTAAATTCAAAAAGAAACAATTCCGGCAAAAAACAGGGATCATGAAATCAAAAAAGAAAGAGGTCCTCCAAACCCTCAACAAAAAAAGGAATGACTGCCTATTCCAAATAAACTGTCAACATCCGAACCATCACCAGAATATCAGAGCAAAGACTCAAAACAAGATCTAACGCACGATTAGCTGAGTTTAGGTTTGAAGAACATCACGAAGAGCGGGTGGGTACAAATATAATTTGACCTTTATCCTTTGTTTCTTAAACCGTGAACCAGGCCACGTTATAACCCTTAAAAGTCCTAGCCGAAGCATGGGTTAGTTCGAAAGTATACTATTACGAAAGGTATCCTGACTCCTTAAGGCTTGTGGTAAAATAACGAGTTGACATCACAGTTTACAAAAACTTCACTTGTTTTATTAAAAAACTGCATTTTCAAAAACTTCAAGACAGACATAAGCTTTGCATTTTTAATATAACATTGCTTGCATATGACTATTTGTTTGAACAGCATAGAAGTTCGCACGACGAATGTCTAATGAACAAAAGCACCTCAAATCAAGGGGCATGGCATGATCATTGTCCATCATCTGGGGAAGTTAAGTCAAGATTCAGAGAATCTCTCAAAAGGCCAACCAGCTTGGGGAAAATCTCCATCTGGATCACTTGGCGCATTGGACGATCAAACGAAGATCTTCTGGTGGTATGACAACGCAACACTACTGACAGTGACAACTTCCTGCATCCTGAGAGCACGGACATAGTCGAAAAATACTACGCATAATCAAAGACCCGCTAGGTCGACTTGCCTAGGCAAAAACAAGGGCTTCCCGACAAACCAAAAGGGTTCGGGCAAAAATAAGGGATGAAAATAAAAAAAATTGTACATCCGGCAAGTCGAAAACCTGAAAAGGCGGCTTGGGCAAAAAAGGGTATCCCGGTGGACTAAAAACCCGAAAGGGCGGTCCAGGCAAAAATTAGGGATCAAAGCGTACGACTATGTCACGTCATCTCGTCACTTGCCTACCAGAAGAAGATTTGTCAATCGGCAGTTATCAAGCACCTCCACAGGTATCTTCTCCCACAGAAGCTGGGGAAATAAGAATTGTCCGAACTGTACAAGCTGCTCTGTCCACCAAGGTACCAAGGTAGATTCGGCTGAAGAATATGATCAGGATACCTTCACTCCCCGCGAGTAAGACAAGATTCAACAATACTCTCCCCAAGCAGAGTTGGTCTTCCATCAGCCCCGAAAAGGCACAATATCTCTAGCAAGTCAGCAATACTCTCCCCAAGAAGAGTTGGTCTACTGTCAGCCTCAAAGAAGTTGGGTATCCCTAGAAGATCTCAATATTCCCCAGCGGAGCATACAGATGTTCCTAAGCAAGCATCCCCGGCAGTCTTAATATAAGATTGTTCCCCGGAGGAATACCGGACACCCCAGTGGAGCCACTTCCCTGGTACAGTTCAAAAGTTTCCCTAGGAGAGTTGAATCATCCTCCCCAGTAGATTCTGGAATCCTATCCCCAGTAAATCCCGGAAGCTTATCCCCCGCAGAGCGCAAAAGCATCTCCCCGGCTTTGTTCAAAGGTTATTCCCCAACAGAGCTTATAACTGGGTTATCCTCAGCTAATTACCACGGATAGATCGTCCTCGGCGAAGTTCTTCCTAATCCCCAGCGAAGTTATCATCAAACCTCAGCGAAGTATCTCTTCCCACAGAGTAATTCCCCGCAGAGTAATCTCTTCATCAAGTTTATTCCCCAACGGAGTCATCTTCTCCTACCGGTTTATTCTTGCAATCATCATCCCCAGCGGAAACGAAGAACTCTACTCTTCAACATCAGCCCAGGATTTAATTTCCCGGCATTCGTCAAGGATTTATTTTCCCAGACGAAAATACGTTCATAGACATCACATTGTCATTGTCATGATACATGCATACACGCATCATATCATGCAGTCTCATTTATATTGAGAACATCATTGCTTGATCCATATCATGCATTACATACGACTGACCTTTATCTTTCAGGAAAGATGCAGTCAAATTCTCAAATCCAGTCAAAGAAGACAAATCCATTTAAATCGAAGATCTTTCTAATGCAAACCCGTCGTTATAGACACCCGTCGTGATAGACACCCGTCGTGATAGATACCCGTCGTGATAGACACCCGTCGTTATAGACACCCGTCATTATAGACACCCGTCATTATAGACACCTGTCGTTATAGACACTCGTCGTTATAGACACCCGTCGTTATAGACACCCGTCGCTATAGACACCCATCGTTATAGACACCCGTCATTATAGACACCCGTCATTATAGACACCCGTCATTATAGACACCCGTCGTTATAGACACCCGTCGTTATAGACACCCGTCATTATAGACACCCGTCATTATAGACACCCGTCGTTATAGACACCCGTCGTTATAGACACCCGTCATTATAGACACCCGTCATTATAGACACCTGTCGTTATAGACACTCGTCGTTATAGACACCAGTCGTTATAGACACTCGTTGTTATAGACACCCGTTGTTATATACACCCGTCGTTATAGACAACCTGTCATTATAGACAACCCGTCGTTATAGACAACCTGTCGTTGAAGACAACCCGTCGTTATAGACAATCTGTCATTGAAGACCACCTGTCATTAAAGACAACCTGTCATTGAAGACAACCTCGTCGTTAAAGACAACTCGTCCATGAAGACAAACTGTTAAAAGAGACAACTCGTCCAAGAAGACAAAACTTCCCCTGGTTCAGTTAAGTCGATCCCTAAAGATTTTTCTGAGATAACCTGTCAGTAGAGACAACTCATCAACAGTTTGAAGTTCCAGATTCGATACCTGTATCTAGCCAGGGCATATCTGTGAGCGATTGATTGTAGATTCGATACCTGTATCTAGCCAGGGCATATCTGCATGAGGAGTTTGAAGATCAACCCCTGTAACAGGCCAGGTAATTATCTTTCTTTCTCAGGTACGCAAGTTCTCGCTAAGGAATCTCTTACGCGATCGACACACAACTCCAAATGGCATCTATAAGCCCATTCCCGACAAGATTATGTCACACCTCCAGATGGCATCTATAAGCCCATCCTCCTATCCATCATCTCTCCAAATGGCATCTGTAAGCCCATTCCTGATATCCCAATGCTGATACTACATCATGCGAGTGCAAATTTCTGGGCACTTTAGTGTTCAATCATCTTCCACCTTCGGGTCACGAAAGGCTCGAAAGCCAATCTATATCCTCAGGTTTAAGAAGATTGAACAGGGGCAACTGTTGTACCCCAAAATTTGCCCTCCCATATTTCTCAAAACATTTCAAGAAAAATTCACAAGTCCAGCCCGGCGCGTCATATTCAGGTGTTCTTTCGCCAAGATATCTCTGATAACGTATTCTCAAATTCAGGTTCGGCTCAAGAGTCAATTCTTTAAAGAAGGTATCCGAATGTGTGAGTTTTCTTGAAGAAATATGGTGAAAAAGTGTGCTGAAAGTGCAGTTTTTACGCGTTAAAAAATCCATAACTTGAAGATCGTGACTTGTTTTGAACCCATTCCGGTGGCCAAAATTCCGTCTTGAAATTATCTATGTTTTCATCTCTCACGGATGGAAGCCAATTTCGATCAGAAGGTCTTCAAAAATGTGGATTTATCAAGTATTTTCGTACAGAAAATTTGTGACAGAAGTTTATTTGCGTCATGTTCAGAAAATCATAACTTGGTCGATTTTCATCGTATCGAGCTGGTTCCGGCGCCAAAATTTCACAAATTGAGTTGGCTACATTTTCACAGATTGAGTTCAAACGGTATTCAAAAGGCCTTCGTTTTTTGCTCAGAGTGCGCGACGCGCCGAAAATCCTGAATGCTGAATATTATTTCATCTGGGCCTAAACTTCAAAAATTCATAACTCGGTCAATTTTTATCGGATTGGGCTCATATTTTTACACAAGGTCACTGACTCATAGATCTACAACTTTGCTTCAAAAGTCGAGACCGGATTATGCTCCGATCAATACCAGTTTTTTATTGAAGAACGTGTCAGAGTCGACACTGGAGCCCAAAATAAGTTTGTCTGAGCTGAAACTTCAAAAATTCATAACTAATTCACCGTTTATCCGATTGAGCCGATTTTCGGACAGGAGTTAGTTCTCGATATCGGCTACATTTTGTTTTCACATTTCAACTTCAAAAATTGCACTTAAGTCCCTGCGATTTAGCCTGGAAAGTGAAGAACTCAAGTGAACATTGGAGGCCCAATTGCACATTCAAAGCCCATTTTCTTTACCCTAATTTCCATTATATAATCACATTCTTTTCACACAAACAAAAGAGGAGAAAGAGAGAGAAAAACCTTGCCACAATACTGTCAGAATATCAAATTCTTTCAAGAACCCTAAAACCTTGAAATCCTTATTACAAATCCCTCTCTCACTACAAACAAGTCATCTCAGTTACAAACCAAATCTCACTACAAACAAGCCATCTCAGTTACAAACCAACATCTCACTACTTCTTCAGTAAGGGTAAGGCTGACTTGATCTCCATGATCAAAAGGTCATAAAAGCATTCATGTCACTACTTTTCCAGTAAGGGTAAAGTTGATTTGATCTCCATGATCAAAAGGGTATAATCATTCATACATGCCATATTGACATAAACATTAAATTTCTTCATATATTGGCTTTATTTGTATTTTATGATATATAGTAATTTATTTAATGTGTTCATGAGATTCAACACTGCAGATTTAGACAGGATCCCATGCAGGTTCATTAAGGAACGTTGAGGCCAAAACACAAATGGCCGAAAAGCCAAAAGCCAAATGGCCAAAACAAACAGCTTACACATGACACCAATACATGGCGAGACAGACATCCTGAGAAGGTTAAGGAACGTTGAGGCCAGAACACAAATGGCCAAAAGCCAGAACACAAATGGCCAAAAGCCAGAACACAAATGGCCAAAAGCCAAAACACAAATGGCCAAAACAAAACAGTTTACACATGACGCCAATAGCTGTTTCACCTCTCCAATCAGGCTCGTATACTCCTAAACTCTCTCTCTATTTGTATTATGTTCCTTTAATTAATTAATCGTTATTCTTTTTATTAATCACTAACCAATTAACATTTTTTCCTAATAAAATCAAAAACACAAAAAATAATATTTTATTTATTAAAATTAAATTCAGCACTTTATTTTTGTAAATAAATATTAATTCAATTAATTTAGTTTAATTAGATTTAACTTTTAATATTTTTTGCAATATTTAAAATCAATTTAGAATATTAGGTTTTTATTAGCATTAATTCAATTTATTTTATTTCTTTAAAAACTCAAAAATCCAAAAATATGTTCATTATTTAATTTAATTTAATTGTTCATTTAATTTAATTCCATTTAATTCAAAAATAACCAAAAAAATCACTTTCTTTCAAAAAAGGGTCAAAACCCAAAAAACTCGCATCCAATTTAATTTCCCGCACGCGATCCATTTTTCCATATTATTGTACTTGCTTCCGGAATGTAATAACTTTAATTAGGACTTTATTTATTTATTGCTTTATTTTACTTTCCGCAATTTAAATTAAAAGGTTTGTTTTTGGCGATGTAAATACCCGACGCCTTGTAATAGTTTAGATTTAATTTCCGCAATTTAAATTCCGCAACTATTAACTGCTAGATGTATGCTAACTAGGCTATGCATGTCAAGATCTCTCTTAAATTAAAATCAATCGTAGCTCACCATAACATGTACAAAAATAACATAAACTGAAACTCGACACACTCGCACATGCCACTCTTAGGGTACGCCTCACTTGGTTGCCTCGACGTGGTCATTGAGTATATGGTGTTTTAGAGGTCGCCCTCCTATCTAAAGATCCAAGTTGCCTCGAAACGGTTGCCTCGGATAAAAAGGATCTAGGACATTAGGGTTACCGCTAAGGCGTCCTACTATTGCTTTGGTGACCACACATGTCCCTATAATCGAATTGACCCGAAAACTCCAACGACGGTGCTACCTACTTCTCAATAGTGGGATAGTACTGTCTAAAGGACTCTTACACAGCCTAATTCCTTAGAGTAGGTAGATTTCTCCTGGGTACTTGCTCTTTCAAAACAAAAAAACAACTTTTCGCACCTACACTTTCAAAAAGTTTTCAAACAAAATACTTCATACACTCTTGAGGACAGATACAAGAGTTAAATCGAAGTTTTCAAACAAACTTTTTCAAAACCCACAAACACAAGAAAAACAAAACTTTTTGAAAACATAGTGAGCAAGTACCTAAGAGCCCGTGGATAACCACGGATAGAAAGGATGCTAACACCTTCCCTTTCTATAAATCTACCTCCCGAACCGAGAAACATCTCGAAAAGTAATTTTGCTGTGCTTTTGTCCTTTCCATGTTGGAGAACATAAAAGACGGTGGCGACTCTTGCTTACCGCGACATTTCGCGAACCAGCTTTAAACAGTCAGTTCTATTTCCACTGATCACACATGGTAACGGCAAGAGACAACCATTTAACTAGGCTTTTAAAGCTATGAGACAAGAATCAGACATATTAAAAGATTTCCTTTTTGAAATATTCATGCCCCTTTTGAAATCTTGGATGAACCTGGACACCTTTAATTTTTGAATGCCTTCAGGCCATGCTCTTCGATTGGCCTTGAGTTACCTCCTTCGAATGGACTTCTTATGTATCCTTCGAACGGGCCTTCTGAATGCTTCTTCAAATGGACCTTTACATGTTCTTCGAATGGACCCTTTGAATGCTTCCTTCTAATGGCCTTCTTTTCCAGCTTCAAAGTCCAATTCGAATCTATTCAGAACATTCCCTATTAGACAACTTCGACCAGCCCTTGGCCTTGTGATGATTCTAAGTTCTGATTCGAAGTGTTCAGAACTTCCTTCATCAGAGCATCTTAGATTAAGACAAACTTTGCACTGAAATGCCATTCGAAGGTCATTTCATTCTGATGTTCTGATTGAGGGAAACTGTGAAGTTCCAGTCGAAGAACACTCTGAAGTTCCAGTCGAAGGATATTTTGGAATGCCAATCGAAGGGCCTTTGTCCATACCAATCGAAGGCCTTGTTGAAATGCCAATCGAAGGATCTTGTTACAAGGACAATCGAAAGGCTTTGTTAAAATGCCAATCGAAGGATCTTATTACAAGGACAATCGAAAGGATTTGTTGAAATGCCAATCGAAGGGCATTTTGGAGATGCCAATCGAAGGAAATTTAAAAACATCACTCACAAATTTTACTTTTCTTTAGGCAAGGGTTTGTGACCAACTATGTAGGGGAAGAACTTGGAAAATATGAGAGGGCAAATTTCGGGGTACAATAGTTACCCCTGTTCAATCTTCTTAAACCTGAGGATGTAGATTGGCTAGTCTGCCTTTCGTGATCTGAAGGTGAAAGATGATTGAACACTAGAGTGCCCGGAAATTTGCACTCGTTTGAGATGATACTTGATTTTGTAGATAGTATTGGGAATGGGCTTATAGATGCCATTTAGATAAGATGACGGAAGATCGTCGAAGATGGGCTTAAAGATGCCATCCACAGAACATGACAGAGAGTCATCAGAGATGGGCTTAAAGATGTCATCCAGAAGAATGTTGATTTCATGAGATATTCCTTCATGGGAATCCCTATTCCTATTGTTGAGGAGGACTCTGTTGAGGAATGTTGATCTTTGTCTTAGGAAATAGAGTTTAGGAGGTTCAGTTGTCCATTACTCTACTGGGGAGTCATCTCTTAACTGAAGAGACAGAAGTGGACTGCTATCTGGTCAGGATCCAGGCTTCACAGTGACTTACTGGGGAAATGAGATTAAACTGTTATCTGGTCGGGATCCAGGCTTCAGTTTCTTTAACTGGAATAGAAATCAGAAAAATATTAGTATCAATTTAACTGAACCAGAGGAATGTCTTGGGGTGTCTTCAACTGGAATAGAAATCAGAGAGATCTTAGTATCGATCTAACTGGACCAGAGAAGGTCTTTTGAGAACATCTTTCTGAGGAAAATGCTGAAATAGCCCTTCATCAGACGTAGCTTTTGAGAAGACTACTAGGTCATGTAAGTAGTCAACGGTGTTTTTTGATTTGATCTTTCCTGAAAAAGGCAAAGAGTTAGTTGTAACACCCCAGTTTTTAATTTTGATTTATTTGAATTTGGGAAATTATTTTATTAGAATTAATAAAATAAAAAGGAATTATTTATTTGGAATATTTGAAGAAATAAGAAATATAGGGATTTTTATGTTTTGGGCTTAGATGCTGTTAGTAAAGAGTGGGGGTGAAAAAGAGGTAAAGTTATGTGTTGGAACTCAAGTTATTCCTCATTTTGGTTTTCACGATAAACAGAAGTTAGAATTGGGGAAATAGAGCTCTGAAGGTACGAGGAACGAAGAACGGAGAACTTCGCTCAAGAATTCAAAGCTGCTAATTGATAAGGTAAGGGGGGTTTATACTCGATTTACCTTTGTTTATGGGTTTATGTACGGTTGATTCGGGTAATTGTAGGAAAATCCCAATTGTTAGATGTTTCTAGGGATCGATAACCGTAGGACTGAACTTGGTTAGAAAAGGATTAGGATTCCCAATTCTCATGAATCGATTAAGAATTTAGGTCCCAAATGGTGAATTGGGCGTATGTCTAATGATCGTGAATTTACCTTGGAAATTGTAGGGAAGACCTCAGTGTCGGTAGAATTCCCCAAAGTTACGGTTAATCCCCGGTTAAAGTTATTATAATGATTATTAGTAAATTGGATATTGTGGTATTGTTGTGGATTGTACAAACTCGATGCGTTAGGTACTGAAATACGCGTTTTGGCCGACATTTTTCCGCGTTTGGACGGCTGTTGTGAGCCACTGCAGGTTCAGAAAAATCTGACCCGCGCTCATCAACACGGCCGTGTTGTTTAACACGGGCACCCGTGTTGATGCACTGTGTTGCCAAAAAAATTGTGTTTTCTGGACACAATTCAACACGGCCGTGTTGTTTAACACGGGCACCCGTGTTGATCCCCTGTAATGAGAAAAAAAAGTGTTTTCTGGCCATAATTCAACACGGCCGTGTTGTTTAACACGGGCACCCGTGTTGATGCTGCTGTGTTGAATTTCTGAATTTTGTTTTCTGTGTTTTATTGTGGATTTTATTGCCATGCTTTTAGGTATGTTATCAAGCATGAAGTATGATATGATTTGATGTGATTGGTTGATGTTTAAATAGTATGCTGAGTGTTTACATGCTATCTGTATCTTGATATGATTGATGTTTGATAGTATGCTGAGTGGTTACATACTATTCATATCATGTGATGTTTGATATTGTTGATGTGCATGATATGTTGAATGATGTTCATAGTATGCTGAGTGTTACATACTTACATATCATGTTGCATTTGTTAATTCCCATTGTGTGGAATTAACATGGTGGCCAATATACGTGTCCGCGATATAATGGAACGTTGAGGTGGTAGCCGTGTCCGCGATATAATGGAACGGTGAGTTATCCGTGACCCGCGATTTAATGGGGCGGTGTAGTGGTACCACATGCATGGGTGTGTTGCATTGCTCGAATATAACATGAATGGATGATGTTTCCAATGTTATATTTGATTGTTTGTATGCACGTGTGATTGATATATGGTTGATGATGTTTGATGGATATTTGCAAATATGAAAAGCAATATGTCATGGATATATGATTTGTAAAGGTTTTGTAAACCATGAAATATGTTAATTATTGGGTGATGCTTATGATTTCGTGAATTGATTGTTATGAATGTATAACCAAATGTATATTTGAGAAGCTCACCCTTACTGTTGAATATTTCAGATTGAGGAGCTTCGCTCAGGTGCTTGGCGAAGGCTTATCGTGTCTAGTTTAGTTTTGTTCTAGTATGTCCGGGTCATGCTCTGATAGTTGTAACTCCGGGAACGTTTGGTTGTCGAGCTGCTTTAGTCAGACTCATTTATTCCTTTATTTGTTATAATATGATGTTGACTTTTCCAGGTGTTAATCCCTGATGACTTTGGAAATTATTATAACAATTGATTTTATTGAATAAATTATTCCGCTGTGTAAACATGTATGAGTTACTGCTAAAAATTATGCATGACAGGATTGTTTTAATAGAAGAGAATTGTGACATCCTCGATTATACATGTACTCTGAAAATATGATTTTTATTTAAATTGCGAAAATTATATGCGGGGTTTTAGAGGGTGTTACAATAGTGGTATCAGAGCATAGTCGGTCGTTGTGACCAGAGTCTTGAGTCAGTCATTCCTTTTCGTATGCGACTAGTGCAAGGTAACACTGTCGATACTGTATTCTGATGTGGAGTATGTTTTAATTCTCAGGAATATGGCTGGAAGAGGTAATGGACGAAATGATGCTGCACTAGCTGAGGCTTTGGGGATGTTAGCTGGTGTACTTGCTGGAAACCCAACTGGAGGCGTGATTGGTGCTGATAGGCAATTGGGAAATTTCCAAAGGAACAATCCTCCGTTGTTCAAAGGTACACATGACCCCGAAGGTGCTCAGAAGTGGCTGAAGGAAATCGAAAGGATTTTCCGTGTGATCGATTGTGCTGAAGATCTGAAAGTCAGATATGGTACGCATATGTTGGCAGAAGAGGCCGACGACTGGTGGGTTGCCACAAGGACTGAAATGGTTCAGGATGGAGAGGCACTGACTTGGGCTAACTTCAGAAGGGCTTTTCTGAGGAGGTACTTTCCTGAAGATGTTCGGGGAAGAAAGGAAATTGAATTTTTGGAGCTTAAGCAGGGCAATCTGACTGTTAGTGAGTATGCTACTAAGTTCACTGAGCTGGCAAAGTATTATGCTCACTACAACAATGATGAGGCTGGAGAATTCTCTAAATGTATCAAATTTGAGAATGGTCTCCGAGATGAGATTAAGCAGGGAATCAGGTACCAGCGTATTCGTAGATTTTCTGATCTGGTGGATTGTAGCAGAATCTTGGAAGAAGATATTACCAAGAATCGGTCGTCTCACTCTCGTGGGGCTGTTGATAAAAGAGGGAAGCAACATATGGACCGTGGCAAGCCATATGGTAGAGATAACCAGAGATCAGGCGGTTGGAAAAGGCCTAGTGGGGGAGATTCTAAGGCTCCTATCAGATGCTACAGGTGTGGTGAGTCTGGTCATCACATTCGAGATTGCAAGAGTGATGAGAAGAAGTGCTATAAATGTGGAAAGGCTGGTCATTTGTCTATTGATTGCAAAGGGAAGTCTGTTACTTGTTACAATTGTGGCGAAGAAGGTCACATTCGTCCGCAGTGTCCTAAGCCTAGGAAGGATCAGTCAGGTGGAAAAGTGTTTGCTTTGTCTGGATCTGAGACTACCCCAGAGGATCGATTGATTAAAGGTACGTGTTTTATTCATGGCACACCTTTAGTTGCAATTATTGATACTGGTGCAACTCATTCTTTCATTTCTTTGGATTGTGCTGAGAGGTTGAAACTGGACATATCTGGTATGCGAGGTAGCATGGTTGTTGATACTCCTGCATCGGGTTCAGTGACAACTTCACTTGTATGTAGGAATTGTCCTATTGAGATTTTTGGTAGGAGTTTCGGTATGGATTTAGTGTGCCTACCGCTTGAACAAATTGATATTATCCTTGGGATGAACTGGTTGGAATTTAACCGGGTTCATCTGAACTGCTTTGCTAAGACGGTGATTTTCCCAGAAGCAGTTGGTGTCGAGAATTTGACTATGACTGCTAGGCAGGTGCAAGAAGCAATGGAAGATGGTGCTAATGTGTTTATGTTACTTGCTTCGTTAGATGCAACAGGAAAGGTCAGGAGTAGTGAATTGCCAGTGGTGTGTGATTTTCCAGAAGTCTTTCCTGATGATGTTGGCGAGTTACCTCCTGAGAGAGAGGTGGAATTTTCTATAGATTTAATTCCTGGTACGAGACCGGTGTCGATGGCGCCATATCGTATGTCTGCGTCTGAATTGGCTGAATTGAAGAGTCAGTTGGAAGATTTACTGGAGAAGAAGTTTATCCGTCCAAGTGTTTCGCCTTGGGGTGCTCCGGTATTGTTGGTTAAGAAGAAAGAAGGTTCTATGAGACTGTGTGTTGATTACAGGCAATTGAACAAGGTAACCATTAAGAATCGGTATCCATTACCGAGGATTGATGATTTAATGGATCAGTTAATTGGAGCCAGTGTATTCAGTAAGATTGATTTGAGGTCTGGATATCATCAGATTCGTGTGAAAGCGGAAGATATTCAAAAGACTGCTTTTCGAACGAGGTATGGGCATTATGAATATTCTGTTATGCCGTTCGGAGTTACTAATGCACCTGGTGTTTTCATGGAATATATGAATAGGATTTTTCACCCATATCTGGATAAGTTTGTTGTGGTTTTTATTGATGACATTCTGATTTATTCCAAGAATGACGAAGAACATGCGGAACATCTCAGAATTGTATTAGAGTTGTTGAAAGATAAGAAGTTGTATGCAAAGTTGTCCAAATGTGAGTTCTGGCTGAATGAAGTTAGTTTTCTTGGACATGTGATTTCTAAGAATGGTATTGCAGTGGATCCTACGAAAGTAGAAGCGGTATCTCAGTGGGAAGCGCCGAAGACTGTTTCTGAAATCAGAAGTTTTCTTGGTCTTGCAGGTTATTACAGAAAGTTTATCGAAGGATTCTCAAAGTTAGCATTGCCGTTGACGAAGTTGACTCGTAAAGGACAAGCGTTTATTTGGGATTCTGATTGTGAGAAAGGTTTCCAAGAATTGAAGCGGAGATTGACAAGTGCTCCTATTCTGATTTTGCCGAATCCGGTGGAATCTTTTGTGGTCTATTGTGATGCATCTCTGTTGGGTTTAGGTGGTGTTTTAATGCAGAATCAGCAGGTAGTTGCGTATGCTTCGAGACAGTTGAAGGTTCATGAAAGGAACTATCCTACTCATGACTTAGAGTTGGCAGCAGTTGTGTTTGTCTTGAAATTGTGGAGACATTATCTGTATGGTTCGAGGTTTGAAGTGTATAGTGATCATAAGAGTTTGAAGTATCTTTTCGATCAGAAAGAGCTCAATATGAGGCAAAGAAGGTGGTTAGAATTCCTCAAAGATTATGATTTTGGTTTGAATTACCATCCTGGTAAGGCAAATGTAGTTGCAGATGCTTTGAGCAGGAAGTCCTTGCATATGTCTATGATGATGGTTCGTGAATTGGATTTAATTGAGCAATTCCGAGATTTGAGTTTGGTTTGTGAAAGTACTCCGAAGTGTGTTCGTTTGGGTATGTTGAAACTTACTAGTGGCATTCTAGAAGAGATCAGAATCGGGCAGAAATCTGATGTTAATTTAGTTGATAAATTGACATTGATCAACCAAGGTCAAGGTGGTGAGTTCAGGATTGATGAAAATGATGTTATGAGATTTGGCGATAGAGTTTGTGTTCCTGATGTCGCAGAAATCAAGAAAAGTATATTAGAGGAAGGACATCGCAGTGGGATGAGCATTCATCCGGGTGCCACGAAAATGTATCATGATTTGAAGAAATTGTTTTGGTGGCCGGGAATGAAAAAGGAAATAGCTGAATTTGTGTATGCATGTTTAATCTGTCAGAAATCGAAGATTGAGCATCAGAAGCCGTCTGGATTTATGCAACCGATGTTCATTCCAGAATGGAAGTGGGATAGTATTTCTATGGATTTCGTATCTGGGTTGCCGAGGACTCCTATGAATTGTGAAGCGATATGGGTCGTTGTGGATAGGTTGACTAAGTCTGCTCATTTTATACCGGTGCGAATGGATTACTCGATGGAGAGATTGGCACAGTTGTATATTGAGAAAATAGTGAGTTTGCATGGAGTTCCTTCTAGTATTGTGTCAGATAGGGATCCGAGGTTCACTTCGAAATTTTGGGAAGGATTGCAGAAGGCTTTGGGTACTAAGTTGAGATTGAGTTCAGCTTACCATCCTCAGACTGACGGACAGACGGAGAGGACGATTCAATCGTTGGAAGATTTATTGCGTGCTTGTGTTTTAGAGAAAGGTGGAGCTTGGGATAGCTATTTGCCATTGATTGAGTTTACTTATAACAATAGTTACCATTCGAGTATTGGTATGGCTCCGTTTGAGGCATTGTATGGTAGACGGTGTAGGACGCCTTTGTGTTGGTATGAATCTGGAGAGAGTTCGGTAATTGGGCCAGAGATTGTTCAGCAGACTACCGAAAAGATCAAATTGATTCAAGAGAAGATGAGAGCTTCTCAGAGTCGTCAGAAAAGTTATCATGATAAGAGGAGAAAGAATTTAGAATTCAGTGCTGGAGATCATGTGTTTATGAGAGTTACTCCGATGACAGGTATTGGTCGGGCGTTGAAGTCTAAGAAGTTGACTCCGCGTTTTATTGGTCCGTTTCAGATTACGGAAAAAGTTGGAGAAGTTGCTTATCGTATTGCTTTACCTCCGAGACTTGCGAATTTGCACGATGTTTTTCATGTTTCTCAGTTGAGGAGATACATTCCAGACCCATCTCATGTAATCCAAATAGATGATGTACAGGTAAGAGATAACCTGACAGTAGAAACATTGCCTATGAGGATAGAAGATCGGGAAGTGAAACAGTTAAGAGGTAAAGAGATAGCATTAGTGAAGGTTGCTTGGGGAGGTCCAGCAGATGGAAATATCACTTGGGAGCTGGAGAGCCAGATGAAAGAGGCTTATCCGGAGCTGTTCGTCTAAGGTATGCTTTCGAGGACGAAAACTCTTTTAGTGGGGGAGAGTTGTAACACCCCAGTTTTTAATTTTGATTTATTTGAATTTGGGAAATTATTTTATTAGAATTAATAAAATAAAAAGGAATTATTTATTTGGAATATTTGAAGAAATAAGAAATATAGGGATTTTTATGTTTTGGGCTTAGATGCTGTTAGTAAAGAGTGGGGGTGAAAAAGAGGTAAAGTTATGTGTTGGAACTCAAGTTATTCCTCATTTTGGTTTTCACGATAAACAGAAGTTAGAATTGGGGAAATAGAGCTCTGAAGGTACGAGGAACGAAGAACGGAGAACTTCGCTCAAGAATTCAAAGCTGCTAATTGATAAGGTAAGGGGGGTTTATACTCGATTTACCTTTGTTTATGGGTTTATGTACGGTTGATTCGGGTAATTGTAGGAAAATCCCAATTGTTAGATGTTTCTAGGGATCGATAACCGTAGGACTGAACTTGGTTAGAAAAGGATTAGGATTCCCAATTCTCATGAATCGATTAAGAATTTAGGTCCCAAATGGTGAATTGGGCGTATGTCTAATGATCGTGAATTTACCTTGGAAATTGTAGGGAAGACCTCAGTGTCGGTAGAATTCCCCAAAGTTACGGTTAATCCCCGGTTAAAGTTATTATAATGATTATTAGTAAATTGGATATTGTGGTATTGTTGTGGATTGTACAAACTCGATGCGTTAGGTACTGAAATACGCGTTTTGGCCGACATTTTTCCGCGTTTGGACGGCTGTTGTGAGCCACTGCAGGTTCAGAAAAATCTGACCCGCGCTCATCAACACGGCCGTGTTGTTTAACACGGGCACCCGTGTTGATGCACTGTGTTGCCAAAAAAATTGTGTTTTCTGGACACAATTCAACACGGCCGTGTTGTTTAACACGGGCACCCGTGTTGATCCCCTGTAATGAGAAAAAAAAGTGTTTTCTGGCCATAATTCAACACGGCCGTGTTGTTTAACACGGGCACCCGTGTTGATGCTGCTGTGTTGAATTTCTGAATTTTGTTTTCTGTGTTTTATTGTGGATTTTATTGCCATGCTTTTAGGTATGTTATCAAGCATGAAGTATGATATGATTTGATGTGATTGGTTGATGTTTAAATAGTATGCTGAGTGTTTACATGCTATCTGTATCTTGATATGATTGATGTTTGATAGTATGCTGAGTGGTTACATACTATTCATATCATGTGATGTTTGATATTGTTGATGTGCATGATATGTTGAATGATGTTCATAGTATGCTGAGTGTTACATACTTACATATCATGTTGCATTTGTTAATTCCCATTGTGTGGAATTAACATGGTGGCCAATATACGTGTCCGCGATATAATGGAACGTTGAGGTGGTAGCCGTGTCCGCGATATAATGGAACGGTGAGTTATCCGTGACCCACGATTTAATGGGGCGGTGTAGTGGTACCACATGCATGGGTGTGTTGCATTGCTCGAATATAACATGAATGGATGATGTTTCCAATGTTATATTTGATTGTTTGTATGCACGTGTGATTGATATATGGTTGATGATGTTTGATGGATATTTGCAAATATGAAAAGCAATATGTCATGGATATATGATTTGTAAAGGTTTTGTAAACCATGAAATATGTTAATTATTGGGTGATGCTTATGATTTCGTGAATTGATTGTTATGAATGTATAACCAAATGTATATTTGAGAAGCTCACCCTTACTGTTGAATATTTCAGATTGAGGAGCTTCGCTCAGGTGCTTGGCGAAGGCTTATCGTGTCTAGTTTAGTTTTGTTCTAGTATGTCCGGGTCATGCTCTGATAGTTGTAACTCCGGGAACGTTTGGTTGTCGAGCTGCTTTAGTCAGACTCATTTATTCCTTTATTTGTTATAATATGATGTTGACTTTTCCAGGTGTTAATCCCTGATGACTTTGGAAATTATTATAACAATTGATTTTATTGAATAAATTATTCCGCTGTGTAAACATGTATGAGTTACTGCTAAAAATTATGCATGACAGGATTGTTTTAATAGAAGAGAATTGTGACATCCTCGATTATACATGTACTCTGAAAATATGATTTTTATTTAAATTGCGAAAATTATATGCGGGGTTTTAGAGGGTGTTACATTAGTCATATGCAATTCCATGATATATGAAGTGCATTGTGTAATGGTGTTCTTAAAATAAATGAGATTGGGATGTGTGCATTTGTACTGAAGAAACTATGGCATTTGTAGAATGATGTATGAATGCAATGTATGAACGTATCAGCTATTCTGTTGCAGTATTGTTGAACCAGGGAAAATAAATCTCTGATTGTTGCTGGGGGTAAAGAATGTAGGTCTTCAAATATGTTGAAGTTAAAACGCTGGGGGATGATCTTCCGTTGTTTAGAGAAATAAAATATGTTGGGGAAGGAAAGCTCCGTAAACTAAACTGTTGCTAGAAGATAGTCTGGAATAAGTATCAGGATGATATCCATATCTGGATTGTACCTAAACCGTTTCTAAGAGATGATCTGAATAAGTATCAGGATGATATCCATATCTAGATTGTACTTGAACTGTTTCTAGAAGATAGTCTGAAATAAGTGTCAGGATGACATTCGTCTCTGAATCGTACCCGAACCATTTCTAGATGAGAATCTGGAGTAAATGTTAGGATGACATCCGTATTTGGATCGTGCCTTAACCGTTTCTAGATGAGAATCTGGAGTAAGTGTTAGAATGACATCCGTATTTGGATCGTACCTAAACCATTTCTAGATGAGAATCTGGAGTAAGTGTTAGGATGGCATCCGTTCTTGGATCGTACCTGAAACGTTTCTAGATGAGAATCTGGAGTAAGTATCAGAACAACATCCGTCTCTGGATCATATTTGCACCGTTTCTAGATGAGAATCCTGAGTAAGTGTCAGGATGACATCCGTATTTGGATCGTACCTGAACCGTTTCTAGGTGAGAATCTGGAGTAAGTTTCAGGATGACATCCGTATTTGGATCGTACCTGAATCGTTTCTAGATGAGAATCTGGAGTAAGTGTCAGGATGACATCCATATTTGGATCATACCTGAACCGTTTCTAGATGAGAATCTGGAGTAAGTGTCAAGATGACATTCGTCTTTGGATCGTACCTGAACCATTTCTAGATGAGAATTTGTTGTAAGTTTCAGGATGACAACCGTATTTGGATCGTACTTGAATCGTTTCTAGATGAGAATATGGAGTAAGTGTCAGGATGACATCCGTATTTGGATCGTACCTGAACCGTTTCTAGATGAGAATCTGGAGTAAGTGTTAGGATGACATCCGTATTTGGATCGTACCTTAACCGTTTCTAGATGAGAATATGGAGTAAGTGTCCGAATGACATCCGTATTTGGATCGTACCTGAATCGTTTCTAGATGAGAATCTGGAGTAAGTGCCAGGATGACATCCATATTTGGATCGTACCTGAATCGTTTCTAGATGAGAATCTGGAGTAAGTGTCTGGATGACATCCGTCTTTGGATAGTTCCTGAACCGTTTCTAGATGAGAATCTGGAGTAAGTGTCAGGATGACATCCGTATTTGGATCGTACCTGGACCGTTTCTAGATGAGAATCTGGAGTAAGTGTCAGGATGATATCCGTATTTAGATCGTACCTGAACCGTTTTTAGATGAGAATCTGGAGTAAGTGTCAGGATGACATCCGTATTTGGATCGTACCTGAACCATTTCTAGATGAGAATCTGGAGTAAGTGTCAGGATGACATCCGTATTTGGATCATACCTGCACCATTTCTAGATGAGAATTTGAAATAAGGGTCAGGATGACATCCATCTTTGGGTCGTACATGAACTGTTTCTAGGGGATAATCTGCTTTATTCAGAATGTTTCCGTTGGGGAAGGGAAACTCTGTAATTCGCTTGGGGAATCTTGAGAAGCTTGGCGACTTAACTGGGGAGTTTTTGTTGGAGCAACAATTTGGAGATTTTGATCTGTCGAGGGTATGAGAACACCTGACATCAATAGGTTGTAAGCTGAGAATATGGTGGTGACCTTATAGTAGAATGTCCCTGTCTCGATACTTGTTTTAGAAAATATCAACCGAGGATTTTGTAGATGGTTTGACTATTATCCCAACTCTTGGAGTCCTTGATGAATGCAGATCAGGGTAATAAACCTTCTACTGATTAGACAAGTGACGAGATGATGGGACGTAGTCGTACGCTTTAATCCCTAACTTTTGCATGGACTGTCTTTTCAGATTTCCAGTCCATCGGGATACCCTTTTTTACTCAAACTACCTTTTCAGGTTTTCGACTTGCCGGGTGTACATATTTTTTTGTTTTTATCCCTAATTTTTACCTGAAACCTTTTGGTTCGCCGGGATTCCCTTATTTTTGCCTAGGCCAGTCAACTTAGCGTGTCTTTGTTCATGCATAGTATTTTCCGACTATGTCCATGTTCACTGGGTACGGAGAATTGTCATTGTCCTTAGTAGTAAGTGTTGTCACGCTGCCAAAAGGTGTTTGTTTGATCGTACATGATTCGTTGTTGGAATTCATGTCCAATGCCCCAAGTGATTCAGATGGAGATCTGCCCCTGGCTATTTGGCATTTTTGAGAGATTCGTTGAACCTTAACTTGACAGCCCCAAATTAGCTGTACATCATGCTATTCCCCTTAATTGGAAGTGTTTTTCCACTTGAGGTGAACTTTTTCATTGAGAAATTTTTTATTCACTAGATATTCGTCATGTGAATTTCTCTGTTGTTGAACAAATAGTCATATGCAAACAATGGTATTTTAAGAATGCAAAGCTTATGTCTGTCTTGAAAGAAAAAAATTCATTTTTTTAGTAAAACAAACAAATTTTGTAAAAGTGTGATGTCAACTCAGGATTTATAGCAAACCTTACAGGAGTCAAGATACCTTTTATAAGAGTATGCTTTCAAACTAACCCATGCTTCAGCTAGGACTTTTAAGGGTTATAATGTGGCCTGGTTCACGGTTCAAGAAACAAAGGATAAAGGCTCAAATTTTATTTGTACCCAACCCACTCTTCGTGATGTTCTTCAGCTCTATGCTCAATTAGTTGTGCATTTCGAATCCCAGTTGAGTTTTGGAATGTACTTGATGTTCCGGTGATGGTTCAGATACTGAAAGTTTATTTTGAAGAGGCAGTCATTTTTGTAATCTTCTTTTTTGTCGAGGATTTGTAGTAACCTCTTTTTTTCGTTATCCCTTCTTTTGCCTGAACTGTTTCTTTTGTGATTACAGTCAGCGGGATGCCCCAGTTTTTTCTTAAGTCTTCTTCATAGGTTTTGACTTAATGGGCTTTTATTTTGAGAGATAATGACTGCCTATTCTTGATGATTATGTGGAACCATCACCACCTTTTGGAGAGCATCTTCTACATTAGTTGTCGTGTATGAAGGGAAAGCTTACAACTGAATGCACATCTGAATTAACTGAGAAAACTACCCTGCCCCAGGTTATGATTAAGGGTTTTAATTTGTGTGAAAAGAAACTCCTACTTATTAGACTCAAAGGGGTTGACTAGGGATTATCTTCCTTATAACTCCACTGTTTAGGATTTGAAACAACGCCTGTACATCGTCAGCGGGGTCTATTCAAAAGCATATTATAGAGATTGTGGTATCGTTTTCGTCATCCTCCCTCTAAAGGCTCAGAGCTTTTGATAGAGAGTTGAATATCACAAAAGGAAACCAATTTAAATATAGTGAATACGAATGAATTGATTCAAAACAGACATATGCAATGCATTGATAAAGCAACAAAGTTTGACATGAATAAATGTTCGAACAATAAAAAAAAAGTTACAAATTGAAAAATCTAATGAACAAAAACTTCTTTGTCTGATATTGTCACTTAAAATGGCATGTCTTTAGGGGACGTCAGATGAATTCAGTTTGGCCATCCTGTGTGAACTCCAACGCTCCTTCATCAATCAGATCTTGAATCTTGT
Source organism: Vicia faba (assembly GCA_948472305.1). Taxonomy (NCBI): domain Eukaryota; kingdom Viridiplantae; phylum Streptophyta; class Magnoliopsida; order Fabales; family Fabaceae; genus Vicia; species Vicia faba. The sequence goes on along the minus strand of OX451735.1, from coordinate 1,290,118,936 downwards.
TCTTCAATGCCCAATAATGGTCAGTGTCGTACCCACGACTGTTAGAGTGATACATGCATCTTTCATTATGCTTGTAGTGAGGAGAAGAAGTATTAGGTTTTTAAGGAGACTCCCTTAATACAACCATCTTGTCTTCAAATACCTGATGCAATGCTTGAGTCAAGGACATGTTGATTTTGGTGAATTGCCTCTAGGGCTTGTCTTGCTTTTGCTGATTACCCTGTTGTGGTTGGTGAGGTCATTGTTGAACCCTTGGCGTAACAGCCATCTAGAAAGGCCTACTCTCCAAGCTAACTTTTTGTCCCATCAGGGTTGATGAATGACTTGATCCCCCGTCTCGATTGTTTTCCTCATACGGTTGCATCCGTCTTGATGAAGCTTGTTGACAATGCCTCTTAGCTCTTCTTGTCCCCAGGCAAGGCTTGGGATAAGAGCCATTTTCCCCAGCATCTGGGTTCTCATTGCTTCTACCTCAGCTTGTAGTTGTTTCAATTGTTCATCCTTGTCGTTGTCAGGATGTTTCTTGGTCAGACTCCCGATGAGGAATGTTTTCAATTCTTCTTTCCCCTTGGCTAGACTCAGGAACATTTCTTTGAATTGAGCATCTTGAGTTTGGAGATCTCTGTTGTCTTGTTTGAGAGCCATTGCTGAAATAAACAGCGAGAACATGAGAGACCTGCTTTGAAACCTGCTTATGCAATGATATGTATGATAAATGTATGCAATGTTTTCAAGGATCTCGCAGGGTAAACAAGAAAATGCCAGAAGTTGAATTTTGTAGCTTTGATTGAGGAACTTTGTATCGTTGAGAGTCCTTCTACGAGAGTCAAGCTCACCATATTAAGTGGGTCATAGCCCCTGACTCTAGTTTTTGAGTTTTTGATCTTCTGACGGCATTGGCTAGAGGAAAGTAAATCCCCTTTGCCCCTTGCTAAACGTCTGATTTACTATAACCTGCATCAAAAACCCTTGAGATCCTTGAAATGGTTAAGGAAATGTTGTGGCATGATGTTATGATGTGTATGCTATGCGTTAAGCAAAAGTGGAAGGTGATGTAAGCAAGTAAACCCTGCAAGAAATCCAAGTTATTGGATAATGATGGTAAACAAATCCTGCAAGGAAATCATGTTGTCAGATAATAAAATCCTGCAAGTAGTTCAAGTTGAAATCAAACAAGTCACACAAGCAGCCTTAGGTTTAGGCTTGCATTGGTTTTAAGATAGTACCATCTTGAAGTTGGATTGGTTCAACCTATCCTATAAATAATAATCGGGTTCTAAGGGATCTCAATATCACTGATCTTTCCCACAAGCTTTGTTCGATAGGCGACTGACTCGCAACCAAACAAAACTCAAGAGTCAAATCTCAATGAGTGTAGCATCCAGTATCTTCCGACTTTGGGAATACACCAAAGACGACCATCTCGCTACGTCCTAAGGGCCAAGTTGTTCAATTAAAGGTTCTAAGGTCAATTGACGCTTCATGACACCATGCAGCGGCCCCGTATTCTCCTTGATTAACTCAAGGGCTACCGGTACCAACCAAAGTGTCGCATCAACGTAGCCATCGCTTCAACCGTGTCGGTATACCCCGCACAGTTTCCACGATCTATTGCTACTTACTTAAAAGGTTTCCCCAGATCCGGGTGTAGGATCTATAGTACCCAAACAGATACCCTTAAAGAAAAGCAATCAAACAGTCAAAAAAGCAATTTTAAAATGATCTAGACCCTAAGGTAAACCCCACTTTTTATTTTTCCCCAGCAGAGTCGCCAGTTCTGTGATACGGTGGCAGAACCGACTATTAAATACTGGTTTTGCGTTTTGTGTTTGCAAATGTTGCGGTAAGCAAGAGTCGCCACCGTTGTTTCTTTTATCCAACAAAGGAAAGGGTGAAAAGAACATAAAAAGACCTTTTCGAGATGTTTTGAGTAAGGGGGTAGATTATGGAAAGGGAAGGTGTTAGCACCCTTTCCATCTATTGTTTTCCACGGGCTCTTAGAGGTTTGCTCTTTTTTTTTAAAAACCTTTATGCTTTGTGTTTAAAATTTTTTTGGAAATGCCTTAGTACGGCGAACTTTGTAATGTTTCACGGGATAGTGGAGAAAATATACAAAGTGTTTTGAAATTGTTTTTGAAAAGTAGTTTTTATGTGTAAGTGCAAAAATAGTTTGAGCAAACTTCTAACAGCTATCTACTTTTATACTCGAAAAGGTTGTTCTTTTCCTCTTTTCTTTTAGACAATGCTATCTTACTATTAGTGAGTAGGTAGATTTGTCGTTGGATATTTTGAGGGACAATTGGAGGGACGTATTGGTCATTGAAGGCAACAGGTAAGGATATCTTAGCATTCGAAGAGACTGTCATCATATAGGAAACATCGAGGGGACAAGATCATTTACCGAAAGGTAACTCGAGGGACGTTTAGGGACCATGATCTTTTATGATGACTTTTATACCGAGGGTTTTTGCTAAGATACCCTTACGTTCGAGGGACATGACCGTTTTCATAGGCAACCAAAGTGGGAAATACCCTAGGGGTGCAAGTGTGCAATAGTGTGCTATTTCAGATATTTTATTTTGTAGTTTAGTGATCTACTGATTGATTAAGCATACATGCCTAGGTTATTAGCAATTTATATACAGGCATATAAGAAAATACAAAGCGAGAAGTAAAGATTCCTACGCTATTACAGGGCTTCGGGGCAATTACATAAAAGAGGTGCAAAATAAAGTGCGAAATTAAAAGTACGGAAATTTAAATCCTAAACTATTACAACTGGTAGATAATTACAATAATCTAAAAATGTCAAAATAAATAAACGTGCACATGAATTAAAAATACGTCTAAAATCCTAAGAATGAAAGCCTTTCTTTGTTTTTTTGGTTTTTTTGTTATGAAAAGAAAATAATTAAACCTAATTAAATCCTAAGTTCTGATTCAATTTTAATTTAAAAAAATGGGTAAAATAATTATTAATTAATTTAAGAAATTAATTATTTGATAATAATAAATAAAAAATCTAATCCTAATTTTTGTGATCTTTTGATTTGCTGTTTATTTTTTAAGGTATAAAATCAATAAGAGAAAATAAACAAAATGAAAAGTAAAATACACAAAGAAAATCCTTCGATCCAGGGAAGGGGATTGCCCTTCGATCTTGGGGAAAGGGAATGCCCATTTGATCCAGGAAGGAGATGTCTTCTTCGATCCAGAAGGCTACGGCTTTTGATCCAGGAAGGCTATGGCTCTTTCGATCCAAAAGGGAGCTGCCTTCTTCGATCCAGGAGGACAATGGGCAGCTTCGATCCAGAGAAGGTGTCTCCTTCGATCTGGGGTGCTGGATCTGCAAAGATATGTTAGAAAGATAAAAACAAAATCTCAGATTTGAGTCTTGGTCTTGGATTCGACAGATCGTGGTTGTGTCGTCCTAATTCGACTCTCCTGTATCTGAATCGAAAGTCCCCTTGTCCTATAACACCATGAATCTTGAGATTCAAAAGAAGATACAGATTGTGCCCTAGAAATGGCACGATCTCCTCCCTGCACTTAAACTTGTATACAACACATTGAACAAGCACAAACATCAACAATAACATGCATGTAATGATTAATAAGGATTTAAAAGAAACTTCATATTTAGCTAATTTGAGATTGAACAAATTACCAAACGGAGGGAGCGTGAGATCGAACAGATTACCAAACGGAGGGAGCGTGTGTTGGATCTTCCTAATGCTTGGACACGTCTCCTGGAACCTAGTGAAGATTTTGAGATTTTGGGGAGCTTCGATGGTCAATCTGTATGTGTGTGATGCAATATGTGTGATTTCTCCTCTTTTTCGTCCCCCTATGGCACTGTGTCCTTGGCCTTGTATTTATAGAAGTGTGATGGTGCATGGTAACGGCAAGAGACAACCATTTAACTAGGCTTTTAAAGCTATGAGACAAGAATCAGACATATTAAAAGATTTTCTTTTTGAAATATTCATGCCCCTTTTGAAATCTTGGATGAACCTGGACGCCTTTGATTTTCGAATGCCTTCAGGCCATGCTCTTCGATTGGCCTTGAGTTGCCTCCTTCGAATGGACTTCTTATGTATCCTTCGAATGGGCCTTCTGAATGCTTCTTCGAATGGACCTTTACATGTTCCTCGAATGGACCTTTTGAATGCTTCCTTCGAATGGCCTTCTTTGCCAACTTCAAAGTCCAATTCGAATCTATTCAGAACATTCCCTATTAGACAACTTCGACCACCCCTTGGCCTTGTGATGAGTCTAAGTTCTCATTCAAAGTGTTCAGAAATTCCTTCATCATAGCATCTTAGATTAAGATAAACTTTGCATTGAAATGCCATTTGAAGGTCATTTCATTCTGATGTTCTGATTGAGGGAAACTCTGAAGTTCCATTCGAAGGACACTCTGAAGTTCCAGTCGAAGGACCTTTTGGAATGCCAATCGAAGGGCCTTTGTCCATACCAATCGAAGGCCTTGTTGAAATTCCAATCGAAGGATTTTGTTACAAGGACAATCGAAAGGCTTTGTTGAAAGGCCAATCAAAGGATCTTGTTACAAGGACAATCGAAAGGCTTTGTTGAAATGCCAATCGAAGGCCTTGTTGAAATGCCAATCGAAGGATCTTGTTACAAGGACAATTTAAAGGCTTTGTTGAAATGCCAATCGAAGGATCTTGTTATAAGGCCAATCGAAAGGCTTTGTTGAAATTCCTATCAAAGGGCATTTTGGAGATGCCAATCGAAGGAAATTTAAAAATATCACTCATAAATTTTCCTTTTCTTTAGGCAAGGGTTTGTGACCAACCATGTAGGGGAAGACCTTGGAAAACATGAGAGGGAAAATTTTAGGGTACAACACCCACATTGTGAATGGCCAAGGAGCAGTCATGACATTCAAAGGTACTTGAGGCACATGAACTTTATCAGCATAAACTTGGCACTTATGACAAGTTTTCGAGTGGTGGTGACAGTCAGTTTCCATAGTCGACCAATAGTAACCATCTCTAAAAATATTTTTAGCCATAGTATGCCCACTAGAGTGAGTACCGAAGATACCTTCGTGCATATCTTGCATAATCTCTTTTTCCTCCTTCTTGTCCACACATTGAAGCAAAGTTGAATCATGATTGCGCTTGTATAGAATTATGTTGCTCAAGAAGAACTTAGCCGAGAACCTCCATAGGAATTTCTTGTCATTGATGGATTCCCCTTATGGGTACTCTTGAGCCTCAATGTACCTTCTCACTTCATGAAACCAAGGTTTTTCCTATACTCCATCAGTGTCAATTTCATAGTAGTGTGTTGGTTTATCGAATCTTTCAATGATAATTCTGGGAGTCTCATTGTCCCATCTGACCTTGAACATGGATGACATGGTGGCCAATGCATTCGCCAACTAATTCTCTTCTCTTGGTATATGCTCAAAAGTGATCTCCACGAAATACGGAATCAAGGTTAACACATGTTCTCGATAAGGGATAAGGTTTGGATGCTTCATATCCCAATCTCCCAAAATTTTCCCACTCATGTTTTCCAAGGTCTTCCCCTACATGGTTGGTCACAAACCCTTGCCTGAGGAAAAGGAAAATTTGTGATTAGTATTTTCAAGTTCCCTTCGATTGGCATCTCTAAAATGCCCTTCGATTGGCATTTCAACAAAGGCTTTCGATTGGCCTTGTAACAAGATCCTTCGATTGGAATTTCAACAAAGCCTTTCGATTGACCTTGTAACAAGATCCTTCGATTGGCATTTCAGCAAGGCCTTCGATTGGTATGGACAAAGGCGTCTTCGATTGGTATTTTAACGTCACTTCGATTGGTCCAAACTGAAGGAAATCGAAGGGAGCAGAATAAAGTTTTCGATCGGTCAAGAAGGTACTTCGATTTGGCGTCTGAGCAAGGCACTTAGATTGGTATCAGAATAAAGTATTATTCGATTGGAATCTAAACAAGGTGTTTCAGTTGGCATCTCAACAAGTTTCATTCAATTGGCACATCAGAATATACTTCGATGACATGACAACAAAGTGTCCTTTGATGGGTATATCAACAAGGTGACATTTTGATTGTTTCAAATTGAAGGAAATTGAAGAGTACAAGAACTGTGTTCGATTAGGTTTAATTGGATATGAGAGTTTCCCATATCAAGCAATCAATGCAGAGTTTGACTTAATCAAAGAAGCTCTGATAAGGGAGGTTCTGAGCATTTTGAATCAGGACTCAGAGTCATCGAAGAGAACATGCTTGGGGGATGGTCGAAGAATCCATTTTGCTGGGAGTGTGTGCAATTCGAATCAAAATCATCACAAGAACAAGATTTGATCGAAGAAGCTCTGGTGAGGAAATTCTGAGCAATTCGAATTCGTGCAAGGCGCCAAACATAACATGTCCAGGTTCATTCGAAATTTCGAAATGGCATGAATAATCTCAAAATAGAAATCCTTCAATTTGTCTAATTCTGTTTTTAAAGCCATGTTTATTGGCTGGTCTTTAATGCCATGATTTCCTTGTCTCCTCCACCTCCTATAAATACAAAACGCCAACACAAGTCAAAGAGGGGGGACAAAAGGGATACTACACACACGCTGCCTCAGAAAGCACATCAAAAAACTCAAAACTCACAGAGTGCTCCCAATCTAAATACATTTTTTGCAGGTATCCCCATTCCAAAAGAATACCAGATTCATGTTCCTAAGTCATCCAGGAGTCCACCCCAACTCCTAAGCAAACATATCCACACCCAGAGCCACAGATTATACATCTTCGATTGGTAAGGGTTTGCAAAACCAAAATTGCACCTTCATGACATTTAAATACACATTGCGCATATATTCTTGTTATTACTGATTATGTTACATGTAAGCTAAAGCGCAAAGATGAGATCATGCCATTGTTGGGGCACGATCTAAGTTTTTCCTTTGAATCTCAGGACAAAACAAATCCAGACCCAAACCCAGACTCAACAGATTCGAATTGAGGAAGGATTCAAATTGGGAGGAGATTCAAATCAGGGGGATAAAGTCCCCCCTGGATCTCTAACATTTGTTTCATTTTGTAGGAAACATCTTCTCATAATCTTGTTCAGAGCTTCGAAGCAGCTCGGCTTCGAACTGGATCCAGGGTTCCCAGATCAAAGGATGACATATCAAGATAGAACACCCCCTGGATCTCTAACATTTGTTTCGTTTTGCAGGAAACATCTTTTCAGAATCTTGTTCAGAGCTTCGAAGCAGCTCAACTTCGAACTAGATCCAATGTTCCCAGATTGAAAGATGAAATATCCAGATCGAACACCCCCAAAGTGAAGCCCTTCATGCTTCTTCAATCAAGCCTCTTCACTGGATCGAAAGACAGCCCAAGTCTCTTTCGATCCAGGCCTCCAGAATCACACTTTTCTTGATTTACTGCATGTTCCTTCAATTCCATCCTTGGTTTGACTATTTTATTTCTTTTTCTTAATCAACATAAAATCAATCAAAAAAACCACAAAAACATTAGGCTAGTTTTTTCTATTAAATTAATTTTGTTAATTAATCATTTAATTATCTTAACATTTTCTCAAAACTAAAATTAAGAAGATTTAGATCATTTTCCCAAAATAAAACAAAACAACAAAAAGATTTTATTCTTAGGATTTTTAGACGTTACTTTCAAATTCGCGCGCGTTTATTTTATTGTAAATGCTTACTGGTTTGTGATAGCTTAATTAGGACTTTTACACTTTACTGCTTTATTCCCCCAATTTTGGACATATAAATAATTCCCCTCCCCGAAGCCTTGTAATAGCGTAGGATTTACAATTCTCGCACTTTAAATTCTTGTACATATATTAACTGCTTAGATGTATGCTAACTAGGATTGCATGAAAAGATCTGAAAACAAACGGTAGAACACCTAAATGTTTAAAGATAAAATAACTGAAACACAACACAATTACACACAAGCACCTCTAAGGTACGCCCACTTCAGTTGCCTTTAAAAAACAGTCATGAGGCAGGAACACTTTAGCAAAGACCCGTAAAATCAAAAGATCATAGTCTCTTGATGACCCTACAGTTGCCTTCTCAGTAAATGATCTAGTCCCTAAAACAGAATCGCTAAAGTGTCTCCACAAGTTGCCTTCATGACTGTAACTTCCCTCCAATTGTCCCTCAAAACATCCAACGACAAGGCTACCTACTCCCTAATAGTAGGATAGCACTGTCTAAAGGAAAAGAGGAAAAGAACAACCTTTTCGAGTACAAAAGTAGACAACTGTTAGAAGTTTGCTTAAATTATTTTTGCACTTACACACAATTGCTACTTTTTCAAAAGACATTTTCAAACACTTTGTAGATTTTCTCCACTATCTCGAGGAACATTACAAAGTTCGTCGTACTAAGGCATTTTCAAAACATTTTCAAACACAAAGCACAAAAGCATCTTGGAAAATGAGCAAACCTCTAAGAGCCCGTGGAAAACCACGGATGGAAAGGGTGCTAACACCTTCCCTTTTCATAATCTACCCCTCTTACTCAGAAAACATCTTGAAAAGGTCTTTTTCTATTCTTTTCACCATTTCCTTTGTTGGATAAAAGAAAAGACGGTGGCGAATCTTGCTTAACACACATTTGCGAACATAAAACGTAAACCAGTATATAACAGTCGGTTCTGCCACCGTATCACAGCAACCCATGCCAAAGCATAACAAGTTTTCTAGAGCAATGAGTATCTTGTTTCACAGTCTGTAAACTTTTGGCTAAGATAGTATATAACATGCTCTTTTCGGCCAGACTCGTCATGCTGCCCCAGTACACACCCTATTGAGTTCTCTAGCACTGTTAAGTACATGATTAAAGGTCTTCCTTCAACTGGTGGCATCAGAATCATAGGTTCTTATAGGTACTCCTTAATATTATCAAAGGATTTTTGACAATTGTCGTTCCACTTTACTACTTGATCTTTCTTCAGCAGTTTGAAGATTGGCTCACAAGTAGCAGTCAAATGAGAAATGAAACGGGCAATGTAATTCAAATGTCCTAAGAAACCTCTTACTTCTTTCTCGGTACGAGGAGTTGGCATCTCTTGAATGGCTTTAAATTTTGCAGGATCAACCTCAATATCTTTACCACTAATGACGAAACCTAGGAGTTTACCAGATCTTACCCCAAAGATGAACTTGTTCGGGTTTAACCTTAGTTTATACTTCCTCATCCTTTCAAACAGTTTATGCAGATGATCAAGATATTCATCTTCAGTTTCTGACTTGCATATCATGTCATCGACGTAGACCTCTATATCATGATTAATCATGTCATGAAATAAGGCTACCACGACACGCTGATAAGTTTCCCCGATGTTCTTCAACCCAAAAGGCATAACCTTGTAACAGAAAGTGCCCCACTATGTGACGAAGGTAGTTTTCTCCATGTCTTCAGGCGCTATCTTGATCTGATTATAACCTGAGAAACCATCCATGAAGGAGAATACCTTGTGTTGAGCGGTGCTGTCGGCCATAACATCAATATATGGAAGCGGGAAGTCATCTATGGGGCTCGCCCTGTTCAGATCCCTGTAATCTACGCACATACATACCTTGCTGTCTTTCTTTGGAACCGGAACAACATTAGCAACCAATTGAGGACATGACGTCACTGATAAGAAACCTGTGTTGAATTCTTTCATAACTCCGACTTTGATCTTTTCTGACATTTCAGGATGCATGTGACGAACCTTTTGTTTTATCAGAGCATAACCCTCTTTCATTGGCAGACGATGAACTACAATATCAGTATCAAGCCCTGGCATGTCTTCGTATGACCAAGCAAATATTTTAACGTATTCATGCAACAATTGGATTAGTCTACTCTTGACACTGCTCTCTAAGTTGGCACTGATCTTGACCTCTTTCTTGTCTGTCTCGGTACCCAAGTTTACAACTTTGACCGGCTCTTAATGTGGTTGGATAGATTTTTCTTCTTGTATCAAGAGTCTGGAAAGTTCTCCAGGTATTTCACAATCTTCCCCACCTTCGTTCTCGGCTTGGTAGATCGGATTTTCGAAGTCATATGCAGCAATAGCAGAATCATTATCGACGAGATCCAGAGTGAATGAGGATCTGCAATATAGTTTGTGGGTGTGTGTAAGAATACATAGCCATTTGAAAATGCAATAAGATAAAAGAAAAATAGAGATCACAAAATTTGCATGCAAAACGTCCAATGTTTTTTATTGAGTGAACAAATGTTTATGAATTATCGACCCTTTAACAAATGAAGCATTGTACCCGGGTAAGACACAAGGTTTAAAGTCATTATTTATTACATAGCCAAAAACTTTTGAAAACAATAAGATGGGAATATAGCTATTACTCCTGACTAAAGGATATCGGAAATATGTCTTCTGCCTTCCAATTATCTAGTTTATCACCAATGGTTGGGAATATCCAACTATTGAAGTCGCAATCATTGCCTGCATCCCCTATAGCGTTGACCCTGTTGTTGCTGATACGGAATAAAGGTCTCCCAGCACGAGCACGAAAACTAGCCTCCTGACCTTCTGCAGTAAAGCCCAGACGAAACTTGTTAGATTTAAAAGGGATATCAGGTAGCTGACCCCAAATTGTAATACCACCTTATTCAATAGCAACCTTGACATCTTTCAAGGAGGCCATCTTGTGTGGAGTTTTGGTGATCTTTGAAATGGCAGACACATCTTCAACAGCAGCAGGGGAAATCACTTCAAAGGTTTGACAAGGTGTATTAGAATGAATTGAGGTGGCTGACCATGTATTCCTCTTCTCCACAAACAGTAACAACTTTCCCTTTTACCGGATATTTTAATTTCTGGTGCAAGATGGAGGTGATAACACCTTCCCCATGGATCCAAGGGCATCTCAATAAACAAGAGTAAGTTGGCCGGATGTTCATCACATAGAAGGTGGACTCAAAAATCTGTGAATCCACCTTGATTGGGAGGTCCACTTCTCCATGCACCATTATTTTGGACTCGTCGAAGGCTCAGACTATGATATTGTTGGGCTTCAGCACAACCCCTTCACAATCTAGTCGGTCAAGAGCACCCTTTGGTAGAACATTCAGGGAAGATCACGTATCAATTAATACATGGGCCAACATAGTTCCCCTTCATTAAATGGAGACATACAGGGCCATATTGTGATTTTTCCCTTCCGGAGTCAAGTCAACATTGGAGAAACCCTAACCATTATCGGTTGTCAGACTAGCCACGTAGCTTCCAAATTGATCAGCCGAAATCTCTTGCGGCATATGGGCAGTCTTCAAGAACTTTACTAAAGCCTTCGCATGGGCTTTATAACACAGTAGTAAAGATAGCATGGAGATTTTAGACGCGGTCTGCCCCAGCTGTTCCACAAATTTATAACCACTTCTGCGAATGATCTTCAAAACCTATTCCAAATCCTATCCAGAGGTATCCTTGATTGTGGCTTCTTTCGGAGACTGTGTTTGGGAAGGCTCTACTATTGGCTCTTTACCTCGAGCCTCAGCAGTTGTCTTGGTAACCGTAACTTGATCAGGCAGAGAGGTTTTCAGGTAGAAAATCCTTGCGCTTCTGGTAATTTTACTAGTCCCCACAATATTAACAATATTGGGATCAGCTTTTTCATTATCTTCCTTAGACAACTCTTGCTTGACGCCATGGTAATAGACATATGACCCATAATTCCACGGAATATCCTTCTCCGAGGAATATGGGATAGGTCCGGGTGTTGTAATAACCAAAGGAGCAGCTTTCAGATTGGCGGTAATCCTTATAGGACTTTTGGATGGGATCCTGAAAGGAGTACCGGAGATAACAGACAAGTCTTGGCACAAATTTGGAATCTTCTCAATTAGGATAACATGTTCATCCATCAGGCACTGAACTCCTTCCTTCAGTAACCCACAACCATTGGGATGAACCATACAACAATAACATTCTTCAGCACAACCTAGAAATAAACCAGCTTGTAACAAATTTTTCTTAATTGTAGAGAGAGGAGTAACCACATCATTTATAGAGGTAATGTACAACATATCTTCAATAGCACTTATGCCCTTGTCATACTTGGGCATAGGTGCATTAATCACATTTAGAGTCCCTGGAGGATCAAACTCAATTCTTTATTATCGATTATATCCTGAATCTTGCTCTTCAGGGCCCAGCAATTGTTGGTGTTGTACCCATGACTGTTCGAATGATAAGCACACATCGTATTTGGATTGTACTTTAGAGAGGAGGTGTTGGGATTCTGAGGAGGATCCCGCAGTGAAATAAGTTCAGCCTTCAGCAAATGTTGTAACGCCTGAGATAAAGGCATGCCAATTTTAGTAAACTGTCTCGACGAAGCGTCTGTCCCTCGCCGGTTACCCTGTTTTTGTTGAACAGACGCCAGATTAGAAATCAACACCGCTCCCACAGACTGATGGCGGTTATTTTTTCTACGGCTCTTCTGGCTATAGACATCACTGATTTCCTTTTTACCTCCAAATGGCTTCTTCACAGCATTAGAAGATGCAGCCATCAGGATCTTCCTACTCTTGATACCGCTTTCAATTCTTTCCTCTGTCAAAATCATTTTTGTAAAACCAGAAGACGAGCTTCCAATCAACAGATTAAAGAACGGGCCTGTTAGGATGCCCATGAACATATCTACCATTTATCGATCAGTCAAGGGAGTTTGCACCCTTCCAGCCAAGTCCATCCATTTATGTGCATATTCCTTGAACCCTTCATTAGAGCCCATGGACATATTCTACAGTTGCACTCGAGTTGGTGCCAGGTCAGCATTGTATTGATATTGCTTATAGAAAGCAGCATCCAAGTCTTCCCTTGTATGGATCTTGGTTCCCTCCAGCTGATAGAACCATTCTAGTTGAGTGTCAGCCAAACTCTCTTGGAAGAAATAGACCCATAACTTCTGGCCAGTAGTGTGAGGTTGTATCTTCCAAACATATGACCTCAAATGGAGTTTAGGACAAGAGACCCCATCGTACTTAGCAAAGACATGGACCTTGAACTTAGGTGGGATGACCACCCCCGAAACTAGACCTAATTCACCAAAATCCAGTCCAGGTACCTTCTGGATTTCCATATCCTTGAGTCTTCCCTCCAACTGCTTATATTTGTCATCTACAGGAGGATATTGTTCGTCAGAAAAGTCTTCATCTTCGGGAGTATTCTCATAACCTTGATTGTTCATGCCTTCATTCTTGATGCTTCTACCATATTCATCCTGGTTGTTGTCTTCTTCAGAGGAGACATCTTCCACCTGGACTGGTTGAGCAGGACCTTTGAACCTTCTCCCCATATTGAGGGTAGCAACCAGCTTCTTGGTCTTCTTTTTCTTGGCGATAAGCGCCAACAGCTCTTTCTGTCCCTGTTCCAGATTCATGAGAGTTTCTGGAATTGTGCATGTTGAGCCTGAAGATCCTTAACAGTTTGTTCGAGGGCCATTTTTCTGCTGAAATAAATAGCAATAAAATGAGAAACCTATATGACAAACCTGTTATAAAATGATGCATCATATGTAAATGCAATGATTTCAAGGACTTTAGGATATTTAAATTTGCTTAACCAAAGGAAACAGAAACAAAGATTTAATTAGTGAATTCAAATTACAATTGCCTTTTAGGCTTACAAGGAAATCAACAAGGTATCAAAGAGACAAAAAAGTAAACTCCTAAAACCTAAGACTCAAGTCTCCCATGAACGCTTCCTCTTTGTGCTGATGTATGCATTAAGACTCTACTCCTCGTGAAGTTGCTTTGTGAGCTCCAACACTCTCTTCTCACTTGCATATAATTGAGTCTCAAAGGTGTCCCGTTTCCTTCAGTTGAATCCAAGACTTCTGCAATTCTTCAAGGTCGGTAGGCATGTCCGGATGGAGGATGGTGCGAGAAATATATCCTTCAACAACAAGCTCCGTAATCACTGGTAAGATAGCTGGATATGGCATCATAAGGTTTTGAGCACGAGCTCGTACCCATTTGAGATAAGGCTCCAGAGGGATAGAATTCTTCTGCCCTAAAGCCTTAATATCAATCTTGCTTACCTTGCCCCAAGCATGTATAAACCTCTGACTATAACCTTGAGGATCATTTTCGTAATCGAAAATAATACCCTGGATAAGTGCTTCATGAGGACTAACTCTTCGAGCGTAACCAAACTGACGTAGAGCCAAAGAAGGGTTGTAAGTAATACCTCCCTTAATTCCAAGGAGTGGAACATTAGGTAATTCCCCACAGCGATCAATGATAGTGATATCCTCGTGAGATCGAGAACACCAATAAATATATGTATGAGAAAGTGACATTATTCTTTGCGACCACCTCAAACCTTGTTCGTTCTTTATTACCAAGCGGGGATGGTGCGAAATAAACCACCTGGATAATAGAGGAATACAACACATGAGAGTTCCTCTCCTCTTTATAGTATGAGTGTGAAGAGAATGCAGAATGTCTCTGAGCAAGCTAGGCACAGGATTGCGAACGAGAAAAATCTTGACAGTGTTCATATCTATGAGTTAGTCTGGATTAGGGAATAGTACCAACCCATAGATTAGAAGATCCAAGATATTCTCAAAATCTTGAAAACTCATGGCATCTAGGAATAGTTGAGCCTTCTCCAACAGAAACTTAGCCAGAAAGCCTTTGACTCCACTTCTCATTTCCCAGTTGGATACAATGTCGAACCCTTTAAATGTAAGGCTACTGTGATAACTTCTAGCTTTGGAGCTTCCTCTAAACCAGTGAAGGGTATCTAATCAAGAATAGGTAATCCTAGTAATTGAGAGAACTCCTCCATAGTGGGTACCAATTGATAATCGAAAAAGGTGAAGCAGTGATGTGCAGGGTCAAAGAACTGGAAGAGGACACTCATCATATCTTCGTCAAAACCTGGAGTAACCAGATTGAGCAGTCAACCATGCATTTTGATAAATAGAGAACTTTTGGGAACCCTTGATACTAACTCTTTAAGTTTAGGAGGCACCCTTACAAAGTTAACCCGGATAGTGTTTATGTGAGCGGAGGCCATAGTCTGTAAAACAGAACAAAGATAAATTCTCTGGTCCTTGAAAGGATTAGTAGCAATGAAATGGTATGAATGTTATGATGCATGATGTTATGTTCAAACCATTTAATCATACACAAGAAAAATACACAAGGCCTTAGGTTAAATCTTGCATGAAGTTGTAGGTAAGTACTCTCTTGAAGTTTTAGTTGGCTAAACTTGTCCTAAAAGAAAGTAACCGGGTTCTAGGAGTCTCAATATCACTGATATTTCTCTCGAGCATTATTTCAGCACAAGCATCTGATTTGTGACCGAAATATCCCGAGAGTATGACCTCAATGAGTGTAGCATCGAGTATCAACCAACTTTAGTCTGCACCAAAGCCGACTATCTTGCTACCTTCTAATGGCTAAGTTGTGTCAACTAAGGTTCTACGGTCAGTTAGTGCTTTATGACACCACAGGGCAGCCCAACATTCTCCTTGACTTAACTCAAAGGACACCAGCACAAACCAATATGTCAACTAAGTTTTTATCGGTGTACGTCATACAATTTTCACGATCTATTTCTACTTACCTAAATGCCCCAGATCTGGGTATATGATCTTTACAATAATAACCCGAACAACCCTTTAAGAATAAATCAGGCAAGTCAAAAAATGAAAGCATTTAATTATAAACTATCTCTAAGATAATCCCACTTTAGTGTTTTCCCCAACAGAGTCGCCAGTTCTATAATACAGTGGCAGAACTAACTTTTTGGTTTTACGTTTTATCGCAAATGTTACAGATAGCAAGAGTCGCCACCAACTTTTCTTTTATCCAATAAAGGAAAGGGTGAAAAGAACAGTAAAGACCTTTAAGAACTTTTTTGAGTAAGGGGGGTAGGTTATGAAAAGGGAAGGTGTTAGCACCCTTTTCATCCGTAGTTATCTACATGCTCTTAATTGCTAGCTCACTTTTTGAAAATGCTTTGTGTTTGTGTGTTTTGAAAATATTTTGAAAAATGCCTAAGTGCGGCAAACTTTGTAATGATTCTCGTATCGTTGAGAACGAATACAAAGTGTTTGTTTAGAAAATATTTCAGAAGAGAAGTGTATTGTGTGAAAAATGTTTTAAAATGTTCGCGAGCAAGCGATTAAGAACTATCTACCTACTCAAAAGTCTTTTGTTCTTTTCCTCTTCCTTTAGATAGTGCTATCCTACCCCCTATCATTGGATGTTTTGAGGGACAGGCAGGGGTCATCGTACAATCACGAAAACAACTCGTAGAAAACTTTAGTAATTATCCTAAGGTACTAAGATCCTTTACCGAGGCAGCATCAAAGGGTCATCGAAGGACTACGATCTTTTAACCAAAGTATCTTTGCTAAAATATCCCACGTTCAAGAGACGTGACTGTTGTTTTCCGAAGGCAACAAGTGGGGGTACCCTAGAGGTGTGCGTGTGTGAAGTGTGTTATGTTTCAGTTGTGTTTATCTTAGATGTTAGGTTTTCTGACGTTTGCTTTTAAGTCTTACCATGCAATCCTATTAAGCTAGCAGTTAAATATATACAAGCATTCATACAATAGTATGGAAAGTAAAAATTCAGAAATTGAACCTACGCTATTATAGTGCCTCAGGGATGGGGAGTTACAAACCATAAATGGGGGAAAATGTAAATGAGCCCTAATTGTAAAACTATTACATCCCTTTGTGCAGTTACAATTATTCAGGAAAATAATGCAAAAAAGTAAACAAATGCGCGGAGAATGGATAAAGGAAAGACGGAAAAAAACCTAAAAAATAATCTAAGTGTTTTTAGAAGAAAAAATATTTTTGATGTTTTTATTTATCAAAAGTTTGAAGTAATTAATCCTAATTTTAAAATAAGACTAAAGTATGACTAAATTAAATTAAGTTTTAATTGTAAAAGTTAAATTAATTAATCTAAAACCTAAGTCTACTTTTTTTTTAATGATTTTATGATATTTTTGATTATTTTTCTGATTAAAAAAAATTAACTAAAACAAAACAATAAATGATAAAACATAAGAAAAGAAAATTACAAATGGGCCAGCGTTGTAAAGAAATTGGGGGGGGTGTGGATTTGAAATTGTTAAGCCCAAATTGGACAAGGTCCAGAACTGGCACTGGATCCAATGAAGGCAATGTTTTAGGGTGCACCATGGGCATGGCCTTCTGAAGTGTTGGATCTGGACTCAGGAGATCTGTTGGTTGTTGGACAAAGGTAGACCATGCGCACTGGGTTGATTCCTACTGTATCTGCAAGAGAAATGTTGAAAAATAAAAACGCCTCATGCCTAGATCAAACCCAGGACCAGGTGTATGAGGGTCTTATATGCAAGTGTGTTACCACTGGGGTGGTGTGTTCATCCGGTAATCAAATGCAAATGAATAAATATATTATAAAAATCAATATCATTTTTTTATTTCAAAATAAGTGTGCCCAGGTGGTCCCCATGGATTTTGAACGAACCAATCATATCATTCTTTTTTTCCACACAATTTCTCCGGCGAGTCAGACCACCCTTCATGGTGGTCAACTCCTTCTTCTCCGATTGCCTTAAAAATCAAACCTGCAAAACGACAAGATTTAAAACCACAAATTAAACCTAACCCCCCTAAAGCATATGTTGCGAATCCATTAGTGATGTCAGTTTTGTCTGAAATGGCCTGGAATTAGGGATGAGAAGGTACATAAAAATTATTCCCTAACAATGGCACGATCTCATTCATGCGCCCAAACTCACATGTAACACGTTAGATTTATTCTAAACATTAATAATAATATGAATGCATGCATAATATTAATTTAAATCAGATGATCAAAGAGTTTGAAATCAAAATTTTTACCCAAACTATGGGATGATTATGAGGAGGATCTGGGATGCGTAAGGCTTGAATCTAGGCTCTGGAGGACTCTTGAGGACCTCAGGAGTGGGTTGATGGTTTTAGTTTGGATTGATATGGGCTGGGAGTGTAGTTACAAAATTTTTTAACTTTTGGAATTTTGAGAATTATGGAGCTCTCTCTTATGCAGTGGTTGTTCGTGTCCATTGGATTTGTTCTTGTTTGCATTATATAGAGGAATGACTTAACTCTGGTAATATGGCAAGAAATCAAACAATTAAACCATGGTTTAAACAAGAATTAACCATTTTGAAAACTTGCCAATTTGAGTCATTCTTGCCTTCTTTGAGCCCTTGCACGAATTTGGAATGTTGTTGGGTTGTCAGAAGTTGTGTTGGGCTCTAAGAGAATCAATCCATGCGCTGGCCCATTTGTTTTCTATTTAATTTTTTTATTTTGAAATTATTTGAATAAAAACAAAATAAAATACAAATAAAATGATGAGAAAATATAGGGCAAGGTGTGAGTGGATTTAATAGTCTCTCATAAGGTCATGGATATGCTTTAATATCAATAAATAGGCCCACAAGTTCAAATTTTCAAATTTGCATTTCATGTATTTCCTTAAAATTTCCAAATTGTGCAACTAATAACTTGCTCAATTTTCATCTTTTGAAGATGATATTGGACTTTTTGAGAAGCTCAAGATGTGTTGTACACTTTCTATTTTGATCATGTTTGCATTTGGAGACATTATCTTAATGTAAGTCGCCTTGACAAAAAGTGTCTTTTTGTTGACTTTTGAAATGACCTATAATGTATGGGCTCATATCTCTCAAATGAAGCATTTTTTGGACTTGATCATACAGATACAAAGTTGTAGAGAATTTAATTTCCTTCAAAATGAGATTTGGTTGGAGAAAAGTTGATGAAGCATGTGAAAGTTATGCTTGGTCAAAGTTCAGTTGACTTTTCCTAAGGAAACCCTAATTTGGCAACTTTTGACTTTTGATGATTTGAGGGCTTTCCTTGAGGAATAATGATCAACCCTTGATACAATGATGAATATTACTTCAAAATGTTGATTTTGACCAAATATGTTGAAGTTTGACTGTATGTTGACCATAGTTGACTTTTTACTCAATATAGTTGCTTTTCAATAATCTGAGCTATTGACTGAGCAAACTTGTGATACAAGACTTGAAACTTGATATGAGAATTGTTGAAAATATATGATGAACCATGAAAACCATTTGAGACCTTTGAAACCCATTCTTCTTTGTGCAAGATGAAACCCTAGTTGTGGATCCATTGCTTAGGAGGAGAGTTTGTCTGATCAACTCTTGAGAATCCTTGAGCATTTGAGAACCCTATAAGAATGTCTTGAAGAAAATGGGAGGGAAAATTTTGGGGTGCAACACATTGCATAAATAATAACTTTTTCTTTTCAGGTAAAGTCTACAAATAAACGAATATCATCAGTAATTTTCAAATGGATCTGAGATTAATTCCCGAAATAAGACGAGGCAACTATCTGTATGGCCAGGTGATAGATTAATTCCTAAAACAAGATGGGGAAACTATCCATACGGCCGATAAAAACAAGTCCCAGATTAATTCCCGAAACAAGACGGGGCAAATATCAATATGACCAGACATAAATTAATTCCCGAAATAGGACGAGGAAACTATCTATGTAACCAGGAAAAGAATAACTCCCGAAATAGGACAGGGAAACTATCGACATGACCAGGTGGTATGAATTCCTGAAACAAGATAGGTTTACCAATAAAAACAAATTGTAGATCAATTCCCGAAGCAGGACGTGGCGACTATCTATATGACAAGCATTTCCCTCAAAAGCTAAATTTGACAAGCAGCTACTTAAGCACTTTCCCCAAAGAGTCTTCCTAAAAAGCATTCTTCAGATATAGTCAAGCGTAGACTTTTTCTGATACTCCTATCAATAATCACTTTGATGGCATCTATAAGCCCATCTCCGACGATACTCTGTCACCTCTCTGAATAGAATCTTTAAGCCCATTAAAGTAGTATTATCAACTGTTGTACCCCAAAATTTGCCCTCCCATTTTCTTCAAGACATTCTTCTAGGGTTCTCAAATGCTCAAGGATGCTCAAGGGATGACCAGTCAAACCTCCTCCTGAGAAAGGGGTCTACAACAAGGGTTTTGAGTTTCTCAAGTAAGGATGGGTTGAAAATGTCTCAAGTGGTTTCCATGGTTCTTTATAGGTCTTCAACAATGTTCATGCCAAGTTTCAAGTCTTGCATCACAAGTTTTACTCAGTCAATAGCTCAGATGATTGAGAATCAACTGTATTGGGTAAAAAGTCAACTATGGTTAACATACAGTCAAACTTCAAGATTTCTGGTTAACATCAACATTTTAAAGTAATATTCATAATTTTATAAAGGGTTGGTCACGATTCCTCAAGCAAAGCCCTCAAATCATCAAAAGTCCAAAGTTTCCAAATTAAGGTTTCCTTAGGAGAAGTCAACTAAACTTTGACCAAGCATAACTTTCACATGATTCATTAAATGTTCCCAAACCAAATCTCATTTGGAAGGAAATTCAATTCTCTACAACTTCGTATATGTATGCTCAATTCCAAAATGTTCTTCATTTGAAAGATATGAGCCCATACATTATAGGTCATTTCAAAAGTCAACAAAAAGACACTTTTTGTCAAGGCAACTTACATCAAGATAAAGTCTCCAAATGCAAAAATTATAAAAATATAAATTGAAGAGGACATCTTGATATTTCCAAAAAGTCTAAGATCACATTCAAAAGATAAAAATTGAGAGAGTTATGACTAGTGCAAGTTGGGAAATTTTAAGGAAATGGATGAAGTGCAAAGTGAGCAAACTTGAAATTTTGAACTAGTGGGCCTAACTTTTGATGTTCAAACATGTTCACAATGTGTTAGAAGACCTCTAAATCCACTCATATATTTTTTATGATATTTATTTCTTTTATTTGAATTTTTATTCATTTAAATGCAAGTAAATCAAATAAAATATAAAATCATTGGGCAAAGGTGCGTGGGCTTTTGATTTCAATCACATAGATGCCCAAGAACACATGACAAACATGAAAAAACCGTGAAAACATGTTAGGAACAAGAATCTTCAAGTTTAAAATATTTTTAAAACAATTTTGGAAAGGTTTCAATGTATTTTTTTGCAATGAATTGTGATATAATGGTACCAGATTCTTGTATTGTTCTTGTTCTATTTCATTCCTCTATAAATATATACAATACTCAAGTGCAAAGGACACAAGCTGCTGCCTCAATAACCACTTCAAAAATCTCTCAAAATTCTCAAGAAAAGTGCAAATTCGTATCACACGATCTAGCCACTCTCAAGTCAAATGAAGTGTCCAAACCTCTTCCTGAAGTCCTCAGGAACACATCCAGTCCAAGAACCAGAAGATTTGGTCCCTGGAACCCGTGCTTCAAACTCCACCGGTTTTCATTTTTTTCTTTGAATTCAATCTTAAATTCCATGCATTACTAATATGTTTGATGAGCTCAAATGTATTCTGGATATGATTTAGGACGAGTTAGATGTATCATATGCAAGATTTGATGCATAAATCTCTATATTCCTTTTTAAGGCATAGAAATATGTTTGCTTCAGATCTCTCTTTACAGGCACATTTAAGAGAAAAGAACCCAACCATCAGATTCGTAGTCCTTGAATTAAGGGAAGAGGGTCCCATTAACTTTTCAGTTTTTTTGTTTTTATTATTTTTTGCTTTTGCTTAATTAATTTAATTACCTTTTTAATTAGACTATAAATAAATTTTAAAAAAACTAATTTTTATTTAAAAATATTTAGACTTAGGTTTTTTTTACTTATTAATTTGTATTTAAAAATAATTAGACATTAGGTTTTTTTATTATTATTAAATTAATTTTCTTAAAAAAGAAGAAAAAAATAGAAATAATTAGGTTTTAATTATTTTATAATAACTTTAATTATTTTCCAAATAATAAAACATCAAAAATATTTTTTTCTACACTTAGAATCTTAGGTTTATTAAAACATTTTTCTAACATTTATTTTTCTTTACTATTTAAATTCTAGAAAACAAATGTATAGGTCGCACGGTTAATTTTGTAGTAGATTAGTTTATTTTCCTGCATTTTTCCTTATTATGTAACTGTTGATGGTTTATAATAGATTAGTTTTTCTTCCCCCCATTTTTATGGTTTTGTATCCCCCTTCCTGAAGCATTGTAATAGCGTAGGAAATCTATTTTCTGTCTTTACCGCTTTCCTTATAACTGCTAGATGTATACTAATAGGCTTGTATGGAAAGACATAAAAACAAACGCTAGAAAACCTAATCTTAAGACAAATTAACTGAAAATAAATCACTTTTTGACACACACATCTCGAGGGTGACTCCACTTGTTGTCTTCAGAAAACAGTCATGTCCCTCGAACGTAAGAATACCATTAGCAAAGACCCTCGGTTAAAATCATCATAAAGATCATAGTCCCTCGATGACCCTTTGATGCTGTCTTCGGTAAATAATATTGTCCCTCGATGTTGCCTATGAATACATGATGATAGTCCCTTCGAATTGCTAAAGGTATCCCTATATGTTGTCTTTATGACTGTACAATAACCTGCACATGTCCCTCAAAACATCCAACGATAGGACTTCCTACTAACTAATGGTAGGATAGCACTATCTAAAGGAGGAGGAAAAGAACAAAAGAATTTTGAGTAGGTAGATATTTCTTAATCGCTTGCTTGCGACATTTCAAAACATTTTTCACACAATACACTTCTCTTCTGAAATATTTAAAAGAAAACAAACACTTTATATGCGTTCTGAATGATACGAGAATCATTATAAAGTTTTCCACACTTAGGCATTTTTCAAAATATTTTCAAAACACACAAACGCAAAGCATTTTTTAAAGTAAGCTAGTGATTAAGAGCCCGTAGATAACTACAGATGAAATTGGTGCTAACACCTTCCCTTTTCATAACCTTCCCCCCGAACTCAGAAAAATTCTCAAAGGTCTTTCCTGTTATTTTTACCCTTTCCTTATTGGATAAAAGAAAAGTCGGTGGCAACTCTTGCTATCCATAATATTTGCAATAAAACGCAAAAAACAAGTTAGTTCTCCCACTGTATTACAGAACTGGCGACTCTGCTGGGGAAAACTAAAAGTGAGGTTACCTTAAGAGCTTGATCACCTTTATTTGCTTTACTTGTTTGCCTTGTATGCTTTATATTTCGGGATATGCTTGGGTTTATTTCTTGTATAGATCCTATACCAAGATCTGGGGGAATTTTAGATAAGTATTAATAGATCGTGAAAACTGTACGGCGTATACCGATACGGTTGAAGAGATGGCTACATTAGTGTGACACATTGGTTGGTGTCAGTGTCCCTTGAGTTAAGTCAAGGAGAATGTTGGGCTTCCGCGTGGTGTCATAAAGCACTAACTGATCGTAGAACCTTAGTTGATACAACTTAGCCATTAGAGAGTAGTGACATAGCCGGCTTTGGTGCAGACTGAAGTTGGTTGATACTCGATGATGCACTCAATGAGATCATACTCTCGGGATATTTAGGTCACAAATCAGATGCTTGTGCTGAAACAATTCCTGAGAGAAAGATCAGTGATATTGAGGCTCCTAGAACTCGGTTACTTCTTTTAGGACAGGTTGAGCCAACTAAAACTTCAAGAGGGTACTTACCTACAAACTCCATGCAAGCTTAAACCTAAGGCCTTGTGTGTTTTGTTTGTGTATGATTAATTATTCAAACATGACATCATAACATCATGACATCAGACCATATCATTTTCACTAACCATTTCAAGGATCTCAAGGGCTTGTGGTGCAGGTTATCATGAACTAGACGCCTAGCAAGGGGAAGGAGGATTTAATTTCCTCTAACTAAATGCCGCCAAAGTGTCATGAACCGGCATCTAGCAAGGGGCAAGGGGATTTATTTTCCTCTAACTAAATGTCGTTAAAGAATGAAGTACATTATCTTGAGTCAAAGGCTAGGACCCACACGACATGGTGAGCTTGATTCTCGTAGAATGGACATTCAAAGATACAAAGTTCTTCAATCAAAGCTGCAGTCAGATTCTAACATTTTGTTTGTTTATCACGCGAGGTCCTTGAAGACATTGCATTTACGTATCATGCATCATTGCATAATAGGATTTCCATACAGGTTTTCTCATCTACTTACTATTTATTTCAGTATAAGAGCTAAAAAGTCTCCCCACATCTACTCTCTATCTTTATATATGCTAAGGCAATCGAACAGATCAAATTGAAAGCAGGAAATAAAGACAAATCGACAGTTATATTTTATCTGGGGAAGCTAACCGCACTCTAGTGTACTCAAGTACACAGAAAGTTGTGTCATGTCGCCTCATACCTTTTCAGGTCACACGTCAAAGAAAAATGGTGAAACATTTCAATGATGGAATTGCATTCAATGTTCACATTCACATCACACTTTGGCAAAACCAAAGTGGCGCATGCCAGTTGACTTCGAGATAAACTCCTTTGAGGCTGACCATTATTACTAAAAGACTCCCCTGACATAAAACATGCCCGACGAGTCTTAGGGGGCGACTATTATGTGTAGGCCAAAGAACCGGGACCTACCAGTCTAGGCTGACCAAGATCTGGGATCCACCGGTCTACGCTAACAAAAGGCTTAGATCCATTACTCCTTGTCAATCGAAGGCCCAATGGCACGAGACCCATTACCTATCCTACTATGTTAGGCTCAAGTTATAAACACCTTCGTAAAGGTTTCTAAGGTATACAATCTTTAATCTCCACTTTTACTATCAACTATCTTGAATCTTAATTGAATTGGGTGTCGGAGTGATAACCATGCAAGTATCCCCCTTTTAGGTCCAACATATCAGATATAGAAACACAGATTATCAACACAATATCAGCACTGATACCTCTTATTCAAGAAGCACCATGATCACAATCTTTGATTCACTGTGTCCCATCTGTGTATAGCATCAGATGCTTTATTCCGTCGTAGTTTCCGCAATCGCCATCCTTTTTGTTTCCCGCAACGAAACCATTCCTAAGTGATCTTAAAAAACTATTTTATCAATTTTTCCTATAAAAATAGAAATTACTCTTATTATAAGAAGTTATTAAAGGCTAATTTTGATCTAAAAGTATCCTTCTTGATCTTAATTTTTTTAAATTTATACTAGTAACATACTTATGCGGTTGTGGGCCTGCATTGATAAATTTATTTGCTATAATATAATATTATATTATTATGCAAATTAATGAATGAAATATATTATATATTATAGTAGATCTAAATATTAACAAATGTTATATTAAATTTATTTGTAAATATAAAATGAGTGATTTAATGTTGTAATGAATAATGAAAAATATAAACCCTATTATATTAGTATAATAAGGGGTGGTAAAATGGGCCTGGTCCACTAGGCATATACGTTTTATCTGCATTTTTTGTGTGAGGGCCAAAGTTTTAGACCGCACCCTTTAATATGCTCGCCCCCACCCTGTCCCACTTTTTGTGGGCTTTTGATAATGCATGTATTTACATAAATTTTGTAATTTTTAAGCTATAAGATACAATGCCCATAGGCCCTCCACTCCGTCCTCATTTTTTTATGGGGAAGGCCAAGATTTTAGGCCCGCACTCTCCATAATTTTGGACCTGTTTATTTATGAGTTATGCAAGGTGGACCTAAATGGGACGTGTTGTAATATATCTTAAAACCTCAAGTGAGAAAGAGAAGGAAAATGATATATTTTGGTACCAACATATTTTTGGGCTTGTTCATGGATCATTTTATTAATGGGTTGTGTTTTGGGATTTGTTATGAATATGTTGGGTTTTCGTAAATATAAATATGTACCTATTGTGTTATTACAGTGTGACAATTTTAGAGCTTTAGAGCAAAATGGAGAAATAAGGGTTTAGAGAATTTCAAGCGGGAAACTTATAAAGGAAAATGTTTTTTGAAAACCTTTGAAGTTATCTAAGGAGGTTGAGAAATTCTTCTAAATACATTGGGTTTGTGTAATTTTTATATTAAGAGTTGGAGAGATTAAGAACCACTTGGGTAAAAAATAGGGTTTTGTTCTTGGAAACTATGAAGACTATTTTCTTGTAACTCATTTGTAATAACTTTTAGAGTATAGTGAATTGGAGAGTTACTCTCTCCCCCAGACGCATGTCATTTGATCGAACTGGGTAAATAAAACTTTTGTCTTTATCGCCTTATTCTATCTTCTTTTGCTATATTTATTGTTTATTGGTTATTAGTGTTGAATGCCATTTATTGTAGTTATTGTTTTTTGTCCCTACTCATCAAATTCCTTGATGTAAATTGAACCTTATCATTTTTACAATAAGTGGAGCCCACCATAGGGCAAAGGGGTATTGTTTACAAGTGAGCATCATTGCTAAATGGGAGATCCCAAAAAATTTCAGAGACAACAATTTTGAGTTGTGGAAAGTGAAGATGCAAGCAATTTTAACTCAAGAGAAGTGTATTAAAGATTTGAAAGGTGAGGCATCGATGCATGTACGCCTAACAAAAGCAGAGGTGACTGTGATGTTGGATAAAAGCAAGAGTGCCATTATCTTGTGCCTCGGGGATAAAGTTCTAAGGGTAGTTACCAAGATTTCAGAATAATTTAATGAATTTTTGAGAAGACAATAAATAAAGATGCATCAGACTGTTGAGTTGTCATTGAGTTTTTGGAGTAAGGTTGGTGTCAAATAAGCTCACTTGGTTGGTAGAGAGTTATTTAAAATAAAGAATAATAAAAACAAAGGGATACAACTTTTATAAACTATGGTGGAGAAAACTCAGTTTGAGGTGGAGTTTCATACTATGGATACTAGTAGTAGTGAGGGAACAATTACATAGGCCTCTGAATATCATTTGACTCATGATAAGGTAAGTAGGGAAATTGTAACATCTCAAAGGGATGGGTATGCTAGCCTTGGGTGTTATGTTTTAAATGCGGTTGAAGGGTTAAAAAAATCATAAACATAGACCTTTAAAGAGGTATTAGAAAGCAGGTGGATACAATGATGGTTAAAAAACCATGCT
The DNA here is from genome assembly GCA_948472305.1 of Vicia faba. Taxonomy (NCBI): domain Eukaryota; kingdom Viridiplantae; phylum Streptophyta; class Magnoliopsida; order Fabales; family Fabaceae; genus Vicia; species Vicia faba. The sequence goes on along the minus strand of OX451735.1, from coordinate 1,290,091,911 downwards.
TGTAGGCTTGTTAGATTACCTAGGTATAAAAAGGTGATTGGAAGCAAGTGGATGTAAGTGGTGAGATCAAGGTTCAAGGGTGGCTTGAACTTGATCAAGATTCTTAAAGAGTGGTTCAAGCTTTGGAGAGAGCAATAAGGTGGCTGGTGGTTAAATTGACATCACCATCAGTTTCAAGTCAAGGTGGAGATTGTTGTAATATGTCGTAAAACCTCAAGTGAGAAAGAGAGGGAAAATGATATATTTCGGTACTAACATATTTTCGGGCTTGTTCGTGGATCTGTTTGTTAATGAGTTCTGTTTTGGGCTTTTCTATGAATATGTTGGGTTTCAGTTGTTATAAATATGTACCTCCTCTGTTATTACAGTGTGACAATTTTAGAGATTTAGAGGGAAAGGGAGAAGTAAGAGTTCATATAATTCCAAGGCGGAAAACTTAGAAATGCAAGGGTTTTTTGAAAATCTTTCGAGTTATCTAAGGAGATTGGGAAATTCTTCTAAACATTTCGGGTTTGTGTGATTATTATATTGAGAGTTTGAGACATTGGGAAACACTTGGGTCGAAAATAGGGGGTTGTTCTTGGGAACTATGAAGACTATTTTCTTGTAACTCATTTGTAATATCTTGTAACAACTTTCAGAGTATAGTGAATTGGATAACTGCTCTCTCCCCCAAGTGTAGACCATTTGATCGAACTGGGTAAACAAACCTTTTATGTTTCTTGTCTCATTTTATCTTCTTCTACTAAATTTACTGTTTATTGGTTATTATTATTGAATGTCATTTATTCTGGTTGCTACTGTTCTTTGTTCCCACACATCAAATTCCTTGAGGTGAATTGAACCTTATCATTTTCACAACAATTTATGTTCTAGTATTGTGATGTCGTAACCCAAAGAAGTAACTATTTTGCTATGTTGTATTTCAATCATTTGATTCACTAATTCCTAACCCTTACAAAAAACCTTACTATTTCCCAACTAGTTCTTCAATGTAACATGAGAAGACCTCTTTTAGTTATGGTATTTCAAAGGTGTCTAAGATAATTAGTCCACACATAAACAATTTTCTTCTTCATCAAGTCTAAGATTATACTTTTAACATATATTATTAGAAAAATTGTGATTTACAGATATTGATCTCTCTCTCTCTCTCTCTCTCTCTCTCTCTCTCTCATCTCTCTCTCTCTCTCTCTCTCTCTCTCTCTCTCTCTCTCTCTCTCTCTCTCTCTCTCTCTCTCTCTCTCTCCTCTCTCTCTCTCTCTCTCTCTCTCTCTCTCTCTCTCTCTCTCCTCTCCTCTCTCTCTCTCTCTCTCTCTCTCTCTCTCCTCTCTCTCTCTCTCTCTCTCTCTGATCCCTTTCATGGCGAAACGGGGGCGTGAGCGATCGAAATCAACGGTGTCATTGTCACCAGTAGCCTTACCGGAGGTCCGGGAAGAAGAGGCACAAGCAATTATATGTGATACTAAGATAAACAACAACGATGATGTGAATATCAACAACACTGAAGAGAAGATTCACAAGGAAAACGAAACCCTAACGGAAAATGCAAAACTGAAAATGGAAGGGAAAAAACTATGGATTGATATGATCAGCGATAATCAGAACCCATCCAAAGGCTTAGCTATGGAGTATGTGGCTTCGAAAATGGTGAATGGGGGTGGTTGAAAATTGAAATTGAGCAAGAATATATAGCTACAATATTTCAATTCTGGGAAAACTCTTTGATACTATATATGATGGGAGAATATATGAGTATGACTGCCATGAAGAATTATATGGAGAAATTGTGGAAATTTCATGAAGATTCCTGATCTCTACTATCATGATGAGGGATACTTCTTAGTTTGTTTTTGTTCTAAGGAGGACAGGGAAGAGGTGATGATGAAATGAACCTATACTATAAGAAACGAGCCTTTGATCTTGAAAGAATGGAGACCAGATTTCAACTTGAAGAAAGATCTGTTGCGTACGCTCCTAATTTGGACTAAACTTCCCCAACTTCCCCTTCACCTATGGGGGATCAAAAGTCTCAACAAGATTGGCAGTTGTTGTACCCCAAATTTGCCCTTCCATATTTCTCAAAACATCTCAAGAAAAATTCACAAGTCCAACCCGGCGCGTCATATTCAGGTGTTCTTTCCCCAAAATATCTCTGATAACGTATTCTCAAAATTCAGGTTCGGCTCAAGAGATAATTCTTTAAAGAAGGTATCCGAATGTGTAAGTTTTCTTGAAGAAATATGGTGAAAAAGTGTGCTGAAAGTGCAGTTTTTACGCGCTAAAAAATTCATAACTTGAAGATCGTGGCTTGTTTTGAACCCGTTCCGGTGGCGAAAATTCCGTCTTGACATTATCTACGTTTTCATCTCTCACGGCGGGAAGCCAATTTCGATCAGAAGGTCTTCAAAAAAGTGGATTTATCAAGTATTTTCGTACAGAAAATTTGTGACAGAAGTTTATTTGCGTCATGTTCAGAAAATCATAACTTGGTCGATTTTTCATCGTATCGAGCTGGTTCCGGCGCCAAAATTTCAAAAATGGAGTTGACTACATTTTCACAGGAGGTATCGAGTTCGGACGGTGTTCAAAAGGCCTTCGTTTTTGCTCAGAGTGCGTGACACGCTGAAAATCCTGAATGCTGAATATTATTTCATCTGGGCCGAAACTTCGAAAATTCATAACTCGGTCAATTTTTATCGGATTGGGCTCATATTTTTACACAAGGTCCCTGACTCATAGATCTACAACTTTGCTTCAAAAAGTCGAGACCGAATTTATGCTCCGATCAATACCAGTTTTTTTATAGAAGAACGTGTCAGAGTCGACACTGGAGCCCAAAATAAGTTTGTCTGAGCTGAAACTTCAAAAATTCATAACTAATTCACCGTTTATCCGATTGAGCCGATTTTCGGACAGGAGTTAGTTATCGATGTCAGCTACATTTTGTTTTCACATTTCAACTTCAAAATTGCACTTAAGTCCCTGCGATTTAGCCTGGAAAGTGACGTACTCAAGTGAACATTGGAGGCCCAATTGCACATTCAAAGCCCATTTTTCTTTACCCTAATTTCCATTATATAATCACCTTCTTTTCACACAAACCAGAGAGGAGAAAAAATGAGGAAAAAAAACCTTGCCACAACACTGTCAGAATATCAAATTCTTTCAAGAACCCTAAAACCTTGAA